>CM076578.1:677424560-678030544 GCA_034641835.2 Pinus albicaulis
GTCACCCTACACATGGCCTGGTCCTCTGTTGTAAATATGAGCAGGGAAGATTTTATAGCAACCCAAACAAGGCAGGATTCCACTCCTAGCCTTAGAGAAGACAAAGAAGAAACAGAAGAAGAAGAGGAACCAGAAGAAGAACCAATAGAATAGGAAGAGACAAAATAAGAAGAAGAGCCAGAAGAAGAACCAGAAGAGGAACAAGAAGAAGAAGAGCAAGAGACAAAGGGCCAAGGGAAAATAGAAGAGATGGCCATAGAAGTCATATAAACAGTAGAAAATGGGAAATAAACAGACTCATAACACAACACCACATCCCCTCAATACAAAGAGGTAGTTGCCACCGTAGCTTCTTTGAGTGCAAAGAGAAAAAGGCAGACCTTTATGTATTTCAAAGCTGACAAGAGTCAAAGAGTGCTAGAATCTCCTCCCACGAGCTCGATTATCATTGAAGAATCACCAAGGGAGGAGGAAAGAATCGAAGAAATAGTTCTGAAGGAGCAGCTGTAGAAGGCACAGGCAGATAATGTAGCACTGAAGGAGCAATTGCAGCAAAAAGGGGAGCAAGTAGCCACCATGGAAGACTTATGCATAGAAAACCTTTAGCACAGATTCCATTTTGGCTCATATGTTGTGTACCTCAAGGAGCAATAGCTTCTATTTCAAATAAAAAATCTAGACTCCCATGGATCACTACCTTTCCAAGATTGTAGGAAATTCATGAATTTCTACAAGCAAGCTAACACGGCTGATCAGGCAAAGAAACCAAAGTTTTATGTGCATAACCTTGTGCTGAGAAATTTGGATATTTGGGACCCAAATCCTACAATGGGGGATATGCAGTTGACGGATATAGTATTTTGGATGATGAATGAGGACACTAGAGCAAAATAAATATGGAGATTCATGGGAAGAAGAAGTAGAGAACCCTTATATATTAGACCATAATTGTTCAGCCCAAGAGGAGTCATTCTTAACCATCGAGATATTGAAAGGGACCCTGCACTAGTTGAAAGCTACCTTCAGGCTCAAACACAGGTAACATGCCACTTTGATGATGTTTTTAGGTGGATAGAAGATGAGTACATTATGGCCAACCATAGGAGATGGAACAACCTCCCTCACAGCCTCAAGAACATGGAGTACCATACTCAAGAAATACTGAGGAGTGCATTGGAAAGGGAACCATTATACAAGAGGGACATGTAGGCCAAAAATATCCAATGGTTAGGACTAAAGCTCAGCCCACCTTTGCTGTTGGGGCTGAATGATGAAAATGACACAGATGCACAAGATAGAGAATGGGAGAGTGCAGAAAATAATAATGGTTTTCACCCCCTTGGGGAAACTCCCACACTTCTTCCTCGGGAAATCAGGGGGTTTGTCAAAGCCTTGAAGGAAATGAAGGAGGAGGATTAGTTTCTTAAAGGATGAGAAACCATTTAGTATGGGGGTGATGATGAGCTCCGTCATTAGACATATTTGGAGGGGTTAATGGTCACCTTTTTGCCTTCTTACATCTCTTTTTCTTGCATTTTTATTATTATTTGGTTTTATGGTTCTAGTATAGTTGGTGACTAAGGCTAACATACACTGAGTGCCTAATATGAGGTTGAGTGCAGAAAATCATGAATTATTAAGCGTTTTTATAAGGATTTTATCATAAAGACTTGGAGGAGACAACAAGGAGAAATTATTGGAGGATTTTCCACCCTCCTTAACTCTCAAAGGCAGGCAAAGGATCCCAAAGATTCTGTCCAACCAATTTGAATTCCAAAGGAAGCCAAAGGATCCCCTAGGATTCTCTCCAACAATTTGAATTATAGAGGCAGCCAAGAAACTCAAAGAGAAGTGCACTCAATCTTTATTTACTTGGAGACAAGTGGAATCAATCACTATTTTCTGGGGAGCTGTTGGTAGCTTCCCTGTAGAATAAATAGAGCAGAGCTAGAAATAGGAAGAGTTAGTCGATTCTAGTTGAAACTTTGTTGCAAGATATTGAGCTTTTTGTTATTTTACTCAGTGATCAAACTTTCTGAGATGTATGAGGTTATCCTTTTATGAAATGAGCAGATTGATTTCATTCGACTAATTTAAGTTTCAGAGAGCGAGGCTCATGGGTTAGGGCCTAATCCATGTGCCTCAACTTCTCTGTTGTTACCATCCTTTCCTTTCTACCATTAAGCTAGTTTTCTTTTTGCCATTCAAGTAGTTTTGATTCTCATACTTTCATCGTTGTTTGGTTTTGAGTTTAGTATGTTGTTGTAGTTTCTCATTTTCTTGTGAGTAATATAATAGAGGAGAAAAACCAAAAAAACTATGGATCAAGACTGCCTTATCATCTCTGTCAATAGAGCTCGAGGAGGGCGAACCTTCCCATAGACCCAAAAACTGATTTTTGTTCACATTTTTATCACACATTATTTTCTGTTTTCCCTTGCATGAATCTACAGGCTTGTTTGCAGGAATAGGCATCAAAATCCCCAAAAATAATATTAAGCCATTCCACTAAATTTTCCAGTCCATCTCTACATTCTCTTCCAAACACCTTCGTTATGCTTCTATTCCTTCCTTTTATCTTATCGCTGCTACCACACCCTTTTATTCTCGAAAAATCCATGAAAACCTTATAGTTCACCTTCTATCACTTCTTTTCACTATGTGCATCTATCACAACCATTTTAACTTGGAAACCCTCCAAACTCTTTAAATTTTTACCTTCACTCTTTTATTTTAGAATTTCTCTCTTATCGCATTTAGCATACCGCAGATCCTCCCTCTCTCCTTTATTTTTCCACTCCTCATTGCGATTACAATAACCCTTCTACCTTAGCACTATCATTTATTATCGAAAAATATCCAAAAAAGTTCAAGTCTGACCCTTCTTTGTTTTTTACTTACCAGGGTTGTCGTTACCTCAAACCCCTTTGCGCAATCGCAAATCGCAAATTCTTATCATCCCCATCAATGTTATCCGCTCCTAAACCCCGATTGCGATATCATTGGCCTTTGCCCTTTTCTTCCTCGAAACTCCTGCTACCATACTTCACCTTTTTGCAAAATTGCACTTCGCAATATTTTCCCTCTTTTCGTTAAGACTTGCAGCTTTGATCCGCCAATCGCGATATTGCGATCATGCTCCACTACCGGTCCCACTTCCAAATCACCCATCATATTTCTAACTTCACACTGTTAAGTTGGTTTTCGTTAATACTTACCGCTCTTTACATCAGTTGCGATATTTCATTTCACACGTTGTAGCTTTTTCCCCGTCGCACTTCGCACTTCGCTCCCACTCCCACTCCCGAACAACATTTCCGCTATCCCTTTAATTTTGCGATATTAAAATTGCGATATCAAATATCACAAATTTTCCCTTCATTGGACATCCACCATCACATATTTGAATCTTTCGACTCCAAAGCATCTTTGTGCCGTATTATAAGGTTTTATAAGGTTTAAACCTCCGCTTTCCACTTCTAAGTCCTGTTTCATGTGTTAAGCCCTCCATTAGCCTCTTTAGCCCTTTTATTTCCTCCAAGCTGCAAAATCAACACTTTTTCAATTAGAATTAAGTCATGGATAACTTAGTTTCATGGGTAGAATCATGGTAGATAGACCATAGGATAAGTATAGTGAATTTAGTCATTTGTTCAAGTTAAGTGTGGTTTAGAATTAGTTTCCTTTTTGCCATTTCTTTTTAGCAATATAGTTTAGTTTATTTTCAGTCATTTCATTTTCTACGAATTAAATTAGTTTGATTCATGTCATTTCCTTTAAACAATTCAGTTTTCCTTTCTGTCATTTCCTTCTAGCAATTTAATTTCCAGTTATTATCATAGTTTAAGAAATAGCACCCTTTCATAAAGTAGAAGAGGATGACATGAACAAATTGCATCTGTTGTGTATATAGCAATGCCACCTCCAAGTTTGTAAAAACCCGGGGTTGATAAAGTAAAGTAGGGAAGCCCCTGGGAGTTGCATCACTCTTGGTGCAATACCAGGGCTCACCAGTTACTTTTTCAGGGATCAACCTAACTAAATGTTGGAGAATTAATATATAAATTAAAGGTTTCTCTCCATTATTTTCATCCGATCATTGAATCTTGCACTTGCTCTAAAAAGATCTTGTAGCTTTTTCGAATTAATAATACACAAATTCTTTAGGGCTTCAAACCATGGTGTTCCTTTTTCAGATTTATGTGGTAATAGTTCTCTTAATACTCTGCTGCTTTTATTTGCATTTTATCATTAATAGCCCTTTGAATATTTCTTTTTTCACAGGTATCTTGTATAGATTTCTTGGTTTTTAAATATCATTTTGGTTTGATATAACTATCAGGTATCTATATTTCTTGATGATCTTATGATTATTTTTAAATCTCTATTAATCTAACAATCAGATATGAGTGTGCAGAAGTTATTATTTAGGATTTTTCCATTTGGAGAAATCCTCAGCTGGATCAACTGACTCTCATATTTCAAAGTCTAAAAAGACCATTGTTTTTAATTTATGAATTCATCTTATGAAATCTTTTATTTGCAGGCTTTTTATTGGGTTTGTGCCTCTTTAAAACTTCCATTTTATTTCTAAATTTGTGCAAAATTGTTTAAATATGGCTAATAAAGGGCTTTGATATGTAGGTTTGATAGATCTATAGAACATTATTGTAGATTTGTAAATATCATTTTTTTTATTTCACTAGGGTTTTGGGTATTCATACATATACATGTGATGTGTATTTGGGTTTTCCTTGGTTTCTGGTTTTGTGTAGGTGATATTGGAAGGTCTTGAGAAAATTGAAAATTGATTTTTTTTTTTTAGAAGAATTTCTTTTCGATATCTTAGTATTTTGGGGTCATCATTGAGGTACAAATATCTTAAGAATCAAGAAAAAATCTCTTAGTCAAAGGTACAATTAATTTTTTTGGAATCTCTAAAGTTTGACTATAGAGAATTTTTTAAAATTTTTCAATATTTGAGAATGTCATTTAAAATTTAGTTACCATTTCAATTTCCATGTTCTTCCATGGTAACATTTTTCAGAATATAAAGTGCTTAAGTTTCACATTGTGTTTGTGTATTTTGTGCTTAATATATATTGAGATCATTCGTCGATTATTTTACTCTAGTTGTGGTTTAAATTTACTTGAATTAATATTGCATGATAAACATTGAGAAAATTTTCAAGCAATTGCCATAAGTTGCGTATCTCTCATTTCCTAGATTGAATGACTTTAATGCATTATATTGAAGGTGATATTGAAGAGTTGTGAAGATATTTTTGTTCTCTTTGACCTATAATTGCATTGGAATAATAATATTGTGATTTGATTGGAAATTATGTTGTGATATTTTAAATACATTGTCGAAAATCTTATCTTTGAGTTTAGTGAATTGAATACCTTATTGAGAAAATTAAAATATTGTGTTGTACATATCATAGATAATCATGGCATAAGTGTTTTTTTTCCTTGAATGTAGGTTCATCTCTAATCATCTTATACATTTTCATCTTTTAAGTTAGATCTGCATATTATTAAAATTTACTTCGAAGCATAACCTTGGTCGATAGAGAGATAGGTACTTGTCCATCTTTGCTTGAGAAGCCTAGTTTTAGTAGTACTTAAAACAGTGACCTTGTAGTTGTCAGAGCCACAAATTTTTGCAGCGTCGGAGGCACCGAGCATGTTAGATTTTTAGGAGAGGTATCGTTAATCACACCTTAGTGTGCTTCACCTTAACTTCTCTCTTCCAGTTACTACGAAATCAAACTCAATATAGTAAGGGTTGAAGGGTTTGAACTTAGATAGACATTTAACTAAAATTAACCAAGATTATTTGCATCCCACATTAGTCTTAGGATCTTCATTTAATATTATATAGTAATTCATTCTAGCAGTAGTTGTGTATCTATTACTTGGTCCTAATTTCATAGCGAGATATTTGAATCCATAATGCACTGGTATCAAGCATGTAATCTAATAAAATCTATTAAATCTTGCTAGATCTAAAACAAGCAATTGGTCTCTTGACTTTGTCTCCCGAATTAGTTGTTTCCCAACTAGTTCTCCTTCATTTTATTTCTATAGGGTCTACCCCCTTAGTTTTCTAGACGTAGATAGCTTAAATGGAGAGATTGGGGATCAGGGTGACAACCCCCGATCTGAGTCATTGTCATGGTGCCTAGACATTTTTTTCTACAAGAAGTCCTAAGGATCATTAATAAGTTTTTTGTCCCTACTGTGAAACTTGGATGCTGAAGCAGACCTTCATTTCATTTTACCTGAAGCAGTCATTCAACTTTTCCTTGCGGATCTTTATGTCAAGTCAGATTCTATCTAGTATATATACATATATATCAACATCAAAATTCTTAGCGAACTTCTTTAGGCCGACCTATGTTGGCAAAAACAATCAACATTTAAAAGAAGTATCGATGGTTATGGCATTCTATTTTAGTGATCAAGAGATCATGTCCAAGTTATGCAAATTGCTCAAAAATGAAAGTGTTCAAAAGTGGTTGCATTCTGAATGACTGGAAAGGTCTTGTTGCTGCGATTCTGGCGCCGCAAACGGTTCTTAAAAACGAGGTTGTATGTGAAAGTTACTGAGGTTTAAAATCTCTAGTAAACTTCAAAATTCAGTTGACCAAGTTTGACTTTTAAACTTTGGAAAAATTAAAAAAATAATATTCCAAAGAATATTTTGGGATTATTCCTTGGAATATTCCCTAGAATATTCCATTCAGGGATATCAATGGATGACAGGTGGCATTTTATGATTCGTTAATTTTTTGACTGTGTAAATTTGTGGCCAATCACAGGCTGCCATGTGGCAGGCCCAGAGGCCACCACATAGCCCCAGGCCAGAGAAATGGTCTGTTAAAATTTTTGTATGGCTACACGATTTGACCCCGGGTCGCTTGCCTACGAGCACACAGGCCCGACTGGGCGGGCTACATATTAGTTCTTAACTGTCTATGGGAAAATGTTGTATTTAACGTGTGTGGGTTTTGCATTCGGTGGAGTGGAGGGTCCAACCCCTCCCCATAGGCCCATAGCCCAGAACCAACGGCGTATTAACAAAATCTATGGTAGAAAACGTAAGGGCTAGCGCCCCCCCCTCAGCATGTGACTAGTCACTTAACCTTGGCCTTAAGGCATTAATGCCTGGCGGTTACGGTTTAATGGCAACAACGAAAACCGTGACATGTGGTCATGTTCAACCATTTAATGCGATGGAGGTGAGGCTTATCCACGCGGTTAAGTCGGCGGTTTTGGCGGAAAGACTACATGTGACTGCCACTCTAGCATTTATTGCCACTATTAACAGTTTTCACCAAGTTTGGGCAGAGTTCGCCAATTTCAGACCTATGCCATCTTTAGCGCCTTTAACTGGCAGTTCCTCAACTTTTAGTGGGGTTTTTGGGGGACATTGGGCAGTTTTCTTTGGGAGGCCATAACTCCCTCATTATGGAACCAAATTGGATGAAATTTTAGTCAATTTTGGGTCTCTTGGACCTTCTGAATGGTTTGGAATAGGTTTTAGGTCGAACAAAGGTGATCTACAAAATATCTTGCTTTGAGGTAGATGAAGAAGCCATCAGGACCATCATGGAGAAGGCACTGTATTGGGTAATATTTCAATGTTTAGTGTGAAACGAAAGCCATTTATAGCTATTTTATATCTTCTGAAGCTGAATTTACAACTGGTTTTTCCTATTGAGGCATATTTTTACCTGTGTAACCATTTTGAGCAAATTAATAGAGCAAGGACATGCCATTGGGGAGCCTTGGACCGGCAGATGTAGCCCAAGAGGGGTGAACTTCCTCAACAATTTGTTGTGTTATGTGATGGTGAATTTTCTTGCTATGTATTTCTTCTCTGATATGTTAAATAGTAAATTTAATTAATTAATCGTCACACATAAAACTCAGAAACATAGCCAAAACTACTTTGTTTAACCTCCAACTCATGGAGAACACTTTGCACACTAAATTATATCAGAATGGATACTTTTCATAGTGTAAAAAATACAATCCATTTGAGATCAGGTTGGTATCAGAGTTGGTGTTATTGAGCATTAGGAGAGCTAGTGTTTCTCTCTATTGTTCTTGTGCAAAAGGATTTGTTTAAAAGTTGGCATTATAACCCTTGCAAGTAGTGTAGAGCCATTTTGGGGCAGCATTTGTTGTAGGTTTTTTAGGCTTACTAGGCTGATTTTGCTAGAGGGTGAAGGAATAACTATGGATAACTAAGTCTTGGAGAGGAAAAAAAAGAAGAAAGGGCTGAAGGCTTCTTCCTTACCCCAAATTACCCTAAGGTCACCATTGAAACACAAACCCTCTTGACAATTGTTTGTTAACAAGCTCTTGGAGTTTGTTTTTTTTTTGGCTGCTTGAATAAGAGTTTGTCTTTATAGCCATTTGGTTCAAAAATATTTGTCATTTGCTTTGAAAAATTTTTGAGAACTTTTTTGAAGTTACTTTTGTTCATTGACAACATAATGACAAATTCTACAAGTGAAGTTTCCTTCTTCACAAGATTCTTTGATGATGATATAAAGCATGACTTTATTATATTGAAGGACATGGTGCAGACATTGTTTAAGGATAAAAGAGAAAGCACTGAACTTCGTGAACAATTGTTTGCCATGAAGGAAGAGAAGGAAGAAATTCTTCAAAAATTGCATGATATAGAGGTACAACTCCATCAAGCCCAAGAGGCTTTGACCAAGAAAATGCGTGAGGAAGAGGTAATCCATTCTAACTTGTCTTCAGTTTCCTCTTTAGAAATATGTATTGGTTCTTTCGAAAAACATATGAGAGGTATAGGGTACAAATTAATGATTAAAATGGGCTATGAAGGCAAGGGATTAGGCAAGCATGCACAAGTCATGGTTGATCCCATTTCGGTTGAGGAACGACCCAAGAATCTTGGTCTTGGTTATGTGCAATTTAATGGTGAAGAATCCAAAGCCATGAAGGCATGTGAGGCTATTTCAAAGAGAACCTTTATTCCAAGTTCTAATATGCAAATATGTCAAATTTTTTTCAAAGATGATTTCCATTGCTTTAAGCCTTTGTTGCAACAAGAATATGGTATACATACAGCTTATGGCGAGCATACAAGTTCAAACAGTTTTCAAGATAAGAACAATAATGTTAGTCTGCAAATGAAATTTGTAGCCTCTACTAGTTCATCTTCTCATGAAGACAAAAATGATGAACATTCAAAGCAGCATAAGAGGTATAAATCTTCTCATGATCAATTTGATTGTGTTTTTGCAAAGCATGATAATTTTACATGCTTAAATGGAAGAAATATTTGATGTACATATTGTGTTCGATTTAAACATGATGCTTCGAGATGTTGGATGAGGAAGAAAGCATACAGGAAGTAGATGAGGCAAAGGAAACTTTCAAAGAAGGTGCATAATATTTTCACATATTTCCAAAAGAGGGGACATGTTGTCTCCCATTGTTGGAAATTGCATCCAACCAGTCGTCCCCAACACATGCAGCAAGAGGACAAAAAGATTGGTGCAAAGAGAAAAAAGGATTCCATTATTGATGTGAAAATGGAAGTTTCACATGAGGAAGAGTTGCAGCAACAAAAGTCGCAATGGAAGTGGCTTGGTAAGAAGTGGATGGACTTCTTAACACAGTAAGACATACTCATTTTGTACATATGAAAATTTCAGTTGTATGCATGTATTTTATGCTGTAATATCTCATTTGTTTGAGCCACCTTGGATCATTGATCAAGGCAGCGATTTACAGTTTCCTTCTGCAAATTTCTCGCCAGAAATTTTTTAAGTGAGTGCAAGAAAGACAGTCATAGACAGGAGGACAAGCGCATCGAGGAAGGGAAGTGTGAATTACTTTCTAGTTGTAGTGTCACTATCCATGTAAGGAAAGTGTTTGGAGGCTAAAGAGAAGAGGGTGCATTACTCTTATTTGTTGTATAGATCAGTTTTAGTAGTCCAGAGAGTTTTTGGGGTCCAAAAGCTTCTCATTTGGGAGGTGTGATTAGGAGATCATGTCCAAGTTATGCAAATTTCTCAAAAATGAAAGTATTTAAAAGTGGTTGAATTCTGAACAACTGGAAAGGTCTCGTCGCTGCGATTTTGCATTGCAAACGGTTCCCAAAATTGAGGTTGTATGTGAAATTTATTGAGGTTTTAAATCTCCAGTAAACTCTAAAATTCAGTTGACCAAGTTTGACTTTTAAACTTTGGAAAAATTAAAAAAGAATATTCCAAAGAATATTATGTGAATATTCCATTAGGGCGTATAAATGGATGACAAGTGGAATTTGATGATTTGTTAATTGTTTGACTGTGTAAATTTGTGGCCAATCACGGGCTGCCATGTGGTAGGATCGGAGGCTGCCACCTGGCCCCAGGCCGGAG
This sequence comes from Pinus albicaulis, assembly GCA_034641835.2. Taxonomy (NCBI): domain Eukaryota; kingdom Viridiplantae; phylum Streptophyta; class Pinopsida; order Pinales; family Pinaceae; genus Pinus; species Pinus albicaulis. Next base: position 677,434,979 of record CM076578.1, read on the forward strand.
AAATGGTCTATTAAAATTTTTGTATGGCTACAGGATTCGACCTCGGGTCACTCGCTTGTGAGCGCACAAGCCCAACAGGGTGGGCTGCATATTAGTTCTTAACTTTCTATGGGCAAAGGTTGTATTTAATGTGTGTGGGTTTTGCATTCGGTGGAGTGGAGGGGCCAACCCTTTGGGCCAGCCCCTCCCCATAGGCCCATAGCCCAGAACCAATGGCGTATTAAAAAAATATACGGTGGAAAACGTAAGGGCTAGCCCCCCGTCGGCATGTGACTAGTCACTTAACCTTGGCCTTAAGGCCTTAATGCCTGGCGGTTACAGTTTAATGGAAAAAGTGAAAAGCGTGACATGTGGTCAAGTTCAACCATTTAATGCGATGGAGGTGAGGTTTATCCACGCGGTTAAGCCAGTGGTTCTGCCGGAAAGACTTCATGTGACCACCACTCTAGCATTTATTGCCACTGTTGACAGTTTCCTCCAAGTTTGGGTGGAGTCCACCAATTTCAGACCCATGCCATCTTTAGTGCCTTTAACTGGTAGTTCCTCCACTTTTAGAGGGGTTTTTTGGGGACATTGGGAAGTTTTCTTTGGGAGGCCATAACTCCCTCATTATGGAACCAAATTGGATGAAATTTTAGTCAATTTTAGGTCTCTTGGAACTTTTGAACGATTTAGAATAGGTTTCATCTCGAACAAAGGTGATCTACAACAATTTTTTCTTCAAGGAATATGAAGAAGCCATTAGGGCCTTCATGGAGAAGGCACTGTATTGGGTAATATTTCACTGTTTAGTGTGAAGCAAAAGCCATTTCTAGCTATTTTATATCTTTTGAAGCTCAATTTACAGATGGTTTTTCTTATTGAGGCATATTTTTACCTGTGTAACCATTTTGAGCAAATTAATAGAGCAAGGACATGCCATTGGGGGGCCTTGGACCGACAAATGTAGCCCAGGAGGGGTGAACTGCCTCAACAATTTGTTGTGTTATGTGATGGTGAATTTTATTGCTATGTATTTCTGCTCTGATATGTTAAACAATAAATTTAATTAACTAATCCTCACACATAAAACTCAAAAACATAACCAAAACTACTTTGTTTAACCTGCAAGTCATGGAGAACACTTTGAACACTAAATTATATTAGAATGGATACTTTGCATAGCGTAACAAATACAATCCATTTAAGATCATTTAGTATAAATTAATCCTATTCCAATGATGACCATCGCAATGAACATGAATAAATCATGAGTTTTTAAGAAATATATTATCATATTGCAAAACACCAATGGGTTGTATACAATATTGACATTTGTTAAATATTGTGCTATTCAACAATCATAAATTGGTGTATCCAAAATGATAGCTCACAGATATTGTTACAATATGAAGCTTTTATCCTGATAAGGTTTTGTAGATAATGGTAAGGACAATGGAAACAAGGTTAATCTCCTGCTAAAAGCAGGACTTTATTCATGAAAAAAATGCTTGTCAAAAGATAATGATTTCTCTAAGTCATCTTGTTTATCTCCTTTATGTATGATTTGCAATTTTTTAAGGATGTATATTTAAGATATGATGCTAAATTTCTTGAAGAAACATTTAGTGTGAGCATCTAAGGAAATCATTCATGTCAAAATAAGATTTGATTAAAGTTTCCCAAGGTTAAAAATTTGGATGTTGATTGTATGTCGATCTGAAGCATATCAAAGGTACTAACTTCTCTATCCCTAGTGTTGTTGTTTTGCATGTGTGTAGGACGTGGTTCATCGTTTCCCTACTGTCAGTGTTTTGCATGCCTGTAGGAGGTGGTTCATCCTTTACCTACATATGGTTTTGATATGTTTTTGTAGGATGTGGTTCATCCTTTCCCTACATGTGGTTATTTGTAGGACATGGTTTCCCCTTTCCCTACATGTGGTTATGAGCAGGATGTGATATGTTCTTTCCCTACTGATGTTCTTCCATCATCCTACCCATGTTGTTTGGGACACATGGGAAGTACCTCTCATCTGGCCAATGAGTTGGGAAATGAGGATAGATACCATAGCACTATTGATGGATGCATCGTGTGCTGTCGTATTCCCTATGCTAGGATATATGGTGTTCAATAATCTGATCTGGGATAAAATGAGGATTTACCTCGAGATTGACTTTTGTTAGTGGAGAGCGGCAACGTCTTGTGACTCACTCTCAATCAATTCTTATTTATGATTCATATTAGTGTTCAACATAGATGAGAAGAGAAGCGTAGAGGAGAGGAGAGAAGAGATGATAGAGATGGTTCATGATGACAATATGCCATGACGATCAGTGACAACAGATGGATTGGCAAGTGGAATTATCCCTAGTTGAGAGGGAGTGTTAAAATTTGAAACTATGGCCAAATCCCATACTGATATGGTCCTATGGGAAATATTATTGCATCATTGGATTCCTCTTTTTGAGAGGACCAAAATCAATCTAAATATCATTATCACTGTGGAGATTCCAAACCCAGAAAATCAATCTAAATATCATTAAATTTGGACAAGGAAAAATATTCATTTGCTCAAATGAAATTGCATAAGGCATAACCTTATTTAGGCAGGAAAAATTGAAAATTGAAAATTTGAATTTCTTTCCTTAAGTCGGCCTACCCAATAAGGATATAAATAACCTATGCTAGGCTCATCAATTCTCATTATTCTTGTCCCTGAAGTAGCCGCAGTAGAAGGTGATTTCCAGTGAAGGAGATGGAGGCAAGGTTGGGTTCAATTTAGTCATCTTCAAGGGCCGAGTTCCATAAGATGGAGGACGATTTTGGTTTGGGCATATTTATGAGTTGTTTTGGGAATTTTATCTCCTTCGGGTTTGAATCTTCTAGCCACAAATATTAAATTCATGTACTGTCATGAAACCCTCCTTTATCAATTCAAGTTCTACAGGCAGAAGGTCGATATTCTTGGAAGCCTAGTTTGGTTCATTTCGATGAAGAATTTGATGTTGCGTTCTCCTCTTCTTGTTGGCCACGGTAATGAATCAAATATTTTGCGTTCCACTCCACATTTTATGGTAGTTTAGAAGCTTGGTTGTCAACCTAGATATAACTGTTTTCATATCTAGTAAGAGCCTATTGGATGGAGGTTATTTCAACGCTGGAATATGTTCCCTAACCAAGACATAAACCCTCAACAAGTGTGCACTACATTAGATCCATCATCGTTAGTAGTAAATGCCACACAAATAATCTAGTTTAATTATCCTTTTAAGGATTACTTTGTTTGTCTATAGATGATCACTAATTAAGGGAAGGGTTTTGACAGTTGAAGATAGGACAAAAGATTTTATGGGTTAATTCTTTGTTGTTTGGATAGTGGCATTTACATAAATTCAACTTTGAATCTATCATTGTACTCTCTCTCTCTCTCTCTCTTTGTTGAATATTTGATACTATAATAAGATGAATTGACAAAGGGTTTTCCCTGTCTTGGGGGTTTTCCCTGGATTGAGCCAATTTCCGTGTTTTTCTTATCTTGGCTTGTCTTCCGCATATAATATCTTATTTTCTTTTGATAATTACTATCAGTGGATTATAGTTGTGATATTGATATTGAAATGAATGGAATTAATATTGGGCTCGATGAAGTAATTATCCTAAGCTAAAATCATGTTAGTCTAAATTAACAACTATGCAACTTGTCTTACTGCTGGAAGAACCAATTATTCTTTCTACCTAAGGTCATAGAGGGTATATTATACATGCTATATATATTTGTAGTATTAAGGCCTATGTGTGGTTGTCATTGTTAAGGAGTTGGCTTCACAAAATTAAAGTTGTTAGACTTGATATTGGCTCTGTCCTTTTTGTATGAAAAATGCTACATTCCGATTGGAAACACCCCAATATGTATTCCAGATCCCTTAACTAGCATTATTGAATGGGCTATCTTCCCTTCTTGTCTGGAGTAATGACATGTGAACAAGTGATGAATCATAATTGCTAGAGAATTTTTTATGAATACTGTTAGTGGGAAAACACTATTCCATGATACCAAACATAGGGAAGTGAATATTAAGATGTCACTGGAAGCCTCCCTTTTTCCTACATGTAGTCTTTTTCAAGGCAAAGATTGTTTTAAATTTGAGGTACCCAATGATTTTCTATATTTGGGAAATAAAACAAGTGTTTTGGGGAAAATGTGATTCCCCCTTCGAAATTGATGAAACATAAACACTGATAAGAAGACACATAGTGGTGATATTTCTACACATGAGAAACATCGAGGGGTTGAAGGGATATTCTTCACTTCCTTAACTTTTTGAATAATCAAATTGCCAACTTGCAGCTAGAGAAAATTTCATATATTCCAGATCTCCCATCCTTAATGACTATGATAACAAAAAGGAAAAAAATATGCTCCTTCAATTTACCATTTTTAAGTATGAAGAAAAATATCCATGTAGAGAGCTTGGGAAAACATCTAAAATACCTAATTATGTGAAGAGTTCACTTCAATCTGCAAGTTTCCATATTGAAGATATGATGTGTGGACATTTGTACATAGAAAATAAATAGGAGGTTAGATCTCACTCTAAAATATCACCTCTAGGTATCTCATTTGTTAGTTGAAGGTGTGACTATCAACCTCCAAAAAAAAAAAAAAAAAAAACACTAGCAGAATTTTGAGTTCTAAAATGAGCCTCCTAAGAAAAATCTACAACCAAAATAAAATTTATAAGAACCAATAGGATTCAAGATGATGATGTCAACCATGGGGGCGATTCGCCATTTTGGGAGTAAAAAAGTAAAAAAATTAAAAAATAATAAAATAATAAAACTACTTTTTCAACTTATGTTTTAAACTGATATCTTTAAGGTGTTACTCAAATTTCGAGAGAGAGTACTCGTTGGAAGCATAATTTGATTCCTCATATAAGTAGTACCCATGTTGCATACATTCAATGGACCCTACTACATGCAAAATGAGAAATACATGAAAAAACGTGATTGCAATCACATTTTTTAGGTATTTCTTATTTTTCGTGTAGTGTGGTCCATCAAAAGTTCGCAACATGGGTAATCCTTGGATGAGGAATCAAATTATGTATCCAATGAATGTTTTTGCTCGAAATTTGAGTAAACCCATAGGGAGATATGTTCACAATAAGAGTTGAAAAAATGGTTTTTTCGTTTTTCCCTCTAGCATTTGATGATGTAATCTAATCTTATTTTGTTATCTCCACTACTATTCTACATTTTCCTTAGGAGGCCCATTTTAGACCTCAAAATTCCCCAAATGGTTCATTGTTCCGGCTATGGATAATACATATACAAAATCATGTCTCCAATCCAATAATAAAATATTACAAGATGAGTTGCATAAATCCTTGTTAGTAATTGTGGCACTGTTGGAGTGCTTTCTTGTAGTAGAAATTCATACTCATAACCAAATTTTTGTAGTATATCTCTCAATGGATATGATAGTAGTTAGTATAAGTCAAAATAATATCAAGCCTATATTATTCTTTAAGAGACTTAATCATATCTAGAGATAGAGTTTGATCTCAAGTGCTTGTCAACTTACAAATTTCATTACAAGGTCTAAACATTCTATTGCAACCGTAGGTGTAAATTCTTTAAATTAGATTGTTACATTCCAAGATGAAAAAAAATGATGAAGGATCAATAGTGGTAGACTTATTGGAATAAATTATTCCCAATATTGTATCAACTACGTACAAATATAATTTGATGTTTGAAGCATCTAGTTAGGTAATAAAGGATCTTATTCTTCTCACAAGCCCTCGCTACAAGGTTCATTTTGGAACTTCGTTTCAAGCACAGGTTTTAGGCATGAATTTATTATCAGGAAGAGAACCTATCATCCAATAAAGTAATGAATTTGATGTGCTATTATGGTGTCAACCAGTACCTCTTGTTTTTGGTGCAATCATACCGCATTCAATCAACAAACATTGAATGAGAATTCTATTAGAATTATTGGTGACACTTAGATTGGCTTGGACTTTGATTTCCACATGGATGTAGGTCTCATGAATGATGAATATATACATGTGTGTGTGTGTGTGTGACACTTATATTGGCTTAGACTTTTATTTCCACGTGGATGTAGGTCTAAAATTTCTCATGAATGATGCAAATATATATATATATATATATATATATATATATATATATATATATATATATATATATATATATATATATATATATAGACTTTAACACGTAGGATACTATTGATCACTCGTGGAAACAGGTTGGTCATTAAACAATCTAGAGGAATTGCATAACCCATGTAACCATCTCCATCCAACATGAGCTATTATAAAAATGTTAGAAAATGTAAAAAATGGTATAGATAAGTTATATCTCCTTTTGAAGGTGAAAATATATACATGGTTGGCATTGGAAAACCACCTACTTACCTGGGGTTAGTTGAAAAAAGAAAAGAAAAGGAAATTTGACCCCATGCTCATAACTGTAGCTTCTTGGGTTAGCATAGTGACCAATCCGATTAGGTAAGGGTGTGTGTTAGACATAGCTATAGCCTCTGATGTTGTTACAGAGAAATCAATTAGGATGCCATCAACTTTGAAATTATTATTGTCCACAAACTGAATGTATTAAATTATTGGATCATAGTTATAACTGTAGCTCATGCCCTATTCATCATTGAAAAAATTATCAGCAAATATTTCCAGCCATGTAGAGTGATCATCTTGTTCAATACCTATAGGTGCATGAAAATAAAAGTTTGTATTGATGGGCCAAACGTAGTCCTTCGGAACCATGATTCTAGTGGATAATGTCTTCACAAATGTTAAATTTTTTTGAGGGAACCATATGTTGCAGTTGTTGATGGGTCCACATCTTCTTTTCCAAGAAGCAGTAGTATTAGCTTTGTCTTGGTTATTATAAATTGTGGAGCAATGGCTTGTAAAAATCAAACTCTTGGTGGAATAAATGTAGTTCAAAGTCATAGATTTTGATAGAGATATCACAAATGATGATATGCCTAGGTTATTATTGAAAAAAAATAGTCACAAATTTAAGTGCCTCGAATGAACTAATATTATTCAAAAGATGTGCTAATTTTGTCTTATAATCAACCCTTAGCCAACCTACTTTTAAAGAGGAGCAAAAGGTAGATTCACCTTTTTTATATTTTATATAACAATGCATCCTATCTTGAGCTGGTAGGAAAGGGTAAAATATCCTTCAAGTTTCAAGGTTATACAACAAAAAAGCTTGAAGCCACTACAACAATAAACTTAACATGTCATTTGCAGAAATTAAACCAACTGCAAAATACGTTACTTCTGTTTTTTATCTTTACGTATACTTTTTGTTATTCACAAAGAATATTATGTAGAAACTCTGTGTAGCTTCCAAATTATTAAGAGTGCTAATAGAAAGACATACATCTTTTCTCTTCGAATATATATATATATATATATATATATATATATATATATATATATATATATTTGGAAACTAGATATATATATATATAGATTCAAAATGTCAAAAGGATTGTTACTAATATGGGAATGCATAAATCACTACAATTGTAAAGCCCTTTTTTTATGTTGGTAGTGAAGAAATATTGAATTGTACTATGAGACACACTAATATTTTTCCATTTTCCGAGGCTGAATTTATCATATTAATGCTCAATATAAAAGAAATAAAAAAGTTTGTTTAAAATATTTAAGGTTAAAATTATTTTTTGCAAAAAAATTTACATCTATTTTTTCTTTTCAATGTGCAGAATCCCAAAGATAGGAGGGAATGATCTATATCTTCATTTTTTATACAGGGGAGTAACTACTCATGGTGCACTATAAAGGGTAAGGAAGACTTTGGATATTTATTATAGCAAGATTATACATCTGGAAAAATGGATTCTGAAAAGTGTCCTCATCTTTTTGCTTCTTTATGACAACCATGCATCTAGAACAATGGTTCCAGAAATTTGGCTTTTGAAAACTGGCCCCTTTTTCTTAATATTTTATGATAATTATACATCCAACATAATTTTCTTGTGTAGAAGAAAGGTGCATATGTAACATGTGCCTACACAGGAGTTATCCACATTCTTTTTGTCTACAATAAATGTTAATCTTGGAGCCTCTCCATTATTACTCATTGATCTTACATCATTGGCCCATAAATTATTTAACATTCAAGTAATTATTAGATACTTAAGGATGAGAATTTGAAAGCAATGTTTCAAATTGGGAAATAGTTTCCACTCCCAATTTTCATTAATTAAATAGCATTGTACAACAAGATATGAACAAAATGAAGCTAATCTCAACAACCAACTTGTTTAAAAACATAGGTCCAAGTATAGATAATATAACTTGCATAATTGTACAAAATTTGGGAAGAGGAAGAGACAATCAAAAGAAGTTGATCTGTAATTACTGTTGGTATTTTTTCAAAACAATTTGTTGAGCCCTCCGCCCACTCTAGTGATCATACACTAATTTGGAATGGGTGCATGCAACAAAGGTTAACGCAGCAATGTATTAAGATGACTGAACTTTGAGACTGTATGATAACTTTGTTGTAATGCTTGAACCATTTGACTAAGAATATTACTGTGTTTGTTTCACAATTCAAATTTTCCACTTTGATCCACAACAAAGTTTCCCATTTAAATTCACATTTGGTGTTGATGATTCCTTTTTATTTTTCACCTTTGATACAATGATTGAATTTGCATGCCCATACTTGATGAATTTTGTGTTGAACTTGTCTCACAATATTGGTCTATTTGTGACTCACTCTAGGATCAAACATCTTCACTTAAAAGTTTCTGATCTAAATCACTCTCATGCAAGTTAAGGAGTGTTAAAAATGAAAATATATATTTTTTTTGTAGAATTGTTGAGCTTCTGAGGTTTGACGAAATTGTTGGAGTGGACTTTTTGTTGTATTACACATGTAGTCTAGGTACACAATTAAGGGGAAATTGGTACATTATCATCTTGGGAGTTTGGAAAATGTTGCTACCTTGGAATTCTTTATTGCAGATGTTATGACTTGTATGCACAAGGTTGTTGGTAAAAGTGAAAGATGATAAGCTAAGTCTCTAGGTGCTAGCAAAATTATCCTTGATAGTGTAATATTTATAATTTATTAACCATTGAGGCAATTAGTGTTTTACATAGTGAAACTTGATCATTGTACTTCTTATATATACACATATATTTGAGAAAGTAACAAAGCATATGGAAAATAAAAATTTGATAAAGAAGAAGTGAGCCAAATGCTAATATGTCTATAGTTTCTATAAGAGAAACTTATTCTGTACCTTAAAAGAATCACAAGTACATATTTACTTTGTTGATAGGTTTCATGACCTTAAAATACATTGGTATCAATTCTAATAAAAATCTTTAAGGTTGGGTGTGTTTATTATAGTGCACAACACATAATAAGATCTTCTTGGAAAGTATAAGTGTTGTGGAATAGTTTCAATGCACATATTAGTTTTTCCTCCTCTTGAACAAGGTATCAGAGCCTAGTTTATTATGATCTGAGAGATTTTTAGGTTTGTATTAAAGTGTATGTAATCTAATACTGGAATAGATTGAGAGTTTATTCTTTTTGTTGACATTTCTAAGTAGGGGGGTGCGTGGGGAGATGACATTGACCTCAAGCATTCCATTTTTGAACATCAGGTTCATGTTAAATTTTGGGGTTACTGCAAAAGTGTTTTTTTCTCTTGTTAGGAGAGCACTATATCTATGAGCTCCTTGATGATGATTTGTGGGCATATGGATGCCTCAAATGGGGCAGATGCTTGGCATTAGAGTGTTGCCTTGGTATTATTACCTATGGGGTTGATGTTCTAGTCTATTGACTAACCCATTGGGTGCGGACAATGGGGTAGTTAGTTGCTATATTATAAGAGGTACCTACGAAGGAGGAGCATTAGGAACTTGGCCCTTGGAGCGTGGGACATAAATTCACTTCTCAACATAAAAAAAATGAACCATAATTCACTTCTCAACAACCACAATATGCTATGTAATCCAAGTGAAAATATACCAACCATATGACACCAAATTTCATCCCTCCAGGAACACTTTTCCAAGCATAAACAAAATTTGAATTTATTTTTCTTACTGCAGATTTATCACAGTAAATATTCCATATTATCTTCAAAATGTTTGTGAAATTACTTCACAATTTTGTCCCTTAATATGTCAAATTAGTATGATAAGTGTCAAAAATGTTGCAACCAAGAAAACAATGAAAGGCTTCAAAATAAAATATGAAACTACATGAGTATTGGACAACTAGAAACTTCAAATGTGTGTATAAGGATGAAGTGCATGTATATACCACAAATCTATTATAACAAAGTGAACACAATATTACAACGTCCAAAGAATTTTTATTTGTTAAAAAATAGATTCAAGAGAAGCATCAAGTGTACTAGGCATATAATGCCAAGTCACAAGTAGAAACGAAGAAGAAACTATAGAAATTTTTGTTACGAAGATAGATATCAATTTTCCTATCTTGATTCCACTTTCCTTGGGATCTTCTAGATTTTGAAAGTTCATCCTGATGTATCTTTATTTCCCCAGTTCAAAATTCCATATTTTGGATGGGGTAGGGCTGGCCTTTTGCTGCATATTCCTCCTATGCTTTTCTAGCTAATGGACAAAGACAAATTTCATAATATGGTTTTGCTTTAATCCTCTCTTTTCCATTGAAGCTGATTCAACTCATGTGCCTTTATATTAAGCTATTAGACTTTCATTTTTTACTCCTTTGGTGTGTGATGATCAATTCACCTAATGTTTGGTCATTTGAAAAATTTTAAAGCATCTCCTTGCTTCAAAGGGATTCTCTAGTTTCACTACTACATGCAGGGGACTGGATCTCCTTTTTTACCCTGACTAAAGAATTCTTGGAAACTATTGTCTCACTCTTTTTTGAGATCCTTTACAGGGGAAGGACTTATCTTCATGCAACTTTTGGTGAATGGCCATATTCATTGATGACATTACATTTGAAATGAGTCTTATCATAATCTGGTCTCTGCATGAGTGAAATCATGGAGTCTGAGTTCTTTTGCATTTGGAGGCTATCTTCAAGATATAAATGCACACATATAGATGCACAAGAAAACATTATAGTTTTTGGTAAGCCTTATTTGTGAATTTTCCTAGTTTTTTTATTGGTACTCATGGCTTTCAAATACTTTTTCATCTTATAGATTCCATGGGAGATGGGGAAAACAGAAAAAATGGGAGAATTCTGGGCACCTCCTCATTTGAATCAATTTCAAGGGTCCATATATTCAACAGAATCCCCTAAAACATAGAAACCAGGGTCTAGATATAAAGATAAAATTTTCATCTACCTTGTACTGAAAATGGAGAGAAATGAAGCCCTTACTATAGAGGGAATAATGATGTTTGTCTTATGGGTGGGAGTTGCATTGATTCTAGATATATTTGTCCAATGTATTTTGATTCATCCAAGTCCCCATAAACTTTCCATTAAAATTTTGTTCATCAAGCTAAAGGGATTTCTCTTCTTGACTCTTTGAGTGGGATTTCCAGATTTGGAATTCCTTTTATCTTCACAATTTTTGTAGCTTTGGGTTATTGGCTCAAGCTATTAAAAATGGTAGTGGATGGGCATCTGAATTATTCCACTACCATATCCATTGTCAGAATTGCAGTAGTCATTGTTTTCCCTTTGTTTCACTTGAATATTCTTGCATTTTTAAAGCAATCACCCTACCTTGTTGTTGGGGACATTTTCAGGGAAACAGAACTGGGCTGAGCATGAATGTGTCATAATTCTACTACTTTTGGGAAGGATAGAGGATCCATATTAGCAGGGGTAAACCCTAGCAATGATTATAGATGCTCCTCCAAAGCCTCAAATCTCCCTCAAAAAATTGGATATACCTTCATCAATCTTATTACTCATTAATGAAAGGATTTAGTTTCATTAGACTGCCATTGAAGGGAAAGGAAATCTTGAGGAAAAGCAAGTTTCATCTCTGGTTGTGTGTGCCTTTCTTGTATTTGATGACCACTGTATATTGTTACAAGAAGGAAATCCAGCTGAAATGATGTATTGGGTGCACCTTGTAGTGCATTTGAAGCAAGTAAAACGGCTTATGATATAAAAGGATAATTGTCCATTGTCCCAATAATTTAAGTTACTCATGCTATGCATAATAATTGTTGTTATATTTGATATTCTGCCAACATTCCATGCATATTTTGTTACTCAGTGTGTATTCATGTATTTTTTCAACTATTTACAAGATATTTTTTGTGATCAATGATATGCAGAGGAACTTTGATGGGTGCTTCAGATCCTTAAAGGATGAACTTGCATACACAAAATTCTATATATAAAAGTGAAGATATGAAAGACCACAAATTTTATCATGCTCTAATAACCAACTAGGGTTTTGGTGAAGAAGCTTTATAAAATATAATTTAGTGGTTCTTATGGGAATTTGTATTCCTGTAGCAGAATAGTTACAACAGGATTTGATTTGGACAACTTCTAAGAAAGTCATTAAGGTAATTTTTGCATATATTAGCTACCACTACACACTATTTTACCACACTTGGTCTTGATGCTCTTTGTTTGTCACTAAGGATTACTGAGGATGATTTTTTCATTTAAAACTTTGTGCACCAACATTAATGATTAAATAAGCTCTTTTAATGATAACATAGTTGTGCATATTTGTTGTGATGACCTTTTTGTTCCCAAAATTGGTTAGATCTCACCAAAAAATTCTTACACCTTATTCATATTTCCACTTTATTTTCCATGGAAAACAATGCCCATATCTAATGCATAAGGCTTATGGCGGGCCACAACATATTTAATTATGTGAATTTGTGTCATACATTATGACAATCCTCTTTCTTGTGCCACTTTAGTATAGGTGACATATCTGTGAGAGGTTGACCCTGTTAATTTTAATTAACGATGGTATGTTCTATGCTTAGAGAAATTTCCTTCAATCTTTCTTATTAGCTCAATTCAATTTCTTGTTTAGTAATCAAATTAACATTGACAGTAAATGCTGATAGAACATAAATAAATAATCGGAAAAAAATCCAAGACAAGAGGACACAATAATTTGGAAAATGCCAGGGAAAAAACCCCAATGTGGGGAAAACCTTTTGATCAAATCTTATTATTATTCTTCAAATTTAGCAGAGGGAGAAAGTACAATTTACAACAGTCAACAAGATGCCCTAGCCAGCAAAGTCAACATTGGTAAAACCATCAATATTCATCCCAATGGAGCTCGGTAAAAGCCATTCAAAATTGGCCTCAATAAATAGTCAAAGTCAACCCTAAATAATTTGCAAATCCTCGATCAAACCTAGTCAACATTGTGGTCAAAGTTGCGGTCAACGCTAGAGTCAAACAACCCAAAACTTCTCAATTTCCACGAAACTCAGCCTCCCAAACTAGGAATATGTCCTATAAATCGAAGCCAAAAAATATGATTTGACCCAAGGTCAACACTAGTCAACATTGGTACAAAAACCCTTAAACAATCCAAAAATCACAACTGCGCTTTCACACGTGTGGAGGAGACAGAATGCCTTCTAAGGTTGTATGAAGTAATGAGAAGGAGAGAGAATGTGAGATGAGATAATGTTTGAAATGAAGTTTGAGTCCCTCCTTTTTATATCTATTAATGACGGTGTGTGACACATCTTTTGGGGCTTGTGAGCCTACATTACAATTATGGTCGACCTTGACAATTTGCACGTGTGAAAAATAAATTCAAAATCCCACTTCTGCTCATCCAATAAAGATGATATTTAGATAAATATTTCACCTTTATGAAAGAGGAATCCAAAAAAATATCATCTCGATCATATGAGCATTGCAAAGTGGAGTTTGGCCCTAGATGCCAAATTTAACACTCCCTCTCAACTAGGGAGAACTCCACCTATCAATCCATCTGTCAACCTGTGCAATCATTTCATCTAGTACCATCTTGTACCATCATATATCATCATGGAATCGTGTGTCATCTTATCGTCTTTGTACTTTGTCAGATCTACTCTCCTATAGAAGAAATAATGAAGAATATTTCATCGAGAGTGAGTCACAAGACCTTTCCACTCTCCACTGACCCAAAGTTACTTTAGAGGTAAAGACCTCAACCAGACTTGGTCCTTGATCAAATTGTTGGAAACAACCTATCCATACATAGTGAGTAAAAAAATACACAATGCTTCCATCGCTAATGGTATTGTCTCTATCCTCATTTCCCAACTCATTGGCCAGATGAGAGGTACTTTCCATGAGTCCCAGACTACATGGGTAGGATGTATGTGGGGAAAATATCAAGAGAGGGTGAAACATATCAACATTTTCATAACTGTGGGTAAATATTACACCAACAAGGTAAGGCGAACCTAGCCTTGTGGTTGCTTATAGCTCCAAGAAGCTATCCCCAAGCCCTCCGGAGCTCCTAGACCTCAAAATCCAACTCAACTGGGACACTCATAAGAGGGCATGACCATAATTTCAAGCCTCTCACAGAAGGTTAAGAATTTTACCTTCCCTAGGGGATTCATGAGAATATTTGTGACCTTCTCATTAGTCCCAATATGATGGACCCTTGCAATGCCTCAATGTACCATATCTCGGATAAAGTGGTACCTAATATCAATATGCTTGGAGCAGTCGTGGAACATGAGATTATTTGAAATTTGAATCCCACTTTGGTTGTCGCAAAGGATCACGGTGGTATCCAACACATTCCCAAACAACTCACTGAAGATATTCCTCAACCAAAAAACTTCACAACAGGCCATACTTGTTGCAAAGTATTTAGCCTAGGCAGTGCTCAAATCAACCGATTTATGCTTCCTACTTATCCAAGAGTTTGAAGCAGAACCTAAGGTGAAGAAACATGAATATGTGCTCTTATGATCCACCACACTTCCTGCCCAATCAACATCAATATATCCATGGAGCCTCATACTCCTAGAAGTGTATCTCAGCCTTCGGTTGATTATGCCCCGGAGACATCTCAAGAGATTCTTGGCACCAATCCAGTGAATGTGATGAGGCTCGACCATGTATTGACTCAACGTATTTGTTGCAAAACATATGTCTAGATGTGAGTTCACTAAGAACATCAATGCCCCTACGAGTTGACAATTCTCAGTAGGATTTCCCAAATTGGCCAAAGAACACTTCCACACAACTTCTTAAAGTTGTGTTCCATCAGAGTAGTCACAGACTTGTATTCCACCATCCCAAATCCTTCCAGCAACTTCACAATATATTTTCCTTGAGAAAGGAAAATCTCGCCTTGTTTTTTCTAGACCTCTAGGCCTAGGAATTAGTGCATTAGTCCTAGGTCCTTCATCTCGAACTAAGAAGCCAACTCCCTCTTACATTGATGAATAAGAGGGCCTGCAATTTTCAGGAAGTGATCTTCCACATAGAGAACTAGAATGAGAAGCTTCTCATTATCAACCTTAAAGTAAATATTTGGATCACCATCACTTCGAGTAAAGACCAAATTCATAAAGTAGATATCGATCCTCTCATACTAATACCTAGGGGCTTTCTTCAACATACATACATGAGTATCTCTATCTCGAACTTCAAACCCCAAAGGTTCTTCCACATAGACCTCTTCCTTGATTGAGCCATGTAAGAAGGCAGTCTTGACATCCATCTAATTTAGACACCATCCTTGTAATGCAACAAGGTAAATGATCAAACGAATGGTGGTGTTGCAGATAACAATGGAAAATAGTTCATCATATTCTATACCTTCCCTTTGAGATAAATCTCAGGAAATAAAATTTTCAGCACTTCCATCAGCTCCATGCTTGATCTTGTAGAGCCATTTAGAGGTGACAACAAACTTTTCCTTTGGTCTAGGGACCACATCCCAGACATCATTTTTCATGATCGACTCATATTCTTTTTTTATTGCATCCTTCCAAACTTGGTGCTTCACAGATTCTTCAATCATTCCAATCTCATATTGTACAATGGTGCTCATGGATACTAAGTACCCTTGGTACCTATTCGACTCCTACTTTCACGGAATGTTCCACTTGGAGCAATATGTCTCTCGGCATATTCGAGAGTGTCTCTAAGCCATGAGGGTATTATTTTATTAGAATAAGGTGTATCTATAGGATCCATCAGACCTTCAACATTAGGAATTTTTTCATCCTTCGATTCTTCCTCCTCTCCTCCTCCATCTTATTTTTCTTCCTTTGATATAGGAAGATCTCTAGCCTTCCCGAAGGTAAAATATTTGTTGAAGGTGACATCTTGACATATATCCACTTCTATTTGACTAGGAACATATATTCTATATGCCTTATAGGTGTAATTGTATCCCACAAATGTTCCCTTCACTCCAAAAGCATCCAATTTGCTTCTTTTTTCTTTCAGCACATGAAAATATATGGGACTTCGAAAAATACTAAATTGAGAAACATCATGTTTCTTACCAGTGAAGACTTATTTGGGAGTTTTTGGGTCCAATGCTGAATATGGTTATCTATTTTGAACATACACAACAGTGTTGGCAGCTTCTCCCCATAGGAACTTTGGAAGACCTTGGTCATGGAGCATGACACGGGAAGCTTCAAGAATGGGTCAATTCATCCTTTTAGCAACACCATTTTGTTCAGGAGTATATGTAGTAGTTGTGTCCCTCTTAATGTCAACATACCTGCAAGAGTCTTTGAACTCATTTGACTCATATTCAGTTCCATTATCGGTCCTCAAAATTTTTATCTTCTTTCTTGTTTTATTTTCAACCAAGGCCTTGAAGATGCAGAACCATTTGAATACTTCATTCTTTTTCTTCAAGAAGCATATCCAAGTCTTGCGAGAGAAATCATCTATGAAAGTGACATAATATAAGCATCTTCCCAGGGATGTTACAGTCAACATACTATATATATTAGGATGAATCAATTGTAGAATATCAAAAGTCTTGGTGACACTTGAGGGGAAGGGTCCCCTTGTATGCTTTCCTTCGGCACAACCCTAACATACACCTTCATGATCATATTTGAAATCAAACATACTTTTCACCACCTTTGTTTCTTTGGGAAGGGCTTTATAATGAAGGTGTGAAAACCTCTAGTGCCATAGCCTGGATTGAAGAGTTGTATTACCTGTCATGGCTCCCAATTAAGTTCCTCTAACTTGATAGAGCATATCGACCCTGAAACCAAGAGTGAATTTTTCTTTGAAATTCCTCTTCCAAATGCATACCTTTCCATCAATGAATTCCACATCGAATCCTTTATCTTCCATTGCCTATATAGAAACTAGATTATTCTTCAAGTCAGGTACATACAACACATCTTGCAAACGGAGGACTTGTCCTTGATTTAGATGAAGGGTCACAGTCCATGTCCCTTTCACGAGATATGGGGAATTGTCTCCAAGGATAATTTCCAAATTTGTATCCTTTTCAATCAAATCAGAGAGGGCCTCTTTATATGCAATGAAATTTCTTGAGACACCACTATCAATACCCCAGTTATACAGGGTGTCGGGAGGAGATGCAGCAGAGATGGAATATATAAGAATACATTAATTTTTCTTGTTATCAACAACATTAGATTCATAATACCTAGAGTTATTTGTCCTCTTGAAATATTGACCATTTCCATTTCCATTTCGATCAGAAGGAACCTTTCTCTTTCCTTTGTTTTTGAACCTGTTGTTCCTTTGATTTCTATTCCCCTTGAATTTGTTATTTTTGTTATAGTCATCATTTCGGGGAGATTCCCTTTTATTGGGACACTCTCTAGAATGTGACCAAACCTATTACAATTGTAACATCTACCTTTCCTTCCTTCCAGAGCCGATGTTCCTTCATTTCTCGGACCAATGTTATTCCTCTTCTTTGCATGAGCAGTGAAGGCAGTAGGTTCACTTCTATATCGATTTGAGAGATGGTCTCTCTCCATCATCCTTGTCTTCTCTTGATCACATCTCATCAAAAATTCCTCAAAATCAGGAATCATACTATTATTTAGAATACTGGTATTCAATACATACCATGCCCGGGGAAGTCCTCCAAGAGAAATGAGAGTGAGCACTACGTCAAACATGACCTTTCTACTTGATAAGTGACCATTCTTGATTTCAGTGAGCCTCTTGAAGTAGGATTGGACGAAATCTCCCTTGTCCATATTGATGTTCTTCAAATTGTTCTTAAAAAGGAGAATTTCATTAGCATTTCTAGCCGTGGACATGCTAACCAACTTATCATACATCTCCTTAGATGTGCCCATCACAAAGATATAAATAACCAAGTGCTTGTGAATAGAATCCTTGATGATCTTCTTCGCCTTGTTTTCCCCTTTCTTGTACTTTGTTTTAGTGGGAATTAATGCATTTGATGGAGGCTCAGTAATATTTCCCTGCAAATAATCCATAACATCTTGTTCCTCCAATGTTAGATCCAAGGAAATTTTCCAAACATGATAATCAGAATTATCATTGAGCTTGTCATCAAATTTGAAGTATGATGAGGAAGCCATTGACCTTGGTCCTTGTCTAATCAAATTTTAGTGATTTCTATTCTCACTCTTGCTTGGGCTTTGTTGTCACGTCAGATTTGATAGCCTGTTAATTTTAGTTAACGATGATATGTTCTATGCTTAGAGAAATTCACTTCAATCTTTCTTATTATCCCAATTTAATTTCCTATTTAGAAATCAAAATTAACATTGACAGTAAATGTTGATAGAACATAAACAAATAACTAGAAGACAAGCCAAGAGAAGAGGACACAATAATTTGGTAGATGCCACGGAAAAAGCCCCAATGTGGGGAAAACCCTTTGGTCAAATATTCTTATTATTCTCCAAATTTAGCATTGAGAGAAATTACAATTTACAATAGTGAACAAGATTCCCTAGCTAGCAAATTCAATGTTGGTCAAACCAGAAATATTCCTCCCAATGGTGCTTCGTCAAAGCCAGTCAAACTTGGCCTCAAGAAACAGTCAAATTTAGCCCAAAAAAACACCGAAAATCCTTGGTCAAACTTGGTCAACATTTTAGTCAAACTGCGGTCAATGTCTGTGGTCAATTATATGGTCAACGTTGTATTCAAACAACCAAGAAATTCTCTATTTATATGCCACCAAAATCGGCCTTTGAAACTCGGAATATGTCTCAAAAATCGAAGTCAAAGTATGTGATTTGATCCAAGGTCAATGCTAGTCAAGGCTGCTATAGAAACCGTTAAAAAATCCGAAAATCATAGTTTCCCTTTAACACATACATATGAGAGAGAATGTCTTCTAAGGTTGTATGAATTAATGAGATGGAGAGAGAATGTGAGATGAGATGATATCAAAAATGAAGTTTGAGTCTCTCCTTTTTATATCCACCAATGAGGGTGTGTGACACATCTTTTGGGGCTTGTGAGACTACATTACATTTCTAGTTAACCTTGACAATTTGCACATGTGTGAAAAACAAATTCAAAGTCCAACTTTTTCTCATCCAAACAAGATGATATTTAGATCAATATTTCACCTCTCCAAAAGAGGAATCCAACAAAAATATCATCTCCATAATATGAGCATTACAAAGTGAAATTTTTCCCTGGATGCGAAATTTAACAACCCCCAACCAAGAAAAGCCATTTTGGGATCTTGTGATTTGATGTGAGCTATCATAGGAAAGTTCCTGAAAGGCATGCCTTGGTTATGTTGTTAAAATTTTAGGCCATTAAATTAAGGTCAAATTTTGAAATTAGTGTACATGGAACAATTGTGTGTGGTGTAATTTGAGGGTCTATATAATGACAAGTCAATAAGAGGACAAAATTGGCTACATACGTGGTGAGAGAGAGATTATAGGAAGTGAAAGGTCATTGGAAAAATAAAGAGTCATAGAAATTGGAATGTTTAGTGTTAAATCAATATTATATGTTCACATGATTCCAAAGCCATTTTATTTTGGTTCATCTTTCTAATAAAATTGTCAGTGTCTCTGATTTCCTAGTATTTTTGTATTATTTGAATGATCTAGAATGACATTTAAGAAGAAATGATTCATGGAAGAGATGAATCCCTTTCCCTCCAAGAGAATTTTTTTTCACCCAGCCCAGTGAGTGACATCAACAAGAAGAAATACTTTGCTAGTAGAAATCACAAGTACAATGGCTCAAGAAGGAGAACACAACTTGAAATTCTTCCATAACTCGAAGATTTGACATTGGAATTGTAATAGAATTACTCATCTCAAGAAAAATCAAGGTAATAATCTAACTTATCATCAACATATTGAGCACAAACCAACAATTTTTTTTTTGTCTCTCCTCTCAAAACTCAAATAGGATGGTTTCACTACCATTCACATGATCACTAAACACTTCCCCTAACTAGTCTTGAGAGAACATGCAGCGAATCCCATGAGACCCATCACTTTAATAGATGAAAAATTGACTGTCATGGATATGCCTGCTAGAAAATATCCAAGTCTTAATGTTTTCACCACAAATTTATTCCACCACATTTGGTTCACCATTAAAAATGAGGTCTAGGAATTGAATGAAAAGTTACACCAAATTTGAGGATCCTTTCCAACCATAAATACTATCTTCATCACTCTAATTTGAAAAGAGTAAAAAGAGCTCAATCCCTCCAAATTCCAAGCTATAGGTCTTTGCTATGTTATTTAAAAAATGCAATGAGAGGGGTGCACTAGTTGATGTTGTAATACAATTATTGCAATGTGTAGATCTAGGCAACTCTTAAGGTTTCCATATCACACTGGTACTAGATCTAACACTGGTGGGTTTTTACAATAAAGGGATCTATACCTTGGCTCATTTAGGTTTTTTAATTTTAAACTTCCATTATATCTACTCCCTTCAACCACCAAAAAATTGTGACATGCATATTTTTTCACTAGTGTGGTTGATTACAATCAAACTACAAGATGCAGAATTTTGGCTCCATTTCCACATTGGGGTGATAATAGTGATTTTGTGCAGTATTGTAGGTGTTATACCCTCAATAGGTTGTCCTTCCATACATATCAAAGACCTATCTTACAAGGAAATTTTTTCCTTTCCTAGGAACTAGATTGAAGCCTTCCATCAGAGGCCAATTATTTATGCCATTTCTGAATTGGTATCATAATAGTGATTTTGAAAAGTATTGAGGAATTCATGAAAATTTTATTTTATGATTTGTTAAAACTCACTTGGATTCACAATGCTCATGGAAAAGGGATATCCATTAGATGTAAAATATGCTTATTTGTTTTACAGCCTTTAGATCTACTTATGTTTCTTCACGGCATATTGACAGTCACAGAATTAAATTTTTTGTGCAAGATCTAGCATAACAACAAGATGCATTTGCACAACCACCACATTTGGGAAACTGTGATGGTCATGTGCAAGAGCATGTAGCATGTTCTCCAACTATCACTGGTCTCTAATCAAGATATCTTACTCCTATTAATTTTTTTGTAATGTCAATGATCTTTATTTTGCTCCAACATCTTCTTTATCACATAATACTCTTCTTGCTAACCCTTGTATTATTCATTAAGTTATGTACCTCTAGAATTAGAATTGGATTGGGTAGCTACATAGCAACTTTGAGTTTTCTTCCAGGTCTGGGTACTTATCTATGATTTATGGCACACATGTAAGCCTCGAAAGCATGAGAATGTGCAAGAATAAACTCTTGGGATAAATAGCCGTTTCATTATAAGGGCTTCTCTTACGTTGATTTCATAATGTCAACAAGGACGTTTTTATATAGCTTGACACAAAGAGAGTTTCAGGAAGGACATTTGTTACCATGCATATTGATGTGCATTTGTGGCTTCTTCAACACAAGCGTACACTATAGTGATGATTCGGTTTTGTGCTTGTGCTTAGGTGAGAGATGGAATTTTATGAACAATGTTGGTCAATTTTCCTAGAATAGAGTTTATATCGTTATCATCCTTGCTGGCATGCGAAGTGTTATTAGACCTTATATATTCTTACGTTGTATATGTATTGATTAATTTAGTGAAACTAGCACCTTCCCATTGACATGTTTTCATCACAAAATTGCCAAATGCTATAAAATGGTTGGGAAAGGTTGCAGTGAGTGAAATCCATTATTTTTTTCTCAGGAAGACACCATGCTTCTTTCAAGTAAAATTTCTAGTACTGCAATTCTCAGGGTACTTCAGGACTTGAGCTCTCTTGCTTCCTCACTTACAAAGGAAAGGACCTTATAGAGATAATGATGAAAGTATTATTATAAATAATAGTCTAAATTTAGTTGTTGAAATTCTATGGGAACAACTAGGTCTCTGCATCATAAAGATAGAAAAACTGGTCATCTTCATTGTCTATTATACCTACGTCTTCTGGTGCTAATGGAGTTTTACTCCCTATGCCACTAGGCACACAGAAGATATTGCCATAAATTGATGTATTTTTGTAATATGTGAAAAGTTGCAACCTCATAAAATGAGACTTACATAGATAGAATACACCAGTGCTACTGCTAGTGAGATAAAATCAGCTGAAAGTTCATCTTATTCCTCAGTGCTCAATATCCCGACCCATTGATTACACATAATCCAAGGGAATATCATTCACTTGAAAATTCAAACAACTAATAAACTCAAGGTAGAAATCTCAAGATGAGTCCACACGTGCTACATTATTAGATTGACTTGCTAAACTGATATCCTATTGCTTGTTCAGATTGCTGGGTGTTTTTTTTATTTTACACTTTAAAAAGATGCCCAGCCCATTTCCTTGTAAACACTACTAAGTATAGGATGATAATATGGCCATTTTCCTAGATTGGATCCCAACTATCTATTTCCTCTGCTTTTAGGGATATGGAAAGTTAAGTGCATTCTATGGGAATTCGATTGCTTGTTTCTTTGTCTCAAGCTATCTAAAAATGTCCTTGTTGAAACTATGACATCAAAGTAAGAGAAATCCTTATAATGAAATGATTATTTATCTCGGGAGTTTATTCTTGCACATTCTCATGCTTTCAAGGCTTGCATATGTGCGATAATTCATAGACAAGTACCCGGACTTGGAAGAAAACTCAAAGTTGGTATGTAGCTACCTAACCCAATTCCAATTCAAGAGGTACAAACCTTAATGAATAATAACACTCAAAGTGTTATGCTTCTAATGAGATCAATTCCATAGAAACAGAGATATCAACAAGTTAAAACTCAATTCATGGACCATTGAAGAGTTATATTAAGAATTGAATATTGTAATGAGAATATACTAATTACACCAATCTTATCTATGTAATCATAAGTAACATCTCACAAACACGTTTGGCCTCTATCTTTTATTTTTTACTAAAGATGCATGAAACATTATATACACATAATTAAATATTTTGGGAAGTCCATTGAAATGTGGAACATTACTATGAAAGATAATTTAAGAATTGATATAACCTACATTAATTTTTTTTGCATTGAATTGTTGTTGTTTTCAATATTTTTGTGTTTTTGCTAGAATTAAATCCACTACGCACTAGATTTCCTTTACCCTACAATGTTCTTTCGTGATTGTGTCCTTATAGTTGTTGGAATAATTTCCATTGAGGTCAATGAGTGAATGAGCCATATGCCTTGAGAGGCTTGATCAGCATATCAGTGGGATTCTCAACATATCTGTGTTATTGGTGTTTTTGTTGGATGTTGGCGTTATATTTGACATCACAATAGACCTGTTCAAAATGTTGATCATTGATGTGATACAATTTCCAGCATGATTTCAGTTAATGTAGTTGATGATAAAAAAATTGAAATTGAACTTTCCATAAACAAAGAGTATGAGGAAGACTCCACTAAATTTGGACTTGCCTCCTAAAGGACTCGCACTAGTAATAAATTCTATCAATCACTCAATTGTTAGCTTGGAAAAATTAGGAATTAAAGCTAATTCTCATGGATTATTTCATAACATTGATGGAACCAGGTTCAGTCCAATTTAAGAATTAGTGATTTTTCTTAATACATCAAATGAAACTGTTCATTCTTCATTTGAAAATGTCCTTAAAAAGGAAGCATAAGCTATGAATAGGTCCACAAAGATTTATTAATTATTTAATAATTGACCCATTAGAGACACACTACGATGTGATGTTGAAAATGAAGATGAGGGTTAGGAGGCTATAGAGATTTTGTGCACAACAGGATATACTGTGCTAAATTTTCACACAAAGAGGAAATCAATTATAGAACAAGATGGTGACTAACAAATTGGCTATGTTTCATAGCTAGGAAGATGAGCAACTTTTGATAGTTATGACAGGTTAGCACATCATGAACTTCAAAAGGTATCATAGGAACTTGTTACCACTCAATATAGCTGGGGTTTGGGGAGGGGTACATATGGGACTAATACTAGACCAAAATTTAACAATAATGGGACAAAGGCCCACTGTCACCACAACCTATGTCCCTTTTTGTTCTCGGATTTTCACCGACGGGAGGAGTCCTAGTAACCCTCACTTGAGATAGATGTATCTCTGAGGAAGTTATTAAGTGAGGCAAGGTTTATCATTCAAAATAATTTTCAATGAAAGTACAAGCTTTGGGAGAAGCTAGGGAGACTTTTCAATAAAAACCCCTTGAAAGAAGATCTATACGAGACCTACGGTTGAAATATTTTAAGATACAATGGTTCATCCAAGATCATGGTAGATAATAGAAAAGGCTATGAGGGACATACTTCAACAAGTAATAAATTTCAAGCCTTCAAGGAACCCCCAACTTGAAGGATTAGCCTCTAGGGTTCCCTCTTGGTGTGATAGTTAGAGAATCAATTATATTGAAATTCCATTGTCACAATTCGTTCAAGACTGGAGGATGTCTAGAGGAGACAATAAGGAATAATAGTGTCTAGAAGAAATTACAAAATCCCCCTCCCTAAAATTTGGCACCAAGCCCTAGAAAACCTTTGTATCCTTAAAGGGACAAATTTTAAAAGAGAAAAGAGGAAAATTTTATGGATTAGATCCAGGTTTGACCACAACGAGACTTCACTAGTGCCTAGATCATTGGGAGTATGGATTCATGGGTGCTTATAGTAGACTAAATTGACCTTCATTGAGGCTAAAAGAGGAAACCCTAAGTACCCCTTTCATCAATTACCTTCATTAGCATTACTTAATGGAGTTGCATGGATAAATTATAAATTTTTTCCCACTAGCAGCATTCGTTTCATATCATTAATGAGCAACACATGCAAAACTTCCCAAGGTCACAATTTCACACTAGATCAAGTAAATTAGGGCATAAATATTCACTATGAAAAGGAATTCAATGGATTAAAAATTTACATAAAGATATTCCACAGGAAAAAGCACTTGCTAGACAATATGAAGTATATCCATCCATCAACTATGGATTTAGAAGCTCCAAAAATATATCAATAAATCCATACATCAAAGTGCATCCCAAAAACATCAAATATTCTCCAAAATTGCAGGTTTGAATCCTCTAATGAGGCTAGCGAAAAATTCTGAGTGTGATGGTTTGTAATGAGAGTAGGTGTCATGTATTTATACAAGCTCTAAAAATTCAAATTTCGAATTATGGAGCCCCTAAAACATAAAAAATGATGTGAAGACCCTCGGTTTTAAGTCAACCAAGATAAATTAACAATTAATGAATAATTAATCTCATTTTTACCTCACATGGGGATGTTTTCATCCATGAGAAGTGATATACAAGGCTAGTGTTCAGGCCTCTTGTGCTCAAAGTGTGGAGAGGGCCTCAAAATCAACAAAGAAGAGGGACATGGCCTCCAAATGTTACAAAACATCTCCAAACCACTATGCGAGACCTGTGGTGTCAAAATGGGTCTCATGTGTCTCCAAATGGATCAATATCAAGTCAATTCTCCATTAATGAGGGCACGAAGATGAGAGAAGCCATCCCATGTTTCTATGGATGTGAAAAAACCTCCTTTAGGCCATGGATCAACTGCCATATGTCGGGTGTCGATGTGTTTCCAGTTAGGAAACATGGTCCAACTGCATCATCTTTATGTTGTTGGGGCATGAAAACATAATGTATGGTGCTGAAAAAGCCCATAGTGGAGCAATCAATGCTTTGCAATGGTGGAGGCCCATGGCTCTCAATGCCCACCCTACAAGTGCCATATGACCCTCTAGAGGGCTTAGATCCCTTATAGGGAGACCAATTTCAAGATGGAGATCCACCTGCAATCCTGTATAAGATCCAATGGGTCCTCCTCACCTTCGAGTACAACAATATATTGGTGTAATTAGGTAAATAAGCTTACTAACGAGTGGAAAAAGTAGATACTTCACAGTGGAATTCCATTCCAAATGGGCTTTAAAATGTACACGTGTTACCAAGCTCAATAAAAGAGGTTAATAAAGGACCTTATTAGGTGGTTTCAACGTCTAAGGGGGTGACCGATCCATGATACATCCATCAAATGGAATTTTTCATGTGAAATGATAATGGAACGCAGTTGGGACAAAGGGAATGCTCCAAGCCACATGCCATGGTACTAGGGTAGCTATGATTAAGGAAGCCCACACATTGGGTATATGGATGTAATATGTAGATTTATACAACCAAATTTAAGTCTAGTTTAGACATCCAAACAAAGAAATTACTAAACTCTCTAGGACATATTTGAAGTGTGATAGAATCCTAAAATTTTGATACCTGTAGAGAAAAAAGAAAATATTTTCCTATTAGCTTTTTTTGGTGGTTGTAAGGTGGCATTGGTGCCTCCCAAAGAAAAGGGGAATATGGGGTCAGAAAAGACTCTCGATAGGACAAATTCAATGAGACAATGACTTTGGTAACACTCCAACTTGTAGCTTTACTCAAACCTTTTCCTTTTGTCCTATACTTCAGAAATTCATCAAATGGGTGATCACAAGTGAATACAATCTCCATTATTATGGATTTTTTATTGATCATGGAAAATTTACTCATGCATTCAACCAAATGTAATGAGACATACAATCATGTAAAATAATCAATGGAAAATACCAAGAAAGAGAAATTGTATTAGTTGATTTACCGTCCCATAATCACCATCAAAGCCAGTGACAAATATATATTAGAAAGTATACCATTCTTCTATAGGGTGTTCAAACTTATGATGTGAAATGATAAGCAAATCCCTGAATAGGTTCATCAAACTTTAATGATCTCAAAAAATTATGATGAAAACTAATGAAAAACTATAAACATGAACCTCATCATAAGTACAAGTGACAAGAACAACGTAAATTATGAAACAGGAACTATAAACTCAAAACGAGAACACTAGCCAAAAAAACTCCAAATAACATGAAAAAACAACTTGTAAACGAAAAGTGGTGATGCTCTAAAACAATTTTTTTTAGGTAATTTTTCAACATGTTCAAAAAATGGCTGTGAAAACCAATTTTTGTGTGCCAAAAACACCCTCAAAACTAAAAGTGAAGATGTTGGAATAACATTTTTTTAAGGATAA
The DNA here is from genome assembly GCA_034641835.2 of Pinus albicaulis. NCBI lineage: Eukaryota > Viridiplantae > Streptophyta > Pinopsida > Pinales > Pinaceae > Pinus > Pinus albicaulis. Next base: position 677,462,537 of record CM076578.1, read on the forward strand.
ATTGTCAACCCTTTGAAATACTATGTAAAAGATAAATTATCATCACTCCAAAAAAAACTTAAAATTTCAAAAGAAAAATGAAAAAAAAAATCACAAATAAAAAGAAGAGTTTAAAAAAAAAAAAGTAAATAAAAATATTTGTTAGAAAAAAAAAAAATCGACAACAAGAAATCAAATATATAAAAATATATAAAAAAGCCAAAAAAAAAAAAATCGAACATAAAAATAGAAAAAAAAAATTAGCGTGTAAAGATAAAGATAAAAATATTAAAAAAAATATTAAAAAAAAAATATAAAATATAAAGAAATAAATAATTAAACAATAAAAATATAATTAAAGAAACAATATTAACAAAAGAAACAAAAAAAATTAATACTTGTAAAAAGAGAGTCCATACAGGTGAAATAGATTTCAGAAGAGAGGAATAACCTGTTTCCGAGTTTTTTAATATTGGTTATTAAAAGACTCCGAAACAGGTTATTCCTCTCTCTTCTGAAATTTTTTTTACTTTATTAGACAATTAAAAATAATAATTACATTTAAAAAAATCAATAAAATAAAAAAATAAAAAAATAAAATAGTAAAAATATTCAAAATAAAAAAATAAAAAATATCAAACAGCTAAAAATAAAAAAAACAACTATAAAATATATTTAAATAAATGAGAAAAAAATATAAACAAATATTGAAAAAAAAAATATCTAACAAAAAAAATGTAAAAAAGAAAATAATTTAAAAGAAATTAAAAAAATAATCACAATTAAAATAACTAACAAAAACATTAAAAAGTAAAAAAATGAACACAAATATAATTAAATTAAAAATAAAATAAAATAAAATGACTTAATAAAACGTTATAAAAAATAAACCTAAAAACAAATTAAAATTTAAAAAAATGTAATGACAAATATATCAAAAAATAAAAAAAAGTGTGGCCCTCAAGCCTTTGGGCAGGCCTAACCTAATTCAGCCTAGTGGCCCCTCGAGCCCCTGGGCAGGTGTTAACACTGGAAAATTGTACAGGAAGAAGACATTAGAAAATGCCAAGAAAAAGATACAAATAAAGATTTACAGGGAAGAAATACATTAGAGGAGCTAAAAATTTAAATTTTCGAAAGGCCAATAGGCAAATTTTTGGACCGCGCACAAGCAGCACTAGCCCTAAGTGCACATTGCAACTTTTCCTTCAATATTCGCGAAGAGCGTGACTATCCCTCCAATAGTCACGCGGTCCTAGAGATGTGGAATGTCACTATCCGGGACCACATGGCACACTTGGAGAAAAAGGTTCTCACTCTACTTAACCAAGTACAGTCGCCTTTGAGCCACCTTGAGTCTTTAGTGTAGCAAAAAAAGGAAACATACCCCCACTATTGTGTCACCATCCATCTTGGACCATGAGAGGGAGGGAAAATTTGAAATTGGTTTATAAAATCCAAGCCATCGGAAGAGAAACATTAAATTTGGGTAACTAGGTCCAAACTCTGGGCTGTGCTCCTCAGATGATGATCCCAATATTTTTATTGCATTCCTCTTTCGGAGAGGTGTAAGATTGATCTAAAGATCATGTTGATTGGATGAGCAGAACATGTACTATGAATTTATTCCACTTATGTGCTAGGTCAACTTGGAATATAATATAGATTTAAATGTCTTAAAGGACATGTCACATACCCCCAAAGATGCCTATATATTGGAGAGACTTGGAGTTCATTATACACAAAATGTGTGGAGGTTTTTCTTCTCTCTTGATGGCGTTGGAGCTGCGTTCTTGGTGCTGCATATTTCTGGAGTATTTTTTGTCTAGGTTGTCTTGGGGTTGTGTGTGATACACTTGGTTGAATGACCTATTGCAGACTTTGCTGGTTGAAGCATCCCGCTGATTGCCATAATGCCACCATTCATTATCTTCTATCTTCTATCTGTTTTGGCTTGTCTTCCATTGATCTATTGGTATGTTATATCTTCTTCAGTATTTTGTGCCCTAATCTAAAATGGCATAGAACATGTTCAAATTAACATGGTATCAGGGTTGAGGTGAGGACAAAGCCCAATTTGTGTTGAAAAGAAATGAACAATCTATTAATCCAACAAGTGAAACACATCATCAAGGAGCATAATTCTTCTGAAATAAGTTGCGAATCTGAGACTGGGCATTCAAAGGAAAAGAGCCAAAGTTTTTCCTTGTTTGGGTACAGTCTTATGTGGATGGAAGGGCCGCAATTATCTATATTATCTAAAGTTTGATAGGATGCTTGGAGGACTATTTAGAGGCATCTTAAGACTTCGGATGCCCTTCTACATCAGGCCGCAATTCAGAGAAGTATTTATGTGTTTCTTATTTCAGTTTCGGCCACAGTAAGGGTTTCTACAACAACATGTTGTAGACACTTGTGAAAGGGCTGAATGAGCCAGTTAGCATCCATCATCTCAGCCGCAGTCAATTCGATGAGTGGTCTGTCTCTAAAAGAGAATGGCATAGGCCTCTCAAGCCTCACTGAAGCTTGCCGCAGAGAATTAATGGAGGCTGAGGTATGAGGGAGCTATTTTGGAGGGCTGTTAGGGAGCCACAACAATTTGAAGTAGGCCGTAGGCCTAGCCTTTCCAAAATAGGCCACCGTGAAGGTTATAAAGGCTGCCATCTCACCTTGCCTTAGTCGTAGCCCTAATTAAGGTTCTGATGAAGGAAGTGGATCTGAATATAGGATACGCTGATATCATGGAGAAATGGAAGCATATGCTACTGTAGGTGGGCCGCAATCCCCACCTCATATTTGGAGGATACCACAGCCCTGTTTGGTGTGTTCTTGTTGCATATTGGAGCCGCTGTCTCAGGGGTAAGTTTGGGTTTGTTGTTTTAATGCATGTCCGGTATTATGCTTGGACGTAGGGGTAACTGAAGTTACAGAAAAATGCATACATGTTTGAATGGGCCGAGAAGGCTAGGTAGGATTCTCTACCCTAGCCTCAGTCACTACCAGGAGCAACACAGACACTACAGTGATTTAAAAGACTGGGATTTTCTTTGCCTTATTTGGATGAATTTCCGGGAGAAATTAGAAACAAAATTCTTTGTTTTTGTGTGTAATTGGGAACAATATATTTGTTTACTGGATTTACTTTCTCTCAATTGGAAGGTCGATCTTTGGGCTGCATTGTTAGTATTTACCAAAGGAAATTTAGCTAAGATAATGGCATGAAGAGCGTGCATTCATCCATTTATGGCTTAATCAATTTCTAGGTAGAAATCACTATCACCATCGGTAGAGATTCAAATCTTTTCTAACCTAGGTTGTGTATCATTTATAGTTCATCGTGGGTTCTGATGGGAGGAGTTTTATCCATTTGGGGGACAAGTTACTACCAGAACTAAGGTGTAAAAGGCCTGAATATGTCAGTCTAGAGTCCTAGTTAGTTTAGCATATAACAAGTGTTCATTCCATGGGAATAATCACTGGAAATTGCACTACTGAAAATCACATTGGAGAGGATAGATAAATTTTCTAGCAAGAGGATTCAAGCTTGAAGTACCAAGGTAGATAAGTTCTTCAGTGTCTAACACCAGCTAAATTTCTCTTTCATAAGCAGTGACAGGTTATTCTGAAGATCGAATGTCACATCACTATATTGTTTTCAGGAGACCGTGTGTTAATCTGGGCATAAAAAAGAATTCTCAGCACTTCACTGTACTTGGGGAAGATTATCAAGCGCTAGTCCTAGGTCATTATATACAATAATCCCAGGTCAGATTGTTGACAATATGGGAAAATCTGTAAGCCCTAGGGAAAGTGATATTTGTCATAGAATTAGGCCAGTTTTGGTAGCCTTAGGAGTAGTTTTCTGAAATGACCAGAAGAATGACAAATGGACAGATCTGGAAAATAAGAAGTAGTGCAGGATGAAATGCCAGATGTAGTAGATGAAGGCCTCAAGTGCAGGATCATGAGAGAATGAATCATGATATATTCTCCCTGTTTGACAGTGACATATGGAAGAATATGTATGACCATCATCTTCAATACTATATGGAAGTATGACAATGATGAAGAAGATAGTGATGGGTACGATAAAATTATGGCAACATCGTAATCAACGATATGAAAGTGATCACGGTTCTATAGCCGCAAATTTGAGGAGCTAAATCTGTCATTCTATGTCACTGTCATCATGACAGTGACATAGACAGTCACCCATGTTTACGAAATTCATAATAGTAGTAAGCCTGTGACAGTATCAGTCTTACATTGGAGCGTAATGATAAAATTGGAAGTGTGATCTGAGAAGTTTTTTCATCCTTCAATCATGTTCTTGGAGTCTTGAACCATGGTCAGCAAAGCCTGTGAAGTTTTTAACAAATGATGTATATGATAATATCACAGCAACACTAAAATCCATTATTTGACAACATATGATAAGTGTTAAGATGCATGAGAGCTATACGATAGTATATGGCTATGAGTCTTGAATGGCTTTGACTGTGGGAGAATAAGACTCCTTTCCAAGTTGATGTCTGGGATGCCCTCATTTGAAATAGATGTCTTCTCTCACAAGAGCTTAGAGAAGCTGGCATTAAGAGGGAGAATACAACTGTATATGCTCTTGAGTTAATATCATTGCTGAAAGAAGACCCTCATGGCTCAAAGATATATGGCTTCAGGGGGGAAATTATGATAGAAAAACAAGAACCCGTATAAATACTAGGGGTATCTAGCTTCCATGAGTACAATATGAGCCTGGATCATTTGAAGAAGCTGTAAAGCATCAAGTCTGCAAGGATGTGAGGGTGATGTCTGGGATATGGTCCCTAGACCACAGAACAAAACTATTGTCACCTCGATATAAGATCAAGCATGGATCTGATGGGAAAATGTGTTGCCTGAGACTTCTCTAGGAAGGCACTGATTATTATTGCACCTATAATCTATTATTACCCTTGTTGCTACGCAAGGATGTAATCTTCATCAAATGGATGTGTAGATCACCTTTTGGCATGGTGCGATAAAGGAATAGGTGTAAGTAGAGAAACCTCTGGGTTTTTGAAGTCCAGGATTAAAGCACCCATGTATACAGGTTGAAGAAAGCCCTTTATGGGTTGATGCAAGCACCCAGAGCTTGGTACAAGAGAATAAATAGCTACCTGATGAAGCTGGGCTTCACTCATATTAATGTTGATCCGAACCTTTACTTCAAGGTTGATAGGGAGAAGCCTCTCATTTTGGTGTTGTATATGGAAGAAATCTTGCTGACAGATGCTGACCCTCTCATTCATTAGTGCAAGAGGGAGCTTGCTGCTGAGTTCGAAATGGAGGGCCTAGGACTGATGCACTATTTCCTAGGCTTGGAGGTCTGGCGGAGACCTAGTGAGATTTTCCTTTCTGAAGGAAAACACATTGTTAAGCTTCTGGAAAGATTTGGTATGATGGACTATAAGTCCGTGTCGACACCAATGGAGCTCAACTTTAAGAAGTTGAGTGGCAGCACTACTGGGCCCGTGTTAGCAAATCATACTAAGTATCGTCAACTCATAGGGGCTCTGATGTTCTTAGTGAACACCTGTCTCGACGTATGTTGTGTAGTGAACACTCTGAGTCAACACATGGTTGATCATAACATTCACTGGGTTCGTGCGATGAAACTCTTGAGATATCTCTGTGGCACGATAGACCATGGGCTGAGATACACTATAGGGAACATGACACTCCTTGGATATACTAATTTCGATTTTGCTGGCAGTGTGATGGATCGTAAGAGCACATCTGGATGCTACTTCACAAGTAGATCTGCTATGGGTAGGAAATGGAAGTCAGTGGCCTTGAGCACCGCTGAGGCTGAATACATTGCATCATGTATGGCCGGTTGTGAAGTCACTTGGTTGCGAAAGCTCTTAAGTGAGTTGTGCAAGCATGTGCTATATGCTACCATTATCCTTTGTGATAACCAGAGGGGGATTTGTTTTTTAAATAATCCTGCGTTCCATGATTGATCCAAGCATGTTAATGGCTAGTACAACTTTATCCAGGATATGGTACAGCGAGGCGCCGTAAGGCTCGATCATATAGGAACTAATGAGAAGGTCGTGGATATTCTCACAATGCCCTTAGGGAAGGTCATGTTCCTAATGTTTCATGAGAATCTTGGAATTGTGGAACGACCCTATTTCAGAGGGTCCTGTTGGACAATGAGCTCTGGGAGCTCTGGGGCCTCGAGGATAGTTCCTCAGAGCTATAAGCAACCACAGGGCTAGGCTTGTCGAACCTTGTTGGTGTGCTTCTGCCCCACCATTATGATGATTGAGTTGGTTTGCCTCTCATGATCTATGCCCCGTATGAATCTTACCCATTGGAGTTCCAGACTCATGGGAAGTACCTCTCATTTGGCCAATAAGGTGGGAAATGAGAATAGAGACCATATTAGGACTGATGGATGCATCAGATATTGTCGTACTCTCTATGTCTAGGATGGCAAGTGTCCAACCACTTGATCTGGGATCAAATTTAGTGAGGTTTTAGACCTCCAACTGACTTCGGGTCAGTGAAACTAACTTTAGGTTAGTATATGGCTCTCTTGATCCCCAGTGAGGTTTTGGACCTCCAACTGAATTCTAGTCAGTGAAACTAACTTTGGGTTAGTATATGACTCTCTTGAGTCCCAGTGAGCTTTCAGATCTCCTACTGACTTCGAGTCAGGTAAACCAAATTTGGGTTGGTATGAGACTCTTTGTGAGTCCTCTAGAAGTTTCTAACCTCTCGGCTGAATCTATCAACTGGGAATGATGTCTTGGTGACTGAACCACTTTTGTTCTGAAATAAAGAGGCCAATAAAACAAGTTATGGCAGGATGACGCACGATGTTTAGATTGCACTAGTGACGGAGTTCCCCCTAGTTGAGAGGGAGTGTTAAATTTGGGAAACTAGGTCAAAACTCCAGGCTGTGCTACTCAGATGCTGATCCCAATATTTTTATTGGATTCCTCTTTCAGAGAGGTGTAGAATTTATCTAAAGATCATCTCTATCGGATGAGCAGAACATGTACTTTGAACTTATTCCACTTATGTGCTAGGTCAGCCTAGAATATAATATATACTTAAATGTCTTAAATGACGTGTCACAAACCAGAAAATATGCCTATATATTGGAGAGACTTGGATTTCATTATACATAGAATGTGTGGAGGCTTTTCTTCTCTCTTGATGGTGTTGGAGTTGTGTTTTTGGTGCTGCATATTTGTGGAGTATTCTTTGTCTAGGTTGTCTTGGGGTTGTGTGTGACATAATTGGCTGAATGACCTATTGGAGACTTTGCTGGTTGAAGCATCCTGCTGATCACGATAACACCACCATTCATTATCTTCTATCTTCTATATATTTTGGCTTGTCTTCCATTGATCTATTGGTATGTTCTATCTGCTTCAATATTTTGTGCCCTAATTTGAAATGGCATAGAACATGTTCAAATTAACAAGAAATGAATATATAGAACCTTGAAATAAAGAGATTACTTTTAGATTTAGATAAAGGAGGATTGGTAGATGAAAATAGCATTTTACGGGAAAGGCAGAATCAGTAAATCAACGACTAGTTGTAATATCTCAGTCGCTCTAGCGAGACATGGTCAAAAAGTGAGACACATTGTTATGCTGGCGAAATTGATGATCAAAAAACCAGTTTTTGTTGTCCAGAGAAAGAGGATTGGAAGGATTCTGGTGTGGGCCATCCAACACCTCAATCCAAGAGAGAAGATATCACCACACGTCCATTGATCCGATCATCCTTTGAGAGGGAAGAGAGGCCTGCTGAAAACATGAGGGGAAGAGATCCCCTTGTCTTTGATATTGGAGCTTTGTAGCTCGAATTATCCACTACAAGAGATTTAGAATTGTATATTCTACTACCAAAAACACCTAAAAAGGGGAGAGAGATCTCCATTGTTGATTTATTAGTGTGTTTTCTCTATTGAGCATGTTTCTTCTGCTTGTTTTTTTTTTTTTTCATTATTTACATAGCATGCTATGTTTCCATTCAACTTAGCTTATTACATGTTGAATGTATTCCACTAACGTTTGACAAACCACTTTGACCTATGAATTTCATGCAGGTAAGCAACCTCCCTACTAAGCAAAGTGTATTTTGCCCGCCCATGCACCGAATACACTACCACAGGAATGATGACTCCACTAAATTTTTTCTTTTGAGTTCATGGTTGTTGATGCATGTCCTTGTTCCTACTCAGCTTGCTGCAAAATCACTCTTGCCTCCTCTCCGCACTTTTAGTCACCCTCAGTGAGAAATTTTACTCAGAGAAAGAGGATTTTTTTTTCTTCTCCCCGACCGCACGCATTATATTGAGACATACGAGCGCTTCGCGCATGTGGGTGGATAAGCCACACGTTAGGCAACAAGACCATTTTCACTTATTTTTCTCATTTTTTGTAGTTGTAAAGTGTTGGCAACCTAGAAGAAATTTTCCATCACTATGCTTATGTATCTCATGACTGGTTAGGATGCTCGTTTGCTAAAATTTAGCTTAGAAACTAGGTAGTTTTGATTTTATTTTTTTATTTTTTTTAAATCATGCGTAGTTTAAGTAGGGAAAAGTAAGTGGCCTTCAATCCACATATGCTATCATATTTTCTAATAAAATATACAGAAAACATAGAGAAATTAGTAAAAAGGTAAGTGTCCCATGTATCCACATATCTGTAGCTAATTCATGTTTTTTCAAATTTTTCATTAGATTAGTTCAAATTTCGCATTAGGAATTGGGACCAAGACCAAATTTTCAAAAAGAATACAACTAACCTCTGCCACCCTTGCACCTTACGGTGAGCCTAGGTATGCATATGAATGCTTTCCTAAGATAATTTTCCATCTCCCTATAGTGAAAACTTAGTCTAACTAGGCAAGGTGTGAGAAGCCCATAATCCGCACAACATTTATTTTTGCAAGGAACAATAACACATAGCATAATTAGAAAAGGATTGTAAAGCATCAGTGCATATCTACATCACATAACTCTTGTGATTGTACACTCCAAAGCACACACGAAGCATCGGCAAGCCTTGGACCAAAAGGTACCAAGTGTGTTGGGACCTTTATCCTCTTCTTATAGGTACTTCACCAAGGCACACCCTAAGAAAATTGAGACTCTCTAAAAATAATCAATGATCGAACTCACTAAATTTTCCCCACATGGGCCACAAAATAAATTATAGTTTAGGTTAGGACCATTGGGGGTAGGCATCCACCGTGTTCATTCTACATTGTGAAACAAAGATGTTGAATTTTTAGGGACATTCAAATCTGTCTATCCGGCCACAGAAAAAATACTCGAGTGTTACAAGAGACCCGTTTCAGAGGGGATTAAGCTTAGGCCCAGTGCATGCGGTACTCTTTTGGGTTACCTAGCCCATCTAGTGCTCGGTACTGGTCGCTTAATACCAAGAAGATCAAGACTTGAACGCTCACATGGGGCAACGGTTCTTTAGTGGCCAAAACTAGGGCATCCTTCCCTATAGGTGATGTCGCATGCAATACTAGATCCTCTTACCATTACCTTGGTCGATTATTTGGCTGCTGGAAGGTGTCACCAGTTATTTCGGGATGTTAGTCCTAGTACCCATTATAAGACATCTTCGCAGGGCCCAATTACATTGAGAGTGTAAGGACGATTAGGTCTATTTAGGCTTTTGAGAATCATATGCAAAACAACCAACCCATATTTTTTTATTGCTTGATCACATAGCATTAAATTAAAAGAAAACATACCTCTTATTTTTTCTCTTTGTTTTATGCATGTGATCATATTTTCTTTGATACAAATATTCCTTCCCTCATAAAACCAAAATTATCACCAAGATTAAGCTATTCAACACCATAATGGACCCAACGAGACCTCATCGATATGGGATTTTTTTGGACATCCCACCATTAGAGGGAGGAGTACCAGGTCTTTCGCCATATAGGTTTCAAATATGACACACCACCATCATTATCGGTTCATCCTTTATTAGGGAAGCTGTGATTGGAAACCCCCAAGTGTCACCCAACGCCACACCAGTGGAAACCCCAGCAGGGTCACCACACTCAACTACTCCCACAACCCCCATAGGGAAGAGGAGAAATACCCCTTCGGGAACTCAGTAGAAAATTCATGAGGGAACACCACAGGGTAATATTCCCTAGGCATCCCCCATAAACCATCACACTTAGACACCTTTGTTTCCATAGTACATAATGGAAACCAATACTCAGTTAACATTTTTGGCATCATTGAATCTTCTAGATCTAACAAAGTTAACAAATGACCCCATTGCACATAGACTTAATTGGCCTCCCATGCCCATGAAGCTCCCTTCCTATATACCAAAATTCGAAGGGAAGAAAACGGAAGATGTTAGAAAATTAAATATTACAGAGCAACGAAACACATAAAATATGTGGAAAATACACGCACACAAAACACATAAAACCAGAGAGACACAGATATACGTGGTTCACCCATTTTGGCCTACGTCCACCCCGAACAGCCAGTCCTTCCTTTCTATTATCCAGCAAAAATGAAGAGACAAAACCTACAGCAGATCCGCTGTAATATCCTCTGTTCTCTCTCATAGTCTCCCTCTCTATTTCTCGCTTTGAGAATACACATACAATGCACAGCCGCAATACAATGCCCTCATAAGAGCGAGGGGTTGCCTTCTAGGGCAAAAAACCCTAATCTAAACATAACTTCTACCGTCAGATCATTTTCCTAATGAACGGCTCAGATTGACTAGAAATTAATATACTTTTACAAGGCAATTTTACATCTGTTTTTAGCTTCGGGGGCGCTGCCCCCGAACCCCTGCCAGGGGGGGGCTCCGAAAAGCGCTACTGCCCCCCATGGCAGCAATTAATTACGGGCGGCGTTGCCGCCCCTTTTAATGTACAGGGGTCCAATTCTGTGATACAAAGTAAACAAGATAATCAGGCTCCACACCCAACAGAAGACCCATGAAATCATATTATGACTTTCCACCTGTTGTGTTCGTCCAATAGTATCATTGACGATACTATTCGACTGAGACTTTTTCAACACACTGTAACAAGGCCTGCAACAAAATGGTATGTCGAGAAGCCTTCTGATTCACATGGAACCTTTAGCACACTCGCTACCATGTTCCTCACTTATTTTCAACTACCCATTCACCATTATTCGGGAATGGAACTGCTGATTCATTTTAGGAGAACACCAACCATCCATATATCATACCATCTCTATGAATGGTGGTGATGTCTTAGTTTGTGTAAAGCCAAAATTGACAATGGAGTTTTGTTGGACTTATTTTTGAAAAATATCACAGCAGAGATATCAAAACACGTGGAAACACATAAACCTACCTCAGAGGAGGAAGCCATCAGCAAAGCCTAGCAACTTGAACTCATCTAGACCTAGTCAAGATATATTTCCAATGTCTTGCCAAATTCCCTGTGCCTGCAAACTTATAAAGAGTTACCAAGTGCATCGAATACTAAATATTGTTTTATTGGGTCCTTGATTGAAGGTCTCCTAGGTAGCAGTATCTAGTACCTAAGATATTCGTATGATTCTACCTAGAGCGTGATGCAACTTGGCTATCACCAAATTCAATCTGCACCTTTCCAAAATATGATGAATAGGGTGGCACCATACCACAAAAAATATGACGCTCATACCCTACCTCACAGGGGACCTAGTAATCAGCTAGGAATGCTGATGGAAGAGACTCCCATAGCACACTTAAACCAACCAAGGAGAGGGGAACCTATATCCCTCTTTCCCCGCACAAAATACACCACCACAAAACAATGCACTAGTGAATCTAGAGAAACCATCCCATGCTCAATAGTGCCAATCCTATGACCATGAAAACCGCAATAACCCTCCTAATGCAGCGAGAAAGAAGCCTATGAATAAATAAAAGGGAGACTATGGATAGGGGGCCAATAATAAAAAACACCCCCTGAGATCTCAATCTAGTGGAAACCTTAATCGAAATCAAAACCAAGAGCTAAATAACAACTCTCAAGGAAAAACAAGAGATCAAATCTAAGGAAAAATCACTCATGTGCCATATGTAGTGAATACAGACATGATGCTCACCACTATTCTGAAGTCCCCGAACTGAAAAAAATTTAGGGTAACTGTCGACAGGGGGGACCTACTGAACAACCTGTTGTAATGTAAGAGCCTTTTCCCCACTAAGGAAGTGTTAACACCTAATAAAAAAAACCACCCCAAAACGATATTGGAGGTGACAACCATGAAATTTACATGACGAGCGAAGAAATTTTCTTCAAAACAAGGAATAGCAAATATGACGCACCCCTCCCCCCCCAGACACCAACCCATTAGGGATGAGCACATGTGCACCTACTGCACTGTTAACCATATCTAAAGTATCTATAGATCCCCTTGTGAAAATAGTTAAGGGGCCAACGAGGCATGTAGGAGATCACTCCAAAGCTGCTAATAGCTATAGCATAGTGGATGATTTAGTGCAATCTGTTAGTCATCAATATTTTTCACTAGTTGATGATGACTAGTTTGCAAAGCCAAGTTTTCTAGAAGTTGATCTCCAATTTGTCAAATTTGTCAGCTAGAAAACACCCCTAAATATTTTTGTCCTCCTACCCTTTTCAATCAGCCTATGATGAGAAAAACCTAGTTGTCAAGCCCTATCTAGTTTCAGTCATGTAATCTTGTCCATCAGCTGTCATGAGCTAAAATTAATCTGATGTCATTCACCCTTATCCCTAGCTCATTCATTAACCAACTGATTGATTAGAATGTTAGCTACCCTACCACTGGTCATACGTCATCTTGATATCTGGTCATACCAAAGAGAATACTCCAAATCTGTCAAAAATCTCCCCTAAGTTAGGTAGTGGCACTTTAGGAAATCCTCCCTTGGCAAAAGCATCCTGAGCCAAAAATCTTTCATTCAATACCAGCCAACCCTAATTTTGCGCTTATTCTACAAAAAAAAAAGCTTGATACACCCATAAGTCGCACCACTAAAAGGTCTTGATGTCTCAGCAGTACATGTTTCAAAAGACAAACTGATATTGCATTGATTTATAGTGTTTCAGTGTTTATTTCAAAAGCAGAAATGTAATAGTGTTCTAGAAGACATTATTAAACTAAACATGAGAAGACAGTTGCTTCTTATGTTGTTTTGAGCCTAGGATGAGAGTACTAGTTAGAAGAGAAAATTCAATAAACTTCTGCAACCACAGTAAAAAAAGGTTAGTAATTAAGAACATGCAAACATTTACTCTTCGGATACAAGTCATGTTGCTCCTGGGGTCAAAAGATTCACAAGGGTATTCTATCAACAAGATACACATCTCAGAGCATGCCCCTCATGGCATATTGTCAATTTTTCACTTTTATTACTTACTGTAATATACCAAGCAGAGATAGGTATTACAAGGAAAGATGACACAGTTTGAGAAAGGGATGAAATGTCACTTGTTGTTAACCTCCTCCAAGCATGAGCAGATGGTTTGGGAATATTATGATAAAGGCCTCCTTCATTTCACAAGCAGAGGGTCAGGAACAGAGGTATGGCCTCATTCAAGGAGCAAAAGGCTAACAATGCTGCAAATGGCCTAAAGAACTTGTTTACACCTTTTTCTCCAATGGATGAAACCACTGACACAGCAGTGGTGTTTCAAGGGATGCTTACATGGTTTCACTGTTTTAAAGACAACATTGAAGTTTAGTGGGAAGAAATTCAAGGTTTATGAGTTGAGGGTTGGTGTTAAACATAGGCCAAGCAGTGATATTAAGGTATTCAAAGAAGCTTTGTTTATCTTCTATCAAAGATCTCCTTCAAAGGAAATCTGAAGCTAAAGTGAACAAAACTTGGAACAAGCTCATCAATGACAGGAAGGGTGTGAAAAAATGTCTCAAATTCAAGACAATATTCAAAGAATCAAGCCATACCACAGTCATCAGACAAGACCTCTTTACTTTACATAAAAACAAACTCTGTTGTTGTATATGATTTCATTAAAAGTCTTTAAAAGCCTTCTCTTTGATGGACAGATATAGGTAAAATATGGGTGAGTGTAAATGAGGTTCTTCATCCACAGTCAAAGGAAAATGTCAAAGGATGCATCTACAATCCTTGATATGGCTTTGAGCAGTGTTTCCTTTAAAGGAAAGATATGGACAAACAATGACAAGGTTATTGCCTTGATGAAGAAACATTGAAAGAGATTTTAGCTTTTAATATGGTTTCTTTACTTTGGGAAAGGTCATATCTATGAAGATCTTCAAAAGTAGCATCCACAACATTTTTTAGGAGTCATGATCAAATATGGGTCTTTATGATGTTTTAAAGATAATAAAATGACAAAGATAGTGATTTTTGTTTTTATATGACAAAAACCTTTTTCAAAGGGCATTCAAACCCTCACAAAGTAATTACAAAGGTTTTTTGGCTTGTTCGACTTTAAAAGGCAGAGGAGACCGTTGCAAAGTCCCATTTGCAATTTCAAAACACAAAGTAAACACTCCCCTAGCTGCTCATTGGAGAAAACAAGAAATTTCGAGAATTTTCAAGTTTTTCAGGGCTCCAACCCTGCTTGGCGCACCTGTGAGCGCAAATACACAACACTTACACTGCTGCGCAGCGTGCCTGTGCCTGCGTTCACCAAATGCCCGAAGCAGACCTCACTGTCATCCACTGCATGGTGCCCTCTCCTTCAAACGCACTGCTCCAACATTCGCTTTCCAAAAAACTCTAAAATCTCTTCCAACGATCAACCATAACCCTTAAGCATTCTTCGAGGTATTCTCCATTTCCTCTTAGAAAAATTCAAAGTTTGAAGGGGGTGTTTTGCGGTGTTTTTCCCTAAGAAGGAATAATGATTTTGAAACCATTTCATCATCTAAAACATTGAGATAGGCAGTGTCAAAGAGACAGAGTTTTTGTCAAAACTGAAGAAATTTTTCTTATGTTTGGAGGTCTAAAATCAATTTGGAGGGTGTCTTAACAGTGATTTTAAGGGCATTTTGTCATTTAAAAAGTGCAAGAGAGAAGCAGTGATTAGAAGTTAGAGCCTTTGGTCAAAATAAAATATTTTTGTTTCTGTGAATGCCAAGGATTAGTACAGTGATAGGTGGGGGTGTTTTTATCAGTCTTAAAGGGCCTTAACTGTCTTTAAAAACAGTGATAGCCCACAATTTCTAGACAAAAATACAGAGTTGTAGAGGTCTCAAATTGGCTGGAAGATGTCCTAGCAGTGTTAAAACAAGAACAAACCTTGTCTGCAAAATCAAAGGTGAAAACAATAATTATAAGGTGAAGGCTTGGTCATCTTAAAGGTCCTCTCTATATTGTGAAATAGCAAACTTTGTGCAGCCCCCAGAATTCAAAAAGCAGAGTCTGTGTTGAAAGGTTTTCAAGTCTATTGGAAGGTGTCTTGTTTACTTTGCGAAGAGCAGTGAATAGAAAAAGAGCAGTGTTTGGAGGGAAAGGTGTTTTTGTCAAAACACAAGAAGCCCTTTTTCAACAAAAAATCACAAACACATCTTTTCAATATTTTTTTCCCAAGCACAGTGATAAATTGATTTTTTTTTTCATTTGACAAGTACTTGTTTGATTGGAAACAAAGAGGCACAGTGACTTATAAGGAGGACAAAGTGTGGTGTTGGGAAACCATTTCAAAAACCATTTGAGATAGTTTGTTTTAGTCAACCAGCAAAGAGTATCCAAAACAAAATGCCTCCCAGGCAAGACAGCAGAAGTGGCCCTCATAGGAGGTTTGAACCTGTTTCAACTAAAGAGGTAAATGCTCATCCATCAGTCCTGTTTAACTTTCATGAAGTTGGATGTCTAGAGTTTTGTCAAAGGGTTCAGGAGGTGAAAAGCTATCTCCCCTTGACACATCTATGTGCTTTGAGATTGCAAGGGAAAAAATTTCAGCTGACAGGCTTGGATTTCAAGTTTTCTCCAAGATCCATTTCCAAAGCTACCAAAATCCCTTATGTCGGGGAAAAGTGGTTCAAAAAGAGCTACCTAGACTCAGAACAGTACAAACCCTTTTTGAAGCCGAAGCATTGGGATACATGTCCATCCATATTTCCTTTTTCATATATGTTAACTAGTTATGCTCCCCTCATGAAGATAATCATGAAATATTTCACATGTGAGGGAAGGTTTTCCCATGTCTATGCTTACCATGTCTGGTTGCTCATGCACTTCACAAGAGCCCAATTGTTAAACCTTCCCTTTTTCCTCCATAGAAGTATTGAAAATATGGCCTCCACTATTCAAAAAAGACCTCCTTCTCAGCAGTCAGCTTGCCTTTTCCATCATTCCCTCATCAAGATTGTCATTCTTCATCAACTTGATAAGAAGGGAATATCTTGGGACACTTTCGTTGCACATCCCGATTTTTCCATTGTTCCTTCATCCCATGCATTTCCTTCACCTTCCACTCAACATCTTTGACCTTCTTCAAGTAAGCTCATTCCCAAGAAGCTAAAATTTCCCATGATTAATAAAGAAGAGAAGGACAGTCAAGAAGAGCAGCATGATGAGGAAGAGCAGCATGATGAGGAAGAGCACCGCAGTGAGGAAAGGCAGCAAAGTGAAAAAAAACATAGTGATGATATGTAGCACAGTGATGAAGAAAAGAGCCATGAAAAAGAGAAAAACAGTGAGGAGGGAAATGATGAGGAAATTGAATAGTTTGATGAGGATATTGGTAGCACTCATAGCAGCAAAAATGATGAAGATGAAGCCCAAAACATTGCGGAGACAGAGCCTAAAAGTCCTAAAGAAAGAAAGGACAAGAGTAAGGAGGGCAGCCCTCAAAAAGACATGCAAGGTGACAATCAAAACATTCATGAAGAAACTCAAAACAGTGGCAAGGATGATGAGGGAAGTAGCAAGGGCAAATAGCAAATAGAGCATGTGCTAGCTGCCTCTCCTAGGAAAGGGGCCATTCTTTCTTCTCCAAAAGTGACAAAGCCCCTGACATCAAGGAAAAGAGTGCCTCAAACTATAACTCCAAATGTTACTAGGGTCCTCCGAAGCAAGGGGAAGTTGCCCAAGCAACCCATTGTCGAATTACCCAAGAGGAGGAAGACCAAGAAGGCCACCCAAAGCAAGGGAAAGGAGAAAGAAGAAAGCAGCCATGAGAAGGAGAGGGACTTTGACATAATTCAGATCCAAAGTGATGATAGCAACAATGAGGCCCAAATCCTAGAGTCTCTCTTGATCAATAGAGAAGAACAAATTCATGCTTTGAGGGTAGATCTAGAGAGGTCTAGAAACCTCATTCACTTTTTGCAAACACAAAAGAAAAAGATGAGTGTCCACATGGCGGTATCTGAGACACGGGCCATCAAATATAAAAAAGAGGCCTGCAAGGTTTAAATTCAGTTGGAAGAACTCATGGGCGAGTTCAATGATAGCGAAGATGAAGATCAGCCAAGAAGAAAGAGGCCAAGGACCATGGGCCTCAGAAGAGCCTTAGAGAAACAAAAGGAGGAAGAAGCTGCCCTTTTCCAATCTTTTCCTCTCACTACTTTGTTCACCCAAGAGATAGAAAACAATCGAGAAGCATGGCTTGAGAGGGTGAATGATCACTTGGAGAAGAAGTTGGAAAAGTCCAATAGAGATTTGGACCTTCAAAGGAGGATGACCAGGCACTATAAGAAGCTTAATCAGTTCGCCCGACGGAAATTGAAAGCCACACAGGAAAAGCTCAAGGAAGCTCAAAAGAGGCGCCCGACACCAAAAACGAAGAAAGACACCTCAAGTCTCCAAATTTTGGCCTCAGCTTCTCAGCATGTTTCTGAAAACCCTTGAGGGTCATGCTCGCCAAAATTGGGCGAAATTCAACAAGTTTTGGTTTTTTGTCATTTTTGGGATTTTGGCTAAAAATCATGGGCATCGCCATTTCTGTTTGGGACATCCTCAAAGGATGAAAATGGTATCATTGGATGCCATAATTTTAGGGGCATCTATTCAGCGATTTTCAGATCAATTGAAGATGATTTGGTCCCCCAAAATGGCGAAAAATAGTCACCTTTTCCACACTCTGCCCCGTTTATCAACAAAGTCTATTTTCTGGGTTTTTCACACAGGTCAAGTTTTTACAGAATTCCAATGATCCATTTGGATAAAACAAAGCATTTTTAGAAGCTGGACATCAAAATATTTCCAACGAGCCATCACGGGCCTTGTTTTGACATCGGGAAGGCTTCCAAAAGTTTCCCACAAGACAGAAGACTTTCTGCTGATATTTTTCTTAAGTATTTTTGTGAAATATGTACTTTTCTAAAGTGACTTTTCCTCATGTGTGTTTAGCTATTTTTGGCCATGGCTAGTTAGGAAAAGTAAATTTATTTTCCTTTTTTAGCATTTTTAAGATATTTTATTAGATATTTTGTGCCTTGGGCTTTGCAAAGCCTCAAGGACAAAATTAGATATTTTTGATGGGCCAATGAGATTGCAAGTTGCACTAGGAGGTTTTCCCTCATCTTGGCCTATATATTCCAAGAGAGTTCATTGTAAATAAGGCTGAACTTGATGATATAGAGAAATATATGGCTATACATGCTTGGAAGAAACACTTGTCTCATGCATTGGATAGTTTCTTGAATGTTTTTGGATTATGAAAGAGGACTGTTGTTGGATTCCTTGAATTGGTAAAATGGTATAGTGTCCCTCTCTATTATCTTTCCTTTGTTTTCATTCATATTTCATGCTCTTGCTTGCTATAAGACAGTAGAGAATATATTTGAGACATGCCATGGAGGCACCTCAGATTTCTTGTTTCTTTATAGCTTCTATGTTTTCTTCCTTCTTAGTCATATCAAAGAATCCTTGATTGCTCTTTGATAACTAAAGAAATTGTTTGCTTGTTTCATTTATGGTTTTATGCATGCTAAGTATGATTTACGGTATGCCCTGCTTACTCATGGCTAGTCATAGCTCCACCTCTGAAACATTTCTTTGATTGTTTGATTGTTTTAGTTGAACCAAGGAGGTCTTGTACTGATCTTGCCCTTTGCCTAAAACTATGCAATCTTACTTCAAAGTGCCCGATAGCTTGGAATACTATGCTTAGGTGTTTCCTCATAGTGATTTGAGTTATTTGTTTGTCTTAATTGTCTTTCCCCAAAGTCTGATAGCAATTTACTAAAGTTAGAGAGTCATATATCTCTATGTATTGCTTGAATGTTTATTGCTATGCATTTATCAGTTTATACTTACATTTCTCTTGACTAATGGTTAGCCCTACCATGTCTATGTCAGCTATTGAACTATTTATGTTTGAAAGCCTTTGTTCTTCACAAACTTAGTGTTCATCCCACTCCATTTTATCCAAAGATCCATTTTACCTTGATCAAATCAGCCCTTCAACATACCTTGTATCACCATCTGGAGCTTTCTTGACCTTTTCGACCCCATAGCCCAGTTGATATGACATATTTTTACCTATCTTAGTCTTTGATCAGTTCATCCCTCACAAACCTAAAAACAAAACCAAAAACCTACTTCACAACTAGCCTAAAATCAGAAACACAAGAAGCAAACACACATATATCCCTTACACAAATAGAGAGAGCCCTCTCTGAGTCTAGGAAGGCTAGGTCCTTCGGCTCCAAAGATTGTTTTGATGTTACCCTGTCACTTGGCTTGCCAATCAGCCAAATCACGGGACCCTAACATAATGGCGATCACGGTGGGACTCTGAGTAATAAAAAAACTTAGATTCCCTAAACCTTCAGAGACCTTTGAGAATACTATCTTGTGGTCTTATCCCACCACTCACTAACATAATGGCGATCATGGTGGGACCCTGAGTTAGTGACAATCTAAGTACACCTTAGGACTCCAGAAATCCCTTATCTTCAAGAATACCTGCCAATTTAGCCACCTCATCGCCACACTAACATAATGGCGATCATGGTGGGACTTAATGAGTACATAACAGTCTAGAAAACTCTTGTAGATTCATTAGCCTTTCAAAATTTAAACATGCAAGCAATCCATAGAATCATTTAGAGTAAACTCTTTTTGTTTTCACCACCCTATCAAAGTGATGAATCAGGTTTAGAACACTCTAATAAACCATAGGCTACACATAAAAACTCAGAAAACCACAAAACATCCCCAGATTGGCTTATTCCTAGTTAGTGGTGGTGGACCATAGGTACATCTCTATAAAAACAACCAAAATCCACCTGGCGACTCCACTAGCCTCCAGTAGGCCTAAAACTCCATTAAAAACCAAAATTTTCATAAACCATACCTTTCTGTTGACTCATCCTTTTGAAAACTTAAAATTCATGGTGCAAACTTTGTGATCAGTGAAAAACTAACTATAACATAGCAATTCAGAAAACTTCACCTAAACATAGGAGATAAACAGAAATAAACGTGAAAATAGAACCATCAGCTTGTCCAAACAGCCTAGAAAAATGTTGAAACCAAGTAATAACTCTTTCTTGCAAGTCTTCACCTCAAAGTTTGCTAGAAAAACTTTTTCCTAAAAGCATATTTGATAGTATTGTTGGTGGACCATAGATCTCAAAGAAATCCACCTGGCGACTCCACTAGCCTTCATTTTTGTTTTGACTATTCTTCACATTAGCGAAACCCCTAGAGAGGCCATCCATCCAAAACAATCACAAATATGAGAGAAGATTTTATGGCAAGCTTCCAAAACTGGCAACTTAGCTACCAATAGGTCCATCTGTAAAGAAAAATCAGTACCTGAACATCTCACATCCTTGCAGGATTCCCCATTTGACTTAAAATCAGCAGAAACCTTTTTTAGAAGCAAGTCACAAAGTAAGGTAAAATTTGACGATCTTGAGCCCCTAGATTTGCCATAGAGTCCTAGTAGAGAAGCCTCACCTACTACACCTCCCGACTTCCAGCTTCTCCATCACTTTGGCTCCTACCACCCCAGATCTACTCAAAATCAGATCACTAGCTCAAGTACATCCGCCACACCCATTCAAATCACCTCAGCTCATCCTACAAGTCCTCATATTGTAAATCATCCATTAGCTCCCACCATGGAAACTTGGTATGCACCCTTGGTGTTGCCACACCCTTTAGCTCCATTACAAAATGACTATCAATCCAAAATCCCGCACTTTACCAGAGTTGAGGCTACTACCGCTCAACAACATGTAGATAGAATTAGCGATGCCTTTGAATACATGGAAATAGAGGACGAGACCATAATAATGAGGATGTTCGCCCAAATCCTGGGCAGAGAACCCAAAAAATGGTTTAAGAGCTTAACTCCAAACAGCATACACAATCTCCCAGAACTCTACCAAACCTTCATAAATAAGTGGGAAATCAAAAATAACCCCATTCAAATCCTGTCGGAGTATAACAATCTAAAAAGGGAAAATGGGGAAAGTGTCCAGGAATACTGCACTAGGTTCAACAATGTTTATAACACCCTCCCGCCTCACTTAAAACCTCCACTTGGCTCAGCCTTAGCAAAGTTCCCCGAAGGCTTTGACCCAGACATGACTTATCAACTAAGAGACAAGGACCCCCCAACCTTAGAGGAAATGCAAAAAGTGGTCATAAGTGCAAAAGCCAACTTAGCAGAAAAGAGAGTTAGGACCAGATCAGAAAGGAAAGTCACATATCGAGATGAGGTCTCCCCTTCAGCCCCTTCCTTACATCCTAGAATATATGACTTGGTTACATCCATGGCAAAAATGTGGGAAAAGATAAGTGAAAAGACACCTCTTAGGGACAACCAGCCAAACCCTCCAAAAAGAAACTGGAACCAAAACTTTAGGAGAGAACAACCTCAAAACAAACCAAGGGAAACTAACCAACAAATTAGGTCACCCTTTAATGAAAATTATGTTGATAAGGATGAGAGGGATATAGAACCCATTGATGAAAATCATTTGAACCTAATAGGTTCTGATAATGAGAGTGAGGTTTACCTCATAGAAGAAGAACAAGCTTTCTTCTCTCCGAATCAAAATGAAACCAACTATGAATATCCCAAAGATCCTACTATAGATTTTCAGAATGCCATAATAGAAGCTCACAGGCAGTATGATCTTAGAAGCAGAAAAAACCAAGACAACTCCAAGAAAGGTAGCTCGAACACTGCTAAAACCCCTGATACCATCATTAAAAGAGCAGTGGATAGCAACAAAATCTTGGTCAATAAAACTGACCAAATCAAAAATAAAGCTATTCAGACAAGCCTTGGCCCAAATTTTCCTAGTACCTCTTCCAAAATTCCCGAGATGGTTGTTTTGAACAAAATCCTGAAGCAAAGTCAACAAACTTAAAACATAGAGAAAGTCATGGTTGAAAAAACTAAAGCAAACCTATCTAAACTACAAGCACCCTTTAGTTTTGAGGGAGAAATCGCCAAAAAAAGATTACCATGCCTCTCACTGAACTTATCACCCAAAGCTCTTATAAATCCCAAGTGTTAAGGGTCTTGAATATAGGAAATGATGCAAACACCCTAAATCTAGCTGATGACACTCCTGAAGTGTTGTTTGGTCCAAAAATAGAAGGGAAATTCCAAGAAGGAACCACTCTTCCCTTTTACATCAGTCTGAATATCCATGACCAAATCCTACAAAATGCCATGTTAGACTCCGGGGCCTCGCATAATCTCATGCCGAAGGTTGTGATGGAAAGATTAGGCCTAGAAATAAAAAACCTTATAAAGTCTTATATTCATTTGATTCAAGTAGAGTCAAGTGTCTAGGCTTAATCAAAGATCTTTGTTTTAGTTTGGCCCAAATACCTGCAAAACACCTGATCATGAACATAGTGGTAGAAGGCATCCCCCCCAAGTACGAAATGCATTTATCCGGAACTTGGGGAGCTAAGCTTCAGGGAAATATTCAACTTGATATGTCCTACGCCACTATTCCCGTGTTTAACCAAACTAGAATACTCTATCGGGAATCACACATGAAATATATGGTCAGTAGCCAAGAAAGGCCAGATAACATCCCAATGTACTCCTTGCATTCTGATCTGAACTCTTTCATTTTACACACTAATGAAGACATTGAAGAATAATCAGGAGGATTTGAAACAAATTTAGACCCACCACATCAGCTACCCCAAGTTCTCTATGAGGAACTAGACACTCAAAATTATCAGGACCATGAGCAGTTATGTCTTGAGGAAAGAGAGTTTGTTCCTCTTGAAACAGAGATAGAGAAAGAAGCACAAAACATTATGTACCATCAAGTAAATTGCTCAAACCATAGGCAAACAACAGTAGTAACATCAGGAGACTCTTTCAGAACAGAGGCATTAGAAGACTTGCATATCACAAACCTCTTTGGAAATCAGGGGCAGGGAGCTTAATGTTCTTACCATACCTTAAGGATTTACCATCACATAACTCTACCCCTTCAAATGAAACCTTGACTGTAGCCATAACAGCTCAAAATCCAGGAAAAATGTCTAAAAAACTTCTTAAGAAAGGATATGATGACTGCAGTCCAAATATACCTGAGTTGTTTGAACTAGCTAGCATTCTTCCACTCCACCAAAGACTTAGAACTGCTAGAATTTGCAATATTGTTCAAAATACTACTTCATGTAGAGAAAACAGTGAGAAGCACTATGCCATTTCCATTACTCCAAGAAACAACTTCTACAAAAGAAAATACGAAAATCTTGACCAAACAATAGTAGTCAAAGATAAAACAGCTGGTCATAGGATCTGTTTTGATTTTAGACATACAAATACACACCCTTGTGATAGAAATTATATCCTTCCTACCCAAGACCATGATATACCAATGATAAATGCTTTTAATAATGTGTATTTGCAAAATCATGTTTCAAGATATTGCCAAATAATTCATTTGCAAAGCAAACAGCTCAAAGAATTTTTCAAGTATGCTGGAAGTAGTTCCATCTTCAAACCCTGAATTGAAAAACCACCAGACACCAAAAACATGCTCCTAAAAGCCATGTTTCCAGGTCTGAATTTATGCATTCTGATGTACCTTGATGATGTCATCATATACTTCAAAAATTACAAAGAATATCTGCATTATTTAAAAAATATGTACAACAAAAGAAGAAGTGGGAATCAAAGGTATAAAGAAGTACAACGGGAAGATACGGGGTTGTTTAGAGATTCATGCATGAATCCTTATGTCATGCTTGAAAGAGAAAATTTTCCAAATTTTTCTTTTCAAGAGCTGAGCGGACCAAGAGTGGTAAGAGATCCTTATGAAGATAAGATGCTTAAGTTTCACCATTTCCAGGATTTCTGAGTTAAAACATTTTCAATCATTGTATATACCATTGTTTGAAAAATAAATCAAAAAACATAAAATTCAAAAACAATAGAAAAATAGAAAAAGAGGGTGGTTTTAAAAATAGAAAGAAAGCCCCATGTTAAAAAAAATAGTCATTTTGAAAGCACGCAAGTCTTAATGCTGCTACTAGTGCTCAAAATGTCTTGTTCAGTTATCTAGCCTAATCATAACTGAACACGTTTTAAATTTATTTGCTGATAAGTTGGTGAGAGGAAAGATAGTCAACATTGTCTAAGCTTGACTTGTCAAAGAAAATAGATTAGGAAAAAATATTGGTTCCACATGCTCGAAACATAACCAAAGAGGAAAGCAGGGATGAAAAACAAACTGTGTATCCTAGCCTTGATTTTCTAGATTTCATTTTATGCAAAATAATATTTGTGTGCAGCTTGTCTTTCATGCCACAAGTACATGAAATATCAGACTGTCTAATCCTGATTTAAGTCATTTTTCAATTTCATGTTTTAGAAAAGAGAATAAAATCCTGTCAAACAGCTTAACGTTGACAGTCGATCCAATATAGGTAGAGAAACAAAGGAGTTCATTAACTAATCTGAACTCTCTGTGGATATAAGTGTAGAATTAGATAGTGTCATTTTTCAAAAATATTATGTCAAAGGGTTGCTAGTTCAAATGCACCCGAAAGAAGAAAAAATGTTAGGAAATGTAGCAGGTTAGGTAGAAATGACTTTGATGCTAATCATGCTGTCAATTTTCAGAAATAGCATCAAGGAAGAAAGAAATTTGCGCCAATGGATAAAGGCACTGGTCTTCAAAGGACAGAGATATGAAATTCTGGAAACCTCCTGAAAAGGAGCTACCCTCCCCAAATGGAGCCACTGTTAGTCATCAGTATTTTTCACCAGTTGAAGATGATTAGTTTTCAAAGCCAAGTTTTCTAGAAGCTAATCTCCAATTTGTCAAAATTTTCAGCTAGAAAACACCCCTAAACATTTTTGTCCTCCTACCTTTTTCAATCAGCCTATGATGAGAAAAACCTAGTTTTCAAGCCCTATCTAGTTTTAGTCATGTAATCTTGTCCATCAGCTGTCATGAGCTAAAATTCATTTGCTGTCATTCACCCTTATCCCCAGCTCATTCATTAACCATCTAATTTATTAGAATGTCAGCTACCCTACCGCTGGTCATATGTCATCTTGAGATTTGGTCATACCAAAGAGAATACTCCAAATCTGTCAAAAATTTCCCCTAGTTAGGTAGTGGCACTTTAGGAAATCCTCCCTTGGCAAAAGAATCCTGAGCCAAAAATATTTGTTCAATACCAGCCAACCCTGATTTTGCACTTAGTCTGCAAAAAACAAAGCTTGATACACCCATAAGTCGCGCCACTAAAAGGTCTTGATGTCTCAGAAGTACATGTTTCAAAAGACAAACTGATATTGGGTTGATTTACAATGTTTTAGTGTCTATTTCAAAAGCAAAAATGTACCAGTGTTCCAGAAGACATTATGAAACTAAACATGAGAAGATAGCTGCTTCTCATGTTGTTTTGATCCTGGGATGAAAGTACTAGTCAGAAGAGAAAATTCAATAAACTTCTGCAACCACAGTAAAAAAAGGTTAGTAATTAAGAACAAGCAAACATTTACTCTTCAGATACAAGTCATGTTGCTCCTGGGGTCAAAATATTAACAAGGGTATTCTATCAACAGGACACACATCTCAGAGCATGCCCCTTATGGCATATTGTCAATTTTTCACTTTTATTACTTACTGTGATATACCAAGCAGAGATAGGCATTACAAGGAAAGATGACATAGTTTGAGAAAGGGATGAAATGTCACTTGTTGTTAACCTCCTCCAAGCATGAGCAGATGTTTTGGGAATATTATGATAAAGGCCTCCTTCATTTAACAAGCACAAGGTCAGGAATAGAGGTATGGCCTCATTCAAAGAGCACAAGGCTAACAATGCTACAAATGGCCTAAAAAACTTGTTTACACCTTTTTCTCCAATGGATGAAACCACTGACACAACAGTGGTGTTTCAAGGGATGCTTACATGGTTTCACTATTTGAAAGACATCATAGAAGTTCAGTGGGAAGTAATTCAATGTTTATGAGTTGAGGGCTAGTGTTAAACATAGGCCAAGCAGTGATGTTATGGTATTCAAAGGAGCTTTGCTTTTATTCTATCAAAGATCTCCTTCAGAGGCAATCTAAAGCTAAAGTGAACAAAACTTGGAACAAGCTCGTCAATGACAGGAAGGGTATGAAAAAATGTCTCAAATTCAAGACAATATTCAAAGAATCATGCCATACCATAGTCATCAGACAATATCTCTTTACTTTACATAAAAACAAACTCTGCTGTTCTATATGATTGCATTAAAAGTCTTTAAAAGTCTTCTCTTTGATGGACAGATATAGGTAAAATCTGGGTGAGTGTAAATGAGGTTCTTCATCCACAGTCAAAGGAAAATGTCAAAGGATGCATCTACAATCCTTGATATGGCTTTGAGCAGTGTTTCCTTTAAAGGACAGATATATACAAACAGTGACAAGATTATTGCCTTGATGAAGAAACAGTGAAAGAGATTTTAGCTTTTAAGATGGTTTCTTTACTTTGGGAAAGGTCATATCTATGAAGATCTTCAGAAGTAGCATCCACGGCATTTTTTAGGAGTCCTAATCAAATATGGGTCTTTATGATGTTTTAAAGATAATAAAATGACAAATACAGTGATTTGTGTTTTTATATGACAAAAACCTTTTTCAAAGGGAATTCAAACCCTCACAATGTAATTACAAAGGTTTTTTTGCTTTTTCAACTTTAAAAGGTAGAGGATACCATTGCAAAGTCCCATTTGCAATTTCAAAACACAAAGCAAATGCTCCCCTAGCTGCTCACTGGAGAAAACAAGAAATTTCGAGCATTTTCAGGTTTTTCAGGGATCCAAGCCTGCGCGGCGCGCCTGTAAGTGTGCGTGGCGCACCTGTGATCACAAATACACAACACTTACACTGTTGCGCAGTGCTCCTATAGTAGTGCGCGGCGCGCCCGTGCCCGCGTTCACCAACTGCCTGAAGCCGACCCGACTGTCATCCACTGCACAATGCCCTCTACTTCAAATGCGCCGCTCCTCCATTCGCTTTCCAAAAAACTCTAAAATCTCCTCCAATGATCAACCATGGCCCTTAAGCATTCTTCAAGGTATTCTCCATTTCCTCTTGGAAAAATTCAAAGTTTGAAGGGGTGTTTTGTGGTGTTTTTCCCTAAGAAGGAATAATGATTTTGAAACCATTTCATCATCTAAAACAATGAGATAGGCAGTGTCAAAGAGACATAGTTTTTATCAAAACCGAAGAAAGTTTTCTTATGTTTGGATGTCTCAAATCAATTTGGAGGGTGTCTTAACAGTGGTTTTAAGGGAATTTTTTCATTTAAAAAGTGCAAGAGAGAAGCATTGATTAGAAGTTAGAGCCTTTGGTCAAAATCAAAGAGTTTTGTTGCTGTGATTGCCAAGGATTAGTACAGTGATAGGTGGGGGTGTTTTTATCAGTCTTAAAGGGCCATAACTACCTTTAAAAACAGTGATAGCCCACAGTTGCTAGACAAAAATACAAAGTTGTAGAGGTCTAAAATTGGCTGGAAGGTGTCCTAACAGTGTTAAAAAAAGAACAAACCTTGTCTGCAAAATCAAAGGGGAAAACAATGATTATAAGGTGAAGGCTTGGTCATTTTAAAGGTCCTCTCTGTATTGTGAAATAGCAAACTTTGTGCAGCCCCCAGAATTCAAAAAGCAGAGTCTATGTTGAAAGGTTTTCAAGTTTGTTGGAAGGTTTCTTGTTTGCTTTGTGAAGAGCAGTGAATAGCAAAAGAGCAGTGTTTGGAAGGAAAGGTGTTTTTGTCAAAACATAAGAAGCCCTTTTTCAACAAAAAATCACAAACACATCTTTTCAAGATTTTTTTCCCAAGCACAGTGATAAATTGATTTTGTTTTTCATTTGACAAGTGCTTGTTTGATTGGCATCAAAGAGGCACAGTGACTTATAAGGAGGACAAAGTGTGGTGTTGGGAAACCATTTCAAAAACCATTTGAGACAATTTGTTTTAGTCAACCAAGAAAGAGTATCCAAAACAAAATGCCTCCCAGGCAATACAGTAGAAGTGGCCGTCATAGGAGGTTTGAACCTGTTTCAACTGAAGAGGTAAATGCTCATCCATCAGTCCTATTTAACTTTCATGAAGTTGGATGTCTAGAGTTTTGTCAAAGGGTTTAGGAGGTGAAAATATATCTCCCCTTAACACATCTATGTGCTTTGAGATTGCAAGGGAAACACTTTTAGCTGGCAGGCTTGGATTTCAGTTTTTCTCCTAGATCCATTTCCAAAGCTACCTAAATCCCTTATGTTAGGGAAAAGTGGTTTAAACAGAGCTACCTAGATTTAGAACAATAAAAACCCTTTTTGAAGTCGGAGCATCAAGATACATGTACATCCATATTTCCTTTTTCATATCTGTTAACTAGTTATGCTCCCCTCGTGAAGATAATCATGAAATATTTCACATGCGAGGGAAGGTTTTCCCAGGTCTATGCTTACCATGTCTGGTTGCTCATGCACTTCACAAGAGCCCAATTGTTAAACCTTCCCTTTTTCCTCCATAGAAGTATTGAAAAGATGGCCTCCACTGTTCAAAAAAGTCCTCCTTCTCAGCAGTCAGCTTGCCTTTTCCATCATTCCCTCATCAAGATTGTCATTCTTCATCAACTTGAGAAGAAAGGAATCTCTTGGGACACTTTCATTGCACATCCTGATTTCGCCATTGTTTCTTCATCCCATGCATCTCCTTCACCTTCCACTCAGCATCTTTCACCTTCTTCAAGTAAGCCCATTCCCAAGAGGCTAAAATTTCCCAACATTAATGAAGAAGAGAAGCACAGTCAAGAAGAGCAGCATGATGAGGAAGAGCAACGCAGTGAGGAAAGGCAACAAAGTGAAGAAAAACACAGTGATGATATGCAACATAGTGATGAAGAAAAGCGCCAAGAAAAAGAGCAAACAGTGAGGAGGGAAATGACGAGGAAATTGAATAGTTTGATGAGGATATTGGTAGCCCTCACAGTAGAAAAAATGATGAAGATGAAGCCCAAAACATTGAGGAGACAGAGCCTAAAAGTCCTAAAGAAAGCAAGGAAAAGAGTAAAGAGGGCAACCCTCAAAAAGACATGCAAGGTGACAATCAAAACATTCATGAAGAAACTCAAAATAGTGGCAATGATGATGAAGGAAGTAGCAAGGGCAAAGAGAAAATAGAGCATGTGCTAGCTGCCTCTCCTAGGCAAGGGGCCATGCTTTCTTCTCCAAAAGTGACAAAGCCCCAGACATCAAGGAAAATAGTGCCTCAAACTATAACTCCAAATTTTACTAGGGCCCTCCGAAGCAAGGGGAAGTTGCCCAAGCAACCCATTGTCGAATTATCCAAGAGGAGGAAGACCAAGAAGGCCACCCAAAGCAAGGGAAAGGAGAAAGAAAAAAGCAGCCATGAGAAGGAGAGGGACTTTGACATAATTCAGATCTAAAGTGATGATAGCGAGAATGAGGCCCGAATCCTAGAGTCTCTCTTGATCAATAGAGAAGAACAAATTCATCCTTTGAGGGTAGATCTAGAGAGGTCTATAAATCTCATTCACTTTTTGCAAACACAAAATAAAAAGATGAGTGTCCACATGGCGGTATATGAGACACGGGCCATCAAATATCGAAAAGAGGCCTCCAAGGCACAAATTAATTTGGAAGAACTCATGGGTGAGTTCAATGACAGCGAAGATGAAGATCAGCCAAGAAGAAAGAGGCCAAGGACCATGGGACTCAGAAGAGCCTTAGAGAAACAAAAGGAGGAAGAAGCTGCCCATTTCCAATCTTTTCCTCTCACTACTTTTTTCACCCAAGAGATAGAAAACAATCGAGAAGCATGGCTTGAGAGGGTGAATGATCACTTTGAGAAGAAGTTGGAAAAGGCCAATAGAGATTTGGACCTTCAAAGGAGGATGACTGGGCACTATAAGAAGCTTAATCAGTTCGCCCGACGAAAATTGAGGGCCACACAGGAAAAGCTCAAGGAAGCTCAAAAGAGGCGCCTGACACCAAAAATGAAGAAAGACACCTCAAGTCTCCAAGTTTTGGCCTCAACTTTTTAGCATGTTTCTGAAAAACCCTTGAGGGTCAGGGTCGCCAAAATTGGACGAAATTCAACAAGTTTTGGTCTTTTGTCTTTTTTGGGTTTTTGGCTAAAAATCATGGGCATTTCCATTTCTGTTTGGGACATCCTCAAAGGATGAAAAATGGTATCATTGGATGCCATAATTTCAGAGGCATCTACTCAGCGATTTTCAGATCAATTGAAGATGATTTGGTCCCCCAAAATGGCAAAAAACAGTCACTTTTTCCACACTCTGCCCCGTTTATCAGCAAAGTCTATTTTCTGGGTTTTTTCACACAGGTCAAGTTTTGATAGACTTCCATTGATAATTTTGGATAAAACAAAGCATTTTAAGAAACTAGACATCCACATCTTTCCAACGAGCCATCACGGGCCTCGTTTCGACATCGGGAAGGCTTCCAAAAGTTGCCCACAAGACAAAAGACTTTTTGCTGATTTTTTTCTTACGTATTTTTGTGAAAAATGTACTTTTCTAAAGTGACTTTTCCTCATGTGCGTTTAGCTATTTTTGGCCATGGTTAGTTAGGAAAAGTCAATTTATTTTTCTTTTTTAGCATTTTAAAGATATTTTATTAGATATTTTGTGCCTTAGGCTTTGCAAAGCCTCAAGGACAAAATCAGATATTTTTGATGGGCCAATGAGATTGCAAGTTGCACTAGGAGGTTTTCCCTCATCTTGGCCTATATATTCCAAGAGACTTCATTTTAAATAAGGCTGAACTTGATGATATAGAGCAATATATGTTTATACAAGCTTGGAAGAAACACTTGTCTCATGCATTGGATAGTTTCTTGAATGTTTTTGGATGATGAAAGAGGACTGTTGCTGGATTCCTTGACTTGGTAAAATGGTATAGTGTCCCTCTCTATTATGTTTCCTTTGTTTTCATTCATATTTCATGCTCTTGCTTGCTATAAGACAGTAGAGAATAGATTTGAGACATGCCCATGGAGGCACCTCAGATTTCTTGTTTCTTCTCAACTTCTAGCATGTTTTCTTCCTTCTTAGTCATATCAAAGAATCCTTGATTGCTCTTTGATAAGTGAAGAAATTGTTTGCTTGTTTTATTTATGGTTTTATGCATGCTAAGTATGATTCAAGGTATGCCTTGATTACTCATGGCTAGTCATAGCTCCACCTATGAAACCTTTCTTTGATTGTTTGAATGTCATTAGTTGAACCAAGGAGGTCTTGTACTGATCTTGCCCTTTGCCTAAAACTATGCAATCT
The DNA here is from genome assembly GCA_034641835.2 of Pinus albicaulis. Taxonomy (NCBI): domain Eukaryota; kingdom Viridiplantae; phylum Streptophyta; class Pinopsida; order Pinales; family Pinaceae; genus Pinus; species Pinus albicaulis. The sequence goes on from CM076578.1 coordinate 677,494,301, forward strand.
TTCTTCAAAGTGCCCGATAGCTTGAAATACTATGCTTAGGCATTTCCTCTTTGGTAAATTTGGGATTATTTTTGTTTGTCTTGGTGTCTTTTAGTCTGTTATGGCATTTTCTAAAGATTCAGAGAGTCCTTGTATCTATATGTATTGCTTGGTATTTCTTTCTATGTGTTTATCGGTTATGAGGATTTATTTCATAAGCGATTGAAAATCTAGATCATGGTTAGCCATACCATGTCTATGTCAGATATTGAACTATTTATGTTTGAAAGCCTTTGTTCATCACAAACTTAGTGTCTATCCCACTCCATTTTACCTAAAGGTCCATTTTACCTTGATCAAATCAGCCCTTCAACATACCTTGTATCACCATCTAGAGATTTCTTGACCTTTTCGACCCCATAGCCCAATTGATCTGACATATTTTTACCTATCTTAGTCTTTGATCAGTTCATCCCTCACAAACCTAAAAACAAAACCAAAAACCTACTTCATAACTAGCCTAAAATCAGAAACACAAGAAGCAAACACATAGATATCCCTTACAAAAATAGAGAGAGCCCTCTCTGAGTCCAGGAAGGCCAGGTCCTTGGGCTCCAAATATTGGTTTGATGTTACCCTGTCACTTGGCTTGCCAATCAGCCAAATCACAAGACCCTAACATAATCACTAGCTACCATTTCAACCTTGGAAGTCCTACAATTATTCCCAAGACAACAAAAATCCCTAATTTCCACATTAGGTGCAATCGACCCTTCTGATGCGCACCTAATGGTTTTTGACCTAGACAAAGAAAGCCCCTGGCTTCCTTCTTTGGTCGCCTTCCAAATACCAGTTTCAGTCCAGAATATCACCATACACCAATGCATTGTTGAAGAAGGAGAATCCACGTGCATCATGTCCAAATATTTTTGGAAAAAGTTAGGATCACCTAAACTCAAAATCTCTGACATCATGCTTAGAGCATACAATAGTCGGCCTTTAGCCCCCATCGGTCTATATTAGAATGTCCCTATAAACCTTTCTGGAAAGACGGTACTTATAGACATTCAAGTCTTGGACGCACAACTAGACAACAATATACTCCTCGAACAGAGTTATATTTACGCCATGACTGCAATAGCGTCTTCTATCTTTCGGTTGATGATGTTCCCCCATGACGATCAGATCATCACCATAGACCAACTTACATACTATGATAAGAAACCCATGATGACTATCGATATCATGTTACCATACGTAGATACAACTATGGAACTACCTATGCGGTACATAGAGTTTGGCCCGAACAAATTCAAAACATCATCGATCCTAGGATCTTTCCTAGGAGATCCTGCTATCATACTAGAGGGAGCCCAAAAAAGCACGAGGGCACCAGTGTGCATGACGTTCTCATCAAACATCGAAACTAGACTAGACATGGAAATTAGTAGTATGGATACTGAAGCCACTGGCACAACCTTCCTACCCTATGCCATTTCAAAAACCCCATTTTTATACCCCGCACCTGGTTTTGTGTCAAAGAAAGTGCTGGCAACTATAACATTCCCAAATATGTATTTTTCAATACCTGTGTGGTATTTGGTCCCACCATCCATGCTAGGAAGTCATTGCATCACTTCTACAAGGATAACCCCTATCGCCGCTCAAGAGGCCACAACAGTTAATGAAAAACTCGTAGCAGCACCAGCTAATGCGACCAAGAAAACCAAAAAAATGGGAAGAAAGTAAAAAAACCAAAATACCTATGGCATTACAACCTTGCACGTTATGTGATATCATAGGCCATCCTACTAATACTTTCCCAGATTTAGATGAATTAAAGCCTCTTCGACACACTAAAAGAAATGTTGCGACCTCAAGTTCCAATAAAAAGGAATAGGCCACGAAAAACGAAGGGAAAGGAATGTGCACCAACCATGGATGTGCCATATGTGAAAATTATGGGCACTATACCCACTATTGCCTAGAGATGCCACGATATAGGGATACCCTGCAAGCCCTAGATCACTCTTACCAATAGGACCCCTCAGATCCACCAATGCAAATGGACAAGGGAAAGCTGAAAACCATAATCTACCTACGAGAGGAGCCTACATATTTCTCATACATAGTCACCCCAAAGGAAAAAATACGGCAAATAGAGGTCACTCGGCAAGCCCCAATTTGCACACTTTGCGACAAGCCTGACCACTTAGTCATAAAGTGTCCCGAATTAATGACATTTAACCATTGGTACGAAGTCCCTCACATTGCCCAAAGAAACTTAGTTCGGAATTGACGAAGTACGTGTTAGCTTTGTCAGAGAAACCACCACGTGAGCCGGTGTCCCCATATCCACGATTCTGGTCTATGTTGGATTTCATGCGACACTTCATCGCTAAAAACCATGACTTAGCTGACTCAAACACAAAATCTGAAAACATTATTGTCTGACTTGTCACGACAACCATCACACTCGACATTGTACTTACATCTCCTAATTTAGACCTTTGTTAGACACCATACACTCATTGGCTACCCAATACTCAGATGTAACTATTCTAGAACCAAGGAATCCTGGTGCAAGGCAGCATGCCCCCCATCTTTACCAAAATCCTGTAAGTGCTAAGACGACCCATCGTCCTAGCAGGGCCCAAAACCAACCAAGAACGGTATATGTTCTATGCGATAGAAATGACCATGAGTTAAATCAATTTTAGGAATTCAAGAAACTGACTGACAGTCTTTGCATGGTCACCACCATCACACGGATTAAGCTCTCCAATCAAGAGAATATCACACACTAACATTGTAGGATTTTCTTGCAATTCCACCATACTATGAATTTTAGATACCTCTCAAGGCTACGAGCAGCAAGGGCAGGATTGAGTTTGAACTCCCTAAAAGAGCCAAACCAACCAAAATGAAAGACTCAGAGATGGTAGAAGTGCAAATATGTCCCAATGCCTAATCATCTCAGAGCATCCACTTCGAGCGCAAAGAGTAGCATTGGTACTCACACCATCTACCCAACATGCACCTTGATGCCATGCACCATTTACACAAGTCACAATCATGAAGAAAATTTGTGTCCCTTAATGGAAAAAATTCAGCACCTTTTCCATCAACGAAGCTTCTAAATCTAGGAAAGTGTGAGTACCCTTAGTACGCCACCAGAAAAGCACAAGCTTGCTCTCACATAAACCACCACAACGGAAATTTCTCCACCATTCAACTTTCACAACACACAACACCATATACGATTCATCTCATCATGCATGGGAACCATGACTTGTCTGCTCATCTATCATTTGTGTCGACACCACTACATCTACAATAGTAGTTGTACCATCGAAGGTGCAAACTCAACCAGTTTGCACCCTGTCAACCTCGTCTAGTTCCACAACATCAACTATGTAATCATATTCATGTCTTTCAACTAGCACTGTTAGGCCCAAGCCAATTCCTCACGACCTCACACCAACCAATTCCCCCTTAGAAATCTTGTTTCATTCAGAAGAGGATATTCTAGAGGCCATGAAAGAACCAAATTTTCTGTGGGACTCAATGCATCACCACTCCTTTTTCTTCTTGAAAAAACATTTGGATCTAAGAGATATAAACAATTGAATCTAAAGACTTCCTCCCATATGGGAAGGTAGAATAGTTCAAAAATTGCATCCCAATGCCTAATGCATTTGAAGAAGGGAATATGTCGAATATTTCACTAACCATTAAGGTGAATATCTTGAGAAAACTAGGAAAATTCGAAGAAATCTCACTAGGGGCAGCATACTCCCCAAACAAGGTAATTGCTTACACAAAATTGTTACAAGAGTACATAGACATCTTTGCATGGTATTATTCGGAGATTCCAAGGACTAGCCTTAGTATCGTAGAACACCACATTGACACCTAGCCTCACATACCACTAGTCCGCCAAAAACAACGTCAAATACACCCATTTGAGGTAGAATAAATCAACTAATAAATTGACAAGATTCACAAATCTGGGTTCATCTACCCAATCTCCTACACATTCTCGGGTTCCAACCCTATTCTTGTCATGAAAAAAGAGGACACCATTCGATTTTGCACCAATTTCTGAGATTTGAAAAAATCTTGTCCCAAGGACAACTACCCTACCCCATTTATCGACCAAGTCATTGATGCTTGTGCCATTCATGAGGCCTTGTCCTTCATGGACAAATTCTCAGGGTAAATCAAATTCAAATCCGACACACGTATCAGTACAAGACATTATTCACTACCCCTTGGGGAATGTTTGCATACCAGGTTATGTCGTTTGGTCTTAAAAATGTTGGAGCCACCTTCTAGTCGCCCATTAATTATATCTTCCATGACCTAGACCACCTAATATTAGCTTACTTGAATGATGTCACCATAAAATTGAAGAAAAGAAGTGATAATATGGAGGATTTACGGTTGGTATTCCAATGGTGTTGACACTACAACCTATGCCTCATTCCTCTCAAGCGCATATTTTGCGTTAATGTAGGTAGACTATTAAGATTCATCGTATCCCAACAAGGGATCAGAGTGGACCTGCTCAAGGTATAGGAAATCAAAGAGGTGCCACCACCCAAAACTCTCAAGAAACGTCAAATCTTGTAGGCGAAAGCCTACTTCCTAAGATGCTTTATCCCCGACTACGCCACTTGCGTGCAAGGATTCCTATGCCTACTCCGTGAGGATATCCCATTTAAATGGGACAATGAGGCTCAACAATCATTTGAGGTGCTAAAAGACACATTGTCTTGAGCCCCTTTGATCAACCCACCAAAATATGAGAAAGACTACACCTTATACTTATCAGCATCAAGCACTACCATAGCTGGGGTGTTAGTCTAAGATGGACCAGATAGTAAAGAACATGTAATCTATTATGTGACTAAGAAATTATTTGGCCTCGCTTTAAAATATGAACCAGAATAAAAAAGTGCCCTAGCGCTTGTACAAAGGGTACAAAAAATTTGGCATTACATCATCCTACAGACTACAACAGTCATAGTAGCTATCGACCCCATGAGATATCTGCTAACATGCCGTCTGATGAGCCACAAATACTCTTGATGGGTAGTCATACTGCAAGAATTCGACCTACAGTTTATCTCCCCCAAGAGAAAAAAATCTTTAATCTTAGCTAATTTCATCATCAACCTCCCAAGTCTGACTAAAGGATGCCCAGTTAACGACTCACCACCAGATGAACATTTTTTTGAGTGATGACTAAGGATCCTTGGTACGACAATATTCTCCTATTCTTATGAACCCATAAGTTCAAGCCAAATATCACACGTGAAAAATGAAGGCACATACGCCACAAGGCCCCCAGATACCTCCTCATGGGGAACATCCTTTATTGATGAGGCGTGCACATTATTTTACGTCGATGCCTCATGCACGACCAAGCTGAGCAAGCCTTAAATGACTCTCATAGTGGGGCTTGCGGCGGCCACCTCTCAGGGATGGCTACCGCCCAAAAATTCCTACGTGAAGGTTATTTTTGGCCCACCCAATTTCATGATTTCATTCAAGCAGTCAAACGGTGTGAGGGATGCCAATGCTTCGCCCACAAGGAAAGAGCACTTCCAGCTCCTTTGCACCTGGTCATTGTAGCTGTCCCATTTTGCAAATGGGGAATTGACTTTATGACTTTCAACCCTACATCATTTGGAAAAAAAATACATCATTATAGTCGTCGACTATTTTACCAAGTAGGTAGAAGCCATGCCCACATATGGAAACAAGGCAGAAATTGTAGCACAGTTTCTCTTCAACCATGTCATCGCAAGATTCGATGTGCCTAAGGAATTAGTCTCCGATCATGGAAATCATTTCGAAAATTAATATTCTAGGATCTCTCTCATCCTTTATGATTCACACATGAATGCAAGTCACCATACTATCCCCAGTCTAATGGACAGGTAGAAGTTGTTAACAAAGTACTCAAAAAAATTTGACATCGTATGGCCAATAACCATAAAACAAACTGGAACCATATTGTTTTTTCACCCCTATGGGCATATCACACGACAGTTAAAACGTCAACAGGGTTCACACCTTTCCAACTAGTGTACGGAGTGGAAGCTGTGATTCCCATTGAACGCAAAATCCCCAACTTAGACGTGGCCATCAAACTCCTCGATGATACCCAAACTTTAGAGCAATGGTTGGTACAATTAGAAATCATCGACTAAAATTGATGAGAGTCGTTTCTACATAATGAAGCATATAAAAAAAGGGTAAAAGCATCATTTGACTGCAACATAACTCGTCACTCATTTTCAGAGGGGGAGTTAGTCCTCTGCTACGATGTTGCAAAAGATGCCTTAGGACCTGGGAAGTATGAAACATTACGGAAATTTCCTTACATAATAAAACATTTCCTCCTCAAAGGAGAATACATCCTGTCAGAGCTCGACGGTACATGCCTAGCTAACCTCATCAATGGGCTCTACCTCAAAAATTTTCACCCATAAAGGCAGGAAGTCCCAGCCTTAGAGATAAGATGCATGTAACACATTTTTTTGAGATGATCACAATAATGGAGGACTTTTTCTAAGAAATTCTCTGGTGTCACATATCGATTTTCCCCCCATCGATTATTTTGGATTCATTGAAGGAGCCTCACGATGGTCGAAAAATCTAGCAGCAGCCACCTAGACCATATACTATCCTAACCGATTACCATTCCTCACCAACGAAGTATGTATTGGGTTAGCTACCGATAATCAAGCAGAATATGATGCAGTCATCAAATTGTTGAGCGATTCCTGCAACTAGGGAATTTTTCATCTACATGTCTATCTTGATTCCAATCTAGTGGTATCGTAGTTAAACAAAGATGTTGAGGTATGAAATCCACACCTATTTAGAAAGTACTTGCATTCATGATGATTGAGGCATCATTTTCATCACTTAACATTTACACATGTACCAAGATTCAAAACCAGACAATCAATCACATAAATAACCACATCCTAGAGTGGAATGCATCTCGTATAAACCAACATCCATAAAAAAGAAAAACATGAAAATATAAATATCCATCATAGGTACATAACATCCATAAATGAACACAAATAATATCCATAGACACATCATAAGAGCCACAAAAAATATACATCTCGCATATATATATCAAAAAAAATATGAGTCCCAGTCTACAAGTCATGTCCCTAACCATAATGTCAATCAAAAAATATATCTACATGTCATCAAAATAGGGAAGAATCCTCATAATGGGCACTTTCCCTGAGCATACAAATACCCTAGGATAGAGCCCTGCCTAGTCAGTCGTCTGGACCCACGGTTGTACCCGATGCCAATACAGGTGCAACATCCAAAATTGTAAGTGCCACATGGAGAAAACTCAGCCGATATTCCCTCTCTCGAGCCATCACTATCTCGAGCCATAAATCGTCTAGATCATCAAAAAATCGTCGGGTCGGCATACCCTAGGTCAATCACTCTAACGGACTCCATGACTCATCTAGACCAACTGCGCGAATATCTACAATGTTGGCCCAAGCCTTTGCTGCCAACAACCTGAGGAAAGAAGCAACCAACTACTCATCAACCACTGCAACGCGAGCCTCAGTCACCTCAGCACGGGCAAGGGGGGCAACATTCCCTCCACCACCTCTAGCAATGTTGCCCTCCCTTGTAGGGCCCCCAGCACCTCCCTGTCCCCCAACCTAGGCCTAACTAGCCCCACCTGAGATCCTCCTCAATAGCTAATGTCACACCAAGTAGGCAGTAGGATGCCCCGTTGAACCCACATCCTCAAGAGAAACAAAAAATAGTATTTTTGTCACCATAAAATACATATAAATCTATATATAATCAAATCCTCAAAAAATGCAGAAAAACATCAATGTTCATACCAGCTGGGCCCCATGCGTAACCAGCTGGAAGACCCATATTCGGGTCCCCTGGGAAGTCCATCCCTGAGTATGGGTAGTCTAGAAACATCTGAGGGTTCTCTTAGAACCACCCCTCAATAGTTGCATCCCAATAGTGACCAACCTCCTCTCCTCCACCACGGGGCATCACGGTTGCCCACCGCCACATTCGAGGATCCATAGGAGGACCCAAGGGCACTGGCACAAAAGGTATGAGCATCACCACCCTCTCATATATAATATTACATAATATTCTTGCATAGGTGAATATCTTGGCAGACCCCCTCTATGCCTTGCCCAGTTATGTCACCATGCCATCATAAACATGGCGAGCCCAATCATAGAATTGACCATCCAGTAGCCAACCCAAGACACCAATATGTGGACCCAATGCCCTATTAGGCGATGATGACCCTGTCAGGTGAACTATCATCGCCAAGGAACCCCTCTAAACTAAATTTGTCATACAGCTGATGTGAACAAATCCATGTGTAATCACTTTGGGACCACAATGCTCCTCAACCAAGCGCCAGATGTTCACTGTCGCAGGGGGGAGTGGGCATGGAAGAGCCTCTCCCTAAAGAGGTAGACTAGCCACAAAGTAAATTTCTGTCTCCAGCTGGATGATGACATCTCTGTGGCACAACACCATAATGCGTCATCTCTTGTTCCAACAACGCACTACGAACCGAAGAAGACCATCCTGTGGCGTCAACATGTTGTTATCAAGAAACTCGAGAAACCCATACTCTGCGAAACCCCCCAATAACCAAGGTCTTGTTCCATAGTTTCTCAAATATCGGGCCAATCTCTCTCATGTCACAACATCCTATTACCAGAGAAAAACCAAAAATCAGTGACTAAAATGCTAAAAATAAAAAAATTTCAAAATTTTTAAGCATCGTTACACCTATGTAGAGAACAGGCGTGATGATTGCGCATCTATATTAGATAAAAATGTGTGAATCATTGAGAAAATCCTTTGCCAAGTGTAAAGGCCTTGCGCGAGGATTTCCTTCTGCTGGAGGAACGTTCGGGTCAGCCTCTATTGCACGCGCGATTGAGGCAAAAAATGGATATAAAATCCATACAAAATCACATTGTACGAAACTCCCCAGGAAAAAAATGACAAAATTGAAAATTTGGACATTTAGGGCCCTACCTGACACTAATGGGGTGAATCCCTGGTACTCAAGATGACGGAAACATCAAGAAAGACTCAGGAGTAGGGGCTCAACTCTGACCTCAGACTTTCAAATGACACAAATGAGTTGAGATGAGCCATATTGGCCCATATATTTCCCTTTCCTCATTATTCAACAGACCATAAATGGAGCTCAGAAAGCCCAACTGAAAAACCACAAGAAACAAAGTGATCAACACTTCATCATGTTCAAGCTAGGCCCCATACATTTACGCCTCATAAAAATCATTTTTTTAGTCATAGCAGGTATGCCCTCTCCTATTTCTTTACATTCAAAGTTATTTTCAATATGTCTCAATAAAAAAAATTAATTTTACTTGGCATATTCGTTGATTGTATTACAAACATGCCGAATCACCATATCCCCAAGCCACTAAAGGTACAAGAGTAGGTATCATTGTATCCCTTGCATGATAGCCTCCCAAAAGAAGCTTTACATATCTTGACATCATTTGTCCACAGAAAACAATCATGGGTTTCAAACACCTGACCATGCATTAGGGGAATTTTGAGGTCTAAAATGGGCCTCCTAAGAAAAATGTACAACCAAAATAAACTTTATAAGAACCAATAGAATTCAAGATAATGATGTCGACCATGGGGGATGATTCACCATTTTTGGAGTAAAAAAGTTAAAAGATTAAAAAATAATAAAATAATAAAACTACTTTTTCAACTCGTATTTTCAACTTATCTCCCTAAGCTTTTACTCAAATTTAGAGCAGGAGTACACGTTGGATGCAAAATTTAATTTCTCATCCAAGGAGTACCCATGTTGCATACTTTCGATGAACCCTCCTACATGAAAAAACGTGATTGCCATCACGTTTTCATGTATTTTTCATTTTTCATGTAGTAGGGTCAATCGAAAGTATGCAACATGGGTACTCCTTGGATGAGAAATTAAATTATGCATCCAACGAGTGTTTCCGCTCGAAATTTGAGTTAAAACTTCGGGAGATAAGTTGAAAATACGAGTTGAAAAAATAGTTTTATTATTTTATTATTATTTTATTATTTGTCCCTCTAAAATATGATGATGTAATCTAATATTATTTTACAATTTCCACTTTTATTTTACAATTTCCTTAAGAGGCCCATTTTATACCTCAAAATTCCCCTGATGGTTTATCGTCACCCCACCTTGCACATGATAAACATTCTCGCATGTCGATATAGCCTCACCCTCCATGGCATCCATCACTCATGTAGACCATACACCAAAGGTCTGCAGCCATGGCCATAAAATCCAAGTCTGACAAGTAATTTATGTTCATTCATATATCATACATCAAGTAAAGTTTCACCCATGTCATGTTAAATCCCCTATCCCAGACTACCATTCTGATAAGCAGATCAAATACGTGCCACCACGTCCTACACTTGGGATATCACACCCTCACTATCATAGCCCATCTTTGAAACATTTTCATCCGCTTCATCACCTCACACTAATACCAACCAATGGGGCCCCCACCCTCAGCAAAACACCTTGCTCACACCATAGTGACGGATACTTCTCATGTTTATAGGGGAACACGTCTTTGTGTTATACATCCAAACCCATTCTATATTCTTTTGGCAAGTGTACAAAGGTTTTTTAGGAGAGAAATCCCACCCATCCATTCACATTTCTCACCTGGAAGCAGTCCCTAACCCCCCTTGGTCGAAGCTACACATTCCATACCACACCCCACCATGACACTCATAACAACCATACACCCACCTTGGATGTCCTACAAACTCCAGGTATTTCCTCACCATAAATTGTTATGACTGTAGCCACTCACATATATAGCTCTAAACTTAGGGCACTTAACTACCATAATTAGTTATAGCCATTTCTTGTCATCATGCATAAGTTAATGTATCACACCACACCATGCTACATCAGAAACCCTGGCCCCTTGCATTAGTACTCATCTCGGTTGGTTTATGCTTCCTTCTTGTTGGCCACAACAAACATTTTCCAAGAAGGAGTTAGTACCTTGGATGACCCCTCACCTCAATAGGGGCATCCCTGGATGGAAGTATGGGAATCATCATTGCCCATTGATGTCATCAATCCTCTTGACATTCAACTTGAAGATAAAATTTCATGTCAAATGGTATCATACTTCATAACCATTGCACATTTTTAGAATTTGTTGAAGACCCATGACTTGATAAGCATCTCTTTCAAAAATTCTTACATGGTAAGGTCCCCAACATTCAAAGGCCCATGCATACAATGAGCACTTCTTCTAAATAAACATTCCATACAAATATTATGTGTGTGGGAACGATATTCAACCTTCTTTCAAAGAAAAAACACCCCTGAGGGCGTCAGCAACCATCATCATCAACCAGCAGCAGGTCACTACCAAAAAGTGACATAAAAATAATCACCATTTGTCACATAAGATTAACTAGTCAAAACATTAGAGCATGGGACATGCTTCCCTCGTAGAAATATTTTATTCATTCTATCTCTTACAGGTTTCCAACAAAGCACGATGTATTTTTTACTCATGGAAAGGGTCTCAAGCGAGTTACTCTCTCTCTTTCTCAAAAGGACTACACAAAAAAAGTGACTATAATGTATTTCGGGTATACAGTTCTTCCTAGACCTCATACATTAGGGGGAAATTGTTAACACTAGAAAATAGTATAGGAATAAGACATTATAAAATGTCAAGAAGAAGGTAAAAATAAATATTTACAAGGAATGAATACATTAGAGGAGCTAAAAATTTAAATTTTCCAAAGGTCAACAGGCAAATTTTAGGACCGCACATAGGAAGCACTGGCCTTGAGCCTACATTGTAGTTTCTGCTTTGATAGCAGCAAAGAGCGCGGTTATCCCTCCAATATCCGCATAGTCCTAGAGATGCAGAATGTCACTATCTGGGACCACTTGGCATAATTGGAGAAAAATATTTTCACTTAGCTTTACCAAGAATAGTCATGTTTGAGCCACCTTAAGGCTTTAGTGAAGCACACAAAGGAACCATACCCCCACTCTTGTGTCACCATCCATCTTGGACCAAGAGAGGGAGGGAAAATTTGGAATTGGTCTATAAAAGCCAAGCCATGGGAAGAGAGATGGGAGATACGCTTTTATGTTGGCCAAATTGCTCATCAACAAACCAACTTATGTTGTCCAGCAGCAAGAGGATTGGAAGTATTCAGTTTTTGGCCACCCAACACCTTAATCCAAGATAGAAGAGTTCACCACGTGTCCATTGATCTACCATCCTTTGTGAGGGAAGAGAGGCTTGCTGAAAAATTGAGGGAAAGAGACCCCCTTGTCTTGGATATTGGAGCTCTATAGCTCGAAGGATCCACTACAAGAGATTTAGTGTCCTATCTTCTACCACTACAAGCACCTAATAAAGGGAGAAATCTCTCCATTGTTGAGTTATTAGTGTGTTTTCTCTCTTGAGTGTGTTTCTTGTGCATGTTGTTTTGTTTTTGTTTCATTGTTTATGTATCATGTTATTTTTCCATTTGATTTAGCTTATTACATGTTGAGCTTGTTCCACTAATGTTTGACATACCACTTTGACCTATGACTTTCTTGTAGGTAAGCAACCTCCCTACTAAGCAAAGTGTATTTTGTTCGCCCATACGCCAAATACACTACCACAACGGGCTCAACCCAATTCTGAGAATCAGGTTGAGCACGCCGAGGGGCCTGAGGGGTTGAAAGCCGATTCTACTCCACCAGCACACGGTGACAGCCCCCCGTACCACCTGTGGGGCCAAGCTGATTAGCTAGCTCCGCCAGTCCACTGTGACCACCCCTCGGGCCACTCGACGGAGCTTGGTCGATTCTAAGAATGGGCTCTCAACCCCGCCGGGTGGCCTGGTGGAGATGGGCAAGCTCCGTTGGCCCACGGTAGTCACCCTCGGGCAACCCAATTGTTTTTTTTTTTTTTTTTTTTAATTATTAATTTTTTTTAATTTTGATTTTATGATTTTATTTTTAATTAAAAAAAAAACTAAATTAAATTTATTTGTTTATTTATTTTATTTCATGATTTTGTTTTTAATTTTTAAAAAATAAAATTACATGATTTTCACTTCATTTTTTAAGATAAGAAAAAAGGCATTAAAAAATTAAAATTTTCTATAATGTGATTTTCACTTCATTTTTTATGTGAATCATTTAATTTTTCAAAACAAATGTTGTTATTATTAATATTTGACATAAAATTCGTAAAAATTGCTAATGTTTATAATTTTTTTGGTTATTTTTTTCCTATGAAAATGGTTCATTTGATATGTCACTTTTAGCAAAAAAGACTCAAAATGTTTATTTTTTCAATTATATCTATATTCAAAATGTGTATTTTTATGTAAATTGTTAATTTTTCTTTTTTTTTTTAGTGACAAGTATTTCATGGGCAATGAAATATTATATAACAATATATAATTAGATAGAAGATCGGAACTTTAAAATTTTGGCTTCTTTTTTTTAACAATGCAAATAATCAAATGGCTCACTACAAAAAAATGAAAAGAAAATAAAAATAAAAACCTGAAAAACATTTAAAAAAATATTTAAGTGAAGAGGAATAAGATGAGTACTTAAAATGTTCTTAAATTTAGAAAATAGTTATTTGCATTTAATACATTATAGGAGAGTCTTATTTGGGAAAATTGGCACCTATCGATTCCAGTCCTCCCTTTGAGCACTCGTACTCCCTCAAATCATCCCGAGTCACCCAACTCTTGGATTCCCCCTTCTGAAGGACTGATCAAGATGAATTTTGATGGAGCTTCCAAAGGCAATTCGGGAGCAGCTGGCTTTGGTGGTATATTCAGAAATTCGGCAGATACCCCCCTTGAGGTCTTCTTTGTATCAATAGGATGGGACTGCAATAACTTAGTAGAATTGGAAGGTCTTTGGCAGGGTCTATGTTTGGCTCAAGAGCACAACTTCTTCCCTTTAGAAGTGGAAGGGGACTCTCAAATCCTCATCAACACCACTACTCATATCCTCATGGGTGCCTCAGCCTCAAAGGTTGCCAAAATTTGGCATCTTGCTACTAGATTTGAGCATATAGAACAATGGCTTAAGCATCACTGGGTTATTTCTTTCAAGCATGTCAAACACTCTGGCAATAAGATTGTTGATATTCTTGCAAAAAAAGGAGTTGATTATGGACATACCCTATTCTCGAGCCCTCTAGACATTATCGATGATGCTTCTCTTCTACAGGAATGCAGTAAAATGGTACAAATGGAAGCTATGCTCCCGGATGCGGGTGTATAACTTTGGGAGGTGGACGACGAGCCTATAGCGTGCCACATGGCCATGCCACATAGTCACGCATGGTTTCAGTCCGAATGCATTTATAACAGCTAGCTTCTTCCATCCCTCCGCCATTAATATGCTCAGACAACGATGCCGCTTCACCCTCCGCATAATGACTCCGCGATACATCATTCTGCCATCTCCTTCGCACTACATTTTCCCTTATGTGGTCTAAGAGCCGAGCTCTCGAATGCACACATGGAGGCGGTGCAGCCTCCACTTCTGCCTCACCCTAGCCCGTGGATTTTATTTCACCCACAACCTTTACTGTAGTTTTAGCTCTACTCCTTGGTCTCAGAATTCCCATCCTTCAGCTCACTCTGCCTGGCCACCTCTACTCACCTTCCTTCCAAACGATTCTGACGACTCCAACATGCCCAGACAGCATAGAATACATTCCAGACGAGGTAGTGGGTGAGATCAAGCATCTCGTCCCCCTCTATCCATCCGCTCTGAACCTCATTCACTGCCTCATGAAGAGAATTTCGCCCTCTATCCCTCCACTCGCCGCAGTAGAGGCAAAGGTCAAGCTTCTCGACCACCTCTCTCTGTTCATCTTGATGAGATTCCTACACAACGCCAATCCATTGGCCGTGGTAGAGGATGAGGCAGGGCTTCTCAGCCTCCACAGACCATTCACATGGAGGCTTGGCCTCTTCTATTTGAGGAGAATTCAACACAATTTCACTACACGTGTGCATTGTACAGACCCTGCCTCACTACTACCATCACCATCAGCTTCAAGGAAGAAGCTTCCTTCGAAGCAGACCAAAGTACCAGGAAAAGACAGAGAACGTCCACCATAGCCTTTGCGCCTCCAGATCTCTCGCGTAAGTCAGAGGCCTTACCTGTCAAACCAGGTTCCAATTCCTCCAACAGCAATGGAAATGGAAGCAGTGGAAGTGGTAGCTCAGAATGGTCGTGTGAATAAGGTTTCAAGGGCAGTGCCAGTACAATTCGCACCGCCACAACACCTGAACCTGCAGCTCATCAAATGACACATGCGGAAGACTCTTTCGACAACTACAGATGCCTCATTGTGGAGGAACCATCACCTCAACAAAATGACACCTAGCATGGAGAGGTTTTTCTTACAAGTATGCTTATTTTCTATTTTAAACTGTCTTTCCTAGATATTTTCACAACTCTTAACTTTTTTTTGTCTAAAGCTGGTTTCCCCTCTGAGGGCAGATGTATTATGAATGGTTTCGCCATTTGGGGCAGTCAATATTTTGCTTTTTTGACATATAATTCCTTAGGAATTGGCTACAAAAACGATTCCAGAGGCCCAAATCTTCCTGTACAATATGTTACATTAATAGAATTTAGTCCAAATTAGAAAAAAAAAATACATTAGAAAATTTAAAGTAAAAGATAAGTCTTCTAAAAAAAGCAGATGATGTTGGATAATGTTTATACTTCGTACATAAGAAAATTTAATGTGTCAAAAACATCCTAAATAAATTAAGGGTCTTCTGAATCAACACTTTTTAAAATGAGATGATTTTTTGCTACCTAAAAAAAGAGGGTACACGTTTCCATTCTCGTTTCAAAGTTTGCATTGTTCAAGGTTATGGTAATGGAACTGTTAAATTTGGAAACTAGTGAAAAAATCCACTTTGCACTGATCATATGATGGAGATGATATTTTTGTTGGATTCCTCTTTCGGAGAATTGCAAGAATGATCTAAAGATCATCTTGTTTGGATGAGAAAAAGTTGGATTTTGAATTTTTTTTTCCCACATGTGCAAATTGTCAAGGTCAGCTAGAATTGTAATGTAGGCTCACAAGCCCCAAAAGTTGTGTCACACACCCTTATTGATGGATATAAAAAGGGGAGACTGAAACTAATTTGGACATCATCTCATCTCACATTCTCTCTCCTTCTCATTCGTTCGTACAATCTTAGAAAACATTCTCTCTCCTCTGCACATGTGAAAGGGCATCTGTGATTTTTGGATTGTTTAAGGGTTTCTGTAGTAGCATTGACCAGCGTTGACTTTTGGTCAACTCACATATTTTGAATTTGATTTTTGGGATAGAATCCGATTTTGGGAGGCTGAGTTTGGTGGCATGAAAATCGAGAAGTTCTGGGTTGTTTGACTGCATCTTTAACTGCAGACTTTGATTGCAGTTTGATTGCATTGTTGACCAAGTTTGATGGAGGATTTGCAAACTATTTTGGGCTGACTTTGACTGTTTCTTGAGGCTTAGTTTGATTGGATTTGTGAGTTCCATTGGGAGGAATATTCCTAGTTGGAGCAATGTTGACTTTTCTAGCTAGGGCATCCTATTGACTTTTGAAAATTATACTTTATCTCTCTGCTGAATTTGAAGAATAACAAGAAGATTTGATCAACGGGTTTTCCTCGCATTACGAATTTTCCCCGGAAACCACTAAATTATTATTTCCTCTTGTGTTGGTTTTTCTTCTAGTTATTTGTTTATTTTCTATTAGCGTTTATTGTCAATGTTAATGTGATGGCTAAATAGGAAATTGAATTGGGCTAATAAGAAATATTGAAGTAAATTTATATAAGCATAGAACATACCATTGTTAACCAAAATTAACATGGTGCCATAACTTAGGTGAAGGCAAAGAAAAAGCAATAGTGAGAAGAGAAATCACTAAAATTTGATTAGGCAAGCACTAGGGTCAATGGCTTCCTCATCATACTTCAAATCTAATGACAAGCTCAATGATAAGTCTGATTATCATGCTTGGAAAAGGTCCTTGGATGTAAAATTATAGGAACAAGATGTTATGTATTATGTGTAGGGAAAGATCACAGAGAATCCATCAAATCCACTAGTTGCCACTAAAATAAAGTACAATAAAGGAGAGTTAAAGGCAAATAAGATAATCAAGGATTCTATTCGCAAGCAATTGGTTTCTTATATCTATTAGTTTGGCTCATATAAGGAGATATATGGTAAGTTGGTTAGCACATTCATGGCTAGAAATGCTAATCAAATTCTCTTTTTGAAGAACAAGTTGAAGAACATCAAGATGGACAAGGAATATTCCATCAAATCCTACTTCATGAGGCTCACCAAAATCAAGAATGATCACTTAGAATTTGGAGAGGTCATAGCTGACTGGTATCTCACTCTTATTGCACTCTCTTTGCACAAGGATGATGGAGAGATACCACCCCTCAAATGGAAATGAAAGTGAACCTATTTGCTTCATTGCTCATGTAAATAAGAGGAACAATGTTGGTCTGAGAAATCAAAATCAAGGAAGAGTGGGTCCCAAAGGAAGGAAAGGTAGATGTTACAATTGTAAAAAGTTTTTTCACTATTCTATAGAGTGTCCCAATAAAAGTGACTCTCCCCGAGATGATGAATATAAAAACCATAAAAACTTCACGGGGAATAGAAATCAAAGGAATAATAGGTTCAACAACAAAGGAAAGAGAAAGGCTACCTGTGATTGAAATGGAAATGGAAATGGTCAACCTTTCAAGAGGTCAAGGAACTCGAGGTATGATGAATCTAATGTTGTTGATAATAAGAAAAATGATTATATTCTTATATCTACCCTCTCTGCTACATCTCCTCCCGACACCTTGAATAACTGGTTGATTGATAGTGGTGCCTCAAGGAAATTCACTAGATATAAAGAGACCCTCTCTGATTTGATTGAAAAGGATACAAATTTGGAAATTATCCTATGATACAATGCCACATATCTTGTGAAAGGGACAGCGACTGTGACCCTTCATCTAAATCAATGTCAAGTCCTTTGTTTTCAAGATGCGTTGTATGTACATGACTTGATGAAGAATCTAGTATCTATCTCAGTAATGGAAGACAAAGGATTCAAGGTGGAATTCATCAATGGAAAGGTATGCATTTGGAAGAGGAATTTCAAAGAAGCATTCACTCTTGGTTTCATGGTTGATACACTCTATCAAGTTGGATGAAGTCCATTGGGAGCTATGACATGTAACACAACTCTTCAATCCGTGCTATGGCCCTGGAGGTTTGCACACCTTCATTATAAATCCCTTCTTGAAGAAAAGAAGGTGGTCGCAGGTATGTGCAATTTCAAAGATGATCATGAAGGTTTATGTTAGGGTTGTGCCGAAGGAAAGCATACCAGGGGACCATTCACCTCAAGTGTCACCAATACTTCTAATATTCTAAAATTGGTTCATTTTAATCTATTTGGTATGTTGCCCATAACATCCTTGAGAGGATTCTTATATTATGCCACTTTCATAGATGATTTATCCCACAATACTTGGAAATACTTCTTGAAGAATGAGGACGGAGTATTCAAATGGTTCCACACCTTCAAGGCCTTGGTTGAAAATCAAACAGGACATAAGATAAAAAAATTGAGGACCGATAATGGAACCGAATATGATTCAAATGAGTTCAATGACTATTGCAAGTAACTTGGCATTAAGAGGGAGAAAAATATTGTGTATACTCCCAACCAAAATGGAGTTGTTGAAAGGAAGAATCGAACCATTCTTGAAGCTGTCCATTCCATGCTTCATGACCAAGGTATTCCTAAGTTCCTATGGGGAGTAGTTGCCAACACCGATGTGTATGTTCAAAATAGATGCCCACATTCAGAATTGGACTCCAAAACTCCTGAAGAAGTCTTCATTGGAAAGAAACCTGATGTTTCTCATTTTATAATTTTTGGAAGTCTCGTATACTTTCATGTGTTGAAAGAAGAGAAAATAAAATTGGATGCTTCCGGAAAGAAGGAAACGATGCGGGGGCATTAGACACTAGCTAACAATGTAGGAAGTTTTTCCACATGGTGTGGCTAGTAGGGTTTGAAACATCTAAATTGTAACAGACTAGTGTGTCAATACCTCAAATGACTATTTCATCTCAAAATAGTTAGAGTTGTAGGAGTCGAATAGTCTAGTTAGTCCAATTTTCATACATCGATTTACATCGAATTATTGTAATTAGATTGTTGGTTTTCTAACCGGTCCTCACTAAAGAAATGAATAGTCACTCGCAATGTATATAATTGTATCCTTCGGGTGTATAGAGGAAAGTGGAAGAATAGAGAAATTTCTACAATAGAACTCGTGTATTGAGCAATTGCTTCAGGTTGAATAAAAATTCAAGTCCCGTTGATTTCCAACCGCTCGTATTCATAATTGTGAGGAATTGTTTAACTATGAAGCGATTGTGATAAGATAGTTCCGTTCCCTATCCTTGGATTCCCATAAATTGTTGGATAACCCCTGCAAATTCACCATACCCGCGAGCGAGGTCCGTGTAAGGAATCTGGTTAATATTGGTGGAATTCCCTGTATAAAAGAATAACTTTGTTTCATTGTTAATTGAAGACTCGAACCAAGACTAAACCCCGAGTTAAAGTATACAAAGGAGATCATAGACCAGCGGGAACCATAGTTAATCACTGTACAAAAACCACGAGTAGTTTCAGAGTTCCCCCGCACCACTTTTGCGGAGAAGGTGGTATTTCCTTGGTGGGCAGCGATTCCATAGAGGAGTTGACACGTGGCTAATGTGAATTTCCAAAACCACCCTTTAAAGTATGCCTTTGCGCATTAAAGACCGATGTTGGAAGCAGCGCGAAATGCACCGAGAGCCGTTGATTCGGGAGAGGGCCATCGGACGGTGACTCGTTTCGTCGAAGATGTGCGAAGTCTAATGAAAGAGCCCGAGGTTAATTAAGGTACGCTGCGGGCAGTTTATTGGATAATCGTTACATATGTGGGCCCGAAACAAAAGGTCCGTTGTAAAGTCATTTGTTTTAAAAGGCGTAGCATATTAATATGAAGTTATAACTTTAGTTATAAGGGTGGTGGTGAAATATTAAGCGAAAGCTATACTATAAGATTCGAAGTCGAGAATATATGTTTGTTTGTCAATTTCTCTCGAAATTGACAAATAAATACAGAAGAAAAGGGAAGAAGACCACGTGGAGTGAAGAACGGGTCGTCAAAGAGAAATGCTAACCGAGCCATGTAATCATTGACCATCCCTCCATTGGAGCTGACTTTTGGCGTTGCTCACGTCATTTGTGGTATCGAGCCTCGTTGTTTGAAGTCATTTTGCTTGACATGGAAATCCGAGGTTGGTAGAGGTGCCGTGCGAAGGAGACTCGTTGCCAACTCGGAGGTGTTGGGGATGTTGCAAAGGGTCGAGGCCGAAATAGATTCCATGGAGCGAAGACAACCCGGAGATCCCGAAGACATCGTCGAACTTGAGACAAGAAGCAGAAGAAAATGTGGAATTTCCTCCCCGACATGAGGCTCCTTAGAAGCTGTTTTAGGGTGCACGAGTTAAGCCCAAAATTGAAGTGTCGAGTTATGCGGGGGACCGAATCCGGAGGAGCCGGTGGAATGGATAAATGAATTGAACAAGTGCTTCGATTATGAAGAAATAAGCGAAGATAAAAAGGTCAAGTTTGCAGTGACAAAGCTGAAAGGACATGCCGCACTTTGGTGGGATGGAGTGCGGGAAGAAAGGAGGAGAGTTGGCAAGCAACCTATCAAGAGTCTGGGACCGTAATGATGGCCAAATTGAAAGGTAAATTCTTACCTAGTGATTACCGATCGACATTGTACAAACAAATGCGAACCCGAGACAGAAGGTTCGTTTGACGGTAAAGGAGTACATAGAAGAATTCTACAGAGTGAGCATAAGAGTCGGGCAATTCCAAGACACACCGTAGAAGACCGCCGGATATGTGAATGGTATCAAGTCGGAGATCCAAGATGAGATTGGTCTTCGTCTCCTAAGACGGTGGAAGAGGCCCTATCGAGATGGCCTTGAAAGCGAGAGGAGAAACTCCCGAGGAAACAATCGCCAAGAAGAGAGGTACTTTCGTGGGAAGGGAAGTCGAGGGTGGTAGAGGAAAGCTGCACCAGAATGGAGCTAACAACGACTCACCTCGGGAATGCATCTATAGAGGATGATGCAAAGGGCGAAGGGGTTCTTATAGAGGAAGAGGAAGAGGAGACGAGAGCAGAGGTCGAGAATTGAGGTGTTATAGATGTCGCCCAGGGTGGGACATAAGCACTATGAGTGTCCGGAGAATGTGGGTGCTCGGTCCAAGAAATGCTCGTTGTTGCCCAGTCGGAGAAGAGGAAAAAAATTGAAGAAGAAATTCTTCCCGAGAGGGAGAATCCTTGGTGGTAAATAAGGTCTGTTGAAGCAAGCTAAAGAAGCCATCGAGCCTGCACAAAGGAAGACTTTGTTTAGGAGCATCTCGCAAAGTCCAAGGGAAATGTTGCCGACTTAGTCATTGATAGTGGCAAGCACAGATAATCTGGGTTTCCACCGAGGTGATGAGAAGTTGAATTTGAAGACAAGGAGCATCCAACTCCCTACAGGGGTGTCCCTGGCTACATAAAGGGCACCAGGTTGGTTGTAAAATAACGAGTGTAGAGATAGAGCTACAAATGGGAAAATACAAGGACAAAGTTTTGTGTGATGTAATGCCCATGGATGTGTGTCACATATCGCTGGGTAGACCTATGACGATTTTGCAGGCAGATAGCGAGCATGATGGCAAGAAGAACACTTACAAGTTCTTCAAAGATGGGGTACATCATACATTGATACCCATGGAAGAAGGAGATCCATCCAACAGAGTGATTGATCCAAAGACCTTGTTGCTAAGGGGGAAAGAATATTTGCAGCAGATAGAAGAAGAAGAGGTAAGCTTTGCTTTAGTTTGCAAGCCTAAAGTAGTTCTTGCTTCTACAAATATTTCTGATTTACCGAGTAGAGATACAAGAGATGTTAGATGATTACTCGTGACATTGTTGTGGATGATTTACGATGAGCCGCCACCTGTGAGGAAGATCGACCCATCGGATAGATTTTATCCCCTGGGTTCAAATATGCCAAATAAGGCAGCTCTACGAATGACTCCCAAGGAAAATGAGGAAATCAAGAGACAAGTGCAGGGGAGTTGGTGGACAAAGGACTAATCAGAGAAAGTCAGAGTCGATGTGCGATCAGCGATTTTGAGCCCAAAGAAAGATGGAGAGTTTGGAGGATGTGTACCGATTCTAGAGCAATCAATAAGATCATAATCAGGTACATATTCCCTTTTCCTAGAATTGAAGATTTAATGGATCTGTTTGAGTGGTGCTAAATATTTCTCGAAGATAGACTTAAAGAGTTGATACCATCGGATAAAAAATAAGAGAGGGTGATGAGTGGGAAAAACTCGCCTTCAAAACGAATGAAGGATTGTATGAATGGATGGTAATGCCTTTTGGGTTGTCAAATGCAACAAGCACTTTTATGAGACTTATGAATGAGGTGTTGAAATAATTCATTGGTAAATTTGTGATAGTGTATTTGGATGATATATTAGTTTTCAAATGAAACAAAAGAAGAACATTTAAGGGATCTTAATCATGTCTTGAAAAAGCTGCACCAAGAGAAAGCTAGCGATAAATTTGAAGAAATGCTCATTCATGAAGGAAGAGTTGGTGTATTTGGGTTTTTTGTTTTACGAGAAGGATTGAAGATGGACCCGAAAAAGGTTAAGGAAATTGTGGAGTGGCCTTGACCCAGGAGTATTTTTGAGGTAAGAAGTTTCCATGGACTTGCTAGTTTTTACGTAAAGTTTATAAGAAACTTCAGTAAGATTAATGCACCCATAATTGAGACCATAAAGAAGAGCAAACAACCATTTAAGTGGAGCTGAAGCGAGAAATAAGTTTTAAACTATTGAAGCAAAAGATAACGAGAAGCCTGCTTTTTGATTCCCGCTGATTTTACTAAACCATTTCAAGTAAAATGTGATGCCGGTGGAGAGGCCATTGAGCTGTGTTGAGTCGGGGATGATAGGCCCGTAGCCTATTTCGATGAAAATTTGAATCATACCGAAGAAATTATTCCTCTTATGAGAAGGAATTCTATGCAATTGTTGAGGCACTCGAAGAAGTGGAGACATTACTTGATGTCCGGGGAATTTGTGTTATATTCTTACAATCATGCTTTGCAAGTATATTGTGCAAACGAGCCCAAGTTGAAACATAAGCATGCTAAATGGGTTGAATATCTCCAAGGTTTTAATTTTGTTTTGAAACATATAAGTGGCTAAGCCAATAAAGTAGATGATGCTTTGAGTAGGAGACACGTGCTTGTTCAAGAAAATAATTTTGAGGTTGTAGGATTTGATTTTCTCAAAGAATTGTATAAAATGAGATCTTGATTTTAAAGAAGCATTTGAGGCATGCAAGTAATCCTGTTTTAATAGATAGAAGCCAATGGTCGGATTGTTTTCTGTAGAAGACTTGTTATTCAGAAAGAACCAAGCTGTGTGTACCAAAATGTTCCATGAGAGAAAATTTGATCAAAGAGAAGCATAGTGGTGGACTTGCTGGACACTTTGGTACTTGATAAGACTTATGAGCAGCTGAGTCACTTTTATTTCTAGCCCAAGATGAGATCGAAGTAGACAAGTTTGTGAAGAATTGCAAAAAATCAGTCGATATGCTAAAGGAAGGAGCCGAATGCGAGGATTGTACACTCCCTTGCCTATTCCAGACAGGCCTTGGGACATGGTGAGTATGGATTTTGTTCTAGGATTTCCCAAGACTCAGAGAGGGAATGATGCAGTCTTCGTTGTGGTGGACAGATTCTCCAAAATGGCACATTTTATTCCATGTTACAAAACTAGTGATGCCATCCATGTTGCTAACTTGTTCTTCAAGGAAGTTTTTAGATTGCATGGGTTGCCCAAGAGTATTGTTTCAGACAAAGATACCAAATTTGTGGGTCATTTTTGGAGGACACTGTGGAAGAAACTTGGTACCAAAATAATTTTCAGCTCAGCTTATCATCCTCAGACTGATGGACAAACTGAGGTAGTGAATAGGAGTACGGGAAATTTATTGAGAAGTCTTACGGAGAGCATCCCAAGCAGTGGGATCATATTTTTCCCCCGAGCGAAATATGCATATAATGACTCACCAAACGAGAGCACAGGCAGGGAGTCCATTTCATATTGTTTATGGAATGCATCCCGAAGGAATATCGGAATTAAGAAAACTGCGGAAGAGCAGAGCTAAGGAGTGCGAGATGGTGAGGAGTTTGCTTTAGAGATCCAAGCCATACATGAACAAGTGAAACAGTAAATTACAAGGAAACAACATCAAATACAAAAAGTAGAGCATACTTGAGCGAAAAGGAAGTTCATTTTGAAGTAGGAGATCAAGTTTTGGCTTACCCTGAGAAAGGAGAGGTTCCCAAAGAAGAAGTATAACAAATTGAAGTTCAAAAAAGATTGGGCCATGCAAGATACTTAGGAAGTTTTTCGCAAATGCTTATGAGATTGAATTGCCACTTGATGTTGGAATATCTCCCATTTTTAATGTTGCAGATTTGTACAAGTATGAAGATGATGGTGCGAGAAGAAGGGTCGACGAGACAAGGAACAAATTGAGTGGAAGGAGCGACTACCTCCAAAGCATGATCCCATTGCAACCGAGAGAAGATATTGGATAAAAGATCATTCGAGAAGGACCAGAGGACAAGAGTACTTTCGATTTACTTGATCAAATGGAAGGGAAAGCGAGAGGAAGATGCCACTTGGATGATCGAAGGAATGTTGCAGAAGATAGGCGATCGCTGGAGGAGCTCATGGACAGGAGCCCAGTGAATAAAATTTCCCTTAGGAGTCCGATGCGAGGGGCATTAGACACTAGCCAGACAATGTAGGAATTTTGTCCACATGGTGTGGCTAGTAGGGTTGAAACATCTAAATTGTAACAACTAGGTGTCAATACCTCGCTGATTGTTTCATCTCGGAATAGTTAGAGTTGTAGGAGTCGAATAGTCTAGTTAGTCCAATTTTTCATACATCAATTACATCGAATTATTGTAATTAGATCGTTGGTTTTCTAATCGGGTCCTCACTAAAGAACCAGAAGAGTCACTCGTAATGTATATAATTGTATCCTTCTGGGTGTATAGTGGAAAGTGGAAGAATAGAGAAATTTCGCAATAGAACTACGTGTATTGAGAAATTTCTTCTAGTTGAATAAAAATTCAAGTCTTGTTGATTTCCAAACTCGCCCTGTGTTCATAATCGTGAGGAATTGTTTAACTATGAAGCGATTGTGATAAGATAGTTCAGTTCCTGTCCTTGGATTCCCATAAATTGTTGGATAACCTCGCGAATTCACCATACCCGCGAGCGAGGTCTCGTGTAAGGAATCACGGTTAATATTGGTGGAATTCTCGTATAAAATAATAACTTTGTTTCATTGTTAATTGAAGACCTGACCGAGACTAAACCCCGAGTTAAAGTATACAAAGGAGATCATAGACTGCGGGAACCATATTTAATCACTTTACAAAAACCACGAGTAGTTTCGAGTTCCCCACACCACTTTTGCGCAGAGAAGGTGGTATTTCCTTGGTGGGGAGCGATTCCATAGAGGAGTCGACACGTGGCTAATGCGAATTTCAAAACCGCCCTTTAAAGTGCGCCTTCACGCATTAAATACCGACGTTGGAAGCCAGCGAAATGCACCGGAGCCGTTGATTCGGGAGAGGGCCATCGGACGGTGACTATTTGCCGAAGATGTGTGAAGTCTAATGAAAGAGCCCGGAGGTTAATTAAGGTACGCCACGTGACGATTGATTGGATAATCGTTACATATGTGGGCCCGAACCAAAGGTCTCGTTGTAAAGTCATTTGTTTTAAAAGGCGTAGCGTATTAATATGAAGTTATAACTTTAGTTATTAGGGTGGCGGTGAAATATTAAGCGAAAGCTATACTATAAGATTCGAAGTCGAGAATATATGTTTGTTTGTCAATTTCTCCGAAATTGACAAATAAACACTGAGAAAAGGGAAGAATACCACGTGGAGTGAAGAACGGGGGTTGTCAAATAGAAATGCTAACCGAGCCACGTAATCGTTGACCATCCCTCCATTGGAGCTGACATTTGGCGTTGCTGCGTCAGAAACATTTGTGGGCTATAGTAAAACCTCGAAGGAATATAGAATATATGTGTCTGGTCAAAGAGAAGTGGATATTTGTCACGACGTCACCTTCGACGAAGATGTTTCTCTCAGTAAGGTTAGATATATTCCTATCTCAAATGAAGACAAAGAATAAGAATAAAGAAAGAAAGAATAACCGAAGGACGAACAAATTCCTGATGTTGAAGGTCTGATGGATCCTATAGATCCACCTTCTTCAAATAAAATAATATCCTCATGGCTTAGAGAGACTCTCGAATATGCTAAGAGACATATTTCTCCAAGGGGGACATTCCGTGAAAGTAAGAAGCCAAATAGGTACCAAGGGTATTTAGTAGCCATAAGCACCATTGTACAATCTGGGTGATCGGAAGTTCATAAATTTTGCTCAAAATTGAAAGTTTTAGGATTGGGTTGAAACCAGTATGGTTGCGTAGATCTCGTATTCTAGATTTTGACACCGCGAATGGTTCGAAAAA
Organism: Pinus albicaulis; assembly: GCA_034641835.2. Classification (NCBI taxonomy): domain Eukaryota; kingdom Viridiplantae; phylum Streptophyta; class Pinopsida; order Pinales; family Pinaceae; genus Pinus; species Pinus albicaulis. The sequence goes on from CM076578.1 coordinate 677,521,159, forward strand.
CCAATGTAGTATGAGGGAGATATCACGATATGATCATATTCCCAAAAAGCTAAATTTTGTGACAGGTTTGATTGGGATGCCCAATCAACATGGGGGGTGCACAGTCAACAAAAAGGAATATTTTAAAGAATATTCCTTTTCCCAGAGCCATTCATAGGCTGACAAGTGGTGCTATGTGATTGGTTTAAGGGTCGTACGTGTTTTTTAAGGACCAATTATAGGGTGACACTTGGCTAGCCCTCAGGCCACCACGTGTCCCCTGAGCGGTATGGTAAAATTTTATGAGGTCTGCAAGTTTCGACCCCGTGACCTCTGGCCTGTGTGCATAGGTCTGTAGCAACTGAGATACAATGTTTCTTAACTTCTATAGTCCAACGGTTCTATTTGAATTTTATTGTAAAGAGGAGAAGGGGTAGGGGATAGCTGGCGTTCCCAACCTGCCGGCAGCCCCATAGAGCATTCACATGTAAACGTCATAGGAAAATGTTATCCACCAACAGTTTCATAACTCCAACATTTATCACATGGTGAAGTTTATGCTACCACTTTGCATGGTTAGTGTCGATGGTTTATGTTCCACAGTCTCCATAACAGTTATCGCAATTGTTTCATATATGCATTGTCACATGTAACTTTCACATTAAATATATCCCATCCGGTCAGGTTAAACTCTTCTCTCAACTTCGGTTTCAAAGGAGTTAACCACCAGTTTAAGCAGAGTTCCACTCGGTATTTATTGTAACCATGGGATTTGGGGGTTGGCATGTGGCCACCCCCTACCCATAACAATTAATTTTACGATTAGTCTTTGGTGGGAAAGTTAGAGTGGCCTTATTTTTGTGGGTTTGGCCAAAAATAACTCAGGTTAAGTGGAGTTCACCAAAATTAGTGGATGTTTTCTAGGAGTTACTGGTAAAATGGCTTGGAGAGTCAATTTTCATCCAATCTGAGTGAATGAAGAGTCATTCTAGACTAATCAGAGCATTATGGAGCCATTGGTGTAGAGAAAACAACCATTAGAGTCCTATAAACACAATTATTTGAAAAATTTTGAGCATAATGAAAGATGGACATGCCATTGGGAGTTGGACCAATAGATGTAGCCCGAGGAGGGGTGAACTGCACGCATCATACTCGTCGTGTAAATATTATGTGTCATTTTATTTCTCTGTTTTACACTATTCTTCAGTGTTATTTGCTATTATTTCTAGCTTCTGATTCACTAGAATCACTTACAATTCATGGTTAAAATCCTCAATACTTAAGCAAACTATGGAGACAATTATGCACATGTTTTATCACTGAAAAGACACTTAGCACAACAAAATAATATAGTCCTTTCAGATCAGATTGGTATTAGAGCTAGAGTTTATTCTCTAGTGTTGTTTTGTGCAAAGATTTGTTTAACTATTTGCAAGTGTTATATGCTTACTATGCTTAAGCTCAAGAGAGGAGAAGAAAAATTGGTGAAAGAAAGAGCGTCTTTAAGTGAGCCACAACAAAGGAGAGAAAGATGTTCACAATCTCCACTTCCTAATTCACCTCCTAAGGAAGCAGAAGCAACATTAAGCATGCCTCTAAAGGAAGAATAAATCCATGAAGAAGTTGTTCCCAAAGAGGAGGAAAGATTGTTCAAGAAGGCATTCCTTGACATGATTGAGATGGTGAGAATCCTTTATCAAGAAAGGAATGAGAAACTAGAAGGAGAAGGATCCAAAATTCACAAGGAAGGACATGGATCATCGGGGAGGTCACAATGATGAAGATAAGTCAAAGAAGGGCAATGGAGGAAATGGAGGCAAAGTGGAAAGTCACCATCCTCACCCTCATCATCATCATCCTCTACTTCATCTTCAGTACATTAGACACACAAGTCAAAGAACACTGGTAAAAGTACTTTTTTAAAACTTGATGTTAAGTTTGAATTGCCAATGTTTAATGGTGAAATCAGTTCAGAAAAGCTTGATAATTGGATTCGGAAATTTGAGGTCTATTTGAGAATCCAAAACCTTCAAGATGATGATACCAAAATCCAACTAGCTTCATTGAGAATGGAAGGTGCAACACTTGTTTGGTGGGAAGCCAAGACAAAGGAGGAGATCAAGAAGCATGGTAAGATTATTCTATCATGGACTGATTTCATTACTGCAATAAAACAACATTTTTATCCATTAACTCATATGAAGAAAGCCATAATGAACTGGAAAAAACTTTAGGCAATTGAAGGGACAAAATGTGCAAGAATACACCCAAGAATTTAGGAGAAGAGATCTCTTATTAGGGTGAGATTTGCAGAGCCAAGATACTTTTCTCAAGTACATAGGAGGCTTACATAGCTACCTAAACATATTATTCTCATGTTTAACCACACAATTCTAGATGACGTATGTGTTCAGGCCACACATCTAGAAGCTAGAGGAAAAAACATTTCTGAAGAGGGTAGGAAGAAACCTTTTAAGGGAAAAAACAAAGAGAAGACCTCAAAAGGTAAAAGCAAAAACAATGCATATGTTAAGAAAGAGGGAGAAAAATTGATTTGAAAACATTTTTCAAAATAAGGCCATGATGAGAATCATTGTTGGAAATTACATCCTGGAAATAAGCCCAAGCACTACAATAACAAAGGGAAACAGAAAACTACAGCTACAATGTAATGTTCCTAAATGGGAAGGCAGAAATATATGAACACAATTATGGAAATAACACCAAATTTTAAGACATTGCATGTGAGCCAAATGATAGATCCATGATATTAAGTATAACAGTAATAAATAAGTACAATATCTTGGGATCAAGCCCCTCAAGATAGTCAAAAAGGAACCTCTAATGCCAAAATGCAACCAAAATCATGTAATACACTGCTACAAAAAGTACTAAAGCAAGAAAAACACATTTTTAGTTAAAAATACTGAATTTGGAACATATATACAAATGGATCTGATAATATCATGCTCATAGAGGGCCAAAAATGGAGATCTATGCTCCTCAACACTTTTCCAAGACAACCCAAGAAGGGTTTCCGAAAATACACTAAATATGAATGGTGGATCTAAAGCCCTAGGGCTGAAGATGCACTGAAAATGAAGCATATAGAAGGTGGTGGCTGAATCTGATTTAGATCTAAAAGAACTCCTCCGTGAAAAGACTCTCTCAATGAAGGGATGATCCCTTCAATGGAAAGCAAACTACTACTACGTGGGAAACTGCTGACTGCGAGACGCTACTTATGAGGAGAAGAACCATGTGTGGAGGGCCATTAGAGTGCTCAGAATGATTCAGGATTTTAATCATGGACTCTACTCAGAAAATCCAGAAAAACACATAAATGGTTTGGCCATATTTTAACTTTGGATTTTCGGCCCTTTTTTAGTTGCCCACTGTAACGACTCACTAAAATAAAACAGATCTGGACTAGAACTGCGCTGTGGGGAATAAATAAACTTGACCTGATGAAAAAGATATAAAATAAGCCCAAGGGGCTCCTTTACTGGCCTTATAATGGAAGGAAGCCTGCCTCCACTGCAACACTAGCTCAGAAAACACCGAATACAATCTTCCACTGCTGCACCCTACAACACAACACAATACTCTGCAGAAACTGAGCTGTACCACAAGACTAAAGCTTGGACTAAAACCTGAATATGGAAATATAGTGAAAATATCTTCCTATGAGGCTTATCACATATACAGGTGGGATTCTTGATCAGGAACACCCAGTGCTAAACAACACTTGCAATCTTAGCTAAATAGCTAAAGAAAGCTATATGTCTAAACATACCATATATCAAAACATAATATATCATAACATGAATAATATGGCTTCCATCCTCTTCCTTATATAATAAATGAGCTTTCTAACCCTAAGCCCCATTCATTTATGACACTACTTCCATGCAAGGTGTCTCCATCTAAAAGCGATGTTGTCTCTCCATAAATGTCCACTCCTCCATGACAAGGTTGTTGATTTGGTCAAAGTTGACCCAATCACATATGCTCACAATTCTGTTCACACCTTTAGGGTGCTTTATTAAGTCGAAAAAGATGATCCATTTTCACATGAGAAGTGGTTTTATTCATAATAAAGAGATTTATGGGTCTCCCTACCCACTTATTCATCAAACAAGAAAGAAAAATTAGATTTTAATATTCCAATTAACTACGTGCTAATTTAGGAATATCACATACAACTCACATGATTTAGGAGAAGATTCAAGTGATGAATCTAAAATTACAGTACCATGGGATTGAAGAACATGAAGGGAAATAAATTTAAACTAAACCCAGTACTATTACATCAATTTGTCAGATACATGCTCCAAATGAAGATGAGAGAATTGAAATGTTTCATGTGAGGGTCATATCCAAAGATACTAAGATTGACACATTGTTTGACAGTGGGTCACAAGAAAATTTAATCTCTGAAGACTTAGTCAAGAAACTTAATCTTGATACCATACCACATCCAAAACCATATCCACTTGGTTGGATTTGTAAGGATGCAAATTTATAGGTTTCGAAGAAGTGTATATTGTGGTTTGAAATAACTACACATTTTGTTGACACAGTTGAATTATATGTGGTTCTGCTTGACATAACATGTATTGTGTTGGGGAGTCCTTACTTGAATGAAAATAAATCGATATTACATCATAATGAGAACAAATACCATTTATTCAAAGATGACAAGGAGTACATTGTTAGAGCACATCGCAAGAAGACAAACATTGCATATGGTAAATGCTTTGAATGAGATAAAAAAGCTGGTAAATTCAAGTAAGAATTTTGTTCTTCTAATGATTAAGCCTAAATTTGATATTAATCATGAATCATTTGAGGGTTGTGATCCTAATTTGAAATCATATTTATATGATGTATTTGATGCACATCATGAGATGTTTCAGGAGCAAACAGGATTGCCTCCAAAAAGGGAGATTCAACATGAGATTTAGTTGCAGACAAGATTGTCCTCTTACAAACATCGACATGTATCGTATGTCGATAATGGAGAATGCTGAAATAAAGAGGAAAATCAAGGAGATGTTGGACAAAGGAATCATAAGGCCAAGCACTTCGTGATGCAGATCACCCATAGTTTTGATTCCAAAGAAAGATGGGACTTGGAACATGTGTGTAGACTTCAGAGCTTTGAACAAGATAATGGTAAAGAATCGATACCCACTCCCAAGGATAGATGATTTTCTTGATCAGCTGAAAGAAGAAATTTTTTTCACTAAGTTAGATTTACGAAGTGGATATCATCAAGTAAGAATTGTAGAAAGTGATGTATGGAAAACTGCATTCAAAACCAAACAAGGACTCTTTGAGTGGTTGGTTATGCCATTTGGTTTTTGTAATGCATTGGAAACTTTTATGCGTGTTATGGATAGTGTTTTGCGTCCATTCCTTGATGAATTTGTGATTGTTTCCTTAGATGACATATTGATTTTAGAAAAAAAGAAAGAGCATGTCTTGCATGTGAATAGAGTGCTTGATGTTTTTGAAAAAATAGAAATTGTTTCTTAAGATTTGTGAGTGTGAGTTTGGAAATAATTATTTGGTTTATTTGGGACACATTATAGGAGGAGGCGAGCTGAGAATTGATCCTTATAAATTGGAAGTCATTGTGAATTGGCCCACACCTAGAACAGTAACCAAGGTAAGAAGTTTCTTAGGTGAAACTCAGTATTGGAGAAATTTTATTGCTAACTTTTCTACCATATCTGTTCCTATGCATGTAGTGAGAAATGTGAAGAAAGGATTCCAATGGGGAGTCAATTAACAACAAGATTTCGAAGTTGTAAAAGAAAAGATCAGTTTAGCTCCAGTCCTTGCATTACCGAATTTGAGACATCCATTCAAGATACAAATCGATGCTAGTGGTTATGCCATGGGCACAGTTCTTTTGTTGCATGGTAAGCCTATTGCTTTTCATTTTGAAACATTCAATGGAGTTGTGAAAAATTATCCTACATAAGACAACAAACTATATGCATTGGTAAAAAGTGTCAAGAAGTGGAAACACTACTTGATGGGTAAAGAGACAATTATACATACCGATCACAAACCATTATAGTACTTGTAGGCACAAACAAAATTGCAGCAATCATGATGTTTTAGGTGGATGGGATTTCTTCAACAATTTCACTTGGTTATAAGGTACAAGAAAGGTATTTTCAATAAAGTTGTTGATATGATTTCAAGACCAATTATTAGTGCATCTACTTTATCGAAAAATGATTCTATTGTACATGAGAGTTACATAGAACAATATGCACATGGTGTTGATTTCCAAGATGTGTATGCTAGTTTTAGTGAAAGGGAATCAAGTTGAAGAAAATGATTATCACATGCATAACAATTTGTTGTTTTATTTCGGAAAAGTTTTGTATACCACAAGGAGAGAGGCTAAGTTTAATTAGAGAAGCTCATTCATCTCTTATTGCTGGACACTTTTGGGGTAAGAAAAAAAATCGGCATCTGCATGTAGGTATTGCTATTAGTCTCATGGTGAGATAGTGTGTAGCATATAAAGAGTTTGTTCTATGGAGAAACAAAAGCATGGAAATAGGAAGCTTGGGTTGATACACTACTATCAGTACCATCGAGGCCATGGAGAGTGTCTCAATGGACTTTGTTGGAGGATCTACATATGTCAAAGAAAACAACATGATTATCTTTATGTAGTTGTGATAGATTGAGAAAAAATGTGTATACTTATGCCATGTAGAAAACACATTACTATTGAAAAAAATATTTGAACTTTATTTTCAACATGTATGGGTTCATTATGGATTGCCAACTCTATTGTTAGTAGGCGAGGGATTCCGAGTTCATTGGGGAATTTTTGGTCGATTCTTTGGAGTATGATGGACCAAAGTTGAAAAAAGAGTATTGATTTCACCATGCAAGCATGATGAGCCAAACAAGGGTGGTGAATAGAACCATTGTGCATCTATTTAAAGGATATTACGTAACCATCCTAAGTTGTGGGATGGCTGCATTACATTAAACACACTTACAACCTAGAAAAGCACTCTTCTACAAATACATCACCTTTTGGAGTATGCTTTTGGTATTTACCAAAATTGCCATTAGAATTCATATTTGAGAAGGATGTTGCAATTGATGGGCATAGTGATATTGACAAGGCTCGAAATTTCATTGAGAAAATTCATATTATACATCAAGAAGTTCAAGAACACCTTGAGAAAGGTAAAAGCAAGTATAAGGAGAGGCATGGAAAAACATAAATTTGATCACAAGTTTCAAGAAGGAGATGAGGTATGGTTGCACATAAGCAAATAAAGGATGCAAGGGGAAGCTAAAAATCTCAAACCCATTCGCTATGGTCCATTCAAGATCATAAAGCGAGCTGGTAATAATAATTTTCAACTTGACTTTCCTTCATATATGCAAATGTATTCGATTTATTAATGTTGAAAACTTATGTTTGTATAAACCACCTTCGATCGATGATCAAGGAAGTGATGTTCACTGCCTTCTATTGAATATTTCTGCGCCAGAAATGCCGGATGAGCTCAAGGAGATACAATTCTTGACGGAGGACAAGAGCATCCAAGAGGCGGTGTTGACTACCTTCGAGTTGGTCCGAAAAGGCGATGGCCAAGCAAGGAAAAGTGGTTGGTGGTTGGAAAGGTGAGGGATACGTACCCTCATCTCCTCAACATGTAATCAAGTATTTTGGGGTCCAGAAAATCTTCCCAATGGGGAGGAGTGACCAGAAGTTCATCAATTTTTCCCAAAATTTAAAGTTACAGGATTGGGTTGAAACTAGGATGGTTGCGTAGATCTCATCTTCCTGATTCTAGTGTTGCAAATGGTCTGAAAAACCGATGTCATATGAGGGAGATATCGTGTTCTGATCGAATTCCAAAACAACTAAATTTTGCCACAAGTTTGAATAGGATGCCCAGTCAGCATGGAGGGTGCATAATAAGCAAAAAGGAATATTCTGAAGAATATTTATTTTCCCAAAGCCAGTCAGAGGCTAACAAGTGGCGCTATGTGATTGGTTTAAGGGTTGTACGTGTTGTTTAAGGACCAATTATAAGGTGACATGTGGCCAACCCTAAGGCCACCACGTGTCCCCTGAGTGGTATGGTAAAATTATATGAGGTCTCGTAGGCTCAAACCCACGTGACCTCTAGCACCTTACATGGGTCTCCACCAGCTGGGCTACAATGTTTCTTAAATTCTATAGTCCAACAGTTCTATTTGATTGTTATTATAAAGAGGAGTGGGGTTTGGAGGACCGCTGAGTGGTCGACCACTGCGCGCCTATGAAACATTCACATGTAAACGTCACAAGAAATGTTATCTACGAAAAATTCATAACTCCAACATTTATCACAACCATTATATTTATCACATAGAAAAATTTTTGCAACCACTACTGCGTGGTTAGTGCACGACGATTTATATTTCCGGCAGGTCTCCTAACGATTATCACAATTGTTCATATACACCTTGTCACATGTAACTTTCACATCGAAATATCCCACGCGATCGGTGTTAACTACGATATCAACTTTCTGGTTTTTAGGCATTAACCACCAGCTTTGCGGGAGGTTCCTACCGACTATTTATTATAACGATGGATCCAGGGGTTGGCATAATAGCCCACCCTACATAACAATTTAATTTTGTCAGCTAGAGAGTGGCTGAGAAAGTTAGGAGTGCCCCTATTTTTGTGGGTTTTGGACAAAAATAACTCAGCTAAGTGGAGTTCACCAAAATTAGTGGAGTTTTTCTAGGAGTTACTCGGGCTAATGACTTGAGGGTCAATTTTCACACCCAATGCGATAATTGAATGAAGAATATTCTGAGACTAATTGGACGCATTCTCGGGAGCCACTGGTGTAGAGAAAAAACCACCAGAGGCTTGTAAACGCATGTATTTGCAAAATTTTAGAGCATAATAGAAATGTGGAGATGCCACTGGGAGTTGGACCAGCAGATGCTATGCTCGTGAGAAGGTGGTGAACTCGCTCCATCATGCCTCGTAGTGTAAATGCTATGTGCGGTTTTATTTCCCCTATTTCTGACAATGTTGAGGTGTTATTTGCTCTTATTTTAGGCTTCTAATTCACTAAAATCACTTACAGATGCATGGTTAGGCGATATACTTAAGAAAAATATGGAGACAAGTATGCACACATTGTCGTGAATGACAACATAGCACAACAAAGCTAGTACAAAGTTCACTCAGGATCGCACTAGGCCTGAGAATGTTTAAAGAAGGATATGAAGCACGTACGGAAAGATGCGATGGAGCGAAGAATATGAGTCAATCATGAAAGAAAAAGATGGTCCTGATGTCATCCCTAGAAGCTGAAGGAAAAAATGAAAACGTCACCTCGAAAATGGCTCTGCCGAGATCAAGCATGGAGTCGATGGAGGTGCTAAAGAAAATTCAGAGGCTTAAAGATTTGTTGCTCGAGAGCTTCTTTGAATAAGAAAGGACAGATTATGATGAGCATCTTTCCACCTTTTTCCTCGCTACACCACCATTCGTTCGGTCATTGCCCTTGCCGCATCGTAATGAGATGGAGTCTACCATCATATGGATGTCAAAGACTTCGCTATCGAGAGGACAAATTTGTTGTCATCTCGAAAATGGATCTACAACATCAAGCATGGAGTCAATGGAAGTACTTCGAGAAATTTATGAAAGATTTGTTGCTAGAAAGCTTCTCTTAATAAGTGAGAACAGGTTGGTGAGTGAAATATTTGCACCCGTTGCTTGCTACACCACCATTCGTTCGAGTCATTTCAGCCGCACCGCAAGGATCTGAGTCTACATGAGATGGATGTCGTGACACTCCTTATTACATGGCTCAATCGAGGAGGGAGGTACTATGTGGAACAACTTTTGTTCAAAGTTAGAGATAGAGATACACAGCATGCATAGGGTTGAAAATACCTCTATGAGCTTTGAAGCAAGCGAGGGCTTGGTATATGGGAGAGATCAACAGATACTTGATGAAGATGGGAATTGAATCAAAGTGATGTTGAGGTCTAAACTGTTACACTTCTAGGTTGATAATGACAAGCACTCTCATTCCGGTTCTCTGTGTGGACGAGTCTCTTCGAGGGTGTAGGCCCTCTTATTCATACGATGTAAGAAGGAGTTTGCTGCTGAGTTTTGAGATGAAGGACCGAAGAGCATGCACCTACTTTCTTCTAGGCCTCGAGGTTTGGATCCAGTGAAAGTGCACCTTTCTACAAAGAAAAATACGCAACAGTCAAAGTGAGAAATATTTGTGATGATGGACCTACAAATCCGTGACTACCTAGCACTGGAACTCAACTTTAAGAAGTTGTGTGGAAGTGTTGTTGGGCCCCATTTGAAATCCTACCAAGTATCAACTCAAATCCTAGGGGCATTTATGCCTTTAGTGCAGACTCATGTTCGTTTGCATATGCTTTGTAGATGGAAATTTGAGTCAATACATGGTTGAAGCACTCATCACGATCATCGGATTGGTGCCAAGAATCCTATTAAGATATCTTCAAAGGCACAATCAACTAACGGAGTTGAAGACCCACTACCCGGAAAGTATGAGGCTCACATGGATATACTAATGCTAACAATGAGTAGTGTAGTGCGGTGGATACGTTAGAGCACATTTGGATGTCGACTTCACCTTAGATTCTACATCGAATCTCTTCGGATGAGAAGGAAAGTAGATATCACTTCTGTCTTTTCGAGCATCACAGAGGCTTAATACATTCGCAGTAAAGTATGGCCTGTGTGTGAATCTATTTGGACGAGGAAAGTCCTCTAGGTACTCCATTTGGCATGTTTTGGATAACACCATGATCCTTTGTGACAACCAAAGTGGGATTTGACTTTCACAGAATCTCTCATGTTCAAAGGAGCGCTCCAAGCATATCAATATCAAAGTACCACCGTATCCGTTATATGGTACATTGAGGTGAAAATAAGGCTTCATCACATTGGGAATGAGTGAGCATGTTGTAGATATTCTCACGAAGAAAGCTCATGGGGAAGGTAAAATTATTAACCTTTCATAACAAAGCTTGGAATTGTGGACATACTCCTCTTATGTCCCACTTGAGTTGGACTTTGAGTTCCGTAGCTTTGGGGTCTCGTGGATAGATTCTTTGTGAGTTGCCTGCTAGAAACCACGAGGCTAGGTTCGCCTCACGACTTGACTGGGATATTTCACCATACATGATAATGAGCTGGTTTCACACTCTCTTATACATGCACACACATACGTAAAGTGCCGTGTGAGTCCGGGGACTCATGGGGATGCCACCTCCTCGTAAGGCCAATGAGTTGGAAATTAGGATCGAGACTTATAGAGTACCAATGCACGCATCAGTGTATTGTTGCCACTCATGTTATAGGATCGTTTGTGTCCAACAACTAGATATGGGATGAATTTGCACTATGAGGTTCTTACCTGCTATTTCAGCATCTTTGTCGAGTCGGTGGAGAGGTGGTAAGGCCTTCTAACTCGCTCTAGAATCAAATGTTCTTCGTGTTTCTTCTACGTCGCAGAAAGATGCGATTAGTATGTAGAGAGAAAGATGACAGAGGATGACAGAGAGGATAGTAGATGTAGTGCTATGATGGTGTTGGATGAGAAGTATTGCATAGGTTGACAAATGGATTGGCAGTGGAGTTCTCGCTTAGCCGAGAGAGAGGAAAGAGTTTGGAAACTGGGCTAAAAATCCAATTTTAAATACTCATATGATGGAGATGATGCTTTTTGTTGGATTTATAATTTAGAGAGGTGTCACAGAGTTTATCTAAATATCATCTTGTTTGGATGAGAAAGAATTTGGATTTTGAATTTTATTTTTCCACACATGTCAATATTGTCAAGGTCGCTGAAAATCGCCAATGTGGGCTCACAAGCCCCAAAGATGTGTCGCACACCCTCATTTATGGAGTATAAAAAGAAGATGTTCAAAGGTTAATTTTGGACATCATCTCATCTCACATTATCTCTCCTCATTTATTCGCACTACCTTAGCAAAGACATTTCTCTCCTCCACACGATGTGAAAAGGGAAGGTGGGCGATTTCAAAAGGATTGCTTTAAGGGTTTCTCGCAAAGTCGCGTTGACTAGCATTAACCTCGATCGACTCACATGTTTGACTTAGAATTTTTGGGACAAAGTAATCCGAGGTTTGGGAAGCCGAGTTTGGTGGCATGAAAAGGTGCGATAGGTTCCGGCCTATTCGATCGCGTTGTTGACTACAGATGTTTCGTGCAACGGCAATTTGACCACAATTTGACTACGACATGCGACCAGGTTTCTGGCGAGGATTTGCGGATTGATCGGGCTTACTTTGAATATTTCTTGAGGCGATTTTGAGATGGCTTTGATTCGAGCACCAAATGGGAGGAAGGTCGCTAGTTTTACTGAGCGACACTACTCACTAGGCATCCTATTGACTGTTGAAAATTGGTGCTGTCTCTCTCTCGTCGAATTTGAAAGAATAATAAGAAGATTTGATCAGCGGTTTTGCCCACGGTGGGGTTTTTCAACATCTTCCAAAGTGTGCATCCATCTTGTCTTGGATTTTCTTTCCTGCTGTTGTTATGTACTATCAACATTTCACCGTCCATGTTATTGTGATTTCTAAACATGTAAGTGGAATTGGGCTAATAAGAAAGATTAGAAGAGGATTTCTCTAAGCATAGAGCATACTATTGTTAACCCAAATTAACAGAGATTATGTTTGGTTTTCAAGAGACAAAGGAAGTTTGAGACCACATCCCAACGAAGGAGTGTGCACTCAAGAAGATCGTAATCAGAAAGAACGACAATGGTTATGCTAACCCACACATCAACTTTGTTCATGTCCACATGCGTGTCACTGACCGGAATGGTATTTTCCAATTATATTCCATATGTTTTGTTTTCATAATATGGAAGAGACAAAGACTAACAGGCAGATATTTTGGTTTTCAAGTTCAGTGTGGTCGTCCGACTATCGAAGGAGGTTTTCGGATTTTCCATTGATTATATGGAGCAGATTATGGCTAGACGTTTCAAATCCCAATAGATATCTCTCTTCAGAGACAAGTTTGTTATGGATGAAGAAAATGAAAAAATTAGACTGGAATTTAATAGAGAATAAAAATGAAAGGAAGGAACTAAAGAGTCAACTTACAAGCAGATTTTAATTTCAATTGTTATTTTTTAATAATATTTAATTTTTTTAATTTTTAATTTATTTGAATTTACGAGTGATTTTAATAATTTCAATGCATGATTTAATAATTTCATTTATTTTTTACCAACTCTAGCTAATATATATTTTTTATAATATGCTTTAATTTAAAAGTTTTAACTTAATTCTATCCTAAATTGTTGTCGTTGGCAGCGATTACTGATTTTTAAAAACTATAATAATGAATTCTTTCCATTAGATATTAATGCATAATTAATAATTAATTTTAATTTTAATTAATAATTTATTTAATAAAAATATAATTAATATTAGTATTAATTTATTAAAATGTAGTGGTAACGTTACCTAATTCGCGTAATATTAATTTAATGAGAAATAAATATTGATAATAATTAAACTAATAATTAGATTTTTTTCAAAAAATGAGTATTAAATTTGTTATTTTATTCTTAAAAAAATAAAATTTCGTACTTACTTTTCTTATTATTTTATTTATTAATTTTGTATTTTATCATTTTTATTTTAATTTTTTGATTGAAGGTATGCATAATAGCGGGAGAACTGCTAAGAGATGATGAAAGAATACCTTTCCAATCTTCCTTCGAACACATGGATAGATCTTCATTGAGATGTGCATGAAGGTCAAATGGCGATGATTCTTTTGTGTTTGGTCCTGGCAACAAAGCACCGGATATTGTGGGAAGCCGCGTGGCGTCCGAGCTATGATGCATTTGATATTTGAGTGCACAGCAGCAACGTCCCTTTCAAACGCGGCATCCATTAACGTTGACATTGGTAATAACATGAATTCATCTTTCACCATGAGAAATGGAATGTGAATTCCCGTACGAAGGTACGTCGCTGTAGGTAGAGAGGAAATGACGCAGAGACGCATTAATCAAGCATTAATAAGAGAGGAGCCATGTCTTCATCGTCCCACTAAACGTTTCTCAAATCCGAAAAAATTGGGACTATATGTATTCATCCTTATGTCATGGGAGCATCTAGGGCCTCCCAAACACCACCGATGCCTATACCGTGATTGAGTTTTTTAGGGTTAAGTAGGTTAAAAACTTAGATGAGATAGAGATATGTTACTTGATTGGGTTGGGATCATTTCCTAGCAGTCTTTGTTTCTGATGTGATAGGTATTCCTCGATGTGCTTCTATCGATTCCACCTTCCTTAAGGTTACCTAGGAGGCTGAATTTGATCATAGTGGCGTCATCGTCACATGTTTACCATGGTTGATCTACATTTGGGGTGTTAGATGTGATGAGGACGTGACATCAACTCCAAGTATAATGAAAATCATGGGGCATCGCTGTTACCTGTTCATGTCGATCGATTAAAGTTATATCTCCAAAGTATAAAGTTTTATAAAGTAAAGTCCTGTACGTTTATTATCCACAATGTTAATACTGATTAGTGTTTCCGACCTGTGTTTCACCTGTGACGACCTCTACTGTGATCAGATTTAATTAATTCAACCTTGAAAGTTGGTACCCTTAGAAACCATCCATAATAATCTCCATTATTAGAGTTAAATCCATATAATTATTATTATTGGATTTCAGTCTAAAATCTGTTATTTTCATGAGTCTTTTTATTCCCATTATCGATTTATGGAGCCTTCCATTTAGGATTCTATAATATTTGTCTACATGCTCTAAATTTTACATCTATCTTATGTCCGACAGTTCTTTTCCATATATTCCTGTTGTCACTAGATTTTTCCCGAAAATTTCAATGTTTGGTCCATATGCATCTTGAATTACTTCTTGTGCACATGACACGCGAACCATTTTCAGCACATGTCGTCATTTTTCATTAAATTGGTTCTCTCAACATGGATAGTTGGTTGTGCATTTCCTCATTTTTTGTGATTCATGGATGGGATTTCTATAGGTTTTAATTAGTGTATAATTTATTTAGCATAAGCCTCTAACCGCGTGAAATAGTAGCAGTACTCCTCTTTACGTCTGTTTGTCGCCAATTTTCAAATCAACATCAGATCTTTCAATCACAAAGTGTACCAATTGTAACTCACGCGTCTTTCAAACCTAATTTTAAAGATTATCTGAGATGGTTGATATTTGGTCCTAGTGCATCTGCATGAAATTTTAGCCTTTATTAGTTTTCAGTTGCTATAATAATGCAGATATGCCTTCTTAAGCTCCTAGAAATTTCGTACGCTAAATATTTCACCAAAAAAGAGTCATAACATTTGATGCGTATATTCGTAAATTATTTCATGGCATGCATACCAACGTGAACCATTTTCAACACATTATTCTAGCAGAGTTTTCATAAGTCATTTCTCTAATATGGATAGTTGGTTTGTGCATTTCCTCATTTTTTCGCATGATTCATGGATGGGATTTATATAGGTTTAATTGGTGTAGAGTGGAAAAGGCTGTAACCATGTGAAATGACACAATATCCTCTTTGTATTTATCGAGTCTTCTAAAGATCACCAAAAATATCTCTTTCAATCAAAATTTATATTAGAGAGTTACATGGCTTTAAAACCTTATTTTTAATATTATCTGAATGGTTGATATTTTTCCAATGTACCTATGAAATTTTGGCCTTTATTAGTTTTGGAAATTTTTTCCTATATTCCTCCTCATAAGCTCCAGAAATTTCATAGTCTAAACTTCACTCACCAGAGTCAAAATTAAAAAGTGGTCAAACAGCAATTATCTTCCACATGATATATCACATAAAGTATAATACTAAAGTCTAAAGAGTCACATGTAGGTTGTCTCAGATCTCAGGAGTTCAATAATTTTCATAGCCTTGAGCTTCACTAAAATTCTAAGATGACTCTTTTAAAAATGATTTTAGGATTAGTCACAAAGCACTATCTTCCATAGCCTATCTTTGAAAGTAGAACGAAGCTAGAGACTTCAGGAATGCTACCACCTATACATAGATATGTCTCTAGTATCCTAAAAACACAAGTGCAAAAATGGTTAACGTAGGTCTCAGAGCACTGCAATTGTAAAAGAAAATGTGTATTGACATTTTACTTTTATTCCCGCATGGATGCGACGTCGCCGATCATATGGTCATGATACGATTTGCGGTTAAGAATTTTCTTTATTAGCTGCTAATTTGAGGAAGAAATCATTTAAGTGTAAGATATTTTAGGTCATGCAAGTCTAATGACACTACCGAGTATCAAGTTCATCTTATATGTGAATTATGAAGCAAACAGCAGGATAGTACAAATCTACCCGAAATCCCACGCTTACCTCCCTTTTATAAAATCCTTCATCACTTGTCCATGATAGCCTTACCTCATATCCTATCATGCATGATCATTACATCACCGTTGCAAAATTTCTCGCCTTCCATCCATCATTGCCCTACCGTATTGTGATAATACATGTGTGCATCTATCCCAAAGGGATGATTTTAATGATTGAACAGATTGACAGAAATACTAAGACGGATGTCCTAAGCCTTCATCATAAAATTCTCCGCATCCTCGTACTCCTTGATGGTAAATCTTCCTAATATTGGGATAGAGAATTGGGGTGGATTCAAACAGAGATGGCATTGATGAGAAATGAACCATCATATGTGAAGGAGATAGAGCAGAAAAGATAGTATCAAATAGTATTACACTATTGCAAGAATCGTAGATTTCTCCCATTTTTGCAAAAGTTCGATGTGTTTGATATGCAGCCATGGCACCGGAATTTGCAAAGACATTTGAAGGAAGCCAAGCTAAGGTTGGCTCACTAGAATTTGAAGTCATAGAATAATATATAGCGTTAGCTACAAGCATGTCCACCACAGGGGAACAATGGTTCGAGAAGGAAAGGATCGAAAAGAAAAAGATGACATCGATTTATGGTCGAATTTAAACTCGAAATCGACCGGAAGAAAGGATTCTTCATAATGCCATGCTTGGAAAAATGGTAAGACCTAATCGTACATATTACATAAGTTCCTTTACCCGTGAGAGACATTAGCTCGTCATTTGCATACTATATTCATTTGTTGTTGCATTTTGAATTAGGGAAACACATTAATTTCCCCTATTACCCGCTTCCCGAGTTTAGAGGTAAGAAGCAGAGGAGTTCGGAAAAAGAATGCAGACTCAAGTTGCATAAAAACTATACCATCATGGGCTCATAGAAATCCTGCGAAAAAGGGAGATGGAGGCCAAGGAAAATAACTTGGGAAGAATTTTGAAAGATTTTCATGAAGTGGGAATTGAATTCTGAGAAAATAGCAAGTAAGAAGGTATAGTGCTTCTGACCTCAGCGCTCTTTCAAGGAAAAAGAAAAAAAGGGATCGTCTCTTTGCAGTGTCGCGTCCATTCGAGCTCCTCGATTTTGATCGATGAATCACCCTGTGCTTTGCTCGAGACCACAACCGCTCGATTTCGTACGCAAATACCCATACCGTAGTTAATGAAGAAAAATGCAGAAGGAGGATGACATAATCCTTTCAACATTCCTTCGAAGAGGATAAAACAACACAAGAAAAAGTAGAGACCCGACAGAGGGTCAGTGTAGATACGAGGCGAACATATAGAAACCCTCGAATAACGGATGAACGTGGTAATGAAGCCCTTGTACTACAATATGGAGGCATGAAACCCTTGTGACATGGAAGCTTTCCCGGCAATAAAACCCTTGGTGATATTATGATGCAAATCTTATGGACGACCAAGATAAATTTGATCTTGGAAACGATGGTACATGTTTTGAATCGCCTTGCAGAAAAAGTGCTTGCACTAGATGAGACAGTTTTAGAGACCTCCACCATATCCGAATAATTGGATAGTAGAGCTTCGATGAAAATTTCATGACTCGGAGGCATTAAACCAGGTCATGAATGAGCAGACCAGAAGTTTTCGGGCAAGATGGAGTTGGAAGAAGAAGTTGAAGAGCAAAAACATCAAGTAAGGATATATAAGTTGCATGCTTCTAAATGATACAAGCATCTCAAGAAGGTGACCAATCAACCGAAGGAAGCCCTTGAGAAGACAAAGAGTAATGAGAGTACATGCCTAGTATTGAAGTGCAAGATTGAAAGAAGTCTCCCTATTTTGAATATTTTTGCGTAGGTAAAATGTTGTGTGAGGACACTAACAACTTAGGATGGTTATTGTTGGTAGGCAAAAATTCTCTATTTTTACCCCCATCCTACTATAAAACCTTAATCATTAGCCTTTGTTTTATCTTCATGAAACCCCTTATTCCTACACTAACCACGAATCACGTCTATTACTACATAAGCTTTATATTTCATGTTTAAGATTTACTAAGTGATCAATTAATAATTTTAAATAGATTTTGTGCCTTTGATATTTTTACAAACTCATATTTACTTTCCTAAAATTATTTGATGAGCTAAATTATTAATCATCGTATTAGTTTGGTCTAGTGTAGGTAGATCCCCCACCGTTGGCAACTATCCGTTCGAGAGATCTCGCAACAACTTGATCACTCAACACGTATCTTTTCCCATGTCTTCTTGGGCCGCCTGGTGGTCATCCAAAGATGAATTCAAGTGAAGGATAGCCATCCAACGATTAGTTCACAACTTATTATACCGCCGCTTATTTTTGTAATTTTGTTTTTTATTTTGTTTCAACCGAAAGACTTGACTTTGAAGGACACCATAATTTTCATTATGGCCATAAGCCGAAAGTGATGTATAAATTATAGCCTTTAGATAGAAATAGGTTAGTGATAAAACACAATGTATCTGGTCTAATTTTAATCTCTGTCATTGTAGTTGTCCGGAACGAATAATGTATATTTGTTCATTTAAATTAAAGAGAGAGATGCAATGAGATATTACCAGAAATATTTCATTGATGCCTTGTTAATTGCTTAAGGTCTCGCTTCAATAGAACTGTGTTGGTTGGCTAGGTCTACCCAACCCCAAGCCGTTTTCCTCGCTTTCATCGTTTCTATTGTGTGTGTGTGTTAATTTCTGCTTTTATTCGTTTAAGCGTGTTTAAGTTTTACTTTCATTCTTAAGGTTAATTTCGATTTATTTCGCTAATAGTCAAAGTGTGAACGCATCCGTTGTGTGGAATTCAATTGAGTTAATTTACCTTCCGTAATTTCTTTCCATCTTCGTTCGCTTTAACTTCTGACTGCGTGTAGAGATTGTCCCTACACTAGTGCATGTAGGATCCTATACTTTGGTTTTCTAGTCCATTTACATCAAGTTTTTCATTCTTTTTTTTCTTATATGAATTTAATATATTTCTCGTGAAGTAAGCATTTATAATTAGAGAAACAATCTAAATATTAAAATTTAAATTCTTATAGATTAAAGAATGAATCTGCAGAAATGGAAAAGAACTTTGTTGCAATATATTAATCTATGCCTACATCTCACGATTTAAGGAGAAGGATTAAAGGTAATTCGAAATATTACGTTGAACCCCTTGAAGTTAGATCCTATTGTATACAAACTTTGATTGAAGAAGGTTTGTTTTCGATTTTAAATATTGTTTTATCTTCAAGGTTTATTTCCAGTTTGCAAGATTTAGTTGGTTGAAGCATCTCTTTCATGTGTTATTTCAGAATTTTGATTCACTCTCCGCAATTTATTTCATAGATCAAGGCGTTCTTTCTTGTTTCAATAGCAATGGGCTTAGAAGCTCAAGTTCCCCCATAAATATATAAATATCCAATGCAAGTAAAAAATATACTTCCTACACTCCGAGTATTGTAATTCGTACAGTGAAAGAATATTGTAAGAGTAGGAATAATGCCGTGGTGTAGAAAGGAAAACTTTAAGAAGAAAAATATTCCCAAGGGCCCACTTGTGAGCTCTCCAACACCCATACTAGAGATAAACATAGAATTTCATTTCAACAATAAAATTGTTTGCGTAAGTGTGAAGGTTCCTATCCGATTTCGAAAATTACTTTATTTCGTTTCATCACTAGAACTCCCTTTGGTGTAAATTGTTGTGATCTTTATTTTCGATTCCCGCAAGATTTTTATTTGAGAAGCAGTAGCCAGAGAAGTTCATACTTCACTTCTGAATTTGTTTTTTCTCTAATTCTACTACTGTGTTGAAAATTAAGTGTTGAAAGGAGTTTTCTTAAACTACGATTCCTACACCCAATAGTTATAAGTATCCAATACATTATGTTATTGCAACACGTGTCTCCGGTTATCTTCCACAGAGGAAATATGATCTACACATATGATTGCTATCCACTCATAATATAAAACTATACTAAAAAATTTAATAATTATATTTTAAAAATATTTCATTTCTCACTATTAAGCAAGACTATAATTCTTATAAGAATGCACTAGAGTTCTTGAACACATTTTGCAATGCATCATGTCTGAACATACAACAAGATAAAATGATATTGTCAATAGAAACTTGATTTTATATAAGAGGCTAGAAATTATGAAATAGGTTTGAGAAATTTTAAAAAATTTAGAAGCTCTCCTATTTAAGATCTTTCACACAAATTATAGTAAATTTATATTGAGTTCTTATAGTTACCAATATACATAACTTTCAAGTTGGGCATAATCAACATGTTTTTATAATAAAATAGAGAAATGTTATTTATTCCTTTGGGATAATTTAGAATGGAATAATGTATTATATTAATTAAAGATTTTCTATTACATTACAAAATCAGTTCGAGAAAGAATTTGAAACCATGTAAATTTCATAAGTGCACTATAAATTCATTTGATACACAATATTTTAAATGAACACAAGATTTTGATCTAGATAGTCCAATCATGTTTTACATATATATATTTGTATATCAATAATTAATAGAAATTCAAATAAACTCTTTGAATTATATTTCAAATATCTTGAAAACTTGTTTGCCTACATTCAAACACTATATCATTAAACTAAATAAGATGATAATATATGTAGGGGTAAAAGACATTCAACTATAATACAATAACAAAAAACACTATTCTATACAATAAGACATTGATGTATATAGAGAAGTGTTATTGATCTATGTAGGGAATCGATAGAGTCCATAAAGAGGTCTGTGGTGTTGTTGGTAGAAAACCCCATTACCCAACACCTGCTCTATCCCAAAATATGAACATAGCGACAACTCCCAAAAATCCAATCCCATTCCAATACCTAATGCCGTCAAAGATATTTATTCATTACATAGATCAACGATCTTGTTTTAACATTACTACCACTACCACCACCGCAACCACTTTTTTATTTGACTTCACATTTTCACGCATGGTGAGATAGCTTCCACATAAGCACTTATTATCCCGAAATGAAGCCACAATAAAAGTGTAAAATCGTGTCCTCTTGAGATTTACCGTTACAAGATATTAGATGAAATATTTAAAGAAGCCAACATTGACAATTTAGAAAGTTCTTCGGAATTTCTCCACGTAATTTATTTTTGGCCAAGTTCAACTCTTCTCCGAGTAGGTATGTCACTAAGGCTCCCATGGTATTTTCCTTCCAATTGGTCTAAGATAATCAATAATTCATGTTTATTCATACTTGCTATGAATATTTTTGAATGTTCAACTCTTTTAGAGTAGGTATGTCACCAAGACCGTAGGTATTTATCCTTCCAATTGGTTCTGAAGATAAATTGGGAAATCACAGTTACCCATAATTTCTATGCTTTCAAGGAATTTTCTAGAAAGATTATTCAGACAAATCAAATATCCTTTAATTTTTCCACACATATGGAGTACTATATCTAAACCCTTTTATGTCCGTTCCATTTCATAGTAATATTTGGACCCTTGTAAATACTTTTTATTGCAAATCGCCGAATTCTATCAAGATCGATGGTATTTCTCTAGCTAATTTATCATAGATAAATCCAACAAAAACAACTCGCTAAAACTTGTAATCGACTAAGGAATACTACCTCAAGATTATTATAACTAATATTTAAAAAATTGCAAGTCACTAAAATTTTCTAGCTTATGGAGGAAGCTTGCCTCAGAACCTTTCAGGTCTTAAATTTAGTACCAATAGTTTGGTGCAATTGGCCAATGATGAGGGAAAAGTCCCGAAAAAGTTGTTGGAAGAAGTAGAAAAGTTAAATAAGTCTAGTTGTAGATGCTTTCATTGGGATCAATCCTCTAATTTGTTTTTGATAAAAGATCTAATTCCTAAAGTGAAAACTAAATCATTAATATTGTTGAATAATTCTGTGAAAACTATTATTATAGATTTAAAGTATACATAGGTATTTTAATTGACCTAAATTGTATGAAATTTTACCATTTAATTCGTTGTTAAATTTTTTTAATACAAAATTAAATATTCCAATGACTAATTTTTCCATTACTTGGAACTACTCCCGTCGCATTATTGTTTCGAGAGTATGATTTCATTTTTTCTTAAATTTCCTATTAAATTGGAATTTGCCCCCGTCAAACTATTGTTTAAGAGGAAAAGACTTCAAGTTTTATTAAACTATTAATGGATTCTTTGACCTTGACTGAATAATTTATTGGGTCTCAAAATTATGAAGTTAATGGAATAAAGTTTTCCTATAAATCGAATATACCACAACTTTATTACAAGAGCTAAAATGGATAAATTGATTCAAACTTGTTAGAGTCATAAGAATTTAATTATAACTCATTATATTGGATATTTAAAAGATTCAACTAATTAAAATTGGCCACGGTTACAAAAATGTTATCCGTATATATTTGAATACAAAGATAAAGAGGTTAATTTGGTCAAATTTGCAATTTGGAATCGTTAATGTTATCCCTAAGCATATTGGAAGAAAAGTCTAAAGAGGTTAATTAGGTCAAATTGGCAATGCATTGAGGTATTTTCGTGACTCCAAGCTCTGCAGACGTAATTTGGTCAACATGGTCAAATTGCCAATGGTTGTAGGCATGTTACCCGTGAGGTTAAGATGCCTAAGAGATAAAGTAGAGAGGGGTAGACAAATTTAATAGTTCAAAAGGAATAGAAGGAATATCGTGGCTTGAAATGGATAGATGGGTAAGGTGTGCGAGATTACCGAGCCAATGTGGTATATTTCCCGACAAGTCATTTTCATCGATAAACAAGTACTCCAATTGTCATAATGAGCCCAACTCCAAAGGGAACAGAATCCTCGAGCACACTCGTTTCGGGTCCAATTTTCTTAGTGCTTTACACAAACTCTAATGGAATTTTTTCCACCGAAATAATTCCTAGAAACATTCAAGGAACACACTTTCCAATTAGCCCAATTCGACCGGAATAGAACCGTTTATAGCATTGTCACCGAGGTCAAGTGCTTGGTGTACGTTTTCATCTACCTAAAATTCACCGGAAGTTTTCCTCGTGAAAGACTTACCGAAAGATTGAAGCTATTCAAAAAGGCTATTAAGAGATGATGAAAGACTACCTTTACAATTCTTAATCTTGATCTCGAAATCATGAGCAAGTTCAAAATAAAAAATTTTAAATAGTATGAGATAATGTTGAGTGAAATAGGAGCAACTTCCATCACCGAAATTGATATGGTGGGGCTCATAATATATCTAAAAAAAATAATTGAGCAAATGGGAGTATATAGGTGACATAATTCTATATTCAAGAAAGGAATGAGGAAAGGAGAAAACATGGATCGAAAAAAACTACACATGGATGCAAAAATTGAATATCTACATCAATTCTTGTCCCACAAATAAGAAGGAGTTAAAGAGTTTTTTTATGTAGAAGTTTCGTAAACAGTATGGGGAAGAGAGTCGGTAGAAAGAAGAAGTACTACATTGCATAATTCATCCCTATATATGATCTCAAACAAAAAGATTGCATTGGAGATAACATTCCGTGGAGGGAAAAGGTTCTTATTGCTCAATTAAGAACCAACTCGCATAAAATTCGGTGTGAAACAGACGCGTAGAAAAGGCCTAAAGAAGTTTGTGAAGAACGAGTGTGTACATTTTGCACATGTGGAGCAAGAATCGGAAAACATTTCTTTGGAATGTGATGCATTCAAAGACATGAGAGAAAGTTAAGGGAATATGTTAGCACCTAAGCTTGGCATTTTCTTTTCATCGATGGGATTATTGGAAGGTTATCAGCTCATCATCAATTTGAATAAGAAAATGACTCAAATGAAAAAGGACAAAAACAAAAACTCATAGTCCCATAGACTATTTTTAGTCTCATGGAAATTAAAATTTCATTTCATTTCATTTCAATACAAGTAAGAAATTTTTAATTTATCTATTTAGATGTTATATCAAACTCTCTTTATATATCGACCATTGGGCCTAGAAACCATGAACTCAATGTGATCTTAAAATTAATCCTTTGTAATAGTAGAGCAAATAGCTTTGAAAGAATTTTTATTCTTATTACATTTTTAATTCTAAAATTTTGGAATTAGATTTAATTTAGTAGTTAAATAATTTTTATTTATGGGATCTACTAAGTATTGAGTGACAAAGATGAAATTGGTTGAGATGTAATTTTTTTTAAAGTAAAAAAGATTTGATCCTCTCAATGTTTAGTATATTCATAGTTAAATAGATTTATATAGGGTCAAGTTATTTATTTATTTTTTGTTATCAAGTTAAAATGATAAATAGAAAATTATAAAGTTTCTACTCACACTTAAATTTCTATAGAAATTCTCATTAAACATATGTTTTCCGATTTATTTATTTAATTTTTTCGAAGAAAAAATACCGTGTATATTATACTAGCATATTTATCATCCAAATCTCCAAAATAGAACATCCATACAACATATACATTGATCTTCCCGGCAATCCCAACCCGAATACCGTGGCATGTTTCAAGAGTTGGTCTAACATTAATTGCCAAAAATATCAAAACTAAACATACATTATTGGATCAGCCTGTGAATATATTAAAAGATAAAAAGAAATTTTTTCAATAATGACAAGTCACAGAGTCCAAAAAATATATATCAGATATAAAGCCGTGGAATACCATCGTTGTACCGTCTACTCTAGAATCATAAGAGCATCACCGATTCGGTTGCCCCCGTTCTTGTTGCGTCAACAAGCTCATATCGCATCTCACCAAAAATTTCGTAGTCCTCTTGACAAATACCGTTTCACCATTATTTTTAAGCCATGATTGAAGGATATCCGTCGAAGTGATCTCCTTATCTCATAGATACGCTCCATCCACTCAGATGTGAGTAGGTGTGAAAACATTTTTTTGGTTCATCCGATTTATAAGCACTCAGAGTCACTTATACCTACAATGTGTCAATTTATAGATGTTTTTTGAACCACAACAATTTCCCAACCACAAATAGATCCGCCCGGTGTTGGTGCCCTAGCCTCCATACCAATAAATCTTATAATGGCATTTTGGCTAGCCGAACCAAGCTCCGCAACCACAACGTGAATTTCGTTCCGCCTCCATCGAAAACCATACGTGGTAGGTAATGGGAAAGGTCTCAAAATGATGGGAGAGGTCCCGCAGGAGAATTGTCAACCCGAAAACCTCCTCTATCATTAAATAATTCCGCACTTCCACCTCGACCGGTTCACTTCCCTCCTCCCCGCAAAGTCCATATATGTAGCCACAACTTCCGTTGAAAATGAATGTAATTTCTATAAATTTTGCACCTTTCGTTGCCCACCATGAAAGACAACATGTACCAAAAACGAAAGTCACTATGTCAAAGTGTAATGTTTGATATGCCTTTTTATATAAGCCAGTATGAACAAAAATTATAGCAATGTCTGCGTTCTTAATTTTGTGATACATCCTGCATCTCTCGATTCCACACAAACTTCTTTTCGTAATATTTTCCCAAGTTAAGTTTTTATCCCTCCATACGACCCCCATGAAAATAATGATTTTAAATTGTACACTTGACCTCCATATTTTGAAAACCAATAGTTATGTACGAGCTCGATATGTTGAAGAATCACCTTGCTATGTTTCCCCGGTTTGAACCTTTATTGTCAAGTATGTGTTATATTATTTCCTACCACTAGTCACAATTTGTGGGTCGCTATATGTGCGAGCCCTCAGAAATTTTTTTGGACACTATTTTTCGTGGGAAGACCCACTCATGGTTTTCAGGTATTGGTTTACGGTTTCGGGGCATGATGGTTTTCAGCCCTCGGTATTTTGTAGATCCGAAGCCAAGGGAACTATGCATTATGTTCTAATCTAGGGTTAACGGATTAGGGACGCAGGTATGCTTCGATATGTATATATATGTGTTGTAACACTAAAAGGAATATAATGAAAAATCGTTCGGTAATCCCAATTTGGGATCCTAGGAAAATATCTGTATATATGTTTTATGTTTTATGTCTTATTATTTATTTTTTGTTTTTAAGATTCGTTTTGCGTATAATTTCGTATGTGGTTAACCCTACATTTGGTATCGAGTTGTTTTGCTTCAAGGGGGTACCTTTGGTACCGAGGGGTTTTTTGCTCCGTTCGTGGTAGACCCTATTCGCTGGGATATTTATGGATCGATTCTTTGCAGTTGAAAGAAGATGGCGAGCAAAGGAAGATTGAGAAATTTAATGGTCGCATTTTTTGAGTTGTCGAAGCTCGTCGAGGATCCGCTCGGTGGATAAAGACCAAAGGATCGTGGTAGATCCGTACTAAACCAACAAAAATGCTCGACGAAGACTCGGAAAAAGTCGTGACTTTAAGGCGAAGACAGCAATACATATATGTCTAAGATTCTAGATTGTTGAATGTATCCGGGAAGCTATGATGAAGAATTTGTGGGACAAACTTGAAAATTTGTACTAATCTAAGTCTCTAGTGAATAAATTGTTCCTCCGGAAAAATTTGTATAACTCGAGGATGAAGGATGGAGACTTGGGGGAAAGCATTTGAATGTCAATACCTATGTTACTTATCTAATATATTAAAATCTTAGATGAAGATAAGTGCATTAGTTTGTTGTGTTCTCTACCGTACCTCGTGGGATAGTTCAAGATGCAATAGGTAGCAATACAACTACCTCGAATTTCGATGACATTGTCTCAAATTTCGCCGTTCTGAGGAAATGAGACAGAAATATTGAGGGTCGAATGGAGATTCCTTATATGTACAAGGAAGGTACCGTAACGTAAAAAATAATAAGGTTTGCGGGGATATATAAATCTAGAGTGAGATCGGAATCTTCTTTTGAAAGTTTGTAAAGGTGGTGGCCGGAAATACTAAAAGAAGGGCAATGAATAAGAAAAGGACCTCGGATTAAAGCTCCCGAGAAAGGAAAGGGATCCGATGATGCTCCTTCACAGAGGCAAAAAACCACCTCGTATGAAGGTGGGAATGTATTTGGATTCTTCTTTTAACACATGTAGATCATGAGTCATGGTTGATTGACTTGGGTGCATCCTTTTCTACTTCAATCCGCATATGGAGTGGTTTTGCGAGTATGAAATATGATGTCGGTGATGTCTTTTAGGATGATAGGGAGGCCAAAATTGTCGTACGGGAAAATTCAAGTTGAAGCGAAAGGTGGAAGGATTAGAACATTTCTAAGGTTTCTTCACTTTCCTGCATGTCTTAAATTTGATTTCGTAAACAAGATGGATGATGCAAGGTGTAAAAATAGTGTTCGAGAAAGATACTCCGTTAGATGGTTCGGGGAGCATTGGTATTAATGCGAGGAGTTTGGATTGGAAATATGTATAAGCTTCAGTGGTAGCACCGTTATTGATGGGTGCAAATACCAGGCCTGCAAGTGGAGCGAAAGCTTAGCGTCTATGGAGAAAAGACCATGCTATGGCATCAAAGGCTCGGACATACCGGAGAGAAGGGCCTTTGGATACCGCATGGAAATGGTATGGTAGAAGGTATGTCTAATACTGATTTTAATTTTTGTGAACATTGTGTATATGGGAAGCATAACGGGGTGAGTTTTCCTTCCGGTGCTAACAGGGTGAACAAGATATTAGAGCTTGTAAGTAATGCTGATGTGTTTGGACCCGTGTCGGTTCCATCACCGGGTGTCCGTGTACTATGTTTCATTCATAGATGAATTCTCAAGAATACATGGATATATTTTCGAGGAAGAAATCTGAAGTCTTCGACAGATTTAAAGAACTTATGTCAGAAAACCAAATAGAGAAGAAGATAAAGGTACTGATAAATAATGGTGGGGAGTTCTCCATGAAGGAATTTGAAGAGTTCGTAAGAAGTGTGGTATAGCACGATGTATCACTACTCCATATACACAGGAAAACGGAAAGGTGTAACACGAATGTTAACGCCTATGGAAAAGGCAAGAAGCATGCTCGGGCAAGGGTACGGTTAGGACAAGAATTCTGCGCAGGGGAGTGGAGATTCCATGTTACTTGGTTAACAAACCACCTTCATCGCCGTTGGAGGATAAGACTCATACGTGAGGTATGCGGATCGGTAAGAACCTTCTTTCATATGAGGGTATTTGGATGTGATGGATATACATGTTCCAAAGGAGAAAAGATCAGTTGGATAATAAATTTGAAAGGTGCATATTTATTTGGTATAAGGATGGTTTAAAGGGTTACAAGCTTTGTAACCCGAAAACAAGGAAGGTTGTGTACATTCAAGATGTGGTGTTTAGAGAGGTGAAATATGTTGTTAAACATGAATTCCTACCAAAGAACCTAGAAGAGAGTTTGAGCTAAAGGAGAATGAATCGAAATTCCCATAATAGAAGAAGACTCCGAAGAGAAGAGCCACAAATCAACTGGTGAGATGAATGCGGAAAGAAGACAACCGTAAAGGTATAGTCCATCGCTTTCCGTTAAAATTTTTCTTTAACTATAATTGATGATGATCCCAACCTACCCGGAGGCAGGAGATTTAGAGGATGGAAAACTCCGGAAGGAGGCCATGGTTGATGAAATGGCATCCTTGAATAAAATGATGCATGGGATTTGGTGGATTTTCCATCCGGGAAGGAAGTCTACTCCAGGAGAAAATGGGTGTTAAGAAGAATATGAATGTTGAAGGCAAGGTGGAGAAATAAAAAGCTTGGTTGGTAGCAAAAGGTTATTCCTGTGTGCCGTGAATTGATTTTGGTGATATTTTTTTCCATGTTTCCAAAGTTACTTCTATTAGATTACTTTTATCTATTGTTGCTCCATTTGATTTTGAGGTAGAATGTATGGATGTGAAGACAAAATTTCTTCACGAGATCCGGAAGAGGAGATATACATGAAACAACCCGAAGGCTTTATGGTGAAGGGGAATAAAGAATCGGTATGCATGTTAAAGAAGTCTTAGTATGGGTTAAAACAACCACCAAGGATGTGGCATTAGAAATTTGATACCTATATACGAGGACATGGCTTCACCATAAGCAAGGAGGATCACCGTGTTTATTTTAAATTAATTGGTGACCATGTTATTTTGTCTTCTATGTGGATGATATGTTTTTGATTGGAAATGACAAAAGAACATCTAAGATTTGAAGACCCAACCGTTCTCCAAATTCGACATGAAGTGATCTCCTGGGTGTTGCAAACTATATTTGCATGGAAATTAAGAGAGATCGAGAAAAGAGGAAGCTTCCGGTTAACCAGAGGAAGTATGTCGAGACTATATCGTAGAGGTTCAATATGCAAAGATGCGCAAACTAGTGAATGTTCCGATTCCCAGAGGTGTCATTTGCCAAACAATGTCCCAAGACACGTTAGCGTAGGAAGGATATGCCCCGTGTTCCATATCCAAGTGCGTGGTAGCCCGATGTATGTAATGGTTTGTACTAGACTAGACATTGCACATGCAAGTTGGGAGTATTGGAGTGTGTTTATGTCAAACCCATGGAAGGAGTATCGGATAGAAGTGAAGTTGCAAGTTTTCATATATTTGCGTGGCACTATTGGATTATGGCTTCGTGCTACTGTGGAAGACCAGGATTGGAAAGAGTGTTGGAAATCTTCGTGGTTTTTGATGCGTACTTGGCTAGAGATCTAGACCAAAGAAGATCTATATGGGTATGTGTTTAGCCTATTTGGAGGTGCAAGCTAGTTAGATGAGTAAAATATACCGTAGTGGCTCTTTCAACTACATACAGTAAAATTACATGGCAACCACTCATGCAAGCAAGGAAACATTTTGCTGCGTAGATCAGGTTCAAGTATGGGGTTGGTGCAACAAGCGATAAGATAGACTCAGATACTAAAGTGCAATTTTCTACAAGAACCTTGCTTATCATTCAAAGACAAAGCACATTGATGTTTAATATCACTTTTGTGAGAGATATGGTTGAGGCTAAAAGGGTGTTTCTAGTAAGGTGGACACTTTGAAGAATGTTGCGTATGTATTGACAAAGTCTATGAGCACTCGTGGTTCTCTGTGTAGATAAATAATGGGCGTTACGTAGGCTGGGCTGGTACCACTGCTTCCCCGTGGCCCCCAGAAGAAAACAACAAGTGGGAGAATGTCGGGTATGTGTTATATTCTTTCCATGACGCAGTCACATGCAGGGCTGCAGAAGCAGAGAACGCCCGTATGTTGCCACGGTACAAAGGTCATAGGGGCGGCAGCTCCCCATTAGGCTTGGAGTAGAGCCTGGCGGAAAAAATTGGACAACCCTATTTTCTGGCAAGGATCAGCCTCATGGTTTTGTGCATGGGTTCGCACATGGTTTTGGGGCATGATGGTTTTCGACCCCCGGTATTTTCAGATTTGGTCAAGGGAACTAGGTTATGTTCTAATCCAAGGTTAATGGATTGGGGTTTATGTACGTTTTGACATGTATATATATGTTTTTTTAACACTAAAAGGGAATATAATGAGAGATCAAGTCAGTCGTCCCAATTTGGGATCCAGGGAAAATCTCGTGTATATATTTATGTTTTATGCTCTCGCTATTGTTTATTTCTTTGTTTTTAAGATTCTGCTTTGCAGATAATTTCTATACAAAATATTAAAACCTACAATTTTTTATCGTAGTTCCCCCCCACGTTATATTTCCCCGTGTCCCGTGCTGATAAACCTGCATGTCTTAGACTATTTATGTACGAGACCTACTCCTCAAAGATATTTATTCAATACAACCAACTATTCGCTTCCCCTTTCCTGAATTGGGGTATCCCTCACACTAGATTATGATATCCTGTCCCACATAAAATATGCCTCGAGCATGTAAGGAAAATAGAAGCTCATTACTCACCAGAATAATCTCATCACTTCCACAGAGAACACTTCTACCCATAAGTATTTTTGCACCATTTCCAAAGGAACAACTCATGCGTTGGATGTACATATGCCAAATATTCATGAACCCATTCCATATGGTTGATTCCCTCACTGTGTGTAGCCTTTCGTGAATACACCATACCTCAGATGATTGTGATTTCCTGTAATTTTAGCTGATAATGTCCTTCCATGTGCCTGGAATGTTCAAATCCCTCCATAATGATTTGATAAGGAGAGCCTTCCCAAATATATCCACATCTAGCAATCCCAAGCCTCCCATTTCATTTGGCAATGTTATGTTATCCCATGAAGACAAATGGAATTTACCTACACCCCCACCACCTTCCCGGATGAAATTGACCATTGTTGACTTTATCTGAGACATAATGGCCTTCAGAGTGTGAAAAATATGAGCCCAATACACTGACAATTGTTGTAGTACTCCCTGAGCCAAAGTAAGCCTCCCAACCTTCGATAACCATCTCAAGGACCAACCATTGACTCTTTTCCGGAATGTTTCAAGTATCCAAGATAAATCTGCGGCCCTATAGTTATTTGTTTTTAAATGAAATCCCAGATATGTGAAGCCATCTTTAAGTGGTGTAGATTTGAAATTGAAAATATCAGCATCCTGTTTAACAACACATGGATCACCCTTTGAATGTAGAATGGCCGACTTACCTTCATTTGCAATCATGCCAGAAGCCTTGCCAAACCTCTCAAAAATATGTCTGAGATCAACCTATAAAGACCAAAAGAACATGCCAAATAGCAGAACGTAGTCCACAAAGAAGCTATGAGATGCTTCTTTTTCACCCATAATTTTAATACCCCGAAAATTGCCCGCACTTATAACATAATTAATTTTATTACTTAATGTATCCATCACCAGTATGAACAGTAGAGGTGATAGGGCACATCCTTGTCTAAGGCCTCTCCTGGCTCTGAAAATCCTTCAAGGTAAACCATTAATTAAAATTCCCAAAGGTTCCTTGGTGATACACCCCATAATCCAGTCCACCGTGTTGCAGTTTAACCCAATTTTTATGAGGATCATTCTCAAGAAGGTCCAATCCACTCCATCATATCCCTTGCTCAGGTCAACTTTCATGACTAACACCTCCATTCTTCGAGTTTGGATCGTGTGAATAATTTCCTAGGAAGTTACCACTGCATCATGAATGAGTCGATTGTGGAGGAAACCAAATTATTCCCTCAAACTGTGCCTAGACAATGCACCCTTGATCATGTCAGCCACTATTTTAGAAGTGATTTTGTATAAGATGTTGCACAGAGAGATTGGTATGTAATCCTCAAAGGAGAAGGATTATTTTTCCTTGGGAATAATGGAGATAAATGTGGAATTTATCGCCCCATGCATACAACCTTTATCCCGCGGTTCCTCCACCATGTCTACAATATCCTCTAAAAAAGTTCAGAAAAATGAGCAAAAAAACCTGAATTCCACCAATCAAGTCCTGGACTTTTGTCCCGGGAAAAATTTTGAGCACCCTCTCAACTTCACTGGTGCATACCATGGCATTAAGGGAATTGTTGTCATCCTCTGAAAACATAACTGAGAATTCCTGCACACCCCATATCTTGTTCTCATTGTACCCACCCCCCTCGCCCTGATCACAAAATAGGTCCTCAAAATATTTCACCGCTTCCCCCTTAATCATATTTGTGGTGTGATACTTCTGATCATTCACACTGATAACCTAGATGGTTTTACCCTTACGACGCATGTTATAAAATGCATGGAAATACTTATTGTTTAGATCCCCCTCCCATAGCCAAAGAGCACGACTTTTTAGCATCCACGTCTGTTCATGATCCATGAGAATATTTCACTTTGCGGCCTCTAATGACTTGATACGGTCCCAACCCTTATGTTTCATGTCTCCCGCATCAATGTTAGCAAAGATCTGTTTGGTTTCCCGAATATTCTCCTGTAAATCAGAAAAAAGGCTTCGCTTCTTATGCCTTTCCCATACCCTAAATTTGGATTTTAAACCCTGTAAGGTATTTTCCATATGTGCCATGGGAGACACCTCCGGGCCCCCTAGCCGGGCCTTCAATAATTCCAAGACCATAGAGTCGAATCTTGCATCCTCTAACCAACACCTATTAAATTTCAATGGAATTGCTTTCATGGGTTTTCGAAACTTCCATTTTAACACTATGGGATGATGACATAATATCAGCAATCCCTCCATCCATGTTTTCACCATCCCCATGTAATCCAAAAGAGCTTCCTACACAAAAAATGGTCAAGACATTTTGTAATATAATCATCTCCCTGCCTACCATTGTACCATGTTGGGAAACCAACCTCTAGACGTAAGTCTTTCATTTGTGCCTCCCATACCATATCTGATATAAAATCAGCAAGGGGGTCCATCTTGCAGTGCACACCCCAACACTCTAGCCTATCTAAAGTGCTATTGAGGTCACCAACAATAAGAAGATGACCCAATTTGAAAATCCTGCAGACGTCCATCTGCTTCCAAAAATTGCCGCTATAATAATAGGGTGCATATGTATTCAAAATGTGAACCTTGTTCATGCAGCCATGGATAAAATGAATCAATATAATCCCCCCCAAAAAATTGAATGTCGAGAGAGACACCCACCGAGGATCCCACATAACCACCGTGTCACCCGATCATCCCACTACATCAGATGCCACTATGTTAATCTGGAAACATGGCATAGAAAAAGATAATAGCCTTATCAGCTGTAGTCATCATCTCTTGGATAAAAATCATAAAAGGAGAAAGCCTCGACAAAATTTCTGTAGGGACACAAAATTCTCACGTCCCCAAAAACCCCTCATATTCAGAGAAAAATAGATCATTCGAAACCCCCTATGCGGTCTCCAGTTCTCTAAGGACCCGAATGAACACTATCGACATAGGAACATCCGTAAAATTACCCGATAGAAACTCTTGGTCAGAATCCCCAAGGGGAATTGGTCTTTTCTTCAAACGAGGGTGTCCCTTCCCCTTCCACTTATTCACATTAGGAGTCAAAGATGGGCTAATAATAATAGTGGGATAGGCAGGGGTATCTTGGTCCATAGTAAAGGGATCCAGGTCATCCTCTGGGTTTAATAAAAAAAATCCCAAGCCACAGCCTATAGAATTACAGGGCGAGAGTAACAGATCAATAAAAAGAGGTTTTGATGGATTTATAATCGAAGACAAAGGAATATCATACGACAGGTGGACAGGTAGTGGAAGGCAAGAGTCATCACCAATGCCCATAATAGAAAATGGTTTAGTCACCTCTTGGTGATATTCAAATGGGATCAAAACGGGCTTCATTGTAGATGGGTGAGGTTCCCTACCCAGATATGCATGGCATGACACTTCATGGGAGGATGAATGAGAGCTCCTAAAAACACAGGGAACAATCATGAGCCCAAAAAAAATGGGATAAATTAGCAGGATAATGCTTTACTTGGAAGTAGGTGAGCCGATTTGGAGAAGTCTTGAGCCGATATATTCGGGGATTTTCACCTCGAGGATTGATTAACGACGAACATCCCCTAATTCTTCCGTGGACACAGACACGTCCATAGAAGATGGCTGGTTTGATGGCACAAGTGGCATCTGAAAGGGATTTTCTAGAAATCCAGACACAAACGATGGACAATATTCTCCCATGCTAAATTAAGTGAAGCGGAAACCCACTTGAGAAAGAGAGCTCAACAAGAACCCATGCCACTCTTTTTTCATAAACCCCTAGAAACTTTGGGTACATGAAAATTCATTTTCCTATGGAATTTCTGATGGTCGTTAGCACATGATGGGTCCATAACTCAAGAGGCAAACCTAACAACTTCACCCAAACTAGGTGGTTCTAAGGGGTGCTTCTCGTAGGGTTAAATTGTACCATCTATGCATAGCCAAGAAACATCTACCCATCACCCAAGGTCTGCTAAGACCCTCAACAAAATCCTCTGGCTTTGTGAAGTGAAAACAAAACCACCCATTTAGTAATTTTCATACCTTCTGGGGGTACCCAAGAATCTTAACCCACGCTGAGCTCAACCAGTGTGCATATCCACATTCCAGTCGTTGTCAAAAAACTATTTACCAACCAAAGCATGTGACTATAAGCTCGTCAACCTATCCCACATCACGTCGCAAGTTTAAACGGTTTGGAATTATTCATAGGTAGTGTATGTCTGCTCACGTCCCTCTTCAAATTCGAGTTATCATAATAATCAAGCTTAGGGTGCCCAGCCCCATCGATAGCAGTGTAAATTCCATCTAAGTGTAGTGTGGGTGATTCATTAAGTCCAATGTGTGTCAAGGAATGCTCGCCACCTTCCGCAATTTCCACAACCTGGATCAATGCATAGTTTGCAGACTCATCCTCCTCTAAATCCTCTAAGAAGGACACCAAACCTGCCATGTAAGCGAAAAATGAACAACACCAGCCTGCCAGGTCATACAATGTTTTAACCAAGTAAAACTGGCAGCAACACATAAATGTGACCTCAAAAATAAATAGATTAAACCCCACCTCCTGAAAAACCCGACGTTAAGAAATCTCGCTCCATAATAGTGATTTGATCCAGTTAGACCCCAACTAGCTCCAACCAGTGCCACGTACCTAGAGGTCATCCTCCCTCCTTAGATATGGATATAAAAGGCCATCATGAATTAAAAGAAGTAGGTGAAAAGGAGGTACTTTCAGTAAGGAAAATGTATAGCCCCAAATATCCACTGCCAAACTAATCTGACTTAAATGTATAGTACCACCCCTTCACTTGGAAATTCAAAATATTTTCAGTGTCGGAAAAAAAACCCGACCACCAATATCTGGCCGTTGAGATACCATTGGTTTACGTCGAAGAAATGTAGGGATAACTCAATAGGAAAATTTAGGAAATCCCCTTTGGCTCCCTACTTCTGTAGCCTCCACCTGCCAGGGTTAATAACTAATGCAAAGACAACAAATTGTTTGCAGCATCAGCAGCAAGTGAAACCGCAAAATTGGCAACACTGATGACACACATAACCATCGAAGTTTTTACATGGCCTGTACACAATAATGTATTCCTTCCATTTATTTCTCCAAGAGAGAGAATTATTCCCTTCACCCGAGATCATTCTCTAAACAATAAGCCTTTGCCACCACCCACTCATGTCTGCGCTCCTTGACACAAACAATTTTTTCTTCACCTACCTCATAGAAAAAAAAACCCATAGGACCTATGTTGATAGTGTTTCCACACCCCACTGGTTCTTTCCTCCCTCCACATCCCGTCCTTTATATTCCAAACAAACCCCCATTAACATGGAGGCTAAGCTCCAATTTCAACATACCCCACTAGCTGCCGTATATCGCTCCTATGTGCCTAGTGTTTTACCAGCCTTCAATCGGCCTCCCTCCTTTCATCCTCAATCTTTCATGGCCATAGAGAAAGCATTTCTCAATCTGTCTTTCATCCTCCTTATATACATACATACACACACACATATATATATATACCTTTAATACTTAATATTTTTCCCTTTGTTAAAATTTAGCTCACTAAAAAGCATGTAAAGTGTGTGTATATATATCTATAGACACACACACACACACACATTAGTTTTTCCTTTATACATTTGAAATATTTTTTTATTTTTACTTATTATTTTTTACTTGGATAAAATTTACCTCACAAAACTATTATGTAGTGTGTGCACACACATATTATTTTATCCTTTATACATTTGAAATATTTATTAATTTTTATTTATTGTTTTTTACTTGGATAAAATTTACTTCACACAACTATGATATTAATTTACGTAATTACATATGTTTATTAATTTCAACTAAGATTAATTTTACTTCATAGAAAATCATTTTAATTATAATACCAATTATATCATAAATACTTATTGTTTTTTAACTCACACAAAAATGTTTTTAACTATAATATCAATTTACTTAAATTATTTATTTGAAATGATGTTTATTTTTTTCACTTTGATAAATTTTATCTAGCACAACCAAGTTTTAACTATGATATCAATTTACACGTAATAATATTTTACATATTTTCTCTAAAATGCCTAGTAAGAATCAAAGTAAAGCCAAATAAAGAATATATTGTTGTTCTGTTCTAAACTTAGTTAGTTTGTTGTCCCAATATAAATCTAGGCAAAAAAAAATTCATTACTACACGTTATATAATTTATTTATTTTTAAGAAAAATCATACACTAACTAAATTTTTCACCACCTGTACTCTTTATACTCTACTCATTATGTTTACTTGATTTTGTCAATGCTTAATTTTTTTTCATACTCTAACACTTATTTTAATTTTGTGACAAAAAAATTAATGTATATATGCATTTTTTTAATTTAATTTTAACTCATATATTTAATATTGTTCTTTATTATTTTGTAGAAATTATATGCACTAAGCATGCATATGTCCAAGATCCACCTGATCTCACACTATTTAACTTTATGCAAGATACCGAATCTATTCCACTTGTTAATCTTTTGTGGAAAATTTAATTGCACACACATGTGAAGCATAAATAAAAATATTCAATCGCACATAACACAGTTTCTAACCGGGAAAGCCTGAAGCTGAAAACCCCAGCTATATATTATGTAACATGGAGATCATATGAAAATCTCATAAAAGCATACAAAGCTTATCACAAGCCCTGAGTACAGTACAATCGTCATACACTAATGAGGACCAATCTTGCAAATCCATGCACCGATCTTTGCCTCCTGCTATCCTGCCTCCACTGCGCAATCTTTGGTGAATAATAGCTCTGAATGAATTCGAATTACTCCATCCTTGACTGCGCAATCCTCATTGGCATCTCCACTAAGTGTGTGATGCAATCAATGCATCACTATAGTCACAACATATAGTCTATCTTTCCCTTTCCCCTATCTCTCCACTGGTCTCCACTAAAACTGCCATGCACTGTAGTTAACTACTGTATTTTTCAGTTGATTAATGAGTTATTATTTGTGAATTAATTAACTAATTAATTCAATTCACTCTCACTAGTGTATCAATCAGTTAGACTAGATACAACTAGCTCAACTGAGTCTAACAGAGTTAAACTAAATACAACTCCATAACTACTTCTTCCAACTATGTCATAACTCTGCCACTTGAGTTCTAACTGAGTCCTTCATGCAATAGTTCCAGTAAACCCTTAGGAATAGTGTAATTCCTTCTGTCAGCTGTTGTGCCACATCTGTGCACTGAACTGAAGTGCTCCAAGAGAATAAGTTGCTGTTTAGAGTCTGATTATTATTAAGAGCTAATAATAATCGACATGTATCTATTTTTAGATTGACGATCTATAAATAGACTTCGCCCAATATTCTAAAAATAGAATTTCACCTATTTTTCCAACTTGATCAACCATCCATAAATAGCATCCCTCAACTTCTGAAATATGATCATCATGTCTAAAATAGACATAGTCTAAAAATAGACTTGCGCCAAAAATAGCCTGCAGGCCCACTTAGTGAAGGTGACTCTTTTCACTAAGCTCATCATCTTGTTGAATCTCAACACTTCTTCTCAACAAGATAGGGATTATCCTTCACCTTGATCCTGCCTCTATGGTATTTGAATTTGCTCTTGGTGAGCACCTTCGTCAGAATATCTACATCCTGATCCTCCGTAGGAATGTACTGAAGCAACATGATCTTCCGCTGCACACAATCTCTGATATGATGATACCGGATATCAATATGTTTAGATCTATCATGAAACATAGGATTAACCAAGAGTTTAATGCAACTCTGATTATCACAATGAATCACCATGGGATCTAAATGTGAACCAAACAAACCAACCTGAATCTTCCTCATCCAGATAGCCTCACATGCAGCTAAACTTGCTACCATGTATTTTGTTTTCGCTGAACTGAGTGCCACAGATCTTTGTTTTCTGTTGTACCAAGAAAATTTCATAGATCCGATACTTAAAATCCCTGCTGATGTGCTCTTTCTGTCTATTGGGCTTCCTGCCCAATCTGCATCCGTGAAGCCATGCAACTTCACTTCATCTGTTTATCTGTACCATAAACCATACTCAGATGTGCCCCTGAGATATCTCAGGACATGCTTGCCTACCTTCCAAAAGAGCTTGGTAGGCTTAACCATCGCTTGTGAAAGCTGGTTAACCGCAAAGCATATGTTTGGTCTTGTATTGACTAAATACATGAGCGAACCCACCAACTGTCGATAAACAGTGGCATCCACTACCTCTGCCATGTAGCATCCTGTTTCTTTCAATTTCCTGGAAGAGGAGTGTCGATAGGATTGCAGCCTTGCATGTGAAACTTCTCTAGTATCTCCGAGGCATACTTTCCTTGAGACACAAACAGTTCACCTTCCTGCTGCCATATTTCCAATCCAAGGAAACAATGAAGGAGGCCCAAATCCTTCATCTCAAACTCCTTTGCAATATCTACCTTGCATGAGTGTATCAACTGCTCATCACCTGTTAGTATTAAATTATCAACACAAAGTACAATGATTAAAATCTTACCCTCAACCAAAATTTGGTACAGGTTTGCATCCGCCTCGCTCTTGGTGAAGCCAGGTCTAATGAAATAGTTGTTGATCCGAGTGTTCCAACATGGGGTGCTTGTTTCAGCCCATACAATGCTCTTTTAAGTTTGCACACATGTGACTCGCTGCTAAAGATCTCAAATCCTTTAGGCTACTCAATGTACACCTCTTCCTCAATGATCCCATTAAGGAACGCAATATTCACATCCATCTGATGAATGTGCCAACCCATTTGTGCTGAGAGAGCAAGGATGGTCCGTATAGAAGAATACCGTACGACAGGTGTAAAGGTTTCTTCATAGTCAATCCCCTCAATCTGTGAGAAGCCCCAGGAAAAAAATATTGCCTTATACTTCTCGACGCTCCCATCAGTAGCTTGCTTTACCTTGTAGATCCATCTTGATCCTACAACTAATTTTCCCACCAGCCTTGGAACAATCTCCCAAGCACTGTTTCTGACAATGGAGTCATACTCCTCCACCATGGCATCTACCCATGTGGGCTCCTGCACTGCTTCTTTGAAAGAAGATGGCTCTGTCACAATACACGTGCTCATAAGATCCATGTATCCAATATATCGGTCAGGTGACTGTCTCTGTCTGTGTTGTGATGTAGGAACTCCTACATTCTGTGCCACATCAAGCTTCAGTCTCTCAGCTTCTGTGGTACACTTTCTGCCTTGTTGGATGTTTGGTTCTGCATGAGTGGACTCCTCCATTCTATGAATCTCATCCTATGGCTGATCCACATCCAGAGGCTCATCTTTGGGAACAAGAAGTTCCTCTTCCGCATGCAAGTGTAGCTCCCTCTCAAGCGACAACTTCATGGCTTTCACCTTATTGAATTTTATATCTCATCGCACAACAGTCATCTGACTTTCTGGAAAATACACACGATAGTTATGGGGTGTTTCTGTGTACCCCACAAATATCCCAACTTCTATAGTTGGCTCCAGCTTCTTCCTGGCATCCTTCGTCACATGAATGTAAACAGGTGTACCAAAAATCTTCAAATGAGAAATATTAGGCTTCTTACTAGTAAAAGCTTCTTCGGGTGTACTCATGCCAAGTACTCTATGAGGACAACGGTTTTGCACATAAACCGCAGTGTTGCATGCTTCCGCCCACAAGTGCATCGGTAGGCTCTCGTCATGCATCATCTCTCATGCAACACCCACGATCGTTTTGTTCTTTCTCTCTGCGACCCCATTCTAGTGTGGGTTATGAGGCGCTATGAGTTCTCTTCGAATTCCTTCTTTGCTACAGAAGTCTTTGAATTCGCCTGAGATGTATTTGCCACCATTATCGCTTCGTAGAGCTTTCACCTTCTTGCTTGACTCCTTCTCCACCAATGCCTTGAACTCACAGAACTTTGAGAACGCTTCACTCTTCTTCTGCATGAAGAAGATCCAACATCTAAGAGAATAATCATCAATAAATATCACATAATACCCGTGTTTTGCTGTTGAAGCAACCGAGAATGGTCCACACACATCTGAGTGAATTCTCTCCAGGATCACCGAAGCACGGTTCTCCTTCTCATGAAAGGTGGTCTTCACAAACTTACCCATTTTACATCCTTTGCACTGATCTAACTGTGCAAGAGTACCCTTGGGAAGTCCAGTAGAAATTTTCTATAAAATTTTCAAAGCTCCATGGTGAAGATGGCCCAATCTCTTGTGCCTTAATTTTCCCACATCCCGGCTCACCACTTCTTCTGCTTTGCCCACCATTGCAGTGCAACCATTTACCTCTAGTTTGTAAAGATTCTTAATTCGAACCCCTATCTTCTTGGTTTTACCAGTTGTTTTATGTCGAAGGAAAGCTTTTCCTACACTGAAAACAACATCATAACCCTTGTCTTCCAGCATTACGACTAAGACCAAGTTCTTCTTCGGACCTGGAACATGCATAAAATTCTTCAACAAGAACGGATTACCGAACTCCCTCTCAAAGGTAATGGTCCCAATGCCAGTCGCATTGTACCGACCATCATCGCCCATCTCTATATGCATCTATAGGTCCTTCTCCTCCAAGTCACTAAAAAACTCTTTGTCTCCCGTCATATGGAAAGATGCACCACTGTCAAGATACCACACCGATCCCATGTAGCTTGAAACCAAGAATGTGATCAAGGAAAAATATAGCTCAAATTGCGAGGCTAAGGCCTCTCTAGCTGCAGATCTAGCAGCCTGCTTATTCTTCTT
Organism: Pinus albicaulis; assembly: GCA_034641835.2. Taxonomy (NCBI): domain Eukaryota; kingdom Viridiplantae; phylum Streptophyta; class Pinopsida; order Pinales; family Pinaceae; genus Pinus; species Pinus albicaulis. The sequence goes on from CM076578.1 coordinate 677,563,269, forward strand.
CTTCTGTGGATAGTTAGTGGCGAAATGTCCATGCTCGTGACAATGAAAAAACTTCACTTTGGACAAGTCCTGCTTCTTGTCTTTGGCACCAAATTTTGAAGAAGATTTCTTCCCCTTCCCTTTCCTTACTTTGGTAGCCAAAGCACAATTATCTTCATCTTCATTCTTCGATGAAGATCCATCCCTAGTTCCCCTCCTTATCTCCTCCTGCACAAGATCTGACAAAAGTCGCACCCATCCTGGCAGTTTCTCCTGTCCATTGACAGAGTCTTCGTAGCTATGCCAAATCTTTGGAAGCCCAAGGAGAACCAAGCTGACCAAGTCTTTGTCATCAACAACAACCCCCACACTTCCCAGTTCATCCTTACAGTGGAAAAACTTCATGAGGTATTTTGGAATACTGTCGCCTTTCTCCATTTTTATTCTTCTGAGCTTCTCTTTAAGCGCGAACTTCCTCTGGTCACTTCTGCTTTGGAACAAGTCTGTCAAAGAATTCCACATTAAGAATGGAGTGGCTTTCCTGTGAAGGTTGGACAAAATATGGTCCTTCACACCTTCCAACAGAATTCTCCTCATATTTTTTGTCTTCTTTTGCCATGCATCAAGTAATGCAGCATCTCTAGATCCCGGCTTAGGAACATTGCTATCGATGAACTCCTTCAGCCCATTATCCTACAGCACTGCCTCCATCCTGTCCTTCCAGGCTATGTAATTCAAGCTCCCATCAAGGGCATACTCCAATCTCAACCCGTTGAAAGACATTTCAATGTATACTTGATTTCTGCACCAAGAATCTTCTGTAGCAAATTCGAATTGTCCACCAGCACAAGCTCACTTCACAATTGCAATATTCAATCAACAATGCTCTAATACCATGTAGAAATTATGTGCACTAAGCATGCATATGTCCAAGATCCACCTGATCTCACACTATTTAACTTTATGCAATATATTGAATCTATTCCACTTGTTAATCTTTTGCAGAAAATTTAATTGCACACACATGTGAAGCATAAACAAAAATATTCAATCGCACATAACACAGTTTTTAACTGGGAAAGCTTGAAGCTAAAAACCCCAACTATATATTATATAACATGGATATCATATGAAAATCCCATACAACCATACAAAGCTTATCACAAGCCCTCAGTACAGTACAATCGTCATACACTAATCAGGACCAATCTTGCAAATGCATGCACCGATCTTTGTCTCCTACTAGCCTGCCTCCACTGCGTAATCTATGCTAAAGAATAGCTATGAATGAATTTGAATTACTCCATCGTTGACTGCGCAATCCTCATTGGCATCTCCATTAAGTGTGTGATGCAATAAATGCATCACTATAGTCCCAACAGATAGTCTATCTTGCCATTTCACCTACCTCTCCACTGGTCTCCACTGAAAATGCCATGCACTGTAGTTAACTACTGTATTGTTTAGTTGATTAATGAGTTATTATTTGTGAATTAATTAACTAATTAATTCACTCCACTCTCACTAGTGTATCAATCAGTTAGACTGAATGCATTGTTAACAGTCATGAGTGCTTAAATACGACTCCCATAACCACTTCTTCCATTGTGTCATAACTCACGCCACTTGGGTTCTAACTGGGTCCTCCACGTAGCTCGATAAACCATAGGAATAGCATAATTCCTTTTTGCAATCTTGTCTCCATCTGTTGTGAAGTGATGCTCAAGAAAGATATAAGTTATTGTTTTAAATTGATTAATATTAAATAATAATAATGAAAATGACATATCAACACTAAGATTGTGAGTCTGATGAATTTGAATATTCATCTTCTAAAAACCAAATTTCATCTTTCCAACTTGATCAACCATCCACAAATAGCATCCTACAACTTCTGAAATATGATCATCATGTCTAAAAATAGACATATTCTAAAAATATACTTGCTCCAAAAATAACCTGCGGGCCCACTTAGTGAAGACGACTCTTTTCACTAAGCTCATCATCTTGTTGAATCTCAACATATTTATTAATTAACCGATACATATTTTTAAAGTTTTCCCTCATATACAAAATTGTACAACCCAAGTTTACAAGATTGTAATATCCCTATCGACACAAACAAAAAATATTTTAAATGATGTTTGTATAGTACCTCAATATATATATATATATATATATATATATATATATATATATATATATATAATCACTAATATTTAATGAAATATAAAACTTTTATTTTTTTAACAATATTTTCAATTTTAAGAAACTCTAAATAGTAACTTAATGGTCACCCTATTGTATTAGAGAGAAATGTCACATTAGATATTAGACTCTTTATAGGGGTTTTAATAATAACTAATATTTAATGAAATATAAAACTTTATTTTTTTAACAATATTTTCAATTTTAAACTCTAAGTAACTAGATGGTCACCTTATTGTATTAGAGAAATGCCACATGAGATATTAGGCTCTTTTGTATGGGTTTTAATAATAACTAATATTTAATGAAATATAAAACTTTAATTTTTTAACAATATTTTCAATTTTAAACTCTAAGTAACTAGATGGTCACCTTATTGTATTAGAGAAATGCCACATGAGTTATTAGGCTCTTTTGTATGGGTTTTAATTACATCTAATATTGGCTATCTCAGTTCACTTGGAGATATTCTTTCTATGTGTGGTATTAATATATTAATTTCAGAAAGCACATTTGTCACACTCATACATACAGGCAACATAAAAAAAATGTTTTTTTTCACCTTCTATTCAGTAATTTTGAAGGTTAAACTTGCCATATAATATAAAATTCATTTAGTAATTTTCTAACCCTATTACTCTCACACTAAACCACTTTATGGTGCTAAATATAAATAACAAATAAGTTTTCAACTTCTGTTTACCATGGATTTTCATCGCCATAATATAAGATACTTATTTGATGGTTATATGTTAACTCTGTCGACATTTATTTTATTTTAATGATCTATATGGTTAACATGTATTATACCTCTTCCGCTCGTGATATGTTATGTATCCTTGCTACCATCGAGGCATAGATGGCATCCCTTAGCAATTTAATGTGGAAGTAATGGCTATTAAATTCATTCGACAGCTGTGGATCTTGACACGATTTGATGCATTTCTCAAGGGTCTCTGCCACTGATATCCACCGTAGAAGCTAGCAGATCAACAGTTAATCTTTTAGGCGGGAACCATCTAGTTAACCCCCCCAAACCTAATGGATCTTGGTCTATTGCTTCTGAACTTGAGCTGAGCCACTCCTTCACTCTGTTGTATGTCTCCGTCGCACTGTTGAACCATGGCTCCGCCTCTGTCAAGAATTTTCTAGTCTTACGAATTTTTTCGAGGGTTTAACCCTGATAGTTCTATGTCTCGATGAGAGAAGGTGCCATTAGTATCTGCCAGGAACTCTGGTTTAGATCTTTCACTGATGCCAATGCAACTACTCCAGATCTTTCACCATTTCAGTCTCATTTTTTCGGCGCATTCACATATTTTGTTTTCTGAGTTTATCAGTTTTATCTTTCTGAGGTTTTTGATGCTCGTTCTCCTTAGTGCAATGCATTTAAATGATTTTTTTTCAGGTTTCCACGCTCCGAGGATGAAGTCCAGATTAATTCTAAGGTAAATTCTTTAAAGGTTTTCTTTGTCCCAATACTTGTGAACTCTAATTTTCCTTTAGATATAGATTTTCTTTAATTCTTGAATGGATTTTTACTTACCCACATCTCTCGGATTTTGGTACAGGCCAATATCTTCAGGTTGGTGTTTTCTCTAGTTAACCGATTCTTCTTTGGCATACAATTTTAGTGACTTTATGGGTTACTTCGGTCACGTCTAACACACTTAGCCATTCTCAAGGTACTTATAACACTCATGTCCAAACAATGAGGTTTAATTACTCACAGGTGTTTTCTAGCCTTCCCGGGGTTTGCATCCTTCTAAATATGGCCTATTCATCGGCCTGGTTTAAGATTAGTTTATTGTTCAAATGCTTGTATTAAAGGATTAAGACAAGGTTCCGTCCAAGATACTCATGGACTCGGACAACCTTCTGCTCTTCTGTTTTGTAAAGAAAAGTTTCAATACATATATTATGACATATTTTTTACTGAGGTTTTATTTATAAGAATCGACCCTTGTTTTTAATTCAATCTTTCTTTATTTATGGCCTTCATTGATACATTAATAGCGTTACTTCTATGAGCCATTCGAACTGTTCAACTATTGTAGCACTACGTCCCATTTTTCTTGTAAAGGAAATAATAATGTCGATTTTGTTTTACGTAATCGAATTATTGTTACTATTCTATTTCATTCTGCTTGTATTTCCTTTCGTATCTTGGTTTAAGTGTAAAGCTAGATAAATTATCATTTTCTACAGTTAGTTTGTATTTTCAATGTTCATATAAATTTAAGCTCCCTACTTCTTCTGTAGTCTATTATCGATTCTTGCCTTTCGGTACTTAATATCTATTTTCTCTGTCTTTTCTTGTTATGTATATTTTTTAAAGAAAAATCGCGGTGACCAGACCATCATACCCCATTGTCCGAGTATAGATACCAGGGTTAATGATGTGTATAGGGTTGGGGACTCCTACACCCAGTACCAATGGTTAAATTGACTTATTTTTATGAAATAGTAAAGTTTATAGTTAAATATTTTTACTTGCATGATAATATAAATCTACTAAGTTCACATATCTCATCATATTACATTTATTAGTAGAGAATAATGTTACATGCATTCTAATAATTTAGATGAATCCTTCAGTAAAAATGCAATGTATAGTTTGGATTTTTCACAGCTTAGTTAGTTACTGTGAATATTTATCTACCATACTCTCTTTATAACCTACAACAATGGATAAAATATCTGCAATATAAAAATTATAGACTCTACTAGATTAGATTTTAGCTTCTTGCCTTAGATCATAAAATATTTATTATTTTCATAACTTCACATTTCTGATAAAGTGAATATTCGACAGAATATATATAGATTTTATAAGTCAACAAAAAGTTTCACAGAGTAATATTATGACACAGTATGTCCAAATAGAACAATTTTCAACACAGAATATATTACAACACAGTCCTTTTCTGGTCTAAAATATGTTCTATATATAATAACATAAAGAATAGATAATTCTTTTCTATCTATTATTATTAAACATACATTCAGTTATCTGAAAATATTTGAGTCAAGCTGTGGCATCCTCCCAACCAAAAAGAGAGGCAATGATGTCCTGCTCTTCCCCCGTGCTTCCACTAAAAGGTATGGGTTGACAATATTTTTTCTGCTGTGACCTCAGGACTGCAAGTCTTGTCAGTGCGAGAAATTTTTCAGGAATATATGAGTGATTTCGAATGGTCTCTACCTACTCAGGAAACTCTTCACTCTTCCTTATCCCATGAACAAAACCCCCCTTCCTCACTGGGATGAGTTTCTTATCCCTAGAGGAGCATGTAACTGTTCAACTATCCAACCACCTTTCAGCTCTTGGAAAAAATTTACCTTCATCCTTTTACTTTTACTTTCCATAACCAATTTATTATTCCTAATTAAAAAGAAAGAAAAAAATAAATTTACCATCAAAGTAATAATTGTCTCAATCTTTTTCCTTAATCAATATTAAAAATGTCTTTTAACTAGTTAACAACTAGTTATCCTTAATGCAGCTGTCACAACTTCCCCCCTGGAAGTAACACCATCCTCGGTGTTTCACTCTAGCTCTGAAAAGAGCTTTGGATAAGCCTCACACACAAATCTTTCGTCCTCCCAAGTAGCCTCATTTGGGTCAAAGTGCTTCCACTACACTTTAACATGGGTGATGACTTGCTTTTGGAGCATTATTTTCCTCTGGTCAAGTATGTGTTGCGGCTTGACCAGAAACTCGCCATCCAGCTCTACCTGCGAAGAATAAAGTTCCATGTCAAATTCACATAAAGAAATCATATTTCAAGTTAGGATTTTTAATTCTATCCTACCTATATATTTTGCCAATGTATTACGTGCCTTGAATCATGCACATAACGCTACAACAGGGACACATGAAACACATTGTGTACTCGAATGTGACTGGGTAAAGCAAGCCGATAAGCCACTGGTCCTACCCTTTCCAAAATTTGGAAAGGTCCATAGAACCTGGGAGCCAACTTGGCACAAGAGGTCCACCACAAGGTGCTCCTCTTGGGTTTGATCCTCACATACACATGGTCTCCCACTTCGAATTCTGGGTAACACCTCTTTTTATCTGCGTAGATCTTTTGCTGATCTTGTGTAGCCTTTAAATTTTTTCTTATCTTCTTTACTTATGATTCCATTTCAGCCAACATCTCGAGTCCCAACATTAATTTTGTTTCGGGGCTGCTCCAATTTATGGTTGTGCGACACTGCCTCCTATATAAGGCCTCAAAATGAATCATTTTCAGGGACTCCTGATAACCATTGTTGTAAGAAAATTCAACAAGATGCAAATAATCTTCACATTTGGTTGGCTGTTGCATCACATACATGCGCAGCATGTCTTCCAATACTTGGTTTACTCGCTCTGTTTGTCCATCGGTCTAGGGATGATAAGCTGTACTAAAGTTTATTTGGGTTCCCAGACCTATAAATAGATTCTTCCAAAATGTTGAGGTAAATTTAACATCCCTGTCTGAGATAACCGTCTTCGAAATACCATGCAGCCTGAAAATTTCCTTCATGAATATGTCTGCTATCTGTATAGTCTTGTAAGTAGATTACACAGGTATAAAATGTGCAAATTTACTCAATTTGTCTACTACCACCATGATGGAGTCATTTTGCTATTTTTTCTACGGTAAACCTGTAATGAAGTCCAGGGATATGACCTCCCACTTCCATTCAGGTACCGGTATGGGCTGCAACAATCCTGTCGAATGTTGATGCTCCATCTTCACCAGCTGACACTCCAAAAATTTATTTAAATACTCAGCAATATTTTTACGCATACTAGGCTAGAAATATACCTTTCTAATTGCAATTAATATTTTCTGGTATCCTGGGTGACCTGCATAATTATTGCAATGGTATGCATTGATTATCAACTCCTTTAGGTCCACACGGTTTGGTACATACACCTTACCTCTAAAAGTTAGCATCTGATCATAATTTACTCCATACTCAGTAGTACTTCCTTCCTTTCTAGTTTCTTCCATTTGCTACCATATGAAATGATATTCTTGATCTTTTTGTGCTTCTTCTTTTACTTGATCTAAGAATTTACTTTCAAGCTAATTGTAATAAAGCTTATACACACAATGTAGCTTTCTACTTAAAGCATTAGCTACCCAGTTTTCCTTACCCTTCACGTGCTAGATGTCCATATCAAAATCACTTAAAAAGGCATTCCATCTTCCCTATCTAGAGTTTAAATCAACTTGCTTAAAATAACTAGTCAAGTTGCTATGGTTTGTATTTAGCACAAACTTTTTACCCAGCAAGTAGTGTCTCCAAAACCGGAGCGAATGTACTACTGCTGTTAATTATAAATCATAAGCTGAGTACCTTTGTTCATGTTCCTTCATCTTTCTTGACACATAAGCCACTACTTTTCATTCCTGAGATAGAACTGCCCCAACACCCTCTTTACTTGCGTCTGTGCATACATCAAATTCTTTGTTGGGATCAACTATCCTCAGCACTGGTGCAGTGGTCAAAAGTTGTTTCAATTTTTTAAAATTTTTCTGACATTCAATAGCCCACTTGAAGGTTTTTTCCCTTCCTCTACAAAGAGGTAATAGGAAAATAAATTTTGGAAAATCCCTCAATAAATATCCGATAGTACCCAGCTAATCCCACAAAGGATCGAATGTATGCTACATTCTGAGGTACTCGCCATTCCATGATTGTCTTAATCTCCTCTGGGTCAACAACAATCCCTTCTGCTGAAATGACATGGCCTAAATACTAAATTTTTGTTTTAAATAAATCACATTTGCTGAAATTAGCATACAACTAGTGTTTCCTTAACATTTCCAGCACAATTCTTAAATGCTCTTTATGTTCTTCCTGGTTTTTAGAATAGATTAAAATATCATCTATAAATATAAGTACAAAATTGTCCAAGAAAGGACGAAAGATTCCATGAATTAACCTCATAAAGGTTGTTGGTGCATTTGTTAACCCAAAGGGTAACACCACAAATTCATAATGCCATACCTGGTATGGAATGCTATCTTGTAAATGTCTTCATCCTTTATTCAAATCTGTTGATATCTAGATCTTAAATATATCTTCGAAAACACTGTGGCCCCCTTCACTTGATCAAACAGATCATCAATCCTTGATAATGGATACTTATTCTTGATTTTTAACTTGTTAATATGTCTATAATCCATGCAAATTCGCATGGTTCCATCCTTCTTCTTCACGAACAACACTGGTGCTCCCCAAGGGGACACACTTGGATGAATGTAACCTTTATCCAGTAGTTCCTGTAACTGCATTTTTAATTTAGTCAATTCTAGAACACTCATTGTATAAGGAGCCCTTCACACAGGTGATGCTCCTGGCATTAACTCTATAGTAAAATTGATATCTCGTCTTGGTGGCAATCCAGGAATATTTTCTGGGAAGACATCCATGAAATCCTGCACCACGAGCATGTTTTCCATCATAGGTGATTCTTCCTTGGAATCAGCATATCCCACCTGAATAACATATATTTGAAAACCCTTCCTCATACATTTACTCATTTGGAACGCAATGATTGGACGTAGCTGTAGCGGCTTCTTGACTCCTTGAATCTCCTTATGTGTTCCATCTTGAATTCTGTATTAAATAACCTTTTCCTTGCAGTCCACTAAGGTCCAATGTATTTCTAGCCAGTCCATGCCCAACGAAACATCGTAGGACCCTAATGGTAGTATGTTCAGGTATACCTGTAACTACTGTTCTGAAATTTCCAAAGTATAGTTTGGAATCTTGGTAGTTACCTTTCTTTTTTCTCTTGTGGTTAGCTGTAACAACCATGAATTTTTGAATTTATGTTCTTTAAGTTTACATAATTCCACTACTTGGCACTAACATAACTTACACTTGCACCTAGGTCTACCAAAATAGAAACAGATTGAGATAGTAATTTCCCTTCCAACTCAATCATCGTTGGATGATAATCTTCCTGTCGATCCTCCAACATCGCGTTGATATGAGGAATGTTCCGTGCCACATCGCCTAATCTGTAAGCTTCCTACAGGTTTGCAACTGTGTCATTTCTTGCTCGTTGTGGGCAGTTTTTATAATAGTGTGCCTCACCACACCCCCAACACTATAGAGGTGGCTTGGTCACCTGTCCTTGCTCAGGTTTGCTGGATGCCTCTGTAGGCTTCTCTTCTGCTTGCCATTGAGTTCTTTGATGATTTCTGTCAAACTGTTTATTGAAAAAACTTCGTGCAGAACTCTTAAAATTATTTCTTTTGGCGCCTTTGAAATTTGAGTTATTTTTCTGTCCCTTCCTTGGCTACCAATTTTTTCCAGCCTCTTCTTTAGCCTTGGACTACTGATAGCACATTCGAGCCTTATGAATGGCTTCGTCCATGGTTCTAGGATTTAAAAATTCTATTCGCTCTTTCATATGTGTTGGCAGGCTACTCAGGAATCTCTACACCTTAGCCTTTTCCTCTCGAAGGTATGGTACATAACGTAACAGGGAGGTGAATTTGGTGATATATTCATCCATAGTCATTTGTCCCAGCCTAAAGTCATGAAATTATTTATCTTTCTCATCATAGAAATGTTCTGTCAAATAATTGTCTTTAAAGTATTGCTGGAATGATTCCCAAGTGACATCTTGTTCCTCAATGCTGCGAACATTCGTCACTTCTTCCCACCAGAGAGTGGCTTTCTCCCTTAACTGATATATGGCCAATCCGACCTTCAAGTTGCTACTATACTTGTACACCTGAAATTACTTGTTCATGTTTATTAACCATGCTTCTGCCACTTCCTCAGCTTCACCATCAAAAGTTGGTGGTTTTATATTTCGAAACTCCCCCTAAAGCTCTACTTTCTTCTTTTTAACCTCTTACTGATTCGACAAGTTGCCAGATTCTACTTCATTGTAGTTTTTTTTCTTGTTACTTCTCTAGGATGGGATTCTTTCGACTCTGTCAGTGGTGTTATCTCTTTTTTGTTGTTCATCACCTTCTTGCATGTCCCTATCAGCACTGGGATGTTCCATTCCTTGATTTTGTTTGTCTGGCAGACTTTTGAGTATCTTCTCTTGGTCTTGCATTAATTGTTCGTTATCCCTTCAAACTCACACAATATCCTCCCTTAGTTGTTGTAATGTATTCAAAAGTATGCTGGTTTTATGCTGTTGTTCCTCCAACAGTCTACTCGTTTGCTGGTGCTAATCAACACTCAGCTAAATCCACATCTCAGGGTTCATAACTGGTTGTGTTTGGGGTTCCCCGGTGTCTTGGGGTGGTTGTTGCATTGTTACCCTTCTCATGATGTTCCTGCTATGCTTTTAAACTTTGTGCCTCAGTATACACAAAACTTAATCATTAGTTGACCCTTAGGGTCCTAGCGTATGAATGCTGCTCTGATACCACTTGTCACACTCATACATACAACAACAACAAAAAATGGTTTTTTTTTTTCTTTTTTTTTCTACTTAGTAATTTTGAAGGTTAAACTTGCCATATAATATTAAATTCATTTAGTAATTTTATAATCTTATCACTCTCACACTAAACCACATTATGGTGCTAAATATAAATAACATATAAGTTTTCAGCTTCCGTCTACCACGGATTTTCATTGCCATAATGTAAGATCTTTATTTAATGGTTCTATGTTAACTCTATCCAAATTTATTTTATCCTAATGATCTATATGGTTAACATGTCTTATACCTCTTCCGCTCGTGATATGTTATGTATCCTCGCCACCACCAAGGCATAGCTGGCATCCCTTAGCAATTTAATGTGGCAGTACTGGCTATTAAATTCATTTGATAGTTGTGGATCTTGGCATGATTTTATGTGTTTCTCAAGGGTTTCTGCCAGTGATCTCCGTAGTAGAAGTTAGCATATCAACAGTTGATCTTTTAGGCAGGAACCACCTAGTTAACCCCGCCAACCCTAATGGATCTCGATCTATTGCTTCTTAGCTTGAGCTGAGCCACTCCTTCACTCTGTTGTATGTCTCCGTCGCACTTTTAAGCCATGGCTCTGCCTCTGTCGAGCCTTTTCCAGCCTTACGATTTATTTTCGAGGGTTTAACCCTCATAGTTCTACGTCTCGATGGGAGAAGGTGTTGTTAGTATTCGCCAGGAACTCTGCTCTAGCTCTTTCACTGATGCCAATGCAACTACTTTGGACCTGTTTATTTTTACTCATTAAAAAGGTAATTACTCTCACCATTTCAGTCTCAGTTTTTCAGTGCATTCACAGATTTTGTTTTCTAAGTTTATCAGTTTTATCTTTCCGAGGTTTTTGATGCTCGTTCTCCTTGGTGCACTGCATTTAAATGAAGTTTTTCAGGTTGCCATGCTCTGAGGATGAAGTCTAGATTAATTCTAAGGTAAATTATTTAAAGGTTTTCTTTTTCCCAATCCTTTTGAACTCTAATTTTCATTTGGATATAGATTTTCTTTAATTCCTAAATGGATTTTTACTTACCCGCATCTCTCAGCTTTTGGTACAGGCCAATATCTTCAGGTCGACATTTTTTCCAGTTAACCGTTTCTTCTTTGGCATACAATTTTAGTGACTTTCTAGGTTACTTCGGTCACGACTAACACACTTAGCCATTCTCCAGGTACTTATAACACTCATGTCCAAACAATGAGGTTTAATTAGTCACATGCGTTTCCTAGCCTTCCTAGGGTTTGCGTCCTTCTAAATCTGGCCTATTGTGCAACTGTTTGTATTAAAGGATTAAGACAAGGTTTCATCCAAGATACTCATGGACTCGGACAATATTATGCTCTTCTGTTTTGTAAAGAAAAGTTTCAATACATATATTATGGAAAAATTTTAAAACTGAGGTTTTCTTTATAAGAATCGACCCTTGTTTTTAATTCAATCTTTCTTTATTTATGGCCTTCACTGATACATTACCAGCATTACTTCTATGAGCCATTTGAATTGTTCAACTATTGTAGCACTGCGTCCCATTTTTCTTGTAAAGGAAATAATAATGTCGATTTTGTTTTACAGTAATCGAATCATTGTTACTATTCTATTTCATTCTGCTTGTATTTCCTTTTGTATCTTGGTTTAAGCGAAAAGCTAGATAGACAATCATTTTCTATATTTTTTTTGTATTTTCAATGTTCATGTAAATATAATCTCCCTACTTCTTCTGTAGTCTATTATCGATTCTTGCCTTTCGGTACTTAATATCTATTTTCTCTGTCTTTTCTTGTTATGTATATTTTTTAAAGAAAAATATACATAACAAGACCACCATACCCCACTGTCCGAGTACAGATACCAGGGTTAATGATGTGTACAGGTTGGGGACTCCTACACCCAGTACCAATGGTTAACCCGACTTAGTTTTATGAAACAATAAAGTTTATAGTTAAATATCTTTACTTGCATGATAATATAAATCTTCTAAGTATGCATATCTCATCGTATTACATTTCTTAGTAGAGAATACTGCTACGTGCATTCTAATAATTTAGATGAATCCTTCAGTAAAAATGCAATGTACAGTTTGGAGTTTTCACAACTTAGTTAGTTACTGTGAATATTTATCAACCATACTGCCTTTATAACCTACAACAATGGATAAAATATCTGCAATATAAAAACTGTAGACTCTACTGGATGAGATTTTAGCTTCTCACCTTAGAGCACAAAATATTTATTATTTTCATAACTTCACATTTCTGATAAAGTGAATATTCGACAGAATATATATAGAAGATTTTATAAGTCAACAGAAAGTTTAACAGAGTAATATTATGACACAGTCTATCCAAATAGAACAGTTTTCAACAGAGAATATATTACAACACAGTCCTTTCCTGGTCTAAAATCTGTTCTATATATAATAACATAAAGAAACGACAATTCTTTTCTCTCTATTATAATAAAACAAACATTCACTTATTTGAAAATATTTGAGTCAAGTTGTGGTGTCCTCCCAACCAACAAGAAAGGCAATGACGTCCTGCTCTTCCCCCGTGCTTCCACTGAAAGGTACGGGTTGACCGTAGTTTTTCTGCTGTGACCTCAGGACTGGAAGTCCAGTCTGTGCCAAAATTTTTTCAGGAATCTATGAGTGATTTCTAGTGGTCTCTACCAGCTCAGGAAACTCTTCACTCTTCCTTAGCCCATGAACAGAACCCCCCTTCGTCACTGGGATGAGTCTCTTATCCCTAGAGGAGCAGGTATCTGTTCAACTGTCCAACCATCTTTCAGTTCTTAGAAAACATTTACCATCAACCTTTTACTTTTTCTTTCCATAACCAATTTATTATTCGTAATTAAAAAGAAAGAAAAAAAAAATTCCATCAAAATAATAATTGTTTGTCTTTTTCCTTAATCAATATTAAAAATGTCTTTTAACTAGTTGACAAATAATTATCCTTAATGCAGTTGCCACAACATTATAATATATATTATTATAATAAAATAATAAATAATTTTTTTATTTTTTTAAAAATTATAACATTATATTTTAAATAATATATTTATATTTATTTTAACATTATATATATTTTAAATTTTTATTACTATAAAAATATAATAATAATAATAAAATAGAAACGAATTTAAATATTAATAAAATAAATAATTTTAACTTGTAATATATATCTGTGTGTGTGTGTGTGTGTGTGTGTGTGTGTGTGTGTGTGTGTGTGTGTGTGTGTGTGTGTTTGTTCCCAATAAAAAATTAATAAAAATTGTATATTTATTTCTTATTGGTTATTATTTAAAGATTAATTTAGTACTAAATTTAAAATTTTATATAAATTTTTAGCAAAATATTGTAAATTTTAAAATATTAATTTAATAATTTACATAATATATGTATATTTATTTTAATATTATTTATATTTTAAATTGTTATTATTATAAAAATATAATAATAGTAATAGTAATAGAATTTAAATATTAATAAAATAAATAATTTTAATTTGTAAAATATATATATTTATTTTTTCCAAAAAAATTATATATTTATTTCTTATTTATTATTATGTAAAGATTTATTTAATACTAAATTTAAAATTTTAAATAAATTTTTAGCAAAATATTGTAAATTTTAAAATATTTCATTTACTTTTCCTTTTTTTTTAAATGAAAAACGTTTTGAAATAAGGTTATATAGCTATATTAATTAATATAGTTAATGCTATAAAGTTTCTAACAAATTATCCAGTTATTTATGAACTTAAATTTTTGTCTTTTATTTTTTTTAGAGGAGACAAAAAATTCAATTTCCTTGTCATTTTTGAAATTTTTTTATTTTTATCTCTCATTCTCCCACTCCAATTCACAAAATTAGAAAATACATGGAAAGTTCACAATACCCCAATGTTTTCTTTATTGACAAAATTTCTCATTTCTTAACCCCGCTTATGTCAAATCAATACAAATAAATCATATGCTTGAAGCTTGACAATATGGTAATGTTCTTTTTATCAACAAAATTCTCATTTCTTAGCCCCACCTAAATCAAGTCAATACAAATACCACAAGTGCCTTATAATCAACACAACTATGTTTCTAACAATTTATTGGAAATTTCTCTACTTATTTTTTCAGTCTCCCTATTTTACAAATGGAATCAAATATTTATATTTCCTTCTAATTGTATAACAATTTCTATTTCTATCAACATCTTTAATTTTCTCCCATTCACTAAATCCAACTCATAAAGTTAAAAAATATATTGAAATTTCATAATATGATGATGTTCTAGTTATCAACAAAGTATCTTATTTTCTAGCCCCAATTAAATCAACTCAATAGAAATAACCATAAAGTTAGAAAATAAATTAAAATTTCATAATATAATGATATTCTTTTTATCAACAAAATCGTTAAAATTTCAAATTTCTCAATATAATAATGTTGATATTCTTTTTCTAACCTCACTTAAAGTCAAGTCAATACAAACAACTCATACATTTGAATCTTCACAATATAATAATATTATCTTTATCATGAAAAATTCCCCATTTCTTAACCCCACTTTAGTCAATTCAAATACCTTGCATTGAGAATGCCGTTTTTCTTTAATTAAATAGAATTTCCATTTTTTTATTTTCCATTCCATTCAAAACCATACCAACCTATCTATTTTGTTCTATTTTGTTTTTGGTAATTTCCTTAATTTTACCTCTATTGCCATTTTTCATTTTCTGTATTTATTCTTTCCTACTCATACTTTAATGGATTTTAATAGTATGATGATTTTTTAATATTTTTATAGTATAAATATTAATATTTATAATTTTGAAAGAATATTATAATAATTAAAAATAAAATAAACAAAACTTATAAATATTAATTAAATATATATTTTAAATTATGGAAAAAATTACATATTTAATTTTTTATTTTAAAAGTTAAAAAGAAATTAGATATTAATAATATAAAATTAGAGAAGGTACACTTTCACAATTCGAATTCATACTATGTGTTGTTACTCTTAGAAAATACATGGAGTACGTGTGAAACATCTAATGCTTCAAAATAATACCTATACAAATATATACCTTTATTCTCATTCTCACCATCACCTAGCACAAGAATCTATCAACCTTAATACCTTACCCACTAGGGTCATTCAAAATTCTTCTCCACAATTTTTTGAAATAGGAAAATCTCATTAACTAAAACCCTCTTATCTAATGGCTACAAATTTTGTCATATAAAAATATTCTTATGTTTAGCTATCAACCTCAAAACCTCCAAACTGTTGTCCTACCACATAGCCAAAGTCACCCTTCCTTATATCCAAAAGGATCATTGATCGCTTCTCAATAACCCTTGCAAAAAAGAACATTAAGGTTATCTTTAAACCTCACACCACCCTTAAACAACTATTTTCTTTGTTAAGGACCACTCTGATCTAATGTTTTCCCCTGGGGTTTATCAAATTCCACGTTCTTGTGGAAAATCCCACATTGGCCAAATAGGAAGATATTTAAAAGTGCATCTAAAAGAACATATAGTTGATACCCAACACAATATAATATCCAAATCTTCCATTGTTGGGAACTCCCAAGATATCAAACACTTTATTAACTTTGTGTTAGGGTAATTTAGGTAAAACTGGCTCGGTCCAATTATGGTGTTTTTCATTCTCCAGGTTTATGAGAACCTATGGTATTGACCTATAGTATTAATGTGGAATATAACTTATTTAAAGATAGAAGGGATCCATGTTAATTTGACATGTGACCATTGGTATCCCAAGCAATGATGTCTTTAGATACCACCAATTATCTCAGTTTCGTGATCCTAACAAATAGTATCACAGTTGTGGTTATAGTTTTTGTTTCTTGATCAAATCTTGGTTATGAATGATAAGAGTTATACGAGAAATATAGCGAAGAAAAGTGCCCATCTTGGAAAGGAAGCTAAGACATGCAGAGATGGCCTAAAGGTTTGTATGAACACAATTTCAAAGTTTGATAGGAGCAGGAGATGAGTTTCATAATTTATCTAAAGGAGAGATTTGTGATGTATACAAGTCATGCATAATTGTGGCCACACAGAAGCACACATATTGGTACTTCTAGTGCTGGCTTGGAGGATATGGATCTGGTCATAATGAAACCATTAGAAAAAATTGATCGGAAGGTGTAGCTGTATCTACAGTCATGAAAGTGAGAACCCTATAATGCATCAAATTAGTAGATGATGGAAGAAAAACCTCCAAGAGGTATAGGGAAACAAGTAGAGTTGTAAATCAATGTCATCAAGTTTGTGATAAGGGGTTTTGATATAAGCGAAGAAATGGTTTTTTGGATAATTAATATCATGTTCGAGGTGAGCTTGTGAGTCAGCTCTAAGTGAGTGAGACACAGTTCTTTGGTTGGAATGAGCCATGAACAATCTGGTAACCTTTGTGTTTCCAAGTAAGTGTGCAAGATGTAAGTTGGAAGTGTAAATGTGGGTCTTCTGACATGTAGACTTGAGCCTCCTATAAGCTATGGAGAGACCTAAGGGCATAGTCCAAGATTTGGAGAGATCGAATGTCAACCTTGATGATAGTATGGAAAGGGGATTGATGCCTCTAACGTATTCTTGAAATTTTGGGAATTAATTGTATTAATTTGCATTAGCATGGAGATGGGATATTATTTGAGGTGTTGATTCAAGAGAATGGACATGATAAAAAGAATAAAGTTAAAGAGGCAAGTTTTTTGATCTTGACAAACAAAAGTCTAATTGTGATCGTAAATTGGTTTTCCGATTCTTGGAGTTGCATGCAAAATAACGATGAATTTGAGCTTGAAATGGAAGATTGGTTCGTTGCTGAAAACGTTATAGCTTTTTTTGTTGAAAAATATTAAAAACTAAATTATATGATATGTCAAGGTAGAAGTTGAAGCTTTGTGGGTCTCTCATGCTTACAAATAAAATGAATTTTTTTTTCAATGAATTACTTAATGAGGGAAAATAAGGGTTGTGTATTTTGGAATTATAGGTGAAGAATTCAAAGAAAGTTACATTGATTTCACAAACAAGAAAGTAAGATCATTTAATTTTCAGAGCTAAATCGATTAAAGATAATAAGAGAGAGCCTAGAGGTGATATGGAAGAGAAAACAAAGATGGAGCAAATTTTTTTTGAAGTTTAGTGAAGGAGCCAACTTGTGCTGAGAGTCGTTGGGTAATAACACTGATGCTGTGTGAACACCATAAGGCTTTTGGTCAAACTTATGAAATCTTTCCATAGGCATGTGTATTAGTTTTTGAGATTCAACAGGAAGATCCTAGTGAGAATTAAGCACCTAAACTAGGATGGAGCCCCGGGCTATTTTTAGGTGTATGTCTATTTATAGATGTATGTGGATAATCTATTTATACAATTCATGTCTATTTATAGATGCATGCCCACTATTATTATCCCTTAATATTAGTTGGACAATAAGCTATAATCTATTCTCAATGAGCACTTGGAGATAGTTAACTAAAGTGGAAAATCAGTTAGCTACAGGAATTTCGAGTTAAGTGGTTGGTTGGTGGGACATGCAGGTTGACGTAGTTGTAACTGAGTGATTCAAAGTTATAACAGAGTGGGAAGTGCAGTTGTGCAAGTTGTAAAATAGTTTAAGTCAGTTAAGTGAGTTAAACTCAGTTGTGCTAGTTGTAAATGAACATACACTAGTGAGAGATCAAGTGAATTAATTATTAATTAATTCACAATCAGTGGTCTCACATGCAACTGAAGATTTACTATTATTAACTACATGCATGTAAGATCCAGTGGAGACCCAGTTGAGTTCTAGGTGAAAGGGAAGTAAATTATCAGTTGTGACATTATCCGGTTGCACACATGCAACCACACACACATTGGATGTGCCCATGAGGATTGCCTAGTCAAGGCAGGAAATATTGCATTCACTCAGGGATTTCTATTAGCAGGGATTGCACAGTGGAGGTAGGTTTTTTGGAGACAGTAAATTGGCTAAGGAACTTGCCAATTTTTGTATGACAGTGTGAGACAATTAGCTCATGTACTGAGGGCTCTTAGATTGGAGCTTTGTATGTAATTGTTTCATGATCCATGATATAATATACAATAGAATATAGTGGAGTTTTTAGCTATAATATTTCCCCAGGAAATTATTTGTGTTGAGTGTAATTGATATTTATTCATGATATTGTAATTGGCGATTGTGTTTTTTTTAATTCCCCAAAGATTAGTAGAAGCGATTTTGTATTTAACAATAGCACATTTTTAGATCAACATAATCCAAGATATACATGTATTTTGTATAATTTATACATGGTATCAGAGCACAAGAAATTGCAGAAGTGAAGAAGGAGCTGAGTTTGTTGGTGGAAAGAATTCGAATTTGCAGAAAGACTTTCTTGGTGCTACGACTGATTCAAGCTTGAAATGGATTTCAATGGCTTGAGGTTAGAGTATGCACTCGAGGGAAACTCGAACTAAATTTATTGGAAGGATAAGGTGGTGGCAGTACTCAAATATAATGGCTTGAAGGAATTCATTGACAATGATGTTCCTAAGCATGCTTCGCCAGTTGCTTCCAATCTTGATGCATGGAAAAAGAAAGTGGGAAAGGTGAGGAGGATCATGTTGGAGGGTGTATGAGATGACATTGTCTCAAACCTCCATGGGAAAGCCACACCATATTTTATGTGGAAGGCTTTGATGGATCTATTCCAAAGTAGCAGCAACCATAGGAAATTGGCGCTCAAAGATAAACTCAGGAAGATCAAGATGGAAAAGGGTGACACAATTCCAAAGTATCTCACAAATTTTGTCCAATATCAGGATTAACTATGGAGTGTGGGAATAACTATTGTTGATGATGATTTGGTGAGCTTGGCTCTCTTAGGACTTCCTAAGAGTTGGCACAGTTATGAAGACTTTGCCAACAGATGGGAAAAAATTCCGAATTGGGAACGAGTGTGGTCAGATCTACTGCATGAGGAGTTCAAGCGGAACACCAGAGATGGCTCTTCATCAAGGCATGATGATGACGAGGATTGTGCTTTGGTTTCCAAGGTGAATAAGGGGAAGGGGAATAAATTCCATTCTAAATCTGAGTCTGAATGCAAGAAGCTGGATATGTCCAAGTGAAGTGTTTTCACTGTCACGAACATGGGCATATTGCTACTAACTGTCCATAAAAGAAGAATAACAATAAGGCTGCTGGAGCTGCAGCTGGTGAGGCACTTGCATCGCAATTTGAGCTTGACATCTCCTTGATTTCATGCATGGTGTCAAGTGCATTGGGATTGGTGTGGTATTTGGATAGTGGCGCTTCCTTTCACATGATGGGAGATAAGGAACTTTTCAGTGACTTGGAGGAGAAAGATCTCTAGATGCATATAGAGATGGGAAATGATGGACGGTATAGTGCTACTGGGATTGGTACCATTACCTTTCAGAGGGATTCAGGTAAACTATTTCAATTAAAATATGTTATGCCTGTTCCAGGTCTAAAGAAAAATTTGGTCTCAGTCATAATCTTGGAGGATAGAGGCTATGACGTTTTTTTAATGATGGAAAATTTTTCCTACGCCATGATAAAATAATGGGTCAAGCCAAGAGGATAGGGATTCAAGTTAAGAATCTCTACAAGCTAGAGGTAGATGTTTGCGTTGCCATGATGGGCAAGGCAGAAAAAGTGGTGAGCCAGGATGAGGGTGAATTATGGCACAGGCGATTGGGCCATATTCATCATGGAGCCTTGAAAGTCATGCAGCAAATATC
This sequence comes from Pinus albicaulis, assembly GCA_034641835.2. NCBI lineage: Eukaryota > Viridiplantae > Streptophyta > Pinopsida > Pinales > Pinaceae > Pinus > Pinus albicaulis. The sequence continues at coordinate 677,583,698 of CM076578.1, forward strand.
TACTAGAATTCCAATGGGAACACTTTCTTAGTTAGATTAGTGCAAGGGTTGCACCATGGGGAAGTATGTAAAGTCCACCTTTCATGAGAAGGAGAACCGTGCTTCGAGGATTCTTGAGAGAGTTCACACAGACATGTGTGGACCATTCTCGGTTGCTTCAACAACAAACCATAAGTACTATGTAATATTTGTTGATGACTTTTCTCGTAAATGTTGGATCTTCTTCATGTAGAAGAAAGATCAAAAATTCTCAAAGTTCTGTGAGTTTAAGGCATTGGTGGAGAAAAAGACAAGGAAGCAAGTGAAGGCTCTTAGGAGTGATAATGGTGGAGAATACATCTCTAAAAAATTCAAGAACTTCTATATCAAAGAAGTAATTCTAAGAGAAATCATAGTGCCTCATAACCCACAGAAAAATGGGGTCACGAAGAGGAAGAACAGAATGATCATGGGTGTAGCATGAACGATGTTGCATGATCAGGGCCTACCAATGAATTTTTGGGAAAAAGCATGCAACACTGCAGTTTATGTGCAAAACCGTTGTCCTCATAGAGTACTTGGCATGTATACACCTGAAGAATCTTTCATTGGTAAGAAACCATATGTTTCACACTTCAATATTTTTGGCTCATATGTTTATGTGCATGTGACCAAGGACGCCAGGAAGAATCTGGAACCAACTGCTGAAGTTGGGATTTTTGTGGGGTACACAGAAACACCCCATAATTATCGTGTGTATTTTCCAAACATCAGAATGACTGTTGTGCGATGGGATATAAAATTTGATGAGGGGAGAGCCATGCAGTTGTTGCTTGAGAGAGTGTTGGACTTGCATGCAGAGGAGGAACTACTGGTTCCCAAAGATGAGTCTCAAGATGTGGATCAGCCACATGAGGAGTTTCATGGAGTGGAGGAGTCCACTCACGTAGAGCCATCCATCAGAAATGGTAGAAGGCGTACCACAAAAGCTGATAGGTTGAGACTTAATGTTGCACAGAATGTAGGATCCCCTACTTCACAGTGCAAACAAAGACAATCTTCTGACTGATTTACTAGATACATGGCTCTCATGAGAAAATGTATTGTGACTGAACCATCTTCCTTTCAGGAAGTAGTACATGATCCCACATGAGTAGATGCAATGGTGGAGGATTATGACTCCATTGTCAAAAAAAATTCTTGGGAAATTGTTCCAAGGCTGGTTGATAAATCAGTGGTAGGTTCGAGATGGATCTACATGGTAAATCAAGTTGTTGATGGGAGTGTGGAAAAATACAAGCCCATATTTGTGGCCCGAGCCTTCTCACAGACCGAGGGGATACATTATGAAGAGACCTTTGTACCTGTCGCAAGGTATTCTTTCAGAAGGACCATCCTTGCTCTCTCATCGCAGATGGGCTGGTGCATTCATCAGATGGATGTGAAAATTGTGTTTCTCAATGGGATCATTGAGGAAGAGGTGTACATAGAGCAGCCTAAAGGTTTCGATATCTTCAATAGTGAGTCACATGTGTGCCGACTCAAAATAGCATTGTATGGGCTGAAGCAAGAATCCTGTGCTTGGTACACTCAGATAGACAGCTATTTCATCGAACTGGGGTTCACCAAAAGTGAAGTAGTTGCAAACCTATGCCAAATTGTGGTGGAGGGTAAGATTTTAATCATTCTTCTTTATGTTGATTATTTAATATTGACTGGTGGTGAGCATCTGATACACTCATGCAAGGAGGATCTTGCAAGGGAATTCGAAATGAAGGATATGGGCCTCCTTCATTTTTCCCCTGGATTGGAAATATGGCTGCGAGATGGTGAAATTTTTGTGTCTCAAGGAAAGTATGCAAGGGAGATACTGGGTAAGTTTCACATGGAGGGCTACAAACCCATCGATACTCCTCTTCCAGGAAACTGGAGGAAAGAGGATGCTACTTCTGGAGAGGTAGTGGATACTACTGTCTATCGATAGTTAGTGGGTTCGCTAATGTATCTTGTGAGACAAGACCAAAAATTTTCTATGTGGTTAACCAGCTGAGTCAAGCTATGGTTTAGCCTACCAAGATCTTTTGGAAGGTGGGTAAGCATGTCCTGAGATACCCGAGGGGCACATCAGAGTATGGTTTATGGTACAGACAGATAGATGGAATGAAGTTTCATGGCTTCACAGATGCATATTCGGTGAGCAGTCCATCGGATAGAAAGAAAACATCATGGGGGATCTTTAGTATCAGGTCAACAGTTGTTTCTTGGTATAGTAGGAAGTAGAGATCCTTGGCACTCAGTTCAGTGCAAGCAGAATACATGGCAGTGAGGCAAGCTGCATGTGAGGCTAACTAGATGAGAAAGATCTTGGTTGGTTTGTCTCATATGGATCCAACAGTGATTCATTGTAATAATCAGAGTTGCATTAAAATATCGATTAATCCTGTGTTTCATGATAGATCTAAGCATATAAATATCATGTACCATCATCTCAGAGATTATGTGCAGAGGAGAATCATGTTGCTTCAATACATTCCCATGGAAGATCAGGATGCAGATATTCTAAAGAAGGTGCTCACTAGGAGCAAATTCGAATACCATAGAGACAGGATTGAGGTGAAAGATAATCCCTTTCTTGTTGCGAGGGAGTGTTGAGATTCAACAAGAGGATCCTAGTGAAAATTAAGCACCTACACTAGGATTGAGCCTCAGGGTATTTTTAGGTGTATGTCTATTTATAGATGTATGTGCATAATATATTTATAGAATGTATGTTTATTTATAGAAGCATGTCTACTATTATTATCCCTTAATATTAGTTAGACAATAAGCTATAATATATTCTCAATGAGCACTTGGAAATAGTTAATTGAAGTGTAAAATCTGTTAGCTAAAGGAATTTCGAGTTAAGTGGTTGGTTGGTGGGACATGCACGTTGACTTAGTTGTAACTGAGTGATTAGAAGTTGTAACAGAGTTGGAAGTGTTGTTGTGCAAGTTGTAAAGTAGTTTAACTCAGTTAAGTGAGTTAACATCAGTTGTGCTAGTTGTAACTGAAGATACACTAGTGAGATATCAAGTGAATTAATTCACAATTAGTGGTCTCACATGCAAGTGAAGATTTACTATTATTAACTGCATGCATGTCAGATCCAGTGGAGACCCAGTTGATTTCTAGGTGAAAGGGAAGTAAACTATCACTTGTTACATTATCTGGTTGCACACATGAAAACACACACACACATTGGATGTGCCCATGAGGATTGTGTATTTAAGGCAGGCAAGATTGCATTCATTCAGGGATTGCTATTATTAGGGTTTGCGCAGCTGAGGCAGACTGTTTAGAGACAGTAAATTGGCTAAGGAACTTGCCAATTTTTGTATGACAGTGTGATACAATTAGCTCATGTACTGAGGGCTCTTGGATTGGAGCTTTGTATGTAATTGTTTCATGATCCATGATATAATATACAATAGAAGATAGTGGGGTTTTTAGCTATAAGCTTTCCCTGGGAAATTATCTGTGTTGTGTGTGATTGATATTTCTTCATGATATTGTAATTGGTGATTGTGTTTTTTTTAATTCCGCAAATATTAGTAGAGGTGATTATGTATTTGATAGTAGCACATTGTTAGATCAAGCGTATCCAAGATATACATGTATTTTGTATAATTTCTACATTAGTCAAGGAAGTTGTAGTACCTCTATTGTTCAGGCATACATGTTGTGCAAGATCACATGATGAATCAAGTTTTGGAATGAACCACTTGGATAGATACGAGGGTGGTAAGTGTACTCATATGATAGTTTGAGGTCATTTGTTATGAGACCTTAAGTATTTAATTAGGCATACATGTAGTGCAGTGGCACTTGGATTTATCAAGTTGTGGAATGGACCACTTAAATAAGTACCAAGGTGGAAGATGTATTGGTTTCCTAGCTTGAGGGGGGCAATGTGAGAATGTGAGATGGTTGATGAAACACATACATGAAAAAGTGTCACACATTCAATGGCTAGTTACCCATGTACTCTGGTATATGGTAACCTTTTCATATGGACATCAATAGAATGATTGGGACCAAGTTAATCTCTCTGAGTTAAATTTAAGTGGAGATTGTTAGGTTATTTTAGGTAAAATTGACTCGGTTAAGTTACAGGTAGTTTTTGAGCTCCAATTTTATGAGAACCCACAATATTCATGTGAAGTATATCCTATTTTAATGCAGAAATACTTTAGGTAAATTTGTCCTTGAGGTGATTGGGATCCAAAGCAATGGTGTTTTCAGACACCATCAATTCTCACTGTTTCACGATCCTAGCACTTTGATGATTTCAAAATTTTGTTTTGCTCCCACTTCCACCCCAAAACATCATAAGGGAATCCCTTTAAATCAAAAACTCCCCAATAATTTCAATCATGAAGTCAATTTCAATTTAAATCACTCTTTGAAACTTATTATCCACTATTTCTCCTATACTCACAACAATTCAAATTTTTTCTCTTAATTCCTCCCCCCACCACCCCTACTTTTGTATTTATACCCCTTTCTCCCACTCCCCCCCTCCCCCCCGCAACACCTCTATAAGCTAATATATCCATTTTTTATCCTTTTATTATTATTAACTTTTATCTTAATGGATTTTTTAATGCAAGATTTACGATTGCAAACAAAAGTATATTCCCTAGGTTTGATGGCCAACCTAGAACAACAGAGAGACAAGGAACCCAATGCTTTCCTTATAGTAAATAGATGATGGAATGAGGCCTACCTGGTTGATTTGGAATTATGAAGGAATGTAAAAGAATACAAATGTAACCATAAATACAAATATGCAATGAAAAAAACACTTCATTTCATTAATATCAAATAACTAAAATATGCTTACAGACAGAATGGAAATAAACTAGCTAGGGCACTCGTAGCTTATCTCTAAAAAGATATGTGGTGACTACAGGCCTCTGAATTGTGTTACAATGAGGCTCAAATGCCTATTTATTCTTGGGAAACAATGGAAAACCCTAGCCATCAAAAAACCTAACCCTAGGATATGGAGCGCCAAAACTATGGCCATGTTTGGGTAAATTGGTACATCAACTTCCTGGGGACGTAACTTTGGCATACGATCTCCGTTTGACGTGTAAAATACATCGTTAGAAATATCCATCTGAGAAATAAAAATTTCACGTGACCAACATATGTTATAGCCCCATTTTAGTCCCTGTTTTCCCAAAAAACATCATTTAGGGCCTCAAAACGGCTCTAGAAGTTCAAGACTCGAAGCCAAACTTTATTGAACAAATTTACCTATTACCACTCATCATTGCTGGATTTTATGATAGATTTTGGATGAATGAAACCCTAATGACCTAATGGAGACACTGAAATGAATGAAATCATGATGATGTTTGACTGATGTGACAATGATGATATTTTCTTGATGGTACACTCAACTGTGTGATGACAAGGACCGACATGTAAATTTTTTGAAAGGAGTGGAAATAGCCCTAGAAACACTAGCAAGTGACCAAATTTTTACTAGAAGACCTAATGAAATGACAAAATTTTACTTTGAGAACCAAACAAGACATGGTAAGAGCCCATTTGATCACTGGTGATAGGCTGAACATACTGACGCTAACATAAATTATACATTTTCTACCGGTATGCTTTATAAGATCACTCGGGGCCTTGTTATAAATTTACCACATTAGGACATCATTGTCGAATAACACTGGTATATTTTACTAAATGAAGGAGTCTGGTGTTACCGAATATTCAAGCATCAATGCATTTTCGTATTTAGCACATCGTGGTTTTTTATTTCTCAAAAAACAAAGTTTTATGGTGCACCATGGTATATGCAACAATGGTGCATGTATGGAAAATAAGGCACTGATGTGTTTGAATAATTTATATGCACCATCAAAGAAACATCTACTAAAACATTCGCCCCCCCACCTTCGCTAGTGACCTTAGCAAAAAACATATTTTTTTCTTATTTTTATAGGGGTCTCTGTAAGAAGGTCTTTTCCTTTTAGTGTATGAAAAGAAGGGGCCAACCCTTACTTCTCAAAACCGCATGGGTCCCTCTTTGTTTTTAATAAGTGATGTAGGTCAATTCACTCTTTTTATACCACGTGGATGATGCTGCAAGATAAAAGGTATGAGAATGAATGGCAGGACATAAATAATGAATTTGTAGGATTTTATTGTTTAATAACTAGTTAAAATTTAAATCACATATGGTTAAATTTTTAAACCTTTCAATAGTTTTCCCGATATCATTGTAAACCTTTATCATATAGTTAATATCAATAGAGTAAAAATTATCTTTTGTTATAATAATTTTACAACTAATAAAAAGTGATCCTAATCAAACTCCTTAAGGGTTGTTAAATCAAAATCACTTTCCATAATTAGATATGTTAGGTTCTAGCCTCATTGTTAGGACTTGATAAAATGGTTTAACACAAATGGAGTATGTATTAGAGATTTATTTTTATTATGATAGTGGTTTGGTTAGATGTTTTATGAGTTGCATGATAACTCGTTGAGGAAAAACCCTCAAATTTGAGGAAAATCCTTAGCGATGGTGAGGACCTACATGTGCCTTATCTTGTCTAGGAAGGAGGCACATAGGTGCAAGAGTGGGTTCATTGTTAGTAGCTTGAGAGATCAAAATATGTTAGGTCTTGCAAATAGGTCTCCATATGGGGTTTGAGTTGGTCACATGGCTGAAATATAGGTCACCCCACTTTAAAACCTAGAAAGAGTGACAGGAACATGCATCCTCACTTGGATGATGGAAGGAACACAATTTCAAGATAGAGTTGGGTCATACCATATGTATGTTTCAAGTTAGAGATAGTAACTAAAACCCCTCCTGGATACATTTAGCTCATAGAGAAAGAAGTGGATCTTGTGTTTACTAATCATAAGAGCCATTGTTGAAGGAAAGCCATGTTTTCTAGAGTGCTATACTTCAATCCATGAACAATATCCCTATTTTTATTTTAGAATATAAGTGTCCAAAACAATGAAATACATATACAATGACACAATAAACCTACCAATAATAATATGAATTGGAACATAAAATTAGCCCTTAATTTGGAGGTGCTCTCCATAGAAGTTGGAACTAATAATGCTTCATGAAATTGAGTTGAGAGGATCTAATTGTAGGAATTTACAGGGTAAGTTCCTTATATCAAACACCAAAGGTCACCGCTCACAAACAAATCACAATTCAGTACACCAATATATCACGTGGTTAAAACCCTCAAAGAGGGAAACAGTCCACGACCTGAGCTAACGCGGCCACTTCAGGCAATTTATTAATATAAAAAGAAAGTTTACATATGTTTCTCTCATAAACGATTACCAGACAAATGACCCTCCATGCTCTTTAAATAGAGATCATGGACCTATCGAGTGTTAAGCCATAGATCAAGTGTCATTAATACCGAGGAGAGAGTGAACCATTGGATCACTACAAATCGTGACCGTCAGATTATAAGTTACAAATGTACATATTAAAGAAAAACACTTTACCTAACTCTACACTAGACCAAGTTATACTTAACTATTTCATATGTGCCAGAATATCCTAACATCCCTCCTTAAGAACAACTTGGGATAGGATTGAAGGATTTACAAAGGTGACACAAAAGGAGTCCATTTCCTATGTGTTGAAATATCCTAACATCCCCCCTTAAGAACAACTTGGGATAGGATTGAAGCATTTACAAATGTGACACAATAGGAGAAGGAAGGAGGCATTAGAGCCTATCCCCCCTTAATGTCAACTTTCCTAAACTCCAAGCACGGATTGAATTTTGGTAAACTTCGCTTCATGAGAGCCTTTGTAAAGATATCAGCTACTTGATCATTGGTTGGATAATACTTCACTTCAAGAACACGATCATGAATGGCATTTCTGATGAAGTGCATGTGGAGCTCAATGTGTTTCATACGCTGATGCTGAACTGGATCTTTACATAGCTGAATGGCACTCTGATTATCACACCAAAGTGTAGTTGGATGTTGCTGATGAAGACCAAATTAAGACAGGATCTGATGAAGCCACATGGATTCCTTGCTAGCTTCAACTACACCACGATACTCTGCTTCTGCTGAAAACCAAAAACCCGTAGGCATTTGTCGATGATCACATTTCTAGATATAAGGATCCACGAGAGGCAATTAGTCCATGCAACGAAATACACAGGGAACGTTGGTTTATCCAATGTCCAACAATATCCCCCCCCAACACGAGTCGGGTGTGGATCGAACTCGTAACGTGGCTCTGATACCATGTAGAAATTTACAAGGTAAGTTCCTTAGATCAAACACCAAAGGTCACCACTCACAAACATATCACAAATCAGTACACTAGTATATCACATGGTTAAAACCCTCAAAGAGGGAAACAATCCACGGCCTAAGCCAAAGCAACCACTTCAGGAAATTTATTAATATAAAAATAAATTTTACATATGTTTCTCTCATAAGCGATTACCAGATAAATGACCCTCTATGCTCTTTAAATAGAGATCATGGACCAATCAGGTGCTAAGCCACAGATCAAGTGTCATTAATACTGTGGAGAGAGTGAACCATCAGATCACTACAAATCATGATCGTCAGATTATAAGTTACAAATGTATATATTAAAGAAACACACTTTACCTAAATCTACACTAGGCCAAGTTATACTTAGCTATTTTCTATGTGTCAGAATATCCTAACAAAATATGCACAAGAAAAAGGAAGAAGATTCAAACTCAACTAGGATCAAGAATGGGAATAATTTTATTAAATAATGGGAAGAATTCAACCAACAACAAGGGAGAAATTATAGGGGTAAGTAATTTCTATGAGGTTGATAATGGAGATGCTAAATTTAGGTGGTTCAAGTGCATAGTTCTTGAAGTTGAGATTCAATATTTGAAAAAATGTGATAGTGTTTTGATAAGATTTGAGAGGCCAAAATATTTTGTTCGTGAACCTTAAAAAAGTTTAAAAGAGGCTATTTATAATAAAATAAAATCCATGAGGATGTAAAAGGCATGAAAAGTATCCCTTTAGGAAATGTTTGAGTTCCCAACTCATTATTTATCAGTTAAACTTCAAAATCCATTGATCGTTAGTAGGTGTATGAGCTACTTGAAAAGGGCACTGTGAACCACCTAGTCACTAGATATGGGCATGTATACTTGTATGACCTACGCATCATGTGCTAGAGAGAAACACAGAAATGAAAAGATCAATTTTAACCTTGTCAACACTTATGTAAACCCTACGTGGCAATGTGGGCATTGGGAATCTCAAGAAGTCATCTCTACCTAACATAAGTACTATAGATAAAGAACAAATATAGGGACTGATCTATTGGAAGGAAATAATTGTTTGACAAGAAACCTACCATGGGGTAAACAAGGCCGAACAATATCCCAACAAAGAAACAAAATTTATGATGTCTAAGTATTAGACATCAAATTGACTAAATACATTCATATATTTAGAATTAGGCAAGGGACTAAAGAAAAATTAGGAAATACCAATGACAATAATCTTTCAAGATGATGAGAGTTCTGAGGGTCATGTTTAGGATTTGAATTCAAAATTTTCAAATCCATCCACTACACTATTAAGTTAATATAATAAAATCTCTACTTCTTGATTTCACATATATAAGTTAGTTATTTAATTTATAGTAAAAAATTTCTCTTTCTCTCTCTCTATATAAATAATTTTAATGATAAAAAATAGCAACAATTAGATCTATTGTTGAAATGACATATTATCATTTAATAATGTACATTATGAACACATTTAAATGAGATTTTTGCCTTTGCAAAATTCCTTTTTGTCTTTAAAGACACATACGCACAAAGAGGATTGTGGAATATTTTTTTCTCTTTAATACATTATCTAATATTTTTATAACTATTTAATATAATTTATTGAAGATTTTCAAATAATACAATATGCAATAATTTGGGGTTTTTTACAATATTAAATTTTAAAGGATATTGCATATAGAAATTACCCTTACTATTTTATAACAATGTCTTGTTAATGGAACTTGCATAGAATCATTATGGATAACCATGTCTTGGCATTGGAACTTGAGTAGAATCATTATGGATCGGTACTGAGCGCTCTGCGAGTTTAGTTGAAGGTGTGTTCCTTTTAATAATTTAATAGGATGAATTATAGTATTATGATTGTGGTTTTGAAATTTGGTTTTGAAAGTAACTCAATGGTAGGGATTATTGGTTCATGGTTTTTGTTTATTTTGTTCCAAATAAAAAATTAGTCTAACTCAAAAATTAGTCTCGAGGATATAATTATTCATAAAATCTGCATTGTTGAAGTATCTTTAATTATTCATAAAATATGTGATTAAGCATTTAGTTAACTTGATATTGAATAATAATGAATTGAATAAGATTCATAGTAATCCACAAAGCAATATTTAAAGATAAATGAAAATTTTAAATTTATGTTTTACTCATAAAGATAACATATGTGCACATCATGTATTATGAGTGTATGATTTTACCTCTTTTGTTGTAGGGTGTAGACATGTTTGTTAATAAACATCTTTAAATTTGAATATATTGGGTTATATTGGTCTATGAAACTCTAAGCATGGGTATAAGTACCCAATACATTATGTTATTGCATCACATTTCCCTCACTATCTTATAGAGATGAAACATGATCTACCCATAATAAGAGGATATCCACTCATAATCCAATCATGTACTCAAAAAATTAATTATTATATTTTAAAAACATCTCATTTCTCACCATTAAGTAACACCATATTTCTTATAAGAATACACTAGAGTTCTCGAATACATTTTGCAATGCACCACCTTTCAATATTAACTAGCTAAAATGATATTATCAAGAGAATCTTGATATGATATAATATTGACTAGAAATTATGAAATAGGTTTGGATATAAAGGGAAATTATTAAAAATTTTAGAAGCCTCTCTCGAATATCTTTGGAAACTAACGAATTATTAACAAATTTATATTAAAGTTTTTATAGTTACCAACATACACAACTTTCAAGCTAGGCATAATTAATATCTTCTCATAATAAAATAGAGAAATTTATATGTTCTTTTGGGCTAATTTAGAGTAGAAGAATGTATTCTATTAAATAAAATAATATTTATTACATTAGAAAAATTTGGAAGTTTATGGAAAATAAAATTTGAAACCAAGGTGTGATTCTTTAAGTGAAAAGGACCATAAAATCATTTGATAAAAAATATTTTAAATGAGCATCAAATTTCCATCCTATAATTGAATTCATGTTTTGCATATATATATGTGTGTGTGTGTGTGTATTTCAATAATTGAATAATAGAAATTCAAAAAAATCTTTGAATTATATTTCACATATCTTGAAAAGTTGTTTACCTACATTCAAAGACTATGTCATTAAAACACTATATTATTATATTGAATAAAAGAATGATATATGTGGGCAAGTGACATTCAAATATTATACCAGAAAATAATATTATATACACTAAAACATTAATGTATATAGAGAAGTGTTATAGATTTATGTAGGTTATCGATACAATCCATAAACTGGTCTTTGTGTGTTGTTGGGAGACAACCCCATTACCCAACACCTTGCTCTAAGCCAAAAAATGAACATAGAAACAACTCCCACAAAGCCAATCCCCATTCCAATCCTTAATGATGTGAAAGATATTTCTTCATTTACATAGCTCAACCATCTTCTTTTAATATTAATACCATTACCAGTAACCATTTTTTTATTTGACTTCACATTTTGCTTGCATGGTGGTAGAAAAAGCCCACATAAGCACTTATTATCCTAAAATGAAGCCACAGTAAAAGTGTAAAATTTTGTCCCTATTGGGATTGGCCCACGCAGGATATTAGATGAAAGATTTAGAGAAGCCAACATTGACAATTTAGAAATTTTTGCAGGACTTTCTCCCAGTAACTTATTTTTTTCCAGGTTCAACTCTTCTAGAGTAGGTATGTCACCAAGACCTAAAATTATTTTCCCTTTCAATTGGTTCAGAAGTAAATTCAACAATCACAAGTTATTCATAATTTCTCTGCTTTCAGGGATTTTTCCAGAAAGATTATTCATAGAAAAATCAAATATCTTGTCATTTTTCCACACATATGACATAATATATTCAAACCCTTTTATGTTGACTGCCATTTCATAGTAATATTTGGACGCTTGTGAATATTTGTTTATGGAAAATCCCTGAAGTCTATCAAGATCAGATGGTATTTCTCTGCTTAATTTATTGTTGGATAAATCCAACAAAAACAACTTGCTGAGACTTGTAATCCACTGAGGAATACTTCCGTGAAGGTTATTATAAGCAACATTTAAAACTTGCAAGTCACTGAAATTTGAGAGGTATGGAGGAAGTTCACCTGTAAACCTATTGTGTCTTAAATTTAGTACCAAAAGTTTGGTGCAATTGGCCAATGATGAGGGAAAAGTCCCAGAAAAGTTGTTGGAATACTAAACCATTAATATTGTTAGGAATACTCCCAGAAAACTATTATTATTGATGTAAATTATCTTGAGGGATTTTAATTGACCTAAAATATATGGAATTCCACCAGTTAATTTGTTTGAATCCAAATATAAATATTCCAATGATTGAAGTTTTCCTATTGTACTTGGAATTAACCCCGTCAAATTATTGTTTGAGAGTAAAAATATTAGAAGTTTTCTTAAATTTCCTATCGCTCTTGGAGTTACCTCTATCAAATTATTGTTTGAGAGTTAAAGGACTTAAAGTTTTGTTAAATTTCCTATTGTACTTGGAATTACCCCTGTCAAACTATTTTTTGAGAGTACAAGGGAATCAAGTTTTCCTAAATTTCCTATTGTACTTGGAACTACCCCTGTTAAACTATTGTTTGAGATTTCAAGCCATTCAAGTTTTCTTAAATTAGTAATGGCTTCTGGAATTTGACCAATTAATTTATTTGAAGAAAAATATAAAGAGGTTAATTGGGTCAAATTGGCAATGCTACCTGGAATTTTACCAATTAATTTATTTGAAGACAAATCTAAAGAGGTTAATTGGGTCAAATTGGCAATGTTGTTAATGTTATCCATGAGCAGTGTTCAAAAATGAACACATCAGAGCCCTTCAAAGGGCCTCTGACATGTCAGAGAAGTAGAGAATGGAAATTACCAGTAAAAAAAAAATTAAATTTGGATTTTTACAAGTTAAAAAATAAAATGAATAATATTATAAAATGTCACCAGAATTGTTGTAGCCTGTCAGAGGCAGTCACATTTTTTAAAATTATTTAGTAAGTTACTAAGTTAGTAAAGTGTAACAGGTTGTTGCAGAAAATTCTAAAGTATAGTAAGTCACTAAGTTAGAATGGTGACTGGAATTAGGTTGTTGCAGAAAATTAGAATTGAAGGAGATTAATGGAAACTTGCAACGGCAAGGGAGAGCTTGTTGAGTTTTCAAATTCCATTAACTGCAAGTCTGCAAGTCTGCATTGTTCAACTTCCTACCTAATTATTAACTTAGTAGTACCAAGTTCCAAGTTCCAAGTTCCAACTCCAAGCCAACTGGAAACAACCATCATAAATTATGGCACTGGCAGTCTGGCATGCACATGCTCAACACTAAAAGTTAACAGCGATTTTTTTCCTGGACTCGGGCAGCAGGCTTTAGCGTGAATGGCAAAGGATTTTATTTTTCATCCTGGAGAAGAATTGCAGCGATAGAGCCATTCCTCACTGCTCAGGACAGGATTCAGGACTCAGAACTCAGCAAAATAATATCCATTCTTCAATCAAATGCACAAACAACTATGTACTCAGTTAAAATCCTTGAATCCTGCTACTAGCTAGACTTCTATTTATAGGTGGATCAGGATGTCTATTTAGTTTTTGGAGCCTTATTTTATAGGATCTCAATAGCCTTCGTTGCCTCTTGTGAAGAAAAAATAAAACCTTTTCCATCTACCCTGAACTTGGCCCTTCTTATGGACTTTTAGGCCTCGAACATACATTGACTCATGAATTTTTTGAGCCCGTATACTCAGCTTTCCCTTTGAAGGGCACACTGATCTCAACTTGTGATCAAATGTTTCTCTCTCTAACTTAGTCCCAACTCAGCAACGCTGTTCAAAAGAGAAAAATATGAAAGAGTAAATACCACACAAGCCACATGAAGAAAAAATTCATCTCATATAAAAGAGTCCAAAGCCAGCTTGAATTTATGTACAATACTTGCATCTAGAATCAATACCATAGCTTTGCAACCTGATCTTGTTTTTATTGATACATACATAAGGGTTTTCCACTTGGAATAATCCAATAGAGAGGGGGAAGGGGAATATTTGAATACTTCTGATATTCAAGGCCTTACACAGCTTGATAGGGTCAATAATTTGATTCACCTTACCATTTTCTAGTCAAATCCTTTGAATGACACAAAGGTGTGTTCCCCTCGTCTAAGGAATCCTTTCCTAAAAGAATTTCATTAATCAACAATCTCATTGCCATGGCAGTGAAAATTTTGATGAAAATTTGGAATACCAAGTAAAATAAATAAATACAATGAATTACTCCTTGTCTCTCCTCTTAAATAGCCACGAGATATTCCTGTCAAACTCTTTGGTCACTGACCCAATCCCCTCCAATTTTCTACCCTGAAACAACACATTATCTCTTCTGTATGGCTCTAGAAATCCTGAAATAGAGACTGATAAACCCAACAAAGGCAAGACCCAATATGAATATACAACGCTATAAGACCATATAATACAAACTCAAACTCAAATCACAACTAGAATAGGAGGCTAATATTTGTTTCTAACCAATATTTAAAATAGGTGACAGACAGTCCATCCTACACAGAAGTTCTCTTGAATTAATTTTTCAGCACCAGAGGGAGAACTATGATCAGAATTATTATGAGAAGAATGATTATCCCTATGCATGTCCACTTTCTCGTATTCTTCTGAAGTTTTCTTGCATTTCTGAGCTTCCTAGTGCCTTATTCAACGAAAGAGTTTGCACGCCCCACATTGGCTTCAATGTTGTCGAGCTTCTGACCCTGTGTCTGCACCAACACAACCATGTCAAGGAATATCTGCCACAATTCCAGCAAATTCCTCTCTATCTCTTTGACAATGTCATGTCTCTATTGAGAAGAATGATTATCCCTATGCATGTCCACTTTTTGGTATTCTTCTGAAGTTTTCTTGCATGTCTGAGCTTCCTTGTGCCTTATTCAACGAAAGAGTTTACACACCCCACATTGGCTTCAATGTTGTCGAGCTCCTGACCCTATGCCTACACCAACACAACCATGTCAAGGAATATCTGCTGAAATTCCAGCAAATTCCTCTCTATCTCTTTGACAATGTCATGTCTCTCTTGAATCTCATGGATCACTTCAATAATATGCCCTCTCCTCTACTCCTGAATCGCCCTCTGCAACATATTTTAACTTTCCCCTATTTTAATAATATGATATATGGTCTCTTCATCAGCTCTCTCACCAGTAACAATATAGTACCTTCTCTCAACCGTTTCCTTGTACTCGGCCATGATATTCTATCTTAGACTAGAATTCCCCCATTAATTTCTTCAGAGAATTCCTCAAGTCATTGGTGGTGGAAATGTGCGTTCTATCGGCAGAACTCCCTTGCCTGCACTCGAGAATCCCATGGCTGGACAGATTGGCCTTGTCCAGCTCCTCCAATTTTTCTTTAATGAACTTTGCCTTCTTCAGAATCTTCACAATATCTCTGTCCATGTGTTCTCTCACAGATTTCAAAGTTGCTATATTGTTTCACTATCGAAGGTTGTTTGACCAAAAAACGAAAGATTCTCTGTAACTGGCAAAGCACTGAAATCAAGAAGGCCATTCAGCAATTAACATCACATTTTACCAACCAATGTTATTTTGAGATCAAGAAGGCTATTCAACAACTAACATCACATTTTACCAACCAATTTTTTTCGTTGGGTTTTTTCATTTATGACCTTCATTTTCATTTCCTTAATTTCTATGAAAGTTTTTGCAAGTATTTATGGTTTAAATATTACCGACAAGGTAGGTCTGCTAGGGGTTCCTTATGTATGTGTTTCTTTGTTATATGGATTTTCTTGTTTCCTTAATTTCTATGAAAGTTTTTGCAAGTATTTATGGTTTAAAAGGATTATTTCTGGGAAAAATAATAAGAAAATTATTAATGTTAAATTTAAAATTCGTTATTTTACATTTTTGTGTTTATTTATTTATATATTTTTATAGAATATAATGATTATTTTTTTAGTAGATGTGTTTTTAAATTAATAATATAAAAAAAATGGTTAAAATTGAATATTAGTTGTGTAATATTTTAATATAATAATCTTTTTTACTGTAATTTAATTAATAGTTATTTGGTTATTTTTTAGTATTTATTTTTTTGAATTTTACTTAAAACATGATAGGTATTTTTTGAGAATTCTAAGTGTGAGTTGTGTAACTTGTAAAATTTGAGGGGTGTTTTAGGGTGTTAAAACTATTTATGCATTTTAAAACACATTTTAAACCACAAAAAATCATAATATATCAAAAATTTAGATCTCTCAATTCCAGCCAAAAAAACCAAAACATATGTTTACTAGACTGTCCCATTTTTTTTAATATTTTATGTATAATACATTTTTTCAATTACAAGTTAAAGTTAGCTTCTTATAAACCACTAATTTATTGAAGTGGGTTTTTTTATCACAAATTTTTTATAATTGATGATGATTATTAACATCCACTAAGACTAATATGGTCTATCAGACCTTAAGAAAGTAATAAATTAATTGAGATTCTTTAAAATATTATTTCTATGACAGAAAAGAATGGAGAGAAATATTCCTAGATCCCATAGGTTTGCTGACTTAAAAAGTCAAGAAGGTTGGTAGTGTGTAGAGATTATGAAAATTAAAATGGATGTGAGTAAGAGCTAGGCAATACAAGAGAAAGTGATTTTCATCTTCAACCCTCTTAGTATCACAAATGTGACTAACTCATTTGTCCCAAGGTGTTTTGGGAATAGAATAACGCTTGGTTTCACTTTGGAGTTCATGAGATTTAGTAGTTATCTTGGCAATGTTCATTTTCTTCTTAGCATTGGTCAAGGAATAAAGATAATTATGGTTTTCAAAATTGGGGTTGATCACCTCCGTATAATACCTTAGCTTCCTTTTTCCTTCTAACTCATCGTCATGTGACTTATCCTTAAATTTGGAAGTAATATTGTTTTTAATATTATCCTTATTCTTCAAGATGATTTCCCCCTTTACTCCTCAATGGTCTAGCTAATATTGGGCATCCTTATGTTAGGCTCACTTGAGCCTGACACAGGGGGTTTTGGCTAGAGTTAGAAGAAATCTTATGATAGCCTTGGATTCTATGTTGTAAATCTTCTTCGTATACATGAGATATCCAGTCATAGTCATTATTTCAATGGGGGAAATTCCAACTTGAATTAAGAGGATAGGGAAAATAGTATTTCATTTAATCTTGAAGTTGTAGGTTATAAACTTCTTTTGGATCAACTCAATCTTCCTCCATGATTCTCTAGATATAATACAACCCAAAATTTCACATCCATATAAAATGATAGGAGTGACGAGATTCCCAAAGATGAACTTGTTTTTACTCCATGCCAGAAGATCTCTTGAATTACAAATATTTTCAATTCCATAATAATATTTCCAACCTCCAATTATCCTTTTCTTAATGTTACAATTCCAATTGAAGTGATGATGACTGTAGGTTCTCATATATTTGTATGAAGGAAATTTATCCGAGTAGTTATTATCATAAATGAAGTTATAATACTTGGTCCTTTTGGATTTAATTATCATGACTCTTAGTCTTGTCAGTATTAAAAATCATACCCATTTGAGAGTAGTAATCTTAGAGGATTCTAAGTTTCTTGTCAAGATCGTCATGGCTCCTAGCTAAAAAAATGATATCGTCACCATAAAGGAGCTTTGCCATGGAGGGTCCTTCATCAAAGGGGTATTAAAAACATTTTATTTTTGATGATTTATGTTGAGCTCATTGTAGTATTAAGAACATAGTTATAATTGATCCACCAATATTTCAATTATGTTTTCTTCTGTGTGTTCTTTACCAATATAGTCATAATTGATTCACCAATATTTCAATTTGTGTGTTTTATTTGGAATTGATCTTTATGATTTTTTTACACATAATTGACTAAGGATACGAGACAGTAGTTTTACCCACATGGGGAAGCCTTGGAACTTCAATTGATGCACTGATAAAAAGAATCAATTAAGTGCTTGAACATTTATGTGAAGCGGTGAGTCAAACTGAAAAGGAGTAAAGTATACTTGAAGTATTTATGTCTCCCTTTCAATGGTCAAATTGAAAAGGAGTTGATGACAACAATATAAAAATTTGAACTTAGATCAGGATTAAGTACAATTAAAAAAAAATCTCACTGTGTGAAAATTCCAATTAAAAACATGTAATATCCAACAAAGTATTTGTGCATATTCAACAAATTATATGTGCATCTTCTCTATAATATATATAGTAATGAATTTAAGGTAGGGAATATTATGGTCTAACTTGATGAATTCTGCAAATGAAGCTAAGTCTTAAATGTGAGTTATTAATTTAATTAATAAGTATTGAAAACTCCTTTTTCTTTATGATCAAGCTCTTATGCATGATAGACAGATTATTTTATATTTGGTTAATTGTCTTTAATTCCTAACAAGTTGTAGTTGGTCCTAACAATATATAAAATGAAATAACAGATTGCATAATTTTTAGGTGTGAAAGACAAGCTTAGCTTTCCCTTTTTCCTCTTTTCAGGACATGAAGATCAATGTTAGTTTTAATTTCAATGATAAACAAACCTCGGTGTGTGAGATCTATTTGTTTCTTTTCATTTAATTAGTTTTCATATGAATTTTGTGGTCTACTATTTTGTTTTCAAAGAATCTATGTGTTTTTATATTAATATGTATTTTTATATTTCTTGTTTTGTTGATTGTTTATGATTTACAGGTATAAAATGCCACCTCTTGGTCGCCCAAAAAAGGATCTGAAACAACGTTCACTTGCCAATGCATTTGGTATCTCTTAATGCTCTAATCAACTTCACATTTCTGAAAATGAAGTATATGATCATGTAGATGAGGACCATGAATCAGATAGTGCATAACTTCTTGAAGAGGAACCGACATCCAAGAGGTACAAAAGAACATTCAAGTCCAAATGGAAGATGAGATTTCGATGGGCTTATGCTGTAAAATATTGTAATGGTGTTGAAAGGATAAAATGTTCCTGGTGTGTAAAATTTAAAAGGGAAACTCCATTTGCTAAAGATGGAAGCACAACTCTTCAAGTTAGTGCATTAAACATCCATGCAACATCAGAGGCTCATAAATTTTCTTTGCAACTTTTAGCGGGAGAAAGAAAATGGAGTACTCTTCCAATTACAAAACATGTAGAGCTAATGGTTGATGCTTAGAAAGAGAGAATTATATTAGTTATTGAGAACATGTATTTTGTTGCAATACATGATTTACCTTTGGAAGTATATAAGTCAATTTGTGACTTGAACAGGTATAAAAACACTCCTCACATGCCTTTAACAGATGAATACTCAGCATATACACATACAACATCTGGAAAAGAATTTTTAGAAGCTGCTAAGGAGGTATATTGGAGAAAATTAAAAGATGAGATTTTATAAAGCCCATATTACTCACTTTTAGTTTATGAAAGCACTGATCGAACTATGGTGCAACATTTGATTGTTTATATTACATATTTGAAAAATGAAGGAAGAGGTCCATGTGCAACAAAATTCATACACTTGCTATAGATTAAGGATGAAACATCACAATCTATGTATGATGTTGTGACATCTATTTTAGCAGACATGAATCTATCAATGACAAAGTTAGTTGGATTTGGATCTGATGGAGCATCATCCATGAGGGGTATTCATGAAGGTTTATGTACTAAGCTTCGTCGACATGCCCCTCATTTATTACATATCCATTGTATCGCTCATCAAGAAGCATTAGTAGTAAATGATGCTTCATCATATTTTGAAGAGTTGTAAGCTATTGATAAGTTTGCAAACAAGATCTATTCGTGGTTAGGGAAATCTACTAAAAGACATGGAGAATTGAAAGAGCTAATGGATTCATTTCAAATCAAAAGGCTAGAATTGTTATAGATTCATCATATTAGATGGATTTCTAGAGGAAAATTCATGGAAAGACTCGTTAATCTCATGCCTGCTTTGTTAAGGGACTGGGAGTTAGTGGAGAAAAAAATGTATGAGATGGAAACAATATTTCAAGTTCAATTTTGCATCCACTTACTTGCAGATGTGCTTATTGAGTTAAATAAGCTGAATCAAAAGTTTCAAGAGGACCATGTTGACATTACATCTATTGGAACGACTTTGGATATCACTATCAGCTTGCTTCATAACTGATTTCTAAGAGGCACATTTGGGGCAGGTGCAATGCACAGATCATCTTTTTTAAGTAAAACACAACAAGGAACTCTTTAGTTTGCAGATTGCATAGGTATAGTACATGTACATGAATTGAGGTTTCAGAGTTTTCCGAAGTCACAAATATCAGGGACACTAGATGACTGCATTATTCAAGGAAAAGGTTTTGTAATGAAGGTGATTGAATCTCTAAATGAAAGGTTCACAGATTTGCTTATTTTTAATGTAGCTAAGTTTTTTAGTCCTAGTAATTATTATGAGGATATGGATGATAGAGACTCTCAAACAAGAAGATGGTTGACATGTTTATGTGAAAAATTTAGTGCTGGAGGCTTGCTTGTTGTGGACAACATTAAATATATGGGTGAAATGGATGAATTTATATGTACTATTTATAAATCTTACCCAAAAAAACATATGTTTGGAGTATGGTATCTATGTGGAGGTGAAATTGAATGGTTTGAAAGATTTCCATGCTTAATGCAACTATGGCAAGCAATTATTGCTATTCTGGCTAGTACAACAGTATGTGAAAGAGGCTTTTCAAAATTAAATCGAATTAAAAATGATGATAGATCAAAAATTTCTTTAAAAACATTGGATATGTTAATGTTTCTCTCTCTTAATGCACCTCATGCTCTAAATGAGGTAGATTGAAATGCTATTTATGATGAATGGAAGGAGATGAAACCTAGAAAACCTCTTCCACTATGAGAATAGATTGAAAGAACTAGTAAGTCTCAGTGTTTATTACCATCAGTGTAAGTGAATGTTTTTAGTTTTATACCATTTGACATTTACTTTCTGTTTTATAATATCTTTCAAGCTTTATTATGTTTTTTTATTAACATATTGAATTTAATAATTGCAGGATATCACACAAGATATGTTAAGCTAGAGGACCATGACTGTCAAAGGTTTATAACTCGAAGAAAAAGCTACCTTGGATAAATTTTGCAGCCAAGTCAAAGGATTGTTGTTCCAATTATTTGAGATGTGCAATTATTGGAATTTTCAGCATTCCAAAAGAGTTTTAATAGACAATAGAACATTGATTTGGTCAAATCTGAAATTTATAAGCTAGATATCCATTGATACATCTTATATAAGCTAGAATCTATTTTTAATTTTATAAATAAGACCTTTCATATACTTTTAATATAAGTATTTATGTTTTGTCATATTTTTTTCTTATTTCAATTTCATTAAGATGTAGTGATTTCTATATGTTTATTTTGGTTCCTATTTTAAATTCATAAAAGTGAAAAAATATTATGGGATGTGATTATATTTCAAAAATATTTTAGAGCTAAAACGACCCATTAGGGCTTTGAATAAGCTCAAGTTATTTTGATATTGATTCTCCAAATTTGCCTCCATTTTGGAGTCTCCTTGTATCCCCACCAATGTTCGGGTGCAATATATTTTGAAAGTGAATCAACAACATCTGCCATGGATAAAAAACAACATGTGACCTCCTTCTCCACTCCAGGTTACACCAACAATAACCAAGGTTTTGAGATGGCCCCTAATTAGGTTCAACAAACCTGAGTTCCATTTCTTCTGACATGCCATATTTCACATTTCTACAAAATATGCTAATGGGTATGAAATCCAAGTGTGAGGCCTACTCTATGGGTATTCAATTGTACAATCTCTCTACCACGTTGAATAAGAGATATAGTCAATATGACATTGTTTTGCTTGCTCTGGACCTCAATTATGGAGACTCTTCTCCAATTTTTCTATTTTGGAAATCAAATATGAGGAGAAGCTTTCTTCCCAAAGTAAAACCATATGGTACATTCCATTAAACCACAAGAAAAATCCAGAATTTGACATCTATTATGAATGGCGAAGGTCAAAATATAAAACTTTCCCAAATCAATATCAACAAATTTCTTGTGTTACCTTTCAAAATGACACTTGATCATATACAACATCATGCACTTGACTTCAAAATTAATATTCAAAGTCTGCCAGGAAATTCTTGTAAAATTTCAAATATTTATGTTGTTTTAAACCATTATCTTTCAAAAGGTCACGTCTTGGATGCTGAAAATGAGAAAAATACTTTGGTATGAAACCGACTGGTGAATAATTTCTAGCAAAACGACCACTCCCAAGACATGATTTAGAACTGGAACATATGTACTTATGAAGCATAGAAATATATCCTTGATGCATTGTCAATGTTTGGCTAGGGTTATTTTGGAGAAAATGATTCCTTATTCTTAGAATGGTGATCTTGAATACAAGTAAATGCCAGAGAAGAGAGAGCATCGTGTGACATAACCCTATTAACCAAAGTGAACAAGGAATGATGATTTATAATGGCATACTAAGTTGTCAGTGATTTTGACTATTTGTCTTTAACATTTAAAAATGTTAAATTCCAAACTCACAACATCATGGTTTGGCATCATAAGCTTGACTAATTGTCCACCATGCTCATAATTTCATTGTTGTATCCATATCTGTAAACAACGTTTCAAATAAAAAATAAAGTTCTATAAGAAAAATCCAGACCTCCAGGTTGCTGCTCCTTGTCAAACAAAGTCAAAATTGCATTACACAATCTGACACATCATAATCTCATATATCCCTGTGGTATCCATCCAAATTATTATAATAGTTTCTTCAAGACTTATGTTGGAATTGCCAATGAGAGATTTAAGCAATGCTAGATGGAGCTTCCTTCACTGTTTTATATGTAACGATATTTTATTAACATAAAGATTAATGGTTTTTTTCTTTTTGAAAATGAAATGTAAAAATAATATATTATGGTCAATTGAAATGATTTTTTTTTAAGCTTTTCATCATGGAAGAGTGACATAAATATATGCCCTTCTAATTGAAATTTGGACTTGCCCTTCAAATTTGATCACTGTCCACGAACATATTGAAAGACGGATCTAAAGAGGTTAATTTGGTCAAATTGGCAATGTTTTGAGGGATGTTTGTGACTCCAAGCTTGGAAAGAGCTAATTCGGTCAACATGGTCAAATTGCCAATGGTTGTAGGTATGCTAACTGTGAGGTTAAGGCCGGTAAGATATAAAGAAGAGAGGGGTAGACAGAATAGTTCAGAAGGAATAGAACCAGAAATATCAAGGCTTGAAATGGATATATGGGTAAGGTGTGTGAGATTACCGAGCCAATGTGGTATATTTCCTGACAATTCGTTGCCTTCCAGACACAGGTACTGTAGTTGCTGCAGTGAGATCAACTCCAGTGGAATAGAACCCCCAAGCACATTCTTGCTGAGGTCCAATTCTCTTAGTGCTTTAATTTTCCCAAACTCAACTAGAATTATTCCTGCCAACTGATTGTCAGAAAGATCCAAGGAACACAGTTTCTGCAGTTGGCCCAATTCAGCTGGAATAGAACCGCTCAGTGCATTTGAGTTGAGGTCAAGTGCTCACAATGCTTTCATCTGCCCAAACTCAGCTAGATTTTTTCCTGTGAAAGAGTTACCAAAAATATTGAAAGTATTCAATAATGAGAGGCTGCTAAGAGTGGATGAAATACTACCTTCCAATGCTCCTTCGAATACATATAGATCTTCATTGAGATGTGCAAGAAGGTCAATGGTGACGATTCTTGTTGTGTTTGGTCTATAGCGAATGCCAAACCAGTTGGAGACGATATTGTGGGAGTTGTGGGGCATCCAGTTGGAGAGCTTTCCGAATGGATCAAATGTGATGCATTCTTTCAATGACAAGAGAGCAGTAACGTCCCTTTGCTCGTCGGCATCCATTGACATGAATTCATCTTCGTCCACCATAGAAATGGAATGCGTATTAATCATAGACGACGCTGTTGCAGGGAGAGAGGAAGCGATGCAGAGAAGCATTAATGCCATTATTAAGAGAGGAGACATTTCTTCGTCTCCCTTCTCTCAAATCCCAAAACCCGTGTTTAGGTGTTTGGTATCGATGGGGTGAATACATATTTATAGCTCTTTGCACATGAAGTCCACCGTAGAATTCGATGATTGATCCATAAAGATGAAAGAAACTGACGGAGTGGGGAGCGCCCACAGAGATCAGGGAAACCGAAATCGGCGATTTTTGGTGGGGGCATAGAGATAAAGAAAATTGAGGTAAATTGCGAATGAATTTAGTCGCAGGGTATGACTCGGAGCGCATTATGGGAGTTTTTTTTTTTTTCTTTTCGCCAAAATCAGCGGTTGTGGATGGTGGCACAAAGATAAAGAAAATTGCGGTAAATTGCGAACAAATTTAGTGGTGGGGTATGACTCTGAGAGCATTACCGGTGATGCTTTCCAATGAGAAACATGAAAATTAAAAAGCTTCTTGAATGCTGGTAAAGAATAAAGCTAATAATACTCATTTTTTATTTAAATATTTATATAATAAAACAGTGAAAGATAATATGTTTTTTATTTATAAGTATAGCACTAAATTGTACTTAAATTCTGAGCATGCACATTACATTATATTAATCAAATAGAGTTACATATATACATGAGATATTGTTTCAAGATAGGGCATATATTTTGGACACATAATAATTTGGTTGAGAGAATATCTCAACCTCACACCAAACAAGGAGCCTACATTTAGCTAACACCTATGGAATAGGAACAGACTCTATACATAGAAAGTCACAACCGAAGACAAGTAGGAATTACATATTCCAACACACCCCCTTAATGACTACTTGTCTCAATATCACTTCGCAAAATCTAGTTGTGGTCCAACATAACAAAATGATATGTCGACGTCCATATAAAGGAGCATCCATCCACGGGATTGCATAGGTACCAACTGCTGCAACTGCTAGTCTCGTAGGATGTCCTTCGCATACATGGTTATGTCAACTATTATCACTGCATACATATACCTGTATCTACAGATCCTCCTCCAACATGGGCTTTATCGAATGACCCCTAGCCATGCTCTTCTTTCATCAGTGAACTGTCACCGACAATATATCTGTCTTAGATCTCTTCCAAAAACTTTTACCAAATCCCTTCATCGGCGACCTTTCACCGGATCTCTTCATCGATGACCTTTCGTTGAATCTTCATCGTTGGACGAACAGCCTGGAACCCGTTTCTATTCCACTTCTTGTACACATGGTTTCAAGTGACCCTGGCCAAACCTTTGCAAAATGGTTTCTGGCTGATCACGAAATTGTAATTACAAAGTGGTTTTGAGATTACCACGAACTTCACGGGGATACACATGCCTTGCAAGGCTTACAACACAACTCCAACTCTTGGAGTCATCAGGTACATACTTTACAAAGACCACTACAAAAAACATCCTAGACTTGCTTACAATTAAAATGTGTGACTCATAATACAACATGCTATTGAGTCTATTCGAAGAAACTCACACAAAAAAACATTCACTTTCATTTTCCATCATTCTTTAAATGGTTTCGCTACTCCTTGACATCATATTTTGAAATGTTCAAATCTTGGGCATCTTTGTCTTTGTCAATTAAATCTTAGAACTACATGCTTAACCTATCATTTGTTAGAGTCTCAAATTCTAACAAAGTAACTTTACCTACATTGAGTTAGCTAGGCTCAATAAGGCTCAATAATTTTAAACATGATTCCAAGAAACAAAATAAAAACGTAAACTTTTCAGATTAACAAGAACATCAAATTTCTCTATCTCTGCCCAAAGATGATTATTTCCCAAACATAACAACAACTATTCTTCTCCAACAATACCTCGGAGGGGTCCACTGATAAAGAAACGGATCGACGACTTTTCAACTGGTCTAAATGCAGTGCATTCTAGCATAAATGATCTAGGCATAGGCACTCACAGCCACATGAAGAGAAACAATAACAAATTGTCTCTCTCAAAACAAGAATCCAGGACTCCATGGCCTGATCCTCCGTCGTCCACAAATTCACTATCAAAATGCATAAAATTTAATCATTTTACCCACAAAATTTCTTGTTTCAGTATCCAGTTCCCCTGACATCACAACATAATGCCACTTCCCCTATTCACAATGTCAAGGCTGGTGACTACTTCTAAGTTTGCTTCCTTATGCTTGCTACCAGGCTGCAACAGTGAAGACCCAGTGTCGAGCTAATCTCCTCACAATTGAACCTGTTGATTTGCAATCACTTAACAACTTTCAAACAAACAACCGAATTTCTATCTGGTTTCTACACAAGAAAATAAACTTTAGGCACTTTGTTTCCTTTCATGTTTCCATCAAAATGTACTCCCCTGATCACACTGGGCATACACAAACTCGATCATCCTCCAATATTTGATGTAGATCCAAGCACTATCCTTTGATGCCATTTTCACTGTTATGTATTCATCATATCTGGTAGTAAATCATTCATGCAAATGAATTTGTTTGTTGTTGGAATCGCCAATTCCAACAAAAACTCAAAATGTTGACAATAGTTGGCGAGACTAAATATCACAACAAATAAATCAATTCTTTCAACCATATTTACATTACTAACATGATGAATCTTAAAAAAAAAATTGAATCAATATATTAAGAAACACCATTCATGACACCCAATCCAAAGTCTTATAGACACCCTTGGTGTTGTCACTGCAAGCAATGTGATTTGAAGAACTACAAATCAGGCAATGACACAATGAAAATGCGTGGAACCCTGTCTCCCTCCTTAGCAACAATCAGTATCCCCTGCGGTTGCGTATGAATCCATCCATATCTCACTATTTGGATGATTTGGCAGAGGTGCTTTTTCAGTCACATTGCACATTTCGCTACACACTTCACCCATGCTTGTGACAAGTCTGATCATGCATTCAACATTTTGTTGAACAATTTTCTTGCGAAAAACCATGATGGACTTCCACAAGCACATAATTTCATATCTCATTGAAGACAACAATGGCGGACTGGTGGTCACATAAAAAGGAATAGATCTCGAAGGAGAGAGCCTCTGCTCAGCAAGATCAGCCTTCAAATCAGCCTCTTGTCTCACACGGGCATGAGAACGCAACCTTCAGTCTCTAGATGATGCGTTATTTTTCCAGCAAAAGTATGGTCTTTTCCAGTAGCAAAACAAATATCCACGGCCTCTTTTGTGGCACCTATCCACCTCTTCCATGGCAGCAACTTAGGGCAGAACATCAAACAGGCAATGGAAATCCACCTCACCAAACTACTGAGCATTAAACGTATCACCAGAACTAGCTGCACCATCAAATTCAACTCATCCACCTACCCGGGATGATGCAGACGGATGTGAAGACAATGGCGCAAAACCAAGTAGCACTGACACAGTTGACACAACATCTGACTGAGTCATAGAAATCTCCTTGAAGTCATATGCAAGAGATTTAGTCTGGAAAAAAAACAATGATGGGGGTTGTCCAGGAACCAATGATCCTCCTCCCGTTGCCTCTGCCTTGATTTGTTGTGTCATGAGAGCACATGATAATAGCAGTATATATTTGGCCCAATTGATAATGAAGAATTCCATGGCTGGCTATCCACTTTCCGATCGATTTTGGACCTGATTTCCTTTCTTTTCGCTTATGAATATTTCAGGCACAACTGCACGAAGGGACATGATGAATGGTGCCTTTGTTGATATTTGAGAGAGGATGATGATAAAAGGATCAAAATCTCACACTCAAGGTTACATGGTATGGATGTTGATGGTGATGGAGATCGGCTCAGCAATAGATGCCACAACCTTCTTATCTGTTCCTCTCTCAAGCAATTTCACGGATTCATGCAACTGGACTGGGAAATTGGTGCTTGGATTTTGGAATATAGGCAGATCTAGCCGTTTTTCTTCTTCACAAACTCCTCCTCCAACTCAGGCCCAATTTGGATCACAAATATCAACCTCTATCTATGCAGTGACAGAAATCAATCGGCCGCTCCCTGGCTTCGCAGTCCCCTAAGAAAAGAGAGGAAGCCCACTGCTTCTTTCATAAATGCCTAGATATTTCTTCACGGAAGTCAGTAACAGGAGAGAAATACACTATGATTTCCCGTCTTGCATAAAATCTACTAGTCAAAGCCCAAAACGCAACAACAACATGTTCATGTAGATCCACTCACATACTCTCTGCAATTGCCGCAAGAATCCCAACAACAAACACTGCCTCTATATAGACAAGGAAGATCGATTTTCTGCGGCATTCTCGAATGGAAAAACTAAACCAAAAAATATACTTTCTTTCTTATTTCCCTCAGCCCAGGAGGGGCCAAGGTCCAGGCCCAAACGGGCTCTGATACCAACTTGAAATCTGAGCATGCACACTACATTGTATTAATCAAATAGAGTTAAATATATACATGAGGTATTGTCTCAAGATAGGGAAGCTATCTTGGATGCACAATAAGTTGGTTGAGAGAATATCTCAATCTCACACCAAACAAGGAACCTAGATTTAGCTAGCACTTATGGAATAGGAACAAACTCTATACATAGAAAGACACAACTGAAGACAAGTATGAATTACATATTCCAACAATTGTGATTTTTTGTTTATTAGTGACCACTGTATTTAACAGTGTAGCAATCATCTCCTTCCAGCTCGCAATTTCGTCATGCACACATCCCACAAAACTCACAGGCAAATAGAGCTTATTTACTAGAGGAGAATTAGAGTGTTTTAATAGAAGTAAGAAATTTGTAATTTATCTATTTAGATGTTATATCAAACCCTCTTTATAAATTGACCATTGGGGCTAGAAACCGTGAACTAACGTAAGCATGAAAACTTGATCCTTTGAAATAGTAGAGCAAACGGTTTTGGAGTTGAAAAATATATCAAAATTGCCATGCGAGTGAAAATTGTTGGCACATTTATCATTTTATTTGTATTACATTTGTAATTGTTAATTATATTTAATTTAGTATTTAATTGTTTTATATCTATTAGATTTACTAAGCACCCATCTGAGTCAAATCATCTTTTAAAGTAAAAAAGTTTTGATCTCTCAGTAATTGGTAGATCAAGAGTTCAATAAATCTAATTTGGTTATTTTTAAGTTTATTTTATTTTTATCAAGTCAAAATATTAAATAAAGCATTATCCCATTTCTATTATGCTCGAGAATGTCTTTAGAGGAAATTATTATTAAACATTTGTTTTTATCTCTCAATATATATATATATATATATATATATATATATAGTTCTTAATTTATGCATTCTATGTTTTTACTTAAATATTAAATTTTACCTCACACAACTATCATGCAATACACACACATATTAGTTGTTCTTTTATACATTTGAAATATTTATTGATTTTTACTTATTGTTTTTTACTTGGATAAAAACTACCTCGCTCAACTATGATATTAATTTAAGTAATTACATATTTGAAATACTTGCTAATTTTCATTTGGATTAATTTTACTTCACACAAGAATTTTAACTATAATACCAATTATATCATAAATATTTATTGTATTTTAACTCAAAAAAATATTTTTAACTATAATATCCATTTACTTAATTTATGTAATTGAAATACTATTTATTTTTTTTACTTTCATAAATTTTACCTACCACAAGCATCACATACCTTGTTACCACAATACAAATGGAAGTGCCTAATCTCATAACTAGGCATATCCTCACGCTACACATTATTGGTCAGTCATATAATCTTGATTATTTATCCTTCGAATGTCATAAAAAATAATCATTTAGCTTGCTCGAACTTTAATACGAAACATTAATGTCTTATTTCCACCAGTAACTTAGCCGTCACATAATAGTAATGTAACATTTAGTCGTCACATAATAGTAATGTCACATTTCACTGGGAACCTTCTAGAGACTGAGTTCATGCCACCTAGCTTGATCTTTCCCTAGATATGTGGGACAGGATCTACGACAGAGAGTGGCTTGGGTTGATCGAACAGTGAACTGAGGTGGTAACACTTATCGAGTAACTAACCCCTCTCTTTTGGCGAGCCTTATTTCCTCTGCCATATGCCCATAAATGCGCCCAGGCAGGAAATACTTACCCACTTTGCGACGGACATTTCTGCTGCTCTGGTGGGCATTTCTTGCCTGGGCGCATTTATGGGCCTAGGCGGCGGGCATTTCCTGCCTGAGCGCATTTATGGGCCTCGCCCTCTCTATTCAATGTTCATTTTGTCCCTAGGCTGTGCGCCCATCCTCTTTCCTTTGCAACCCTAACAAACAACACGGTCAACAATGCTTCTCTTCGCATATTTTTGTCTTACCATGTAAAATTTTGCACTGCCGCCCTCTCTATCTTACCGCCCAAAGGTGTTCTCTGCTACCTTGACTTTATTCTTTGTTGGATTCGTTTGTCACATATCCATCTGACATTGCTTCAATGCATTTTCCAGGTGGGTGATTCTCCTTATTTGTGAGGTACTCGAAGCTTTGGCATACATGCAACCTCTGGTCTCCAGTAAGGTATATACTCACTTAGAATCCCAAAAAGTTGGGTTCGAAAAATTTTCACAAGTTGAGCTTATGGGGACACAATATCAAATTTTCAGGTATATTTATTACTCATTATTTCCTATTGCTTCCTCTGTAACTATTTTTTCTTCCATAAAGAGTACTCTACTAAATCTAGGTTTTCATACTTTGCACTTGACAGGTACAATATTTGTGTTCACCATTTCAAGATTATCAACTAGATTTTACAAATCCAAGTTCCATTCTAATAATTTCTTGTTGGCTATTATTTTTACTTATTTAAAAGTTCAATTTTTTTTTACCCTACAAGGGTATTTGTGTCATTCTTGGTAGTAGTCTCTAGAGATTCACCGTAATGCTGGAACCCTTGGATTCTTTAGGCAAGGGTTTCAATTCTTATTTTAACTGTAATTTATTTTTTCAAAGATTTGTTGGGTTGTTAAGTGCGAAGACTCTCGCTAAATAATTGTTCCTGTATATTTTTAGATTCAAGGGTAATCCTTTCTACTACATATGACCCCAAATCCTTCAAGAGGACCGTGTTTGTACAAACATTTTATTTATCCGTTGAACATAATTCTACTTTGAAAGTTTTCCTATTTTTATTACATGAGTCTTGTTTGATCGTTTCATAGAGATGGTTTTCTACTACTCGCCCAACATAATATCTTGTCAATTGGTTTTTTTAAGGTTCTCGAATTCCCTTCATGGGGCGAAATTATAATTCCCTTCTCAATTGCAGTTCAGGTTTCCTCGTTCTACTATTTTCATCGTGTGTAACATTTTATTGATATCAATAAATTTCAACATTTTCATAAATGTTTTCGTAACTATTACCTCCTGAAACTCTTGCAATGTATTTCTTTTACAATAATATTGAAGAGCATGTATGTTTGTTGAGAGTTTAACTACCATACAAATTCATCTTCTAGACACTTTTTCAGGCTAAGTTGTGGCCTAGAACTTCTTACGATGCTTATCATTTTGAACAAGAATTCCATCCAGCCACACTGTACAATGTCTTTCTTATAAGTTTTGGGAATTTATGTTTTCAAATTACATGCAAATATTTATTCAGAAGGAGTTGAAATATAAGAAATGGTTGGGACCGAGCTTACAACGTCAAGCTCTATTAGTTTTTTTTAAGTCCTAACCCATAGTTCTTCCTTTAGAAAACCAAGTAATGCTTATTTATGTAATAGAATATCACTATTGTAGCTATTATGATACCAGGAAGTATTTTGTTTTACATAGAAATCTCATAATTAGAGAATAGCAATCTACAACCATCTACTATTTCAATAGACATATCTACATGTCTTTTTTTATTCATCTTTTCTCTCTCGAAATTGATCAGCGATGCCACAACCATAAGGAAGGTCAATTCCCTTTATTATTAGTTTATTTCTACAGTTGCAACAACAATGCATATATGTACTTTCATGAAATAATTTTGTTTTCTTTTACCAACAATATTTTCTTCTTATTTTGCTCATCACTACACAATTTCCTCGCACAAATGATAATATTTTACTATAACCCACTGTACATACATAGGTATTGAAATTATAACCATTCATATTTGTAGATATTCTATCGCAGTTATTCTCTATATAAATATAATGATATAAATTACTGAGTTCTCGAATCCAATAAACCAAATATACTTATATGTTTACGCTTAGACCACCAAGAAATTTTCAGGGAATAAAGTTCACTCCTCCCAACTGTTGAGAAAGGTAGTCCTATGCGTTCTTCCCCTGTGCCAGTTGCATTACCATAAGAGTAGTTGACAGAAACCTTACTAGTTCTTTTCGAAATCCTCTAGAACCAAGCAAGCCCAAATCAGGATATTACAGACTCCAAGTCTTATTCATGGATTCCGCTGGCCAACCAACTCAAGAATACCTTGTTTGGAAGTGCTTCACCCTTCCTCAACAATGTCATGTTCAAGGAATCCAATATTTTATTTCTCTCCTCTAAGATGCCTTAGGTATTTCCATCCCTACCCTCTTGGCTTCTTTTCCCAACTAAGATTATTTATCTCTAAGGATGAGAGCACCCGTCGTCTAACTTTCTAGTAAATGAACTTTCACTTAGTGAATTTTCCCCATATTTTCCTTGGTTGTCATAACTAACTAATTTAAGGTAACTTTAAAAAAAATCATCATTAGGATTTCCATTCAACCCATAACTTACGAAGCCATATCAGTGAAGGCAATTTAAATATTTACTTTTCTATAAGAGCCCTAGTGAAAATTCCATGTAATAAAGTTAAAAATAATAACCATTATTGTTGGGCACTTATTCCAAGTTGAATGTTCGGAAAAAAAAAATCCTAATGGATGTTCTTTTCGATTAATATGGCTAAGGAAATTGGCAAAGGAAAAGGTAAAGGCTTTGGAAAGGCAAGAGGAATTATTTGGCACACACTTATGAAAATAATGGAAATTAGGTGAAAAGTGAGATGAAAGGTCATAGGTTGAATGTGAGGAGGAAAATGAAGGAAAATAATGGAAAATTAAGAAAATAGAGGCCTTGTTGATCAAAATTCTTCTAAGAATCAATTGGAAAGATTTTGTTGGTTCCAGATTTTTGCTAAAACCTTTTGTCAGTTTAGTTTTGGATCTCTCTCATTATTCTCTCTCTGTCACACACTCTTAGACACTTAGAGTTTCTTGGAGCATTTTTTCATTGAACCAAGAAGGGAAAGAAAGCAATAAGAAGGAGAAAGTAAACAAGAAGGAGCAGGAATCAAGTAGCTACAACATGATTCTTGGAAGGCATCGATTTCCATGTGTGTTTTCCTTGGTAAATATGGCATGGATGGTATTGCATGTGGCTCTTTTCTATCTTGGCATGGGTTTTTCCATGTGTTACAGTGTTTTCAACATAGGATTTCCATTTCCAGATAGCCATGGTGTTGTGGATTTCTCGTGTTTTTGTTTAGCTGGATTGTCAGATGCATTCAAAGTTGAATGGTGTGGGTTTATGAATTTATATAACACACGACCTAGTAACCTCTGAACTAGAATGTGGGTTGTGGTAAATTAGGATAGTGTGTTGCCTCAATGGGCCTAGGAATCCTCAACTGGTGAATGGGGCTATATACAGTAAATCCTGGAGGTTGTTTTCTCTCCATCAGGCCTAGGAATCTTGGGTTTGGGATATACGATAAAGCTTGGAGAGTATGTCTCGATTTAGGTCCTAGTGACCCCTGATTTGGACTGTGGGTTTAGGTAAAGCCTGAGAGACTAGGACATAGGAAAATTCCTCACGGTTTAGGCAGAGAGAATCCAATGATATACATACTTGTGTTAGCCTAGTGATCGGGTGAAGATCACAATAAAGCATGTTTTATGTTTGAGGAGGCTGAGGTGGTTTAGCCTCGATATGCCCCGAATTTTTTCCTTTGGTTTGAGTCCCACATTCATGCTTGGAATATGGCATGGGGGTGATTGGCTGAAGAGAGATTTCGCTCAGCCAATCTATGGTCGTGTGGAACGTGGAAGTCCCATCTATGGTTGGTTTTTACATTCATTAATGAAAAGCTCATTCCTTTGGTATTTGATGTATAAATGTATTGGTTTATATGTGGATTATATTGTTGTTGTATCCATCATATTTATGTTGTTATTATGCTTGTTATGAGAATGTATTTTGAAAGTAGCGATGTATGGCTCTCTCCATGCTTTTACTTGTATATGAATACAAATTGTATCTATGGCCAAATATATTTTATTTCAGCTAATGATGTAAGGGATAAATGCTTCATAGCGATTCTCAAATAAGTATGATACCCCTACACTCAGATCTATTGTTTACACATGCATAGTTTCATTAATGTTTGTGACATGTTTGACAAAATTCATGTCATGTCTAGGAGGGGTCCAGATGAGTTCTTATTGATTTGATCACTTATGTATCATTTTCCCATTGTTATTTATCATCTTTGAACTTTTCGTGAAGTTATCGGCAGAGCACTGGGTTTTGGGCCTGAAAAGGTGGCTGAAATCTCGGGGATGTTGTCAAAGAACTAAGGAATTGGGGCCCTAGACACTGGCATCCAATGTTATCCTTGCGTCTATAGTCTCCTAGAGGCTGGCTTGCAAGCATGTTCCTACATCTATGGTTCAAAAAATTCAAAAGGCTAGTGTGACCCAGGGTAAGAGGCCTGAATGTTTGGGTTACCTCGTGGGGGTGTTATTGTTGTTGTACAAGATCTATATGTTGTCTTTCCATCACTTCCACTTCCTTAAGGTCACCTAGGAGGTTGAATATCATTATAATAGCCTCTTGTCACATGTTTACCTTGGTTGTCTAGTTACTTGGATAGATGTGGGAAGAGGGTGTTAGAGAGTGGTATCAGAGTGTGGTTGTGCTCTCCTTCAGTAGAGTGTTCGTCATGCATTCAAGTCGGTTTCATATGTATTATTTATGATTTTAATACATGTGCTTGTTGAATTTTCATGGTGTTTATCACTGTTGTAGTGATGTCACCAAGCGAAGGTTGATGGTGTTGTTGTGGGATGTTTCATCATGAGTGTATGGTTGTATATGCATTTGTTATTCTTGTGGGTTTCTATATGTTCTTATGCATGCTTTGTCATGGTTAAATTGTTTGTGCATAAGGTCATTGTATGCAATTAGGTCACCCTAATGATGTTGGCATGTTGGGATGCTAATGTGTTGGTTGAGATAGAGCAGGAGATGTAGATCATTAAATTGATGTTGCAAGAATGGGCTTTTGGGTAAGAGAAGGTCATCATACAAGTTTGTATGTTTGGCATGCAGGTATGTGATTCACGGTTGTTGAAAGCATTAGAGATACTTATATGTTTGTCATTCTATTATTATTATGGTTACATATGTAATAAATTCTAGTTGATCAGTCATATGAATTATGGTTATGTGTATGTCTTTCATTTTATTGATTTTATGGTTATATACATGGCAGACGCTAGCTAATTAGTGTGATCATATGTACATGCGTTGGTTAGTCAAGCATGGTATTAACTTTATTACTATGTTATATGTTGTTGATGAATATGTTATATGTTAAATTGTATTTAGCTCGATGATTATGTTATATGTTATTGGCGAGTATGTTATATGTAAAATTATTGTTGTTATACGGTTAGTTAAATTGATCATTAGGGTTATAGCATTGATATATTGATGTTATATGTACCATGCTAAATTGGATTGGCCTAGGAAAATGGTTAGGGTTATGACATCCAGGGATGATTCAACTTATTTGTGCTATTATGTGATACTAATCTAGGTTGATTGTGCATTTTTTATTGTTATGCATGAATGAAAAACATTTATGAGCTTATGATGTGAATATGCTAGCTAGTGACTATTATGGATATCGTGAACTTATTTATGTTTGAGTTGAGGTGTTAATAAGTTATATTTTTCTAATCTAGATTGACTGTGTGGACAAGATAGCCTCCCCTGAGATACCTCAAGGTATGATTTTGATTATGGCATCTATTTGGTGTTTCAATGTTTTATTATGTCATCTATTTGGTGTTTAAGAGTTGGTATCTATTATGTCCTCTATTTATTCTATGAATGTTTGATTACTTGCATGATATGAATATGTGCCTATAAGATTGCATGAATAAATGATCTTTCTTTGAGATGGTCATACTAACACACCTGTGTTGAGATAGTTTATATGTACTTGAGTGCAATCAGGTGATAGTTGTAGTATTATGATCTTGATAATTAGTTGATTATCACATTATTGTTAGTATTTGTACAGGATTATTTTAGCTAATAGATATGATGTCTTGGTATTTGGAACATGTGATTGACATGTATGAATAGTTGCAAGGCAACATGCTTGGTATTAGCATGGCAAGGTAATGGTTTATGTGTTTATATAACTAAGAAATGGTTGATATGACAATACATAGTAGGACTCAATTGCAACAAGGTAAATGGTAAAAAACAAGAGTTGGGTAAGAATTCCTTTGGCTATGTTTGGAAACCATAATTCCAAATGAATGAGTGGTTTGCATACAATGAGTCCTTTTAAACCTAATATTGTCTGGAATTATGTGGACATGTCATATATTTATGAACATGTATTGGAAAGGTATAACAGTTGGTTTCTCGTTATGGTTGAATTTGTCTAGGGATTGAAGTCCCTTGAGAGCTGATATATGTACGTGTTTATATACAAGGAAGTGTGTATGGCATAAAAAGGTAAGGTAACTAGTAAATTGCATGTTTATATTATACATTGAGAATTATGTGTTTTTGGAAATATGATACAGGGAGTTCATGGCAGAGAGCCTTCCATGAAATCTTGGAGAAGGCTCAGGTTGGATTTCTTGGGAACCATGGGGATTGAGTCATGGTGTTTGTTTCCAGCCTTGCGCTTTGGTATTTTGTGGTTTGTTGTGCTTTATTTGTGGCTTTTTTTATGTCTAGTGCAAGGCCTTTCCAATTTGTTTTTGGTGTCATATTTTTATTGATTTTCATGTTTTTCATATTGTTTTTCCGTGTTCTTACCTTTTGTTTGAGAGTCTAGGAATAGGTTGGGAGAAGAGGAAAGTAATGGAGCTCGAGAAGAGTTGTGTGGTACCCAACGGGTAATTAAAGACATAGATTAAGCTTGGTGCATGAGTAAGTACAAGAGAAGGTGAGAATATGGCAGTTGGTTGGATTGGTTGGGTCCATTGTGGTAAATGGACAGTGGCAGTATAGACATGAGAAAGGAAATAAGAAAGGTAAGGAAAATTAATATTAGGTGCTAGATGTCATGGATATGTTGGGAAATATTGTTCTCAATGTTTTGCATACTATGCATGCATAAATGGAGTTCTCTTAACCTAGACCTCATGATATCTAGCAATTGTGTTGTGATCATGACTATGCTGATGTTTATATATGTATGCATGTAAGAATGTATGTATGTCATGTATGACAAAATCTTCATGGATTATGATTGTTTAATGCTAATGTTTATATGTATATATGTGTGTGTGTATGTCGTTGTTTGAAAGGATCATGATTGTTTTATGCTAATGATTATATATGTATGTATCTATGTATCTATGTCACTGTCTGACAGGGTTTTCAAGGATAATTCATGTGGATGAATGATTTTTTATGTAGGTGAATGTCATGAAGAGGTTATTGATCTTATGAGGAATCAAGTGGGAGAGTATCCTTGAAAAATCTATGAGGTCAGTATCATGTGGACATGAATTGATGTTATATGCTTGCAAGATGCCTAGGTTTATGTTATGGATAGATAATGTTGAGGGGTACATCAAAGAAGGGAAAGTAGTGTGATATGTGGCATGTTAGTATGAGCATGGATAGTGGAAATACAATAGAAGAAAGGTTTCTTATGGGGACAGGGTGTGGTCTATGGATGTGTAGTACTATTGTTGTGTATATGTTGTGGATGTTGCATATTCAGTGATTGTACCTATGGTGATGTGTACATGTACCATATGTATTATTGTGTTCATATGATGTTTTATGTATATTTTCAATATGGTGTTGTGTGTATATTGTATATGTAGTGCGACATATAGATGGTGCTATATACATGTTGGATATGAAATTTTGTGTACATACCATACTATGCGCATATTTGATATGCAGTGTTGTGTTCATGATTTTACATGTGGTACTATGTGCACGTGGTGTGGTATACATGTTGTACATGTGGTGTTGTGTACAAGTGGTGTCATGTAAATGTCATGCATGTGGCGCTGTGTACATGTGATGTCGTGTAGATTTCATGCATGTGGTGATGTGTACATGTGGTATTGTGTAGACATTGTATAGGTGGTTTCGTGTACATTTGGCATTGTGTACACGATGTGCAGGTGGTGCCGTGTACATGTGATGCTGTGCACACATTGTGTAGGTAGTGCTGTGTACAGGTGCTAATATGCACATGTTGTGCATATGGTACTCATATACATGTGGTATTATCTGCATGTCGTACATGTTGTGTTGCAACCATGTGGTACTATGTATGTGAATGGTGTAGTCGTGGTATCGTGACATGTGTATTCATTGTGTGGTACTTTGTATTTGTATATGTATTGTGTTGTGTTATGACCCAGATATAGGTGTATGTGTTGTGTTGTATTGTACACCAAGTGTAGGTGTATGTGTTATATGCTAGTGTAGGTATATGTATTGTACACCAAATGTAGGTGTATGTGTTGTATGCTGGTGTGGGTGTATGTATTGTATGGTGTTGTATGTCATATGTGGGTGTAGGTGTTGTGATGTAAACTATGTGTATGTGATTGAAGAGAAGCAAAGGCACTGGGTGATTTTTGGATGTGGCAACCGATCCGGTGTGTGTACAAAAAGAACAAAGATAGAAGTAAGGAATGATGAAGGATAATTATTATTATTTTATTTTAGTTCTATAATGCATGTGATCTACGATTCTAACTTATGATCATTACATGTGATATAGCAAGGAGGAGCAAGAATAAAATAGCTACAGAAGGATTCTCGGCATGTATAAATTTGAATCTATGTTTTCTTTGCTATATCTAGCATGCATGGTATTGCATGTGGCTATTTTTTGTCTTGGCATGGGTTTTTTCTAGGTGTGAAAATGTTTTCATCTTAGCCTTTCCATTTCTGGATGGCCATGGTGTTGTGGAGTTCTCATGTTTTGGTTTAGCTCGATTATCAGATGGGTTCAATTTAGTGGGTTGGATCTTTGAATTGATATAACACATGACCTAGTAACCCCTGAACCATATTGTGGGTTGCGGTAAAGCTGAATGGTGTGTTTCCTCGGTGGGGATAGAAATCCTCAATCGGTGAATGGCGAGATATGCGGTAAAGTCTAGAAGTGGTTTTATCTCCATTAGGCCTAGGAATCCAGGGTTTTGGATAAAGGTAAATCCTAGAGTGTATGTCTATGTTTAGGTCCTAGGGACCCTTGATTCAGACTGTGGTTTCCTGAGGGACTAGGAGACAGGTAAATTCCTCACGGTTTAGGTGGAGAGAATCTAGTGATATCCATACTTGTGTTGGCTTAGTGATCAGGTGTAGATCACGGTAAAGTTTGGTTTATGTTGATGAGGGTGAGGTGGTTTAGCCTCGGTCTTCCCTAGATTGGTTCCTTTAGTCTGAGTCCCACATTCATGCTTGGAATATGGTACGAGGGTTATTGGCTGAAGATATATTTGGCTCGGTCAATCTATGTTCGGGTGGAACATGGAAATCCCATCTCCATTTGGTTTTAAATTCATTAATGAGAAGCTCATTCCTTTGGTATTTGATGTATAAATTTAGTAGTTTATATGTTTATTCTAGTGTTGTTGTATCCATGATATTTTTGTTGTTATTATGCTGGTTATAAGCATGTATTTTGACAGTAATGATGTATGAATCTC
Organism: Pinus albicaulis; assembly: GCA_034641835.2. NCBI lineage: Eukaryota > Viridiplantae > Streptophyta > Pinopsida > Pinales > Pinaceae > Pinus > Pinus albicaulis. The sequence continues at coordinate 677,624,070 of CM076578.1, forward strand.
TCCATGTTCTTACTTGTAAATGAATGCACATTTTATTTATGGTCAAATATATTGTATTATAGGTAATTATGTAAGGGACCAATGCTTCATAGCAATTATTAGATAAGTATGAGACCCCTATGCTCAGATCTGTTGTTTACACTTGTAGTTTCAATATTTGTGACACGTTTGAAAAAAATCCCATCATGGCTAGGAGGGGTCCGCATGAGTTCTTATTGATGTGATTTCTTCTATATCATTGTCCTATTGTTATTTCTCATCTCTAAAATTTTCATGAAGTTCTGGGCAGAGGACTGAGTTGTGGCCCTAAAAAGGTGGCTCAAATCCCAGGGACAATGGTGCAGAACTAAGGAATTGGGGCCCTGGATGCTGACATAAAGTAATATTACTATTTCTATAACCTCTTGGGTGCTGGCTTGCAAGTACTTTCCTATGTCTATGTCTCATGTAGTTCAAACGGTCAGTATGACCTAGGGGTAAGAGGCTTGAAATGTTGGGTTACCTCTTGGGGGTGTTATTGTGTTTTCATTGCTTCTACTTCCCTGAGGTCACCTAGGAGGTTGAATCTCATTATAATAGCCTCTCGTCACATGTTTACCCTTGTTGTCCGGTTACTGGGGTATATGTGGGAAGAGGGCATTACATTTTCACTGAGGGGTGTTACATCTTCCCCCCCTCAAGTGAAACATAGTTCTCGGTGTTTTCCTCATCTTCCAACAAGCTGAAATATGTATTGTGCATAATATCTGAATTCCCATTTCCTAGGTAGACTCTCTCAACTAAGGTAACCTAGTTAAACACTTGCTTCTATAGCACTATACATAGATTCAATTGGTTTCACCTACAACCACAATCATTATTATTATTAGTTTCCAATCAATCTTCATTTAAGAATGTATATATATTGTTCCAATATGCATTACAAATATTATCAATACCCAATATAAGTCATCAACATTCATCACAACCCAACAAGGGTCGGTGACCTGCATTCAGTAAGGATCAACAATCATCATTGTAGAAACCTCTTATTGGTAACAATCTCGAATAATACAATCAGTCAAACTCTGTAATTATTTTTTTAGCAAGTTTTTCCACAATTCAATTATGCCAAGTTAAAACATTTTCGACACATATTTGTTTATTTGTCAAGAAATTAATTTTTGTATAATTAAGATCATTTCCATTTGAGAATTTATAGTATGTGTGTCAAACATTTATTATAATATTATCTTAATGTTGATATGAATGGAATGTAATGCTCCAGTCAGTTTAATTCTTGTAAAAGTTCTCTTGTTTTGTTTTTATAGTTGAAACTTTGAAGGGGTGTCTTTAGAACATTATTTCTTACTTTGATTTAGGATATAACTTTTCCTTAAGGAATAAAATGTGTTGTATTGATCCTTACTTAGTGCTTGAATCATATATTTATTTTATGGCTGTGTGATATGTATTGTAAGGTAATTTTGCTTTCTCGGTTCCGAGAATCATGAATGTATTATTATATCTAGTCCTATGCTTTTAAATGTTATATATGTATTAGTCACACTTTAGGTAAGATCTAATATTATCTTCCTTCCTTGTCAAATTCGAGGCAACTATATTGTTGACCATTTCTCTTAGTTATCCCTCTTTGGGTTATTTTTCTTAATTTTTTTTTATTTTGTAATTTTTTTTGGCACCAAACTAGGATTTCACTTTGCACCATTCATTCAATTTGGTCTTCAGCCATCTTATGTTGTAGGTGGTTGATGATAGTTTTACACACCTCTTCTTCCATATATAGTTATGAAAATTTTCGCTTTGCATTTGTATGGACAACACCCTCCCCACGCTAGTATGATATAGTTATTTCCTTATACATTAGTTTTCAATATGTGTCTTACTTCATTTAGTCATCTGATGATTTCAATAATTGATCTATAGGAGTTTGTAAAAGTTTATAACACACAAGAATAACTAGTCATTTACAGTAATCATACTTGTTATTATTCACTTCCTTATATATATATATATATATATATAATTTATAATGTTTGTTATTTTTAGTCTCCTTGACAGCTTGCCACCATTATTATCATCATTTCAGGATATCCAATGTCATAAGCTGCTTATCATTTTCACAATAGATATTATCCTTGTCCCTATTGAGTCAATCTAGTCATGTCCCTGTTAATTACCTGTGAAAGTCTTGATCAAGATTTATATTTAAGTTTTAATTTATTTCCAGCATCCTCGAGTCTTAAAGGAGAAATGTAATATTAAATGAGAGCACCTATAACTATTCAAGATAAAAATCCTACATAAAATAAATGAAAGAGAAGAAAAGGATTTCATATCACCAAATCTTACCACAATATTTTGTCTTGTATACCTCACTCGGAATTTTTCTCTTAAATTCCTTCTTGAGATTTACATTTTTTTTAGCTCTACTACCTATTAATGAAGGTATCTGGAGAATTATTCCCCCCTTTCATCCTCCATACTTGTAAGCCTCCTTTACATATGGTGTTATTGTGTTTATCTTAGATAGATTGATTTTGTAAGCATAAGTTTTGTAAGACACCTCCTCTCACATATACCCACTTTCATCGACTTACCTAGGGTAAACATTAGATGAGGGGCTACTGTGATAAGACTCAACCTTCTATGTGACCCTAAGGAAATAGAGTCAATAACTTGAGACCATACTGACTTCCCTCAGGTGCGATAGGACCTACAGGAGTAACCCAACCCCTTCGGGTGTCCAACCCCTATAACAACTCACCTTTTCCCTGGCCTAGATACCAATTCGCTCCCTTTCCAAGGCATCCATGTAACTATAGGTTCCTAGTCGCTCCCATAGGCATGAATCAATGCGGCTATGGCCTTTTTCTATCAGTGTTGTGTCCGCATTTGCGATAATTAAGGCTATTTTCCAATACTGGGGCTTAACCTCAACCTAAAAAACTATGAAAGTTATAGAAATCATAAAGGACATAAAGAAAATGCTTATAAACCAAAAACTTGAACCATCCTCAACCGGGACAAAAATTCTGCCAAACACTTGGTATATATGCAACCTACGGGACATGAATGCACGTTTGAATATAAGGGACTAAAAAATCATCTAATTTTTAACAAGAAGGGTCCTTACCTTCTCTCATTAGCTTTCATAACACCAATTAGGTTTTGCATTCATCATTTATTTAGTTATGAGTGAAAACATGAAAAGAGCCATGACTAAGATGATTATAACCCGCATATAACGAGATAAATAACAATAAGAGAACAAAATTTAAAGCAACATAATAACCAGTACATTTCCTTACCAAAAGAAAGAGAAACTTAGCTTTTATTAACCATAGGAAAATACCAACCAGTTTCGGGACTTCCACTTTCCACCTAATCATAGATTGGTCGAACCAAATATCTCTTCAGCCAATCACCCTCATGCCATATTCCAAGCATGAATGTGGGATTTCATGGGATAAATCAATCCAAAGACAACCAATGGAATCCAAAATTTAAATCACCTCCATCCTCTCCATACTGTGATCACAACTAAAACGTTGTCGAGATCACCAAACCAAACCGAGCTTCGATACCTTAGAATTTCTTCACCATTCTTGAGGATTTTTCATGTCTCCACCCTTAGGATTTACCGTGTATCTTATCATTATTGTTCAAGGTATTCCTAGGCCTCTGGGAATTTTCCTGAGACCACCTCATCCTTGATTTTGAAACCATCTGGCAATCCAAAGCTCAAAACCGGGAGCAATCTCATCACTACCTGGAAATTGCAAGGCTAGGCTAAAATCCACTATTGAATCCTGGAAAAATCCAAGCCAATGATAAAAAATAACCATATACCAACATGCACATACCATGCATGTCAAAACCAACTAGGAAAACACACATGTAATATGTTATGTGCAAGTATTCCCGCTAAAGCTACTTGATCCTTGCCTTACTTTTCTTTCCTTGTCCTTCTTTTATTTTCCTTTCATTTTCCTTTGCTTTTCCTTTCATTTCCTTTCCTTGACTTTCCTTTCATGTTTATGTTGACAAATTCTCACACTAAACTGACAAAACACTACCAACTGATGCTTTGATGTCTTTGTATTGATGCGACTTCTAATTTCTTCAAATTTCCATTATTTTCCTTAATTTTCCTCCTCACATGAAACTTGTGACCTTTCAACTTCATTTTCTCCTAATTTCTCTTATTTTCATAAATAATTGTGAAAAATTACTTTTTTCCCTTTCCAAAGCCTTAGCCCTAAAGCACAACAAGTGATTCCCACTAGGATATTTTTTCCAATATTCAATATTGGAATACGTGTCCCTTGCCCATGGTCTTATTTTACCATTATGAAATTTTATTACTTGAACTTTTAACATGGGGTTGTTACAAGTTTATTCTAGCCAATCCTCTTGATCCAACTTCGCTTGTGTCTAAGAAAGTATCATCATGGTTCATTAAGGTACTTATATGGAATAATATTGATTGGAGGTACATTGCACCCTATATGTGAACACATCAATGGATAAAAAGAATAGGTATGGTTGTGCTAACATGCTACCCGTGTTTCTGTACCACAAATTTACTTTCCCATGACCATGTGTTACTTTTATTTGGTTACTCTACTGAGCTATCTACTAGTTCATGATCACATTCTACATGTACCCACTAATCACTTTTCAAACTATGTTGAGACAATAGACTCTTAGAATTATTTAATATACATGTTGTTGCAGGAAGAGAGACAACAATTCAGAGAAGCAATGATATAAAGAGAATAGCCATATTCTCCATTTCCCACTCAACCACGTATTTCGTTATGGGGAGCATACATATTTATGGCTCTACATGGTGGGTTCTAATGTGTTATCCACCGAAGAAATTGAGTGACTGGGTGGGGTACAAGAGATATGGAAAATTGTGGGAAATAGATTTCGAAGTTTGACTCGTCAAGGATAATAGAGGAAAAAAATATAAAAACATGGGAATGATTAATTCAGTGGGATACAGAGATAAGTAAAACCACGGGAAATTATTGATTGACATGTGGCTACAACATTAGCCATGTAGATTTCTGACGAGAATGAAAAAAGAGTTATAGGGAGAATTTGTGGGGTGATAAAGAGTTACAGGGAAAAGGAAACCAAAATTTTATAAGCATCCAACCAACCCCAATCTTAAAAATCAAATGTATCTCTTTTTCTTGATAAATTTTATGACAAAAATGAATATGGATAAAAATAAAACAAATTCTCGTGAGCTTCATAGTGAAACTAGGCATTAGTCAATTCCCAAAACACCATGGAATGAAAGAGTTTGTCACCTTTGCAATAATAAAATGGTTGAAGATGAAAAATGTGATTTTCTTAGATTGTCCATCTTATACTCACATTAGATCGATTTTTTAAAATATTTTTCACACTACTAGCCTTCTTGACCTTTTAAGTCAAAAAAACTATCATGATCTCGGAACCCTTCTCTTAATGTTTTTCAAGCATAAATATTTTCTTAAAATAAAAATAAAATGTTAATTTTTTTTAATAATTTCTTACCTTTTGCTACTCCGGCTATATATCTTTCTTGCTAAATAAATAGAATTTTAACTTAAGAAAAAAAAAATCTTACCTTTTTTAATTCTAATAAATCATATCGATCTTAATAAACATTAATAATAATCTCATCAATAATAATTATTAAAATAAAATATTAATAAAATATTTTTTTTAATTAATAAAATATGCTACTTAGTAGATAAAAAAATCTTACATTGATGCACAAATATTATAATATTTTAATACATGTCTTTTATTTATTTATTGTTAAAAGAAACACCCTTTAAAATACCATCATCATATAAGTGGATGAGGACATGTTTCTAATAAATTATTGAATCTTTTCTATGTAGTTTTTTAGTTCCTTATTATTTTCCAAGAAAAATATATATTTTTTTTATCAACAAAATTTTCATTTCTTACCTCAAAGTCATGTCAATATCCCAAAAAGACTATATGTTTTGAAATATATTCGATTTTCATTTTATTAAAGAGAATTCCCACTTATATTAATATTGACATTTTTCAAAATTTTACTTTGTAATTGTTATGAATATATAGATGATATATATAACATTAAAAAACATTTAAATTATTTAAATATTTTAAAAAATTGTTTATATCTTTTAGAAATGATTATAAGTTTCATTTTTAGCTTGATAAATTATGACTAAAGGATATTTAAGTTATCAAAATTATTTGGGGATTGTATCTAGTTTTGGCCATACAGGTTATTAATATATTTGGATTTTTGCGCACAGAATTTCAAACCAATAACCTTCACCCTGTCACCAGATATTTTATTCCCAAAAACATTATAAATATTAATAAAATAGAAATTTTTGATTATCTAAAAAATTAAATATGTATTTATCAATTAAACAAAAGAGAATTTAAATATTAATGAAATACAAAACTTTTAATTAACGAGATTTTTGTATTTGTTTTTTTTTCTGATTTTTATTATTTAAAGATTTATATTTATATTTAATTAATTTAAAAAAAAAAGATAATGCTAGTATTATGCATTTGTTTTTTTAAGTTTTTAATATATTATTAAATTTATAATAATTTTATGCATAAATATTGTAAAGTTTTGTTTTGTTTTTTTCAATTTCTTATTCTTTTATTAAAATACATTGTGAAAATGAATAAATACTAATCAATAAAATTAACTTTTTAAAATCGCTTACTTATTTATCTATCTTTATTTCCAAAGTGATGTCAAGCAATTTCTTTTCCTTATAATTATCTCCCAATTTTCGAACTCTATTACTAATTTTCTTTTTCTTACCCCGCATTTCAAGCCCATAGATCATAGAGTTTAAAAAGACATTAAAGCCTCACAATAAGTTGATGTTCTCTTTATTGACAAAAATGCCTTCTTTCACTACTTCGTTAAAATCAAGTCAATAAATATATCTCATCAAATTTGGAATATGTTAATAATTTTTATGTTTAAAGTTCCATTAATTATGATATTCTCTTTATTTTATTTCCAAAATATCTCCTTTATCTCATTAATAAAGTGAAATCAATAAAAATATCATATCAACTATATAATATGTTAAACTTTTTTTTTACAATTTCCTATGACTTTCATGGATAAAATCTATTTAACATCATGTGAATAGGCATCTGTATTCTTGAACTTTTCTAGCTAGATAAAATCTTTCATTCTCCAATTCATAATGTTAAAGAACAATAAACTTTGATGATATGATTTTTTTTTCTAACTATTGCCCTTCAATTTTATAACCCGTACGACTTTATAAGAGTTCTTATCTTTATATCTTAATACAATTACTTCAAATATATTTATATCTCTTCTTTTAAGTACAATTAGAGAAGTGAATGAATCCAACAAATGAGGACATGTTTTTAATAAATTATTGAAAATTTTGAAATAGTATTCGGTCTCATAGAAATGATATTCTCTTTCAACAAATTTTTTTCTTCTAAGTTTTTCAGACTAAAATCAAGTCAATAAAAAATCTCCAAATTTTTATTTATTGGTTTCACTAAAATCAATTGAATAAAAAAACTCATATTTTTTATTAAAAAAAATAAAAAACTAAAACACTCTTATGTGTTGAAGTATGTTCGATTCTCTCTTTATTAGCCCCTTCTTGCGGCATGGGACTATAGTAATCGGTTTTGATTGCTAGCATTAGTTCATGTTCAAATTAACCCAAATCATTTTTCCCCAATTCATGAAATATCATAAAATATTGTTTACATAATCTATAAACCGTTTATTCAACCTATAAGATCATGTAATTATTTGATAGACCAATTAGATGATTTCTCAACTTATTGGCCTCTTCCTGAGGCAAAGAGGCTATATTTTTCATAGTGTTTATGAAATTAACGGGTTTGCTTCATTAGTATTTTCGAAATCATAAATAATGCTAGCATTAATCAATACACATTAAATGTTTGGTTTGTTTTTTTGGGTGTTAGTTTCTATATTATTTCTTTGTCGACACCACATGGCACTCCACGCCACATGGTTGTACGCTTGTAATGGTGTCATGTGACTTTTATGGTAACAACCATAGCATTTCCTGAACTTTCCTTCTGAGAAAGCATAAACCACCTCCCATATTGTTTCTATCTCCACCATTGTAATCTATCACATCCACCATTAGTAGCGCTCGACGTCTCTATTCTACGCCCCTCCACACTGTTGGATACAGAACAAAGAGAAGTTGGAACAGTTAGAATCCCTTTCGAACATGGGTATGCTGCGGAATCCCTCAGGCATGTGTGAGGAGTAACGCGTTCACATTAGGTAACGTTCTTAGGGCTTAGTTGAAGAATAAAATACAAGAGTAACTCTATTGCTGTAAGTGCATGCTTCTATTGCTTCAATTTATTTTAAGTGCTTACCTACTTAATGAAGTTATAGCATCCCTGGCCTTAAGGTATTCCTCGCTTGCTTGCTCAATGGAATATAGGAGATTTGTTGCTTGACCTATCTGGAATCAAGGTAGCATCCCGTAGCTATCACCTATCAATCCTTCATCCAGGTTGCATACTTCCTCTAGCTTCACTCAGAAAGCTAATGTACAGTCCAGCTAGTTGCTGCCTCTCTTCCCCAACAATCTATCTCACTCCACCAGTCTGCTTGGAACACTCCAATCTATAGTCTCAATCTCCCGACAACATATTGCATGCTGCCAGAACCCCCATCCATCTAGCTAGTGTTAAGTCAAGGTAACGTTGAGAGAACAAAAATTATGAAGCTAAAACAAAGTAGTCGACAATTTTCTTATAATTTAATTTTCATTTTAATGATTTTTACCTATGCTTGGTTATCGTATTTTTTCATTCTTCTGTATTCAACTCATGCATGAGATGACCCATACATGGCTTGGACACGTGTAATGGATATTTCAAGTCGTTCCTCAGCATATTTCCTTCCAATTTTGAAGAATTATTCTTCGCCATCACTTTCAAGTTTAGGTACTGCATTTTCATATGAAATTTCATTGTCTGCACCAACTCCCCGTAACCCCTTACCCTTGTGACACCAATGAAATATTCCCTTTTCGAGAATTCCAATGGACCACAAGATTTTGTGATATTGTTTTCTGACTTGATTCCATCGATAATATGCCTAAGCCATGAAAACAGGTCTACTCAGATAAAAAAAATTAGAAATGGAATATCATGTGACTTGAGATAAAGGAGCAGTTCTATACCCAACACGATTTAAGAGCCTTAGAACCTCACCTTAATAGAAGCAGTTGCCACTGGAGCTCTGTTATTTCCAATCAAGACAGTCTGCAATGCCTGTCCTTTATTAGCCTGATATTCTAGTTTTGTAATCATTGACATCTCCCTGCACCTGATTAACTAGTAACCCAAAAAGCCCATCATTCCTAGTAGTGTAAACCCTCCAAGAAAATGTGTAAGTGCATCTCTTAACGTACTTCTTTTCTATTTCTTAGGAATTTCTGCAACCACATGAGGGATTCTGTTTGGAACTTGCTTTGATGGTGAAGGAGAAAAACCAGAAACTTGAATTGGCTTTGTAGAAGGTGCGGGAGAAGAAACCAGAGACTCAACAGCTAGAGAGAAATTACCTTGATTATAAGTAGTACAGAGACATCAAAATATTGCGCTTCCACAGAAATTAGAATTGGACATCATTTTGATATTTAACTTCTCCAGGTGACTCGAGAATAATTCCTTCTTTCCTTGCTTTGCAGAATGACTCATGGAGCAGCAAATACCAACATTTCATGAAGAATTGGAACTGGTGAAGGCTATGGTGTGTATTAAAAATTGGTAATGGTCGATTGAGACACTTGGCGATCATGCAAGCTCAAAGTGAACTTTATTTATTTTTTAATACCTCCTTAATTTTTATGTTCACAAATTCACCGAATTATATCAACAAATAAAAATTTCAAACATAAATATTATTCTATACTTTTTCAGTGTTAATACAAACCAGGGTTAACGATAGGGGACACTAATGACTATTCCCGCCTAAAATAATTCAGAGAAGATACCATGGTACACCTACTTTTTCTAAGTGCAACAAAAACCACCTCACTTTAGCATGGTCACCTTTCATTGTCTTGTTGTTGGAGATAAAACCCTTAAGACATGAATCACCATCCCCAAATTGTCTTAAACAACAGTTGTCATCACGGTATATTTTCACACTGCTATGCTTTCAAATCTCTGCGATGTGTCCTAGTGCTGGACTTGAAATTTCTAATCTCCTCTCCTTTCTTCATTTGGCATATCTCATCATTGGGCCTAGTACAATTCCCATGGACCACATCTATTAAATAAAACATGAAAATCATAGGGCCTTTTAATGGAGTTCTCGTTCTCTTGATTTGATTATTGGTGCCCATCTTATAAGCTCTAAATAGGAAACAAGATGGTTTACTTAGTTAAAATCTAATGGCTTGTTTTCAAGAGCATGAATAATTCAATTGGTTGTAGGTTTTCATGATGTTGCTGGTCGATTCAGGAACCTGTAAAAGCCTTATTAAATCAAACATGAAAATCATAGGGGCCTTTAAATGGAGTTCTCTTTCTCTTGATTTGATTATTGGTGCCCAACTTGTAAGTTGTAAACAGGAAACAAGATGATTTAATCAGTTAAAATCCAGTGATTTGTGTTCAAGAGCATAAATAATTCAATTGGTTATAGGTTTTCATGATGTTACTGGTCGATTCAGGAACATGTAAAAACCTTGTGAGGCAGAGTGAAACCCTACATATGACAATCCCAAATTTTAATTGAAATTATTTTTGGAAATGAGAGCATTTTTACGCTATTTTAGGTTAGCTGACTCTCATGTGATATTTATATAGTTACAATGACATGTTTTTACTGTGGTGTATTTTTCTACATTAAAATTTAATAATTGTTTTAGAGGTCAATACTATTGCATATTTATAATATTTATTTACATTATAAATAGGCACCCAATATGGTTTAATGGTTGGATCAGGGAGTTGTCTTCTAAATGATTCAAATTAAGGTTTATCCTTAATGAATATATCTTGAATTCAATTTAAGGTTCACATTTGATAGATAAACACTCCTATATGTGAGAAGAAGTGTGAAAAAGCTATATACATCACTGTATCTGAAAACAAATTAACACAGTTGCAGGGATATGATAGGGTGACCTAGTTAAGTGTGTATATATATAGTTTAGCCAATAGATGTCTAACCCACACAAATTTTAACATATTTTAATTCATTTATTTAATTACTAAAGTTTTATTTCATTAATATATATATTTTAATAATTTCAATTTTTTATAAAAATTATATGAAGGTGAAATGTATTACTAGAAGCATATCATGAGAAACTTTAACCTCTGTTAAATTTCACAATTTTGATTATACCATAGAAATTTGATTCTATACAATTAGTATTATGTTAACATGACAACAATCGATTCATTTTCCTTTCCAAAGCTTGTGCATTGATGCATCCCTCTCATTAAACATAAATGAAATGGTGCATGGACTATATACAACATTTGGTCTATTTATTAGCTCATGTTTGTTCGACCAGAGGCTCGAAATTGCTCAGAATGAATGCTGACAAATTTCACTGCTCTGAATCTTCTTAGACAAGGTTGTTAGTTTCTAATGGAACTATGCCAATCCTAGAGGCAATCTTGGAATCAAATATATAGTCAATCTGCTAATGGACTGAAACTCAAGGCAGAGCTAACCCCCACTCAAGGCAGGGACTAGTTGCCTTGCAGCCATCTTGTTAAAGACAATTCTCACTTATTTGTTTGCCCCTACTCAAACTCAAATCAATATTAACATTTTTTTATTTTTTTCCTGTGTAATGGCCTTGCCGATATGGATGAGTTATGTAACATTAATATTTATTTAAAAATGTATGTTTTTATTTACTAATTAAGAAAAATTTAAACATTAATAGGATATAAAAATTTTAGCAACAGTTGGAACAAGAAGGGTAATATATAGTCTTAAAGAACAAATGCTTTATAGATTCATGTGGGATTTGGGAATAGCAACAAACAATCAAGATAAATTATGGGCACTATGGAAAGGGTTGGATATCACCACAATCATAGGGATAAAGAAATTAAAATTTTGGGGGATTCTATGGTTGTTATTAGAAAAATATCCAATGTGACATTAAGTAGAATTTCTAGTGTTTCCTTAATTGTCCACATGATATCACAACAATGCATAAAATTTTTAGAAATCTCCTTTCACCACATTTGTATATCTTTAGATGACAATAGAGACAAGCTTGCTAAGCTAGGCTCAAAGCTTGAGCAAGGAATAATTGAATTTCAGAATGGAGTAAGGAATATGGCTCCAATCCCGTGAAATTCAAATGGATTTAATGCAAAAGGCTTGGTTTTCACATTGAATGAAGCTCCGGGTACTAGGAATAAAGGAAATAAATGAAAATTTGCAAGTGGGTTTCCACTTCAATGTCATTGTCTTCTTAAAGTACCTTCCATGTGGTCAGGGTGATATCACCACATATCATTCCTTGCTTGGAAGTGACTATAGTTGGTACAAATGGTTAGGAGAGCAGATGTGTTTTAATAGAGATAGTGTCTTCGCCTTATGCGAAGGATCTGACATCTCCTTTAAACCCTTGGTCATTAATGCTTTGAAGTATCCCCTCTACTCGAAGTTACTTGTTATGGCAATGGAGATCAATTTAAGATTTCTTATGAGGTCAGAATTAATGGTTTTTCACAAATATTTACATCGATGGAGAGTGGAAGAAATATTAAATTGGTAGGAATTCCAAGCATTTACAGCATCTTTTTCTCTACCTCTATGCTCAAATTGGTGGCACAGTAAATGGTTTTTTGTTGCTATGGTTTTCTCGGAGAGTTGGAGTCCAAAAGGGGTCTCGAAATGCTAGAAGAAAGTGGTGGAGAGATTGTTGAAGGCTTTGATGGGAATGTTTGAACTCATAATTAGAAGGTTGGAGCTTTTGGAGAATGAGAGGCAGGAAAGGGTCAATCTCATGGATTATAATTTTGAATGGTTGTAGGCTCAAATGGAAAGAAAATTCGCTAGCCTGGGATGGAAGCTACCAATCTTGAAGGAACAGTTAAGCAAATTTTTTAGGTCTATAGAGAATGATGGCATCCATGGCTTATTCAACTTGGCACTTAACTCACAGAAGGTTAGCATGGATGGTGTGGTGCATGGTAAACATCAATCTCGAGGACAAGAGGTAGTTGCGGGGAACAAGTTTGACGTTGGCCCCTTTGGGGCATCCTAGTTAATATGTCATATGTATTGTGAATTTTAACTATTTTTGAGTCAATTTTGTAAAAACTATGGGAGGTTTCAATGCAAAATCGTAGTGAAAAAATCCCATAGACGCAAGAAAATTTTGTTGTGGATATATTGGAATATTGAAGCACCAGAAGTAGTTGAATCATGTAAATGGTTCTATAATACAAAATATTAGAACCAAATATAGTTCTTCTGCTTGTCTGTGCATGTGTGTATGTGTGTTTTATGATGTTTTATTATTTAAAATTCGTATGTTTATTGATTTAATTTAAAAAATTAAATATTAAGAAAATATAAAACTTTAATTAATGTTAGATTTTTGTATTTGCTTATTTTTATACTTTTTTTTTATAAGGATTAAATTTTCAATGATTAAACAAAAATGTAAACATCATTTTCCATTATCACTCTTTTTCTAGCATAGTTTGTCCTATAAGTTTTCAAATCATTTTTATTTCATCATTTTTTTTTAATCCTTAGAGGTAGGTAGCATTGTGGAAAAGAATGAATGTTAACCAATGAAGTTAGCTTTTAAAAACTGCTTACATATTTATTTATCTTTATTTCCAAAATGGTGTCAAACATTTTTCTTTCCTTATAATTATTTCACAATTTTCCAACTCTATAGTCATATTTTTTTCTTCCACTCCCTCAAATTCATAAAATTTAAAAAGACATTAAAACCTCACAATAAATTGATGTTATTTCTATTGAGAAAATGCCTCCTTTCTTCATCCCATCGAAATCAAGTCAATAAAGATATCTTACTAACTCTAAAATAGCTTGAAAAATTTCATGGTTAAATTTCAATCAATTGTAATATTCTATTTATTGAATTGTCAATTTTCCATCAATCTATTTTTAACCACAGACATATTTAAAATTATATATATCCCTAAACTTTCTCCAACTCCATCGAATCTTTAGTTCTCCAATTCACAATGTTTAAAGAACAATACAATTTCATGATATGATTTGTTTGTAATACTATTGACCTTCAATTTTGTAGCCCGTACGACTTTATAAGTGTTGTTATCTTTATATCTTAAGAAAATGGCTTCCAATAAGTGGAAATTTTCTAACTCACACGTCATCCTTCGTAATATCCATGCAAGAACTTTCCAATAATTCTTATGTTTATAGGTTAATAAATGGGAATTCAATGAATTTGATAATTGTGTTAGACAAGTTTGGCATTATTTTGTAAACCATATAAAAATGGAATTTGATTTAAAAAATATACTATATAGTGGAAAAGGCATATTCTAAACATGATATTAGTTTTCAGATTCGAAATAGTTAAAAGTATGTTCAAATGTATAAAAAATACCAAATTGAGAATAAAAACATTTTATATTAAAGATATAAAAATTATTTTTAATTACATTGTATTTAAAATATATATATTTAAAATATTTTAAACATATTAATAATTAAAATAGTTTTGTTCATATATCTATATATGAACAAAACTATTTTAATTATTAATATGTTTTAAAATATTTTAAATATATATATATATATATATATATATATATATATATATATATATAATTTTAATAAAATGTATCGAATATTTAAAATTATAACTTTATTAATTTGTGTTAAGTAATGTATTTAAGAAAATACTAAAATTTATTATTTATAAATATTTAGTTAACAACTAAAATATGTTTATAATTTTCATGCTTTGTAAAAATAAACTTTATTATATAACTTTAAACATTTTTGTAAAATTTGAATTATTGTTCCAAATTTATAGGGTAAAAATGTTAAATAATATTATTCTCATAATATGAGAATATAATAACTAGTATACACATAAAAATCAAATGGTTAGTAAATGTTGATAAATATAAATTCATGATAAGTATCAAAATTAACTATATTATTATTATTATTATTTTAATTTTATTTGTAAGCAAGTATTTCTACATTATATTAACAAAGAAAAAATTATATATTGTACAATCTTGATGGCCATTTCTGCCTGAAATAGAGGAAACCAGAGTGTGAGGTCAAAATTTCTCTCCCCTTGGAAGGGGAAACCAGAGTCTAAGTTTTTCAAATTGTTTGACATTGGAAATATATTGTCATTCAGCCAAAATGGAGAGTCGTCTATATAGTGTAAATGAACAATAATAGCCAACAAAATCATTGCTAGGGGCGCAATGGCTCTGGACTAGGTGCGCTTAGGTTGAATTGAAATCAAAATGAACTCAATCAAAATGTCGGTTACCAACTTGCTGCTTTCCATGGCCTCATGAGGTTAGCGCATGTCGCACTGGATCTGCATCGAAGTTGAGCTTGTAACTCCGTGAGCTTAGACATTTCCTTGAGCTTGCACATTTTTGAAGTCCCCTGGAACTTCTTCTAGGATGTAACAACCTAAAGGACTAGGATGAGCGGGGGAGAGAGGGGCAGTGCCACCTAATGAGGGGGAGGGGGAATGCATGGAGGGGGGAGGGGCCATCAGAGTTATTAGGGGTAGCGTAGAGGAGGAGCCAACCAGAGGGGAGTGAGAGGGAGACACAATAGAGGAGGAGGGGGACAGGAGGTTGGGAGGGTAGTCAATTTTGAGGTCTTTGGCAAGACACTTGAGGGAGAAGGTAGAGTCACATAGGTACGCAGAGAGCTCAACAATCCAGTAGGGGTCTTCAGAATTATCCTGCTCCCTCTCCTTAAGTCATCGAACGAGGAGATTGTGGAGATCCCAGAAAGACATGCAGCCCCTGCGAGTCTCCTCCTCTTCCATGGAAATTACACTCCTTCGAATGTGCCCAAGAATGGTTTAATCAAACAAGGTGGTGATGGAGGCGTCGTCCATCATGGTGTGGGGATTTTCGCGACCTCTTATTATACTTATGCGATGTCCCCTCCCTCTTTTTCTACTCATGACTATAATTCAGGGGTTGGGTGGCACAAAAAAATGATTAGAGGGGACAAAGAAGGCCTCAAGGGGAAATAACCATGATAGAAACAGTCGGGAGCTATGTCCTTGAGGATTTTAAATGGAAAAAAATAAAGGATGGATGGTGTTTTCTAACACCAAGGAATGAATGTCCATGAAGTTAATTCTCATGGGTGCCATCTGTAAAATGACCCTCGCCATGTGTTGAATTCCATCAAAGCTAGGATAGTGTGTTGGACTTCTCCAAGGCACCCAGATCCGGGGGTATTATTATTATTATTATTATTATTATCATTACTATTTGTTTAAACATATATACATTAAAAAAAACATATTTACATGATTAAACATATATACATGGAGATTCACCCCCACGACCTGCCCAAAAATCATAACTAATTTCATATGAAACTTTTTTTAATTAATGAATTTACTTACAAGGGTTGAAAGGGCATAATTTCTTTTAAGATACATTTCAAGCTTTGATATGTGACTTCTAAGAACATTCTTGAAATTAAAATAAGCATGTCTATTGATAAATAAATTAAAATTCTTATTGCCTTATTCCAAAATAGACATATTGATTAGGTTAAAAATGAATGATGCGGTTGGTCAATAGTAACAACATAGTGGAACATTAGTTTATTATATTTTCATGTTTAGTCATGTAATAAAGACAAGGATTAATTCATTAAAAGTAACTCATATCCACAATTATAATATGAGCAATATTAGTTTTTTTTTTTTAAATAGCATCTATGTGTACTATAATTTTTTTTTATAGTGATATTTTAAACAAACATGAAAGAAACATAATTGAATACTTTTTTTTTTCATTTTGATGTAATAATATTAAAAATGGTATTTATTAATACCAAAAATATATATTTTATATTCAAATATTTTAGTATGAAAAACTCATTCCCAAGTCCACTTTTCCTTGAAGTTGAAGTTCCAAAAAACTATTAAGTTCCTGAAACCATTTCTAATTTGGATTTTTCCCAATCAAGAATGTTTTTATGACATCTCCAGGTTCATATTTATCCATTGTAAATAAATTTTAATTAACTAAAGGCGAAGAGAAGGGACCCAAATTCTAGTTTCTTCAGGAGGGATATTGCTTAAGGAATTGGAAAAATTAAATACATAGACCATGGGTTGGATGAGAACATTAAATGAAATGAATGTGCATTAAATTTAAATGAAGATACAAGGATATACCCAACTTTCCTTAAGCTCCATCAACGAATAAGAACAATACAAAAAAATTAAGGGAAACATGGGTCACGCTGTCTAGGAAGTTGACTACATGCAACCATGGAAAACGATAGATGGGGAGGTCTTGGAAAGAGGAATGAAAAATATGTAATAGAGGGGGAGACACTCTCATGCCTACACATAGGAAGTGGAGAGAAGACTCTTGAATTATCTCCCAGGTGTAGAGGCAATGGAAGAAGGGGAACATGTTCTATTTAATCTATTGTGCATATGCTCAAGAAAAAACATAAAAAACACACTTAGAACACTGTAGGAAAATTTCCTCCAAGGGTGGAGGTGAGCAAACAACAAGAGAGCAGTGATCATGTTTGTTAGAAAGCAAGTTATGGATAGATAAGAACTAGCTGAAGAACCCTCACAAAGGCTTCCTTAGTAAAAGCATTATAAAGATCCTTTTCTTTCATGTAAGGCTGAAGAACCGACTGAAATATTGTAGATTGATGAACCTATTTGTTTTGTAAAAGTCACTTAGGTGCTTGTGAGGAGGGAAAATTTTAAGGATGGAAAATTATCTTGAAGTTTAAAAAACTAGCGAATCTCACTAGTCCCTAATATGAAGACTATAAAATGTTTATGGATGTATTTGTAAAATTATTCAAATTTATAATGATTTTATATATATCGTCTATATAATTTTGGCAATTTTTAAGGTAAAATAAATTTATATTGTAAAATTTGGGTGAATAATTTTTATAAAAAATGGAAATTATCAAATCTTTTTTTTGGAAAAATCATGGAAAATTAGCCCACCTATGAATATTAGCCCCTAAAATTTTCCATGCTTGTGAGGGTTGCAGAACCACCAAGAGTTTCCTTAGGGAAAAATACTGGGTTCTTGAATTACTGATGAACCACCTCGAGAGGTGATCTCTTACCCATTAGTAGCTTATCCAGTGATGAACATGCCTCAATGTTAAATCTCTTCTCGTAAAAGTGAGTTGATAATCTCTACACTATGGTCTCCTAACATGGATGTTAATTATGTATAAAAGGACAAAGTAAAAAAAATTGTGGTTGATGGATGAAGGTAGTGTGGCTTTGTGACATCCGGTTTTAGTTTTTCTATTGGCTTAAATTCCTTTTAAGAAGCACTCCACCTAAAACACTAGAATCTAGCTCAGGGGTGACGACTACAAGTAACTATGGTTGTAGCTTATCTATGATTGGGTGGAGGGTTAGAGTCCCACTATTAGTTGGAAAACCAATGTGTTGAATAAGATAAGTGTATATCTACACTCCTCGATCTAAATGTTCTGTGTGTGTTTAGAATTGGTTGAATGTTGTATTCATGATATGAAATTAGGACTCCATTCCTAAAACATGAATGTTAATACTCTGTACAATTATTTTTAAGGAAATAATTGTTTTTCTATGATTATTTATGGAATGTACTGTAACTTCAATAAGTGATTGAATTTATGGGTGAAATATATTGTTTAAATGATCTTTGTGTTTACCCTAAGACTGGAAACTTAGTCCAATGGTGTATATGCAGCCTTTAAATATGGATAAATATGTGAATTCATTTAATGGGATGTGTTTTTAATTTTTAAGCTCATAAGATATAGTGGAGTATGTGTTTATGTAAATATCTATGATCATACATGAAAAATGGCCTACGGTCATGATTGAGTTTTAGTAAAGCTCAGTAGGGATAGGCCAGAAGAGCTTGTGTATGCCCTGTATGTTAGTGACTATGTATAGGAAGTATGAGCTAAGGCCTTGTACACTTAATAAGTAGTCACTAAGTGCAGGGATAGAACTATTTTAAGTCCAAAGTACAGGGTGCCAAAAGGAATTGGTTTAACCCTCTTCAACATTGTGATAGGGTGTTGTGACATAATGCTTGTGGTGGGAGAAATTTGGGTTGTCGATGGTGAAGCACCCACGGTCGTCGAATGAATTCAGAATTTTAACATCCTGAAAGTATCAAGTGGAGAATTAAATAAAATTGTTTGGGTATCATACCTGGGATCATGTGATAGTGGGGATGAAACCCAAGAGTCTCATGTACACTTTGTCAAGGAGGAAAAAAACCCCAAAAATTCTTATAACATAAAGACCATGATTTGAAAGACCCAAATGTTAAGTGGGACCCCTTCAAAGTGAAGGTTGCAGCATCATATGACATCACCTCTGATCCCCAGACCCTCAATATTTTTCGCAAAGAAAATAGTAAGATGCCTAGGATATAAGTCCCATGGTGACTTGGTTTGTTGGGGCGTATTCAGTTGGATTAAAATTTATGTGGCATGAATGTAGTCCGTTAGCATAGTTCTTTGCTAAGTCATGAGTCCATTCCATAGTTTTATTTTTAGATTTAAACTTCAAAAATTTAAAATTTTAAAACAAATTTTTTGGTCGCTACTAGAATTTTTGGAAGTACCATTTTTAGCATTTTTGTACAGTCTGTTATTTTCCTCTTTTTGTCTTATTTATTTTTATTCTGATGTTACCGAAAATTACAAAAGCATACTATGTTTACAAAAACAAAACAAAAAACAAAAAAGCGCATCCGCTTTAGTTAAGCCACGTGTTATAGCGTGAATATGCCTCAAATATTTTTTAGATCTTTTCAAATATCATGACAGGTGTTGTATTGCAGTAAATTAGTTTAATTCAAGTCATAATATATGTTGAACCCATGTGTCACTCACAGTTTTGAACTGAACCGTTACCCCGTCCTTCCTGTCAGCCCCAAGTCAGTTATGTGTATGTTTAGTTATGTGTTTTTATGAATGGAGGAAATCGTGGTTATTACAATCAACGTCATAATAGTTTGGTTGTTTTCACGACTGTATTTCTAGAAATTTCAGCCAATTAACAGCAAAGACTACAGAGGTGATTGTTTTTCACAGATCCACTTGTCGCAAGACATTTGGAGCACTCCATATAGAAAAACGTAACGCATTGAAGGTGATGACGGATTATCACATGCTGCACATCATGGTGAGGAATATTTTAAATGATGAAGGATGATTTTCATGGGGTGATGAACCAAAGTTTGGTTTTCAAACCACCTAAAAAGCAAGAACTCTGTCATTCGAATTTTCAGCTATTGGAGTTTGAATTGCTGAGAGTCATAGTTTGAGAAGGAGTCTAGATTTAAGACAAGATTTTCAAAGGTGAATACAAGCCACACTTGTAAGGTAAAAATATTCCTACTCCGCCACCTATCAGTTTCAAGAGACAGAGTCATTTGTTTTCTGAAGATGACTAAAAGAGGCGGTAAAATAAATAAAATAGAGCCACAAGGTGCAGATATAGTTGATGCCAATTTGAGGGTATGAAGTTTGTTTATTAATTCAGGGTGGTATTCTCTTTGTGCCAAGTTAGGGAGCTCTCACTCAAGAGTAGCTCAAGAGCTTTATAACTCTTTTAATGGAAATGAAGCTACAATTTATGGCCTCACCTTGTAGGTTTCTGAAGAGTCCATTGCTGAAGCCTTTAATATTCCCCAAGAAGGAGAAAGGTGGTTCAAAGGGCAGGTCATTATAGGAGGAGATCTCAATATATTCCTCAAGGATGCATACAGAGATCCAAATTCGGGAAAATGCATTCCAAGTAGCTATCTTAAGAATGATTAGGCATAATCTATCAAGCTTATCAAGATATACCTCACTTGTGAAAGGAGGTATACAGTTGTGTTCCTCTATCACATGAGACTTATTTTTCATATTGTGGGGTTGAAGACATTAAATATGCCATTTTTCTTATTCAAAATCCTGACAAAAATTTCAACAAGGGTTCATACTCACACTGATGTTTCTGGCTATAGCTTGTACTATCAATCTTTGATCAAATTTCTAGTTGAATAAGAGTTGGGGAAGAGAAGCCAGACTTGGGACCACTTTTTATTCTATAGGGTAGGCCAAATTGCACCTACACCTCCAGTTTCACAACCAAACCCTCAGCCTGCAAAAATAAGAACAAAAAAAATACCAAAAAATAAAACATTCATATGAAGGCCTAGGGCA
The DNA here is from genome assembly GCA_034641835.2 of Pinus albicaulis. Classification (NCBI taxonomy): domain Eukaryota; kingdom Viridiplantae; phylum Streptophyta; class Pinopsida; order Pinales; family Pinaceae; genus Pinus; species Pinus albicaulis. Next base: position 677,645,587 of record CM076578.1, read on the forward strand.
AAAAATAGAAGATTTTTGCACTCAAGGCTAAAAGAAGGTTGGAAAAATGAGAGATTTCTTCAACAAGGAAACCCAAACCAATTAAAATAGTGACCATGTTCCTCCTTTTCCTAATGTATACACTAGACTCCAAAGAGGAAGGTCTGCAACTGCAGATAAATAAAAAGCACAGGTGCTACCAGAAATTCTGGAAGCACATATCCAGCAGAAGTTGCAGATAGAGTATCAGCCTACAAAATCATATGAAGAAATCCTCAAGGATGCTGGATATGACATCAACAGTAAGAAGAAGCTAAAATTGTTGTTGGTACTAGAAAGAGGGATACCAGAGATAACAACAAATTTAGGCTTAAGTCCAAGGATCTACATAATCCAAGCCTAATGAAAGAGGTTATTGATATTGAAGGCAAACCTGAAGGTTCAAAGACAGATAAAACCATGAAGAAAAAAAAAACCCCTTCATAGCAGCACTCAAAGCCCTCAAAGAGAAGAAAAAAAAAAAGGGTTCTAAGGAGGACAAAACCCCTGTTAAGGAAGCAAACATAAGAGAAAACATATCCAAATCAGCCGCTGGCAGCAAAAAAGACTTAGATAAGCTGGTTCAAGTTGCATCACACATAGAGGGAAGGTAAAAAGGTTTTTTTATTCAGGTACCTTTTTGCTTATGAGTTACAATTTTGAACAACAGCTTAGGTGTCAAGGAATATAAGTCTGCACAGGATTTTCAGCATTTTTTGTGTATTTTTGAAAAACAAATAGGACGTTACTAGAATTTCCGGCAGCATTCTAGATTTTGTGCAGTTATAGGTTTTTACCAGAATTTCCGGCAGCACCTGTTTTAACTAAATTTTGACACCTATCAACAAATTTTTCCGAGCTAGTTAAGGATGGATAATAACCCATAACCGAACGGGTAATACATGTGATGGTGAAAGGAGGTTATGAGGTTGTTGAAGGTCTTATTAAATGGAGCTACATGGTTATTAAATACCCAAGACACAAGGAGATCAATTAGCAGAAAAAGGGGCAACATGACAACACACTCAACTTTCCAGCTCAAATTTATTCTCTTATTTCTTCTCCATCTATCCTTTCTATTTGATTTCGATAGGATAAGTCTGTAATGTCTTTTGACACCTATGTAATGTTAAAATAAATTTTTCCTTATTTTTATAAGAGATGGATTTGGTTCCTCTCTTGCTATGTATACCACTTGTAAATACTATTTCTAGGTTGGTTGTTGGTCTACCTGAAGACTGAATATAGTAAATAACTTTTTTTCTTCATGATGGAGGGTTTTGTGACTCAAGTAAAATCTAATTTGTGGTGTGCCTCTTTTATTTGTTAATTTCTTCTAAAATATGAATTGCACCAAATAGTAGGGTGTGAGTGATGAGTTGTTAAAGGATTTAACAGTGAATTTTCTTCTTTCAGTTTTTTGAAAGTTATATGTGTGTTATAGAACATTTCAGTGAAGATTTCATAAAGGATTTGTGGAATAATTTATACATGCATTCTATTTCTGAATGTTGTTTGCTTTGCATAAACTGATTTTGTGTAAAGAGCAATCATCATAACTGTGTGACGTATTTAGGATAGGAATATTTCCTAGAATACCTACCAGTTATTCATCTTCTTCCACTTGTCCACTCTGCTCCCTATACTACCTTTTAGCCACACAATTTATACTTTCCACAACTTTCCAAATGCAAGAAAGTTTTAAAGAACATATAAAAATCATTTCAAAATCTTTGAGAAGTCATCCCACCACTCAAACAACCCCTTTAAAATTTTGAAACAAACTAGATGTGTAAGGCTTACTCCTTAGGCAGTCAAGGAGTAACTCCTTGCGCTAATATCTTTGGCATCATTGCTGAGGAGGTGAATTGAAGTTTATCCCTTGGTGAATGAAAAAGTTATGTCTGGTTCTGAGGTGTATAGTTCCAGCTATATTTTTAGACTGCTTTACTCCTGGAAACTCCATTATTGAAATTCTGGCTCCTAGAAGGACTAGAACCAGGGCTAACCCATATTCCCCTTGGATAATCCCAGTTTCAGACCCTAAAAATCTAATCAAGAAAAAGAGTAAATGAATGTTTTCTACCTCTACTATTGTTTTCTCAAAGGTTGTCCCTAAAGAAGTCCTGGAAACTTTATCCCCTGATTTTGCAGAAAATCATATACCTCCCTTTTTTTCCAATCAACAAATAGTACCTACATCAGAAGTTGTTGCTTCATCATCTCTTGTTCACAATCCACCTATTGTTATTCCACAAATCCCAAGGACTCACACTATGGCAGGTTCAAACCCACCCCCTAACCGAATGGATGCAATTGTTTCTGCAAGGTATGCCCCTTTGGTTTTACCTCAGCCTATGAATGCAATACCTACAGGAGATTATCTCAAGTACATGCCTAAGTTTAGTGGTGAGAGAGAGGTAATAACTCATGAACACCTTGTTGATTTTTATGCCTATGCTGACAATCTGAATATTGAGCATGAAGATGTATGGATTAGAGTTTTTGTTCAGAGTCTTGAGGGTCATGTTAGAAAATGGTTTAGATCTTTGAGAGCTGGTAGCATCACTAGAATTGAAACCCTAGATGTTACATTTTTAAGAAAATGGGGTGATAAGAAATGTTTTTTGTATTATATCACTAAATTTGGTGCAATAAAAAGAAAAGAAGGAGAATCAATTTCTAATTTTTCTAAGATATTCAATAAGATGTATAGCAAAATACCTATTGAAGATTATGCCAAAATCACTTATGTTGGTGCCTTTGATCTTGATTTTTGTTTATTATTAAGAGAAATAAGATCTACAACACTAACACAAATGTAGGACCATGCAACGGAGGTAGAATCTAATGTGTTAGCACCAGATAGGCCCGGAGGAGGGATTGACAGAGAAAAAAGAAAGAAAAAAGTTGAAGTTTCAACATCAAGAACTTCACACATAGATCCTAAGTTAGATGACCTGACCAATATGGTCAAGTCATTGACTACTGAGATGTCCACGCTTAAGATGGAAGAAAGACCAACTACTACCAGAATGGTTTCATTTCATCAGCCTAATAGGCAGCAATTTAGAAGACCTGATGTTCCTCAAATTTTGCAGTGAGAAAGGAGAGATGATGATGATAAAAAAATTCAGCCTCCTTTGCAGAATACTATATTTGAAGATGAAGAGGAAGCTAAAAGGCTGGATAAATCTGCTGATATCAATTTTCGGAGAGACAAAGAAGTGTTGATTCATCTTACACAAGTAGAGTATGAGGATTTCATGCCATATACTCAGAAAAATGAAGTGGTTCCTGATCATTCCATGATTGCAACTGATCATGAAAGAAAATATAATCTCAGATCAAAAAATATTGACGATAATCCAAATCATGTTGCACAACCCAAGAAGAATAAGGACGTAGTGAAAATTCCAACAGAAAAGCAAGTTGTTGAATATAAATTACTAGAAATTCAGTATCCGTTAATTCTCCTTCATTTGAGGTAAAAATTGCTCATAAACTGCCCCCTATTTTCAATTTTTAGAATGAAATAAAAAAGATAAAGGTTTGTGTTCCTCTTGTAGAGGTTATGAAAAATGGTGACTTCAAAAAGACCTTTATGAAAGCTCTTCAGCCCCCACCTACCGAAGTAGCTTCCGATTTTGTTAACCTTCAATATGACAAGCCCACTGTTATTTTAGGTCCATTGGTAGATGATAGGGATGACTCTACCCCTCCTTCTATCTATCTTTGAATATTCATGATAGGGTCTTGCATAATTTCCTAATGGACTCCAGAGCCTCACATAATTTACTACCCAAGGTATTCATGGATGAACTAGGTCTTGAAGTAACTAGAGAGTACGAAGGTCTCTAATCTTAATTTGATTCCCGGAATGTTCAATGCCTTGATGTCATCAAAGACCTTGCAGTAAGCCTTTTTCAATTACCCATGAAAGGAATGTTGATGGATATTGTTGTGGCTAAAATTCCTCCTAGGTTTGGCATGTTGCTTTCTAGGTCATGGATTAGAAGGTTGGGAGGAACATTGCAAATGGATTTCACTTATGCTACTGTCCCTATTTTTGGAGGAGAAAAAATAATACTTTATAGAGAAGCTCAGTTGGCATATATTATTAGTGACAAAAAATACCCCATTAATCATCCAATTTATGCTAGAACAACTGATGTTGGTTCAAGAATTTTACATATGGATAATGATGTCCTATCTGTGGAAATTTTTCATATTTTGAAGCCTGCTAGAAAACAGATCAGTCATGAAGGTTCTCAGCTATGGAAAATGTATTTTGATGGCTCATGTTCCAAAGAAGGAGCTTGTGCAGGGATAGTTCTCATTTCCCCTTTGAAAGAAATTTCCAGTTTTTCGTTCAAACTTGAATTTGAATAAAATAACAATGTGGCTGAGTATGAAGCTATGCTAATTTGTTTAAAAATAGCAAAGGACATGAATATTTCAGAAATTTCTATTTTTAGAGATGCTGAAATGATTATTCAGCAAATCAGAAATGTTTATCAAACTAAGAATCCTAGACTCAGAGATTACCGGAATGCAGTATGGAGCATTGTAGAAGACTCGTTCCTGGCTTTTAACATTTCTTTTGTTCAAAGAGAAAGTAATATTTTGGCTGACTCGCTTTCTATTTCAGCAAGCTCATTCAAGATTCCAATACCTATGAATCTGAAATATGAAGTGGAAGATAGGTTTAGACCTAGAATTCCTGATAATGTTAAGCATTGGAAAGTTTTTGAAGATGATTATGAGATTAGAAGATTCTTTGAAGATATTGAAGAGTTTTATGTCCTAAACATTGACCAAGATGAAGATCTCATGAAGAATGATACTGATTTGCGAGACACTAAAAATCTGCAAAAACAGATTATTGATCAACCTATCATTTAGCTGCCTATCAATCACCTTCCCAAGGGTTTAATCCCACTTGAGAAGCTCTTTCATCACAATGATGTCTCATTCAAACCATAGTTGGCTGAAATAGAAGAAGAATTTGAAGATTTCAATTTGGGCACAGAAAAAGAACCAAGGTATGTGAAGTTGTCAAAAGCTTTATCACGAGAAATAAAGGTTGAATACCACAAGTTGTTTTGTGAATTTGTTGATGTTTTTGCCTAGACATGTGAAGATCTTAAGACATATAATACAACTATATTTGAGCATAGGATACCATTTAAGGATGGTTTTAAGCTTTTCAGGCATAAATTAAGGCAAATCAATACACTATTATTACGAGTGACGGAGAACAAAGTTAAGAAAAATATGGATACTAAAATCATCATTCCATTGAAATAATTAGATTGGGTTGCTAATCTAGTTCCAGTAAGGAAGAAGAGTGGTCAATTCAAAATATGTGTAGATTTCATAAATCTTAATAAGTGCTCCAAGAAATGTAACTATAATTTACCAAATATGGAGCATACTCTTCAAAAGGTAACCGGTTTAGACATAATTTCCATGTTAGATGGTTTCTCCGGGCACAATCAAGTTTCAATTTGGATAGAAGACTGAGAGAAGACATCATTCACTACTTCTTGGGGAATAGTCATGTATGCAAAGATGCCATTTTGGCTTATGAATGTCAAAGCTACTTTTTAGCGTGGTATGGAATTTGCATTCATTGGAGAAAAGGACAAATTCTTCGTCATCTATTTAGATGATATTACTATTTATTCAACTTCAGATCAAGAACACCTTCAACACTTGAGAGAAGTATTTGTTAAATGAATAAAATATGGTATATCATTGAATCCAAAGAAGTCTCATTTTTCTATCAAAGAAGGTAAGATGTTGGGTCACACAGTTTCAAAAGATGGAGTGAAAATTCATCCTAAGAGAGTGATTTCAATTCAAGATTTAACACTTCCAATATCAAGAAAGAGGTTCAATCTTTTCTTGGTAAGATCAATTTCTTAAGAAGGTTCATTCCAAATTTTTCTGATGTGGTGAAGCATATTACTTGCACGTTGAATAAGGACAAGGAGGTCAAGTGGACCATTGAATTCAGAAATTCATGTGAGCTGATAAAAAATGCCATTATTGAAGCACCTTAGCTAGTAAGCCCTGAATATTCAAATTATTTTTTGATCTTCTCATTGGCCTCACAAGATACTATTTTTGTTGTTTTGTTACAAAAATATTCAGAAAATAAGGAAGCTCCCATATCATTTTTCGGCAGAGCTCTTAGAGATGCAGAATTGAAGTATGAAATGTTGGAAAATCATGCCTATGCATTAGTGAAACCTCTGAAAGCTTTTAGAGTTTATATTCTGCATGCTCGAGTTATTTCTTATGTACATTCATTTGTTGTTAGAGAGATATTAGTTTAGCCCAATATTGATGGAAAAAGAAGAAAGTGGGTGACTAAAGTTCTTGAGTTTTATTTAGAGATAAAGCCTACTAAACTAATAAAAATTCAAGGATTAGCCGAAGTACTAGATGAAGAAAATTGTAAAGTTTTGGGCTTTAATTTTATTTATGATAACTTTGAAGGACAAATTTTTGAACCAATAGACAGAATCGCAGTGGATGGAAATCTTTCTGAATGTAGCTGGGATAAGGATATCATCTATTTTCTACAAAATTTTAAACGTCCTCCAAACTATGATAAAAGAAAAGTAAGATCTTTGAAGACGAAAACTGTTAAATTTTGTATTAAAGATAATTTTTTACATTGGAAAGATTCTACAGGAGTTCTGTTGAGATGAATTGACCCAGTGAGTCCAAGAAAGTTATCTTTGATATGCATAGTAGTGTGTGTGGAGGACATCACTATTGGAGAACTAATTCATACTAAATATTGAGAGTTGGCTATTTTTGGCCTATCTTATTTTCTGATGTATGTGCTGAGGTAGGAGCATTTTAAAATGTCAAAAATTCACCGGTAAGAAACATCTGAAGTCTTTGCCTCTCAAGCCCATAGTTGTTTTTGCACCTTTTTAGTAATGGGGCTTATATTTCATTTGAGAAATTAATCCACCTTCAAATGGAGACAATTGTTGGATTCTTGTTGCAACTGATTACTTCACCAAACATATTAAAGCAATACCTACCAGGAATGCTACTCATAAATTTATTATTAATTTTCTGGAGGGAATCATAACCATATTTGGATGTCCATGAAGGTTAGTAATAGATAATGCAACTACTTTTAAAGCCACTCCATTGGTAAAATTCTCAGAAGATTATGGAATTCAGCTCACTCACTCTACATCTTAGTATCCTCAAGGGAATGGTTTAGTTGAATCACAAAATTTTGGTAAGAATCATCACCAAACTGTTGGAGAAAAATGATAAAGCTTGGGATTGAAATTGAAGTTTGCTTTATGGGCAGATAGGGTGAGAATCCAAAATTATGTTAATACATCAACTTTTCAAATGGTTTATGGAACTAATGTTGTTTTTCCAGTCCAATTAGCCATTCCTATAGATAAATTTATGCAAGATCATGAATCTGAGCCAGATGACATGAACCGGAGAATTTATCAAATCATAGAAGTCCAATAAAGGCAATAACAACAATATGATTTGGTGAGAAAATATAAGGAAGATGTAAAGAAAGTTTTTGATAAAGGAACTAAAAAAAAATATTTCCAGATTGGAGATCTAGTGTTGAAGTAGGATGCACAACATCAAGATCCAGGTAAGCATTCCAAATTTGATGTTTTGTGGCTTGGTCCTTTCAGAATCTTAAATATTTTGCGGAACAATACTTTTGAGTTGCAACATCTTGATGGAGCAGAAATATTTGGAGACCCATGCAATGGGCACTTCATCAAAAAAAAAAAATTACTAAGGCTATTGATAGCCTAAGTCCACTGTGTATTTCATAATAAGACTCCATAGCCCAATGACAAGGCACTGAAAATACAAAATATTCCTAGAGCCTCATAGGGAGAGCTGTATCCCCCATGGAGCCAATGTTAGCACAGTTATTTGTTAGGTCATGAGTCCATTCCATAGTTTAATTTTATATTTAAACTTCAAAATTTTCAAAAAAAAAATATATCTGCTACCAGAATTTCCGGAAGCACTAGTTTTAGGCTTTTCAAAAAGTTTGTTATTTTCCTATTTTTGTCTTTTTTATTTTTATTTCGATGCTACAGAAAATTCTAGAAGCATACTCTGTTTAAAAAAACAAAAAAAACAAAAAATCACATCCTCTTTAGTTATGCCATGTGTTATAGTGCGAATACACCTCAAATCTTTTTTAAATCTTTTGAGATCTCATGATAGGTGTCATATTGCAGTCAAATAATTTATGTCAATTCGTAATATTCGTTGAACCCATGTGTCATTTGCAGTTATGAACTGAACCATCACCCCATCCTCCCTGTCAACCCCAAGTTAGTAATACGTATGTTTAGGTACGTGTTTTTATGAATGGAGGAGATCACGGTTATTACACTCAATTCCATACCCGTTTGGCTCGCTACATAGTAGTGCTACCAGAAATTTCGGCCAATTAACAACAAATATTGTGGAAGTTACTATTTGTCACAGATCCACTTGCCTTAAGACATATGGAGCACTCCATATAGAAAAACGTAGCCAACTGAAGGTGATGATGGATTATCACATGTTGCACATCAGGGTGAGGAATATTTTCAATGATGAAGGATGATTTGCATGGGGTAATGAACCAAAGTTTGGTTTTAAAACCACCTAAAAGGCAAGAACTCTATCATTTTAAGTTTTAGATGTTGGAGTTTGAATTTCTGAGAGTCATAGTTTGAGAAGGAGTCTGGATTTTAGACAAGATTTTCAAAGGTGAATATAGGCCACACTTGTAAGGTAAAACTCTTCCTACTCTGCCACCTATCAGCTGCAAGAGACAGAGTCATTTATTTTATTAATATGACTAAAACAGGTGGTAAAATAAATCAAATAGAGCCATAGGGTGAAGATCTAGTTGATGCCAATTTTAGGGTAAGAATTTTGTTTATTCAGCGAGGGTGGTATTCTATTTATACCAGGCTAGGGAGCTCTCACTCAGGAGTAGCTCAGGATTTTTCTAACTCTTTTAATCGACAAGAAGCTACAGTTTATGGCCTCAGCTTGCAGGTTTCTGAAGACTCCATTGTTGGAGCCTTTAATCTTCCCCAAGAAGGAGAAAGGTGGTCCTAAGGGTAGGTCATTACAGGAGGAGATCTCAATAGCTTCCTCAAGGATGCTTATAGTGATCCAAATTGGGAAAAAGGCATTCCAAGTAGCTATATTAAGAAAGAGTAGGAAAAATATATCAATCTTATCAAAATATACCTCACTTGTGAAAGGAGGTATCCAATTGTGACCCTATATCACATGAAGTTTCTTTTTCATATTGCGGGGATGAAGAAATTAAATCTTCCTTTTTTCTTGTTGAAAGCCTGACAAAAATGTCATCAAGGGTTTAGAATCACACTAATGTTTCTCAGTATAGCCTGTACCATCAAGCTTTGATCAAAGTTCTAGTTGAAGAAGAGTTGGGGAAGAGAAACCAGACTTGGGACCAATTTTTATTCTATAGGGTAGGCTAACCTACACCTACACCTCCAGTTTCAAAACCAAACCCTCAGCCTACAAAAATAAGAACAAAGAAAAAGGACAAAAAGAAAATATTCATAAGAAGGCCAAGGGAAAAAATGAGAATTTTTCTGCAGTCAAGGCTGAAAGAAGGTTGGAAAAAGGAGAGAGTTCTTCAACAAGCAAACCCAAATCAATGAAAATAGTGCCCCCTATTCCTCCTTTTCCTAATGTATACACTAGAGCCTGAAGAGGAGGGTCTGCAACTATAGATAAATCAAAAGAGAAGATGCTATTGGAAATTCTGGAAGCACATATTCAACAAAAGTTGCAGAAAGAGTATTAGCCAAGACAATCAGATGAAGAACTCCTCAAGGATACTGGATATGACATCAACAGTAATAAGAAGAAGGAATAAGCTAAACCTGTTGCTAGTACCAGAAAGAGGCATACCAAAGACAACAAAAAGTTTACGCTTAATTCAAAGGCTCTACATAATCCAAGCCTAATGACAGAGGTTGTTGATATTGAAAGAAAACCTGAAGGTTCTAAGACAGAGAAAACCATGAAGAAAAACAAGAACACAACCACTTCAGAGAAGCACTCAGAGCCCTTAAAGAGAAGTAAAACAAAAAAGGGTTCTAAAGAGGGCAAAGCCCCTGTCAAGGAAGCAACCATAAGAGAAACCAGATCCATCTCAGCTGCTGGCAGCAAACCAGTCTTGGATAAGCTGACTTAAGCTGCAGCACACATAGAGGGAAGGTAAAAAGGTTTTTTGATACAAGTAGATTTTTTCTTATCAGTTACAATTTTGAACAACAGCTTAGGTGTCAAGGAATATAGGTCTGCACGGTATTTTTAGCATTTTCTGTGTATTTTCGAAAAAAAAAAATAGGATGCTACCAGAATTTCCAGTATCATTCCATATTTTGCGCAGTTACATATTTTACCATAATTTCTGGTAGCACCTGTTTTAACTGAATTTTAACAGCTACCAACAAATTTTTTCGAGCTAGTTAAGGATGGAAAAGAACCCATAACCAAATTGATAATACAAGTGATGATGAGAGGAGGTTATGAGGTTGTTGGAGGTCTTATTAAATGGAGCTACATGGTTATTAAAGACCCAAGGAGATAAATCAGCAGAAAAAGGGGCAACATGACAGCACACTCAACATTCCAGCCCAGATTTCTTCTCTCATTTCTTCTCCATCTATCATTTCTATTATATTTCTATAGGATAAGGCTTTAATGTCTTTTGTCACCTATGTGATGTTATAATTAATGTTTCCTTATTTTTAGTAGAGATGGAGTTGGTGCCTCTCTTGCTCTATATACCACTTGTAAATACTATTTCCAGGTTGGATATTGGTCTACGTGAAGATTGGATATACTAAAAAACCTTTTTTCTTCATGCTGGAGGATTTTGTGACTCAAGGAACATCTAATGTGTGGCGTGCCTCTTTTGTTTGTAAATTTCTTCTAAAATATGAATTGCAACAACTAGTAGGGTGAGTGATAAGATGTTCAAGGATTTAATAGTAAATTATCTGCTTTCAGTTTTCTACAAGTTATATGTGTGTTATAGAACACATCAATGAATAATTCATAAAGGATTTGTGGAATACTTTATACATGCAGTCTATTTTCTAAATGTTGGTTTCTTTTCATAAACTAATTTTGTGTAAAGAGCCATCATCATAGTTGTGTGACTGTTTTAGGATAGGAATATTTCCTGGAATAGGTACCAGTTATTCATTTTATTCCACTTGTGCACTCTTCTCCCTATACTACCATTTACCCACACAATTTAGACTTTCCATAACTTTCCAAACGCATGAAAGTTTAGAGAACATAAAAAAATCATTTCAAAATCTTTGAGAAGCCATCGCACCACTCAAACAACCCCTTTAAAAATTTGAAATGAACTATGATCTGTCAAGCTTACTCCTTATTCAGTCAAGGAGTCACTCCTTGAGCTAACATGGTCCATTATCGGTCCAAAGGGACTTGCATTGTGAGGCAAAGGTTCAATGCCTTCTGATCCTAGAAGACTATCCCTGGAGGATTTCAGCGGGGAGCAGTGTCAAGACTAGACGAGATCTAACCTCTGGGGAGACATGGCCATAGAGGGCCCACATATGTGCCTATTTTAATAAGAATAATATATATATATATATATATATATATATATATATATATATATATATGTATGTATGTATGTATGTATGTATGTATGTATGTATGTATGTATGTGTGTGTGTGTGTGTGTGTGTGTGTGTGTGTGTATGTGTACATTGTGTGTTAGCCTCGTAAGGTGTTGATGTGTCTGAGCAGGTTGTCAAATATACACATATATATTGGTGTGTGTGTGTGTGTGTGTGTGTGTGTGTACATTGTGTTTTAGCCTCTTAAGGTGTTGATGTGTCTGCATAAGTTGTCAACTAATTCCATGTGGCAGAGAGAGGGGTTGATTGGGATTGGCACATGGGTGGCACATGGGGACCATACAAGTGCCATGTGAAAGGTTAGTGAGGTGGTGATAATTAAATGGCTAATTTTTGTTTAACATACTTGGTCAAAATCCATGTAATAAAGTTAATAAAGGAAAAATAAGACCAAGGTCACAGGACACTTATTCCACGCTGAATGTTGGGAAAAACATCCAAGTGTGGGTGTTCATTTGGCTTATTATGGGTAAGGAAATTGGAAAAATCAATGGCAAAGGCGTTGGAAAGGCAAACATTGTTCTCAAGGAAAAGAGGTAGCAGTAGGGAACAAGTTTGAAGTTTTCCCCGCTCGGGCATCCTAGTTAATATGTCATATGTAATGTGAATTCGAACTTTTTTTGAGTCAATTTTGTAAAATCTAAGGGAGGTTTCAATGAAAATTTGTAGTGCAAAAGGCCCGTAGAGGCAAGAAAATTTTGTTGTGGCTATAATGGAATATTGAAGCAACAGAAGTAATCAAAGATTGTAAATGGTTCTATATTACAAAATATTAGAACCAAATATAGTTGTTTTGCTTGTGTGTGTCTATTTTTTATTTTTATTTTTTATTTAAATTTTGTATGTTTATTGATTTAATTAAAAAAATAAACATTAATAAAATAGAAAACTTTAATTAATGTTAGATTTATGTGTTTTCTTATTTTTATCTTTTTTTAGAAGCATTAAAAATTTATTGATGAAACCAGTTAAAAAAAAAAAACATCATTTTCCATTATGACTCATTTTTCTCGCATAGTTTGTCTTATAAGTTTTCAAATATTTTTTATTTCATCATATTTTTTTTAATCCTTAGAGGTGGCATTGTGAAAAAGAATGAAAATTAACTAATGAAGTTAATTTTTTTTAAATTGCTTACATATTTGTTTATCTTTATTTCCAAAGTGGTGTCAAGAATTTGTCATTTCTTATAATTATTTCACAATTTTCCAACTCTATAGTCATCTTTCATTTTCTTCCACTCCCTCACTCAAGTTCATAGAATATTAAAAGACATTGAAACATTACAATAAGTTGATGTCATTTCTATTGACAAAATGCCTCCTTTCTTCACCCCATCGATGTCAAGTCAATAAAGATATCTCTTTAACTCTAGAATATGTTAAGAATTTTCATTGTTAAATTTCAATCAATTGTGATCTATTTATTTATTGAAAAAATACCTCATTTCTTCATTCTATTAAAGCCAAGTTTTTTCCTATAATTATTTCACAAATTTTCAACTCTATAGTTGTGTTTCATTTTCTTCCACTGCATCACCCAAATTCATAGAATTTAAAAAGACAGTGAAACCTCACAATAAGTTGATGTTATTTCTATTGACAAAATGCCTCCTTTCTTCACCCCATCAAAGTCAAGTCAATAAAGACATCTCGCTAACTAAAATATGTTAAGAATTTTCATTATTAAATTTCCATCCTATGTGATGTTCTATTTATTTATTGAAAAAATACCTCATTTCTTCATTCTATTAAAATCAAGTCAATAAAAATATCCCATCAACTCTATAATATAATAAATTTTTTCTTTATTAATTTTCCATAAATTTATTCATCCACAAACTATTTAAAATCATTTAAATATAAATATCTATATTCTATGCCCTCCACAATCCCCTGAAGTTTTTCCAACTCGATCAAATCTTTACTTCTCCAATTCATAATGTTTAAAGAAAAATACAAATTCATGATATAATTTATTTTAATATTATTGCCCTTCAATTTTTTGACCCCCGTACCCCATACGACTTTATAAGTGTTGTTATCTTTATATCTTGAGGCAATCGTTTCGAATAATCTAACTCACACGTCATCATCCTTCGTAATATCCATGCAAGGCCTTCCAATAATTCTTAGGTTTATATGTTGATAAATGTGAAATCAATTGTGTTAGATAATTTTTGCATTATTTTTTTAATCATCTAAAAATGGAATTTGATTAAAAAAAAAATACTATCATTTTTCATATTTGAAATAGTTAAAAGTGTGTTCAAATGTCTAAAAAAAAAAAACACCAAATTGAGAATAAAAATATTTTATATTAAAAATATTTTAAATTACCATATATTTAAATATATATATATATATATATATATTTTAAAGGGTATTCAAATGTAGAAAAAAAATATCAAATTCAGACTAAAAATATTTTAAATTACTATGTATTTGAATATATACATTTCAAATATTAAAATATTTTAAAAGATATTAATAAATAAAATAGTTTGTTTATGGTAATATTTTTTATAATATATATACTAGTAATTCCACCATTACCAAATGTTGCAAAGGAAACGCCGTAAGATTCTTAAAGAGATCCAATAGTTTCTAAGCATGATATCTATAGTGATTTTGGTCAATTTTAGTAAAGGCAGGAAAAATGGTTGTGCCCTGTCTCAACCATGATGTGACAAGTATATAGTCATATATGTGAATGATAACTTAAAAACGATTTATAAGTCTTCAAAAAATTATATCTTAAACATTATAATCATTTCAGTAAATGAAAATGAGAGAAACATTAATAACAAGTATCAAAAAATGTATAAGTGTTATTTTTATAGCTAAACAGATGCTCACCCTACTTATCTAAACTAACAGTAAATTTAAGCAACAAAATGGCATGTGGCTGCTAATCCTTAAGAAGTATTTTCAGTACAGAATTTTCGTTAAACCCTACTCTCAAGTGTCACAAAATTTCGGTCAAATAACCCATAGAAAGATTAAAGCTAAAAATTGCCTGGTATATTTTCCAAGTGAGTATGTCATTAAGATATATAATCATTTCAGTTTTTGATAGACAGGTTAAATGACCGTTGAATAACAGGCCATTGGCAAGCACTCTTAACCTTAGGGACTAAGCGCTCTTATCCTCGAGCAGTCATCAAAGGGTATGATCAAACTTGTTAGATAACAGAATAGATTTATGGCTACCTCCATCTCCATCATTGATATTGAACTGCATTTCAATTTTCATCCCCTTCTGAGATTTACTTTTATGTTTCACCCTTTCTCAGGTTTTCTTTTTTCAAATTTATTATCATACTTTCATTTGTATGTTTTTCATATTTTAATATTGAGGAACTATATTCCCGCTTACAAAATTGGTACATGTCATTGTGTCAATACTGTCTAACTCTTGTTAGATAAGGCTATACATAAGGTTGTTCTACCAACTTTGTTTTGTTTTTGTTTACATCTATATGCTATAATTCACTCTGCATTTTGGGTTAATCTGACTCTGCTTATTTGAGCTTCAGCCCTATTTTATTTTCTTACTGTCATGTATATGAAATTTGTAAGTAGTGTGCTTTACTCTCTAGTTTATAACAATTGTTTGTGCAAAGTAGGTGGAACATTTGCTCTGTATTCATTGCTTTTCTGGCATGCCAATGTTGGCCAAGAGTTTGGAAGGCATTGGGAACCAGAACCAGAGTTTTCTCATTTTAGAAAAAGGAATCATCCACACTCCAAAATCGTGTAGTTTTTTGAAAGAAGCATAATTGCAAAAAAGGTTTTACTTTTTGTTACAATGCTGGGCACATGTATGTTAATTGGAGATGGCATATTGACTCCTACTATATTAGTTGAGTTTCGATGCATATGATGATCCTTCAAATGAGATCATAAAAATATTTATGTAATTTTTTGAGTTTGTTCTCAATGTTTCTATATTGTGTCATGTCTTCATTGTGCCAATACTGTCTGACTCTTGTTAGATAAGGTAGTACATAAGGTTGTTCTACCAACTTTGTGTTGTTTTTGTTTACATCTATATGCTATAACTCACTTTGCATTTTGGGCTAATATGACTCTGCTTATTTGAGCTTCAACCCTATTTTATTTTTCTTACTGTCATGTATATGAAATTTGTAAGTAGTGTGCTTTACTCTCTAGTTTATAACAATTGTTTGTGCAAAGCAGGTGGAACATTTGCTCTGTATTCATTGCTTTTCCGACATGCCAATGTTGGCCAAGAGTTTGGAAGGCATTGGGAATCAGAAGCAGAGTTTTCTCATTTTAGAAAAAGGAATCATCCACACTCCAAAATCGTGCAGTTTTTTGAAAGAAGCGTAATTGCAAAAAAGGTTTTACTTTTTGTTGCAATGCTAGGCACATGTATGTTAATTAGAGATGGCATACTGACTCCTACTATATCAAGTGAATTAGATGCATATGATGATCCTTCAAATGAGATCATAAAAATAACTATGCAATTTTATGAGTTTGTTCTCAATGTTTCTATATTGTGTCATGTCTTTTTTGTGATCAGGGGTGCTCTCAGCAGTGCAGGGGCTAAGAAAAGCTTGTCCTTCTATTAGTCAAAGTAAGTTACACATAAAACTTAGTTTTACTGTATTTGTTTGTTTTTCATTGATGTTATTAGGATATTCGATTCTTATGTCTGTTTTCTTTCCAACTGAATTGTTAAGATGTGCTGAAACTGAGAAAAATGCCACCTTATGGGATTAAAATTGTACAGATACAATTGTACCCCTTCCAGTCATCACTCTAATCACGTTGTTTATTGTACAAAGATTTGGAACATCAAGGGTAAGTTTGATATTTTCTCTGATCATGTTGGCCTGGGTAATATCAACTCCAATGGTAGGAGTTTTCAATGTCATCATTCACTATCAAGGCATTTTCACGGCTTTTTCTCCATACTACATTTTCCTGTTTTTTTCTCAAGAAATGGGAAGCAAGGCTGGTTGATGCTCAGTGGGGCTATTTTGTGCATAAAAAGTATGTACTTTAGCAGATGTTGAAGCCTTAATCATTTCAGTAGCTTGCTTAAAAATCTTGACGCTTGTATGGTGCATGTAGGTGCTGAATCCATGTTTGCAGATCTTGGGCATTTTAACAAGTGTTCTTTTCAGGTTGACTTTTTTTTTTTTTGAAATCAAATATGAAGTGAAGATAGTTGTAGTCTAAGCCCAAAAAATCTGAGTGGAATCCCAAAGCTATGATACCGTGATGAGGTTTTCCAACACACCAAAATCCTCTTGCATTAATAAACTTCCAAACCATTATCATTACCTTTTGAATTTTTGAGTGATCCCAAAGTGGTTCCAGATTACTTATCCAAATATGGATTCCCAATGAGATGTCTGTAAAAATCCAACATCTATCTGACCATAGATTATATTTTGACAAGAGGTACAACTCTGTTATGACCTGGCAGAGGAAATGCATCTGGTGCAGTAGCTAATGCTATAATTCACTCTGCACTTTCTGCTAATCTGACTATGCTTAATTGAGCTTCAGCCTTATTTTATTTTCTTACTATCATGTATATGAAATTTGTAAGTAGTGTGCTTTACTCTCAAGTTTATAATAGTTTTTTGTGCAAAGCAGGTGGAACATTTTCTCTGTATTAATTGCTTTTTCGGCATGCCAATGTTGGCCAAGAGTTTGGAAGGTAATGGGAATCAGAAGCAGAGTTTTCTCATTTTAGAAAAAGGAATCATCCACACTCCAAAATTGTGCAGTTTTTTGAAAGAAGCATAATTGCAAAAAAAGTTTTACTTTTTGTTGCAATGTTGGGCACATGTATGTTGATTAGAGATGGCATACTGACTCCTACTGTATCAGGTGATTTTATATGCATATGATGATCCTTCAAATGAGATCATAAAAAATTTATGCAATTTTCTGAGTTTGTTCTCAATGTTTCTATATTTTGTCATGTCTTCATTGTGTCAATACTGTCTGACTCTTGTTAGATAAGGCTATACATAGGGTTGTTATTCCAATTTTGTGTTGTTTTTGTTTCCATCTATATGCTATAATTCACTCTGCATTTTGGGCCAATATGAATCTGATTATTTGAGCTTCAACCCTATTTTATTTTTCTTATTTTCATGTATATGAAATTTGTAAGTAGTGTGCTTTACTCTCTGTTTATAACAATTGTTTGTGCCAAGAAGGTGGAACATTTGCTCTATATTCATTGCTTTTTCGGCATGCCAGTTTTGTCCAAGAGTTTGGAAGGCGTTGGGAATCAAAAGCAGAGTTTTCTAATTTTAGAAAAAGGAATCATCCACACTCCAAAATCGTGTAGTTTTTTGAAAGAAGCATAATTGCAAAAAAGGTTTTACTTTTTGTTGCAATGTTGGGCGCATGTATGTTAATTGGAGATGGCATGCTGACTCCTACTATATTAGGTGAGTTTAGATGCATATGATGATCCTTCAAATGAGATCATAAAAATATCTATGCAATTTTCTGAGTTTGTTCTCAGTGTTTCTATATTGTGTCATGTCTTCTTTGGGATGAGCAGTGCTCTCAGCAGTGCAGGGGCTAAGAAATGCTTGTCCTTCTATCAGTCAAAGCAAGTTACACATAAAACTCAGTTTTATTGTATTTGTTTGTTTTTCATTCGAGTTATTAGGGTATTCAATTCTTATGTCTATTTTCTTTCCAACTGAATTGTTAAGATGTGATGAAACTGAGAAAAATGCTACCTTATGGGATTAAAATTGTGCAGATGCAATTGTACCCCTTTCAGTCGTCACTCTAATCACGTTGTTTATTGTACAAAGATTTGGTACTTCAAGGGTAAGCTTCATGTTTTCTCCGATCATGTTGGCCTGGGTAATATCAACTCCAATGGTAGGAGTTTACAATGTCATCATTCACTATCAAGCCATTTTCAAGGTTTTTTCTCCATACTACATTTTCCAGTTTTTTCCTCAAGAAATGGGAAGCAAGGCTGGTTGATGCTTGGTGGGGATGTTTTGTGCATAACGGGTATGTACTTTAGTAGCTATTGAAGGCTTAATCATTCTAGTAGCTTGCATAAAAATCTTGATGCTTGTATGGTGCATGCAGGTGTAGAATCCATGTCTACAGAGCTTGGACACTTTTACAAGTCTTCTATTCAGGTTGACTTTTTTGTTTACTTTTTTTTTTAGAAATCAAATCTGAAGTGAAGATATATGTATTCTAAGCCCAAAAATGCTGAGTGGAATCCCAAAGCTATGATACCGTGATGAGGTTTTCCAATACACCAAAATCCTCTTGAATTAATAAACCTCCAAACCATTGTCATTACCTTTTGAATTTTTGAGTGATCCTAAAGTGGTTCCAAAGTACTTATCCAAATATGGATTCCCAATGAGATGTGTGTAAAAATCCAACATCTATCTGACCATAGGTTGTATGTTGACAAGCGGTACAACTCTGTTCTGACTTACCAGGGGAAATTTATCTGGTGCAGTAGCTAATGATATAATTCACTCTGCATTTTGGGCTAATCTAACTCTTCTTAATTGAGCTTCTGCCCTATTTTATTTTCTTACTGTTATGTATGTGAAATTTGTAAGTAGTGTGCTTTACTCTCTAGTTTATAACAATTTTTTGTGCAAAGAAGGTGGAAAATTTTCTCTGTATTCATTGCTTTGCAGGCATGCCAATGTTGTCCAAGAGTTTGGAAGGCATTGGGAATCATAAGCAGAGTTTTCTCATTTTAGAAAAAGGAATCATCCACACTCCAAAATCGTGCAGTTTTTTGAAAGAAGCATAATTGCAAAAAAGGTTTTACTTTTTGTTGCAGTGTTGGGCACATGTATTTTAATTGGAGATGGCATACTGAGTCCAACTATATCAGGTGAGTTTAGATGCATATGATGACCCTTCAAATGAGATCATAAAAATATTTATGCAATATTCTGAGTTTGTTCTCAATGTTTCTATATTGTGTCATGTCTTCATTGTGTCAATACTGTTTGACTCTTGTTAGATAAGGCTATACATAAGGCTGTCTGCCAACTTTATGTTGCTTTTGTTTACATCTATATGTTATAATTCACTCTAAATTTTGGGCTAATATGACTCTACTTATTTGAGCTTCAACCCTATTTTATTTTTCTTACTGTCATGTATATGAAATTTGTAAGTAGTGTGCTTTACTCTCTAGTTTATAACATTTGTTTGTGCAAAGCAGTTGGAACATTTTCATTGTATTCATTGATTTTCCGGCATGCCAATGTTGGCCAAGAGTTTGGAAGGCATTGGGAATCAGAAGCTGAGTTTTCTCATTTTAGAAAAAAGAATCATCCACACTCCAAAATCGTGCAGTTTTTTGAAAGAATCATAATTGCAAAAAAGGTTTTACTTTTTTTTGCAATGCTGGGCACATGTATGTTAATTGGATATGGCATACTGACTCCTACTATATCAAGTTAGGTTAGATGCATATGATGATCCTTCAAATGAGATCATAAAAATATCTATGCAATTTTCTGAGTTTGTTCTCAATGTTTCTATGTTGTGTCATGTCTTCTTTGTGATGAGTAGCGCTCTCAGCAGTGCAGGGGCTAAGAAATGCTTGTCCTTCTATTAGTCAAAGTAGGTTACACATAAAACTCAGTTTTATTGTATTTTTTTTTTTCATTGGAGTTCTTAGTATATTCAATTCTTATGTCTGTTTTATTTCCAACTAAATTGTTAAGATGTACCGAAACTGAGAAAAATGCTACCTTATGGGATTAAAATTGTGCGGATGCAATTGTACCCCTTTAAATCGTCACTCTAATCATGTTTTTTATTGAACAATATTTGGTACTTCAAGAGTAAGTTTCATGTTTTCTCTGATCATGTTGGCCTGGGTAATATCAACTCGAATGGTAGGAGTTTACAATGTCATCATTCACTATCAAGGAATTTTCAAGGCTTTTTCTCCATACTACATTTTCCATTTTTTTTTCAAGAAATGGGAAGCAAGGCTGGTTGATGCTCGGTGGGATTTTTTTGTGCATAATAGGTATGTACTTTAGCAGCTGTTGAAGGCTTAATCATATCTGTAGCTTGCTTAAAAATCTTGACGCTTGTATGGTGCATGCAGGTGCAGAATCCATGTTTGCAGATCTTGGACATTTTAACAAGTCTTCTATTCAGGTTGAATTTTTTGTTTAATTTTTATTTTAGAAATCAAATCTGAAGTGAATATAGATGTAGTCTAAGCCCAAAAAGGTTGAGTGGAATCCCAAAGCTATGATATCGTGATGAGGTTTTCCAATACACCAAAATCTTGTTGCATTAATAAACTTCAAAACCATTAACATTACCTTTTGAATTTTTAAGTGATCCCAAATTGGTTCGAGAGTACTTATCCAAATATGGATTCCCAATGAGATCTGTGTAAAAATCCAACATTTATCTGACCATAGGTTGTATGTTGACAAGCGGTACAACTTTGTTCTGACCTGCCAGGGGAAATGCATCTGGTGCAATAGCTAATTCAGTTGTTCTAAACACTAGAGGTCAAGATTTTACTATAGAATCCATAGTAAAGCATTCAATCAGGGAAATTTGCAAAGCTTAAAAATGAGATAGGGTGGCCTTAAATGTAGGTAGTACTTCAATATTTTGAAAAGTTTCAATGAGGAAACTTGTTATATTAAGGTTTTAGGGAAATACTTACTTATGGCAAATATTTCTGGTGCGCGAGATTTAACCTCAAAAAACTTCATTTCTTATAGATTTTTAAATTGAAATCCAATTAAAAGTCTCATTGCTTCCAAAATAAGACTGAACTCTACCCCGAGGTTTTTGAGGAGTCATCGAATAATGTAACAAAATTATTCCTACTGTTTAAAGATAATTAACAAGAAGACAATGTTTTTATTGATTGGTTATTTTTTATATCATTTAGACTCAATCAGAATTAAGAAAAAGCATTAGTTATCTTTCACCATGTACAAATTTGAATCCTAATAAAATATGTCATAAATTTTACAGAATTCATATCTGAAAAAAAAAACACAAAAAAGGCCTTTAATCAAAAAATTAACTCTAGACTTTGGCTCTGGATCTATAAAAGCTATACCTGTAATATTTAGCTAAATTCAAGCTTTGTTCATGATATATGGGACAATTTGAGTACAAGTTCCTTCATCTTCCATACGCTAGCCTTTGATTCCTTTATTATCCATAGGCTACCCTTTCATTCAGTACATATGTTTAGGGTTTGACAATATTTATTTTTTGAGTTTAAGCTTCTATGATGTGGATAGCTTTAAATTGATTCTTCCCAATCCTAATTTCTGAGTATAACAGACCTTTTCTTTTTATGTTCTTAACAGATAGCTTTCTTATGCACTATAAATCCTTCCCTGATTCTCACCTATGGTGGACAAACATCATATATTATCAAAAACCATTATGATCATGGTGATGAATTTTAAAAATTTGTACCAAATGTTGTGCACTGGCCCATGTTTGTCATTTCTGCGCTCACAGCTATTATCACAAGTCAAGCATTAATATCAGCTTACTTTTCTGTGATCAAGAAATCTGTGGCTCTAGATTATTTTCCGTGTGTCAAGATGGTTCACACATCACAATATAAAGAATAAAAATCAGGGTTTCTTCTACAAAATATTGATTAGGGTCTGAAATCAACCCTATAGCTAAGGGACAGATTGAAAAGAGTAAATGTGAGAAAGAAGCCAATGTAAGCTATAGATTTACTGAGAAGTGCATACGCCCTGCTGAAAAGAATTTAGGAATTTGAGTTACCTGCAAAGAGAAGAGTGAAACCCGTGAGACTCAAATTTTAGGGATTGAGGGTATAACTCTCGCGAAAAATGAGAAAAGATGATAGGAAATGAATAAATCAAATAATTACCTGTAACGGGATGGATTAATTCCATCATTGATACTTGTACCAAGAAACCCCTATTTAGAAAACCAGAAGTAGAAGGTGAGATAGAGATTGGAATTCTTTTAGCAAAGATTAGGGTTTACCTGAATAAATCTTGGACTGAGTGGGTAGAACATCCAATAGGGGGAATGAACTAAACACCAATAGTTGAACATGTTAAAACCCAGCTAAGGATGTAACCCTAAGAGACGATTCAAGAGAAATGAGTTAACATATAGTTCAGTGAACCCTCATGTGAGCTGAGTTGAGCAGATAGTGACCTGAAACAAATTTAAAGCAAACTTATAATTTCTCCAAAACAAAGACAAAAGCAAGTTTGAACTCTCCAAGTTCCTAGAATTTCTGCAAAATGAAGACAAAAGCAAGTTTGAACTCTCCAAGTTCTGAGAAGGCAAAAATCCTAAACATCATAGCCTATGCCAGAATATGAACTTAAGTCTACTTGTATCTTCATCGCTGCCATAGGTCGAGAGAGCAGGGTCGGTTTCTTCATCACTACCAGGGGTCGAGAGAGCAGGGTCAGTTTCTTCATTGCTGCCAGGGATCGAGAGAGCAGGGTCAGTTTCTTCATTGCTACCAGGAGTCGACAGAGCGATGGCAGGGTCGAGAGAGCGATATGGCTGCCAAAATCTTAACTCACCAAAACTTACCCTAACTAGAAAAAATACACAATGAAAGGCTGATAATGTTTCAATCATCTAACACAAAATCAAACGGTCACAAACAATGTAGAGTGTCAGTTAGGAGAGTTTTTTTTTCAAATAAGGATGCCTTACGGGGTAATTATAATATATTAAATTTAATAAAATATATTGAATATTTAAAATTAAAATTTTATTAATTTTTGCTAAGTAATATATTTAGGTGTCACTATTTGAAAACAATTCTCCTTTGTGCATAGTGTCATAACTTGAAATCATTAGATTATATGTTAAACAATTAAATATATTTAGTGGTTAGATGAAAAAGCAAAAGTAATTAGGTAGTTAGAAATATTCAGTTTGCAATGCACTTATTAAAATGTATTACTTGTGTAGGAGGATGTTGAGAAGAAAGCAGATCGACTTAGATGGGCTTTCAACACCTTTGCACCTTTCTATGATTATTTAATAGTATTAAGTTTTTCAACATTTTTCTGCTCGAACTTTGTTAAATGGCACTCAGCTCACCAGGGACTCGGAAGCACCCGCCAAAGACTTAGGTCCAATGGATGTCTCGGGATCCAAACATGCTTGCAGGTGCTGCAAGTGATCATAGAGCTACATCTCTTCCAAATACATAGGTAACTTACCATTGTTTATGGTTATGGAGTGACTGTGTTGTATTTGTGTTTTTTGCTAGAGTGTATGGTTATGGAGTGATTGTGTTCTATTTGTTTTTTTCCGCTAATTTAACTCTGTTCTCTCAAGTTATGTAATGGTTTACTCATCTTGTTTTTAATTCAGGGTTTTTACCCTTGTGCAGTCTATGTTCCAGCTCGAGGCATTATTTGTATGCTTCCTTTCGGTTCAAAAGGCGAATGTTCATAATGGTTGTTTTTTCGAGCTAGACCTATGTTATTCTCAATCTTTTGACAGAATTATACCTGTTTAGTTCCCCGAATTACTTGATTATTCCGAGGGTTTCCGAGTTGCACTACTAGTACAGTTTTTTCCAAATTGTGGGTTTCTAAGTTATGGTATTAAGTTGAAAACCGACATTTTATATTTCATGGCCTCTCCACCCTCAGGATGTAAATATTTAGAATGTTGTTACTTTGATTCACACTGCTCGACTGCATTAAAATTGTTGCATTGTCATAGCTTGTTATGGCTTGAGTTATTCTTTGTTGTTTAAGTTGTTGCTCAGCATGCAAACCCATCTGGGTTTTCGGCGCTAAGCCAAATTTGTTAAGAGTATTAAACTATTGCATTTTAAACAAAATTCGCTCATTTAAGTATATAAATTGTTTCTTGTCCAACCAGGAACAAACTTCACAATTATTTCTAGAATTTGTAAGGAATTGGTCCATTTACTTTGATAATGATTGATTATTGATTATATCTTACTGGCTATTTTAATCAATATTCAATAAGTAAGTAAATAAATAAATTCTTGCTTGTTCCAGGAGAAACAAAATTCACACAGTAAATAAATTTTTACTGTTTACTGCGTAAAAATTTGCACAATAATTTAGTTTGGAATTTACAGAGTAATTAAATTTTGACTGTCATATTAGACAAAAATCCACACAATAATTGAATTTTCACTTGGCTTATTAGGGAATATTACAATTATTTTCACTTGGCCTATTAGGGAATATTATAATTATTATGGTAAATGTATATTTAGAATAGGTTTTGTAAAATCTTAATTTAATATCAATAATTGTATTATTGAGTATATTATTAATTATATTTTATTGAGTATTTTAAGTGATATTCACAAAGTAAATAAATTGTTGCTTGTTTCAGGAGAGACAAAATTCACACAGTAAATAAATTTTTACTATTTTACTAGGCAGAAATTCACACAATAATTTAGTTTGGAATTTACATTGTAATTAAATTTTGAGTGTCACACTAGAAAATAATTCACACAATGATTGAATTTTCTCTTGGCTTATTAGGAAATACTATAATTATTTTCATTGGGCCTATTAGGGAATATTACAATTATTGTGGTAAAATGTATATTTACAATAGCTTTTGTAAAATTTTAATTTAATATCAATAATTACTAAATATATGGTGGAGATTTAACTTCCATAAAATATGGTCGAATATTTATAATAGTATTCCATAATAGTATTAATTGCTCACATTTATTTGTAATTAATTAATTAAATAAAATTTCATATCAACAAGTGCCATATTGCTGTGTTGTATTAATAAACCATGGTTTACAATGATTGGATCTCTTTAAATACTAAAATTGACCAAAATCACTACAGATAACTTGCTTAACAACCATTGGATATCTTTAAAAAATTTATAGTGTTTTCTTTGCAACATCTAGTGATCATGCAATTGCTAGTTAACAAGATGCTAAAATTTTATTATTTATCAATATTTATTCTAAAACTCATATATATATATATATATATATATATATATATATATATATATATATATATATATATATATATATATATATATATATATATATATATATATATATATATATATATAATGCTTGTGTATAAATAAAATTTACATATATAACATTCAAACATTTTTGTAAATTTGAATTAGTGTTCCGAATTTATTATTCTCATGACATAAAAATATAATAAACTAGTATACACATATAAATCAAATGGTTGGTAAATGTTGATAAATATCAATCCATGATAAGTATGAAAATTAACTAAATTATTAGTAAATGTTGATAAATATCAATCCATGATAGGTATCAAAATTAACTAAATTATTATTATTATTATTTTAATTTTTTTTAAATGAACTTGATGTCGAAATTCCTCTTCCCTTGGAAGGGGAAATGAGAGTCTAAGATTTTCAAATAGTTTGAAATTGGAAATAAATTTTCATTCAGAAAAAATGGAGAGTCGGTTATAGATTTTAAATCAACATTAATAGCCAACTAAATTATTGTTACGGGAGCAATGGCTCCAGAGTAGGTGCACTTAGGCCGAGTTGAAATCAAAATGAACCGAATCAAAATGCTGATATTGTAAATCAACAATAATAGCCAACGAAATTGTTGTTAGGGGAGCAATGGCTGTAGAGTAGGTGCACTTAGGCTGAGTTGAAATCAAAATGAACTGAATCAAAATTTTGATTACCAGGTTGTTTCTTGTCATGGCCTCATGAGGTTAGCGCATGTCACACTAGATCTACATTGAAGCCGATCTCATGCCTCCATGAGCTTATACGTTTCCTTGTGCTTTCACATTGCTTGATTCCCTTGGAACTTCTTCTAGGATGTAACAACCAAAAGGACTAGGACGAGGGGGGAGAGAGGGGGAGCACCAACTGATGAGGGGGAGGGAAATGCACAGAGGAGGGACGAGAAATCGGAGCTATGTGGGGAGGAAGATAGGATGAGCCAACTGGAGGGGAGTGATAGGGAGATGCAGTAGGGGAGTAGGGGGACAAGAGGTTGGGGGGGGGGGGGTTGGGGGCGAGTAGTCAATTTTGAGGTCTCTAGCCAGACACTTGAGGGAGAAGGTGGAGTGATAGAGGTGCATAGAGAGATCAATGATCTAGATGGGATCATTGGACTTATCCTGCTCCCTCTCATGAGGCCAAGGAATCAATTTACAAGAAGTTAATTTTCATGTGCTCCATCTGTAGAATGACCCTCACCATGTGTTGAACATTGTCAAAGCTGGGAGAGTGTGTTGGGCCTCTCCCGAGCAGCCAGATCCAGGGGTATTATTATTATTATAAAAATAATTAATATTTTTTTAAACATATATACATTTAAAAAAAAATATATACATTATTTAAACATATATACATAGAGATTCAACCCCACATTATCATGGAGATTCTTAACCTATAAATAGGTTTTGTTACATGAAATATCATGGCTTATCAATACCACATGCCCAAAAATGATAACTCATTTCATATGAAACTTTTTTTTTTATTAATAAATTTAATTAAAAGGGTAGAAAGGGCATAAATTTTTTTAAGATACATTTCAAGCTTGATATGTCATTTCTAAGAACATTCTAGGATATTTCGTGGAGGTTAAATCCCTACCATCCACCTAAAAATTATTGACAATCAAATTAAAATTCTTAAAGCCTTATTCTAAAATAGACGTGCTTATCGGGTTAAAAATGAATGATGTGGTTGGTTAGTAGTAATAGCATAGTGTAACATTGGTTTATTATAGTTTCATGTTTAGGCATGGCATAAAGACAAGCATACATGCATTAAATGTGATTCATATGAACATTTATAATATGAGCGATATTAGTTTTCTTTTTGAAATAGGATTTATGTGTACTATAATTTTTGTTTTATAGTGATATTTTAAACAAATATAAAACAAATATAATTGAATAAATTTTTTTGCATTTTGATTTAACAATATTAAAAAATTGTATTTATTAATACCAAAAATATATTTTTTATTTAATGCTTTCAATATGAAAACTCATTCCCAAGCCCACTTTTCCTTGAAGTTGAAGCTTCCAAAAAAATATTAAGTTCCTGAAACCATTTACAAATCGGAAGCTTTCTAATCAAATTTTTTTTATGACATCCCCCTTTTAATATTTATCCATTGTAAATAAATTGTAATTAACTAAAAGCTAAGAGAAGGGATCCATAATCTATTTTTTCTCGAAGGGAGATTTCTTGAGGAATTGGAAAAATTAAATACATCAACCATGGGTTGGTTGAGAACATTAAATGATATTAATGTGCATTAAATTTAAATTAAGAGTAAATGATAAACCCAAGTATCCTTAAGCTCCAACAACGAGTAAGAATATGACAAAAAAAATTAAGGGAAACATGGGTCATGTTGTCTAGGCAGTTGAATATGTGCAACCATGGAAAACGACAGATGGGTGGTTAGTTGGAAAGAGGCATGAAAAATATGTAGGAGAGGGGCAGAGAATGTCATGCATAGGCAATGAAGAGGAGACTCTCAGATTATCTCCTAGGTGCATAGAAAATGGAAGAAGGTGAACATGTTCTGTTTACTCTCTTGTGCATATGATTAGGAAACACCAGAGAAGACACAATGAGGAAACTATAGTAAAAATTCCTCCAAGGGTGGAGGTGAGAGAAAATGAGAGATCAGTGATCAGATTGGTTAGAAAGTAAGTTATGGAGAGATATGAACTAGCTGAATAAGCCTCATAGAGGATTTCTAGGTAAAATCATTATAGAGAGTGATGCCTTTCATGTAAGGCTAAAGAAACCATTGAAAGCTTGTCAATTGATGAACCTATTTTTTTGGGAAGATTCACTCAGATGCTTGTGAGGGTTGTTTAACCACCAAGAGTTTCCTTGGGGAAAAATCTAGGGTGCTTGAATTAATGATGAAACACCTAGAGAGGTGATCTCTTACCCATCAGTAGCTTATCCACTGATGAACCTGCCCAAATGTTAACTCTCTTGTCCTGAAAGTGAGTTGAGACTCTCTACATTATGGTCTATCATGGATGTTAATTATTTCTAAAAGGAGAGAGTGAACTTTTGTGGCTGGCGGATGAAGGTAGTGTGGCGTTGTGGCATTCAGTTTCAGTTGTTCTATTGGTTGGAATTCCTCTTAAGAAGCAATCCACCTCAAACACTAGAATCTGGCTCAGGGGTGACAGATACAAGTAACTATGGTTGTATATTATCTATGATTGGTTGGAGAGTTAGAATCCCACTATTAGTTTGAAAACCATTGTTCTGAATAAGACAAGTGTTTATCTGTGCTCCTTAGTTTAAATGTTTTGCGTGTGTTTAGAATTGGTTGAATGTTGCATTCATGATATGAAATTAGGACTCCCTTAATAAAACAAGAATGTTAATACTTTGTACAATGATTTTTAAGGAAATCATTGTGTTTCTATAATTATTTATGGATTTTACTGTAACCTCAATAATTGGATGAATGAATGAGTGAAATATCTTATTTAAATGATATTTGTGTTTACCCTAAGATTGGAAACTTAGTCCAATTGTGTATATGTATCCCTTCAATATTGATAAATATGTGACTACATGTAATGCGATGCACTTTTCATGTTTAAGCTTAGAGGATATAGCAGAGTGTGTGTGTGTACATATCTATGATCATGCATGAACAATGGCCTATGGCCATGACTTAGTTTTAGTAAATATCAGGAGGGATAGGCCGGAAGAACCTACGTATGCCATGTATGTCAGTGATTATATATAGGTGGGCTAAGATATTACCTTGTACACTTAATAAGTGGTTGCTAAGTGCAAGGGTAAAACTCTTTTAATACCAAAGTACAGGGTGCCAAAAGGAAAAATTTTAACCCTCTTCAACCTTGTGATTGGGAATTGTGACCTAATTCTTGTAGTAGAAGAAATTTGGGTCATCGATGGGGAAGAAATCATGGTCATCGGATGACCTAGCAAGCTTAACACCCTCAAATTATTAATGGTAGCATTAAAAGAAATTTTTGGGGTAGCATGCATGAGGCATTGGGGCTAAAACCCAAGATTTTCATGTACAGTTCACCAGGGAGGAGAAAAACCCAAAAAATTCTTTTAACTGAAAGACCATGATTTTCAGGATCCAAATGTTAAGTGGGACCCCTTCAAAGTGAAGAGTGTGACATCATATGACATCATCTCAGATCCCTAGACCTTAGATATTTTTCATAGAGAAAATAGTAAGATGCCTAGGATATAAGTCCCAGGGTGACTTGGCACGTAGGGGCTTGTTCAGTCGGAATAAAATCTATGTGGCATGAATGTGGTCCATTACCAGTTGAAAGGGAGTTTCATTGTGAGACAAAGGTGCAATTCCACTTGAGCCTAGAAGATTGTCCCTTGAGGATTTCAGCGGGGAGCAGTGTCAATACTAACTAGAATTTAACTCTTGGGGAGACATGGCCATAGAGGGCCCACATCTGTGGATATTTAAATAAAAATTATACACACACACACACACACACGTGTGTGTGTGTGTGTGTGTGTGTGTATGCATTGTGTGCTAGCCTTGTAAGGGGTTGATGTATCTAAGCAGGTTGGTAGCTGCCACCATGTGGCAGAGAGAGGGGCCGACTAGGATTGCCACATGAGGATCATATGAGCGCCATGTGGAAGGTTGGTGAGATGGTGATAATTAAATGGATAATTTTTTTGTAAAATACCTGGTCAAAAATCCATGTAATAAAGTTAATAAAGGAAAATTTATAACACCAAGGTCATGGGACACGTATTTCACATTGAATGTTGGGAAAAAAATCCTAGTATGGGTGTTCATTTGGTTTATTATGGTTAAGGAAATTGGAAAAGGAAATTGCAAAGGAATTGGAAAGGTAAAGTGGTTTTAATTGGAATTTTATTTATAAATATAACATAAATTAGGAGAAAAGGAAGGTGAAAGGCCATAAGTTGCATGTGAGGAAAATAATGGAAATTGAAAAAAATAGAGGCGTCATTAATAAAAGGGTTTCTGAGGATCTGTTCACAACCTTTTGTAAGTTAATTTTTAGAGCTCTCTCTCTATTCTCTCTCTCACATACTCTTGGACACTTAAGAGAATTCTTGGAGCACTCTAGAATTGGAGGAAGGAAGGCAAAGGAAGGAAAAGAAAAAAAAGGGAAGAAAAGATCAAGAAAGGAAGATGTTAGGTCCCTATATTACTAGTATAGTCCCTTATTGTTATTAGTGTAACCCCCTTATTTTTATTTTTGTACCTGTGTAACCCCAATATTGTTATTATTGTTAGGTCGACTAGGATTATATTGTGACCTCATGTACTCCTATATATAGAAGGAGGTTTGGTCATTTGTATCATCCAAGAATTGTTCATTTATGTGATTTAAAGGAGGTTTCACCTTGAAGTGGCTTATTTATAAGGTGTTTATATCTCTTTTCTTCTATTTTTGGAGCTGGTTTCATAACATTTGGTATCAAAGCTTTGGATTCTAGGGTTTTGGTGCTCCAAACAAGTCATCATGGAATTTTTGCTATAAAAAAATTTTCTACGAAGGTTCAAAAGCTAAAATTTTGACATAGCAAAGCTGAAATATGGAGGAACATCATATAAAAATTTGGTTCATAATATTTTTGGATATATGATCTATGGAAGTTAAGGTTTTTTTAGGCTCCTCAATTTCACCTAAAACAGGTCATCATGGTATTTGTGCTATAATTATTTTTCTATGAAGGTTCAGAAGATGAAATTTTTATAGAGCGAAGAAGAAATCTTGAGAAACATCCTATAAAAATTTCAGATATTTTTTTGAAAAACTTGTGGAGATATGATCTGTGGAATTTAGGGTTTTTTCAGACTCTCGAATTTCATCTAAAAGAGGTGATTGTGGGAAAATCTTCATAACTCTCTCTCTGAGCATCGGATTGGAACTTTGTATAAAGTGGTCGCAAGAACACGGACTCTAGTTTCCTGTGTATCAATTTTAGAGCCGAAGGAGGAAATAGTCACACGTGGCACGTCATAAAAATTCGCTCTACCGAACCTGTCCATAATTAGGTCATTGTGGGAGATTGGGCATAAATTTTCCTTGAAGAATCCAAATCAGGTCAAACCTGTGGAATTTGAAAGAAGATTTAGAGGGCTACTAGAGGGCTGAATTTTAGATATTAGAGATCTGAAATCATAGAGATAATTCAGTTTCAATATCAAACTCCTAAAAAGAAAGAAAAATGTGTGTATTTTTTTCGAATTGCATAAGTCTTGTGTGAAAAATCAGTTTGAAGTGATTCCAAGGGAATATTGAAGCATATATATCAGTATCAGGTTCTAAAATTCCACCTAAAATGAATCCAACACAAATTAAGCCTTTGTAACGCTATACTATGACTCATGAAGAGGAAGAAGCGCAACATGACATATCAAAATTACAAGAGAAAGTGCACCAAATTTCGCTCTCGCAAAGAGCCACAAAAAATCAAATGGAAGTTTTGAAGAAGTGCGTGGAATCTAAGATCGATGGTTTGAAGAAAGGCATGGATGGTTTGAAGAATGACATGGAAGCTAAGATGGATGGCATGGAAGCTAGCATGTAAGCTGATATGGATGACATGGAAGCTAATATCGATGAAAAAATGAAAGGCAACATGGAAGACATTAAAAATGATCTAAAAGCAGACATGAAAGGTTTGATGACAAGGTTAATACAAGAAATGATTCCTAATGGTGGAAATATAGTAGAGGAAACTCATGATGAGAACAAAATAAATTTTAATCATGATTTCATAAACCCTAATGTTGGATTGAAGAACCATCATATTCCAAAGATGGATATGAGGAATTTTGATGGAAAGGATCCTGTCACATGGATACTACATATGGAGCAATATTTTTATCTCAATAATGTGCAAAACACACAAAAGGCACGCATTGCAACTTTACATATAGAACAAAATACATTTGTGTGGTATCAATGGCTTTTATCCCATAAAAAAAATTGTCACTTGGTCAACTTTTACGGATGAAATGATAGCACATTATGAGGATGCAAAGAGCAACACCTTCTTTATCCAATTGATAAATCTCAAGCAAAAGGGTTCAGTGGTGGAGCACATTGAGGACTTCCAAAAATTGAATATAAGGGTAACTAATATTCTAGAGGAACACAGGATTGATGTATTCATAGGGAATTTAAAGGATAACATTCAACATGAAGTTCGTGTTTGGGAACTTGATTCATTGGACGGGGCATTCAATTTGGCAAGAAAAATTGAATGTAAAATTATGGTGACAAGGAAGCCTACCACTCACATCTATAAAGATGGAAGTGTTGCTTCTCCTAGACTTCCACAACCTACAATGTTGACACCACAAAAATTGTAAGAAAAAAGAACAAAAGGGCTTTGCTACAGTAGCGATAGAAAATACACTAAAGGTAATAAGTGTGCTGAAAAAAATTATTTTACATAGATTGTGACGGGGAGGAATAAAATGAACAAGAAACTTCAAAAGAAGAGGATATACACCATGAACCAACCCTAGAAGAAGAAGAAATGAGTCTGACTATGTTGTGTAATGCATGGGTAGGAATTACCAATCCTCAAACTCTCAAGATAGAAGGACATATCAAGAAGAAAAAGGTAATATTGTTGATTGATTCAGGTAGTACCCATAATTTTATTCATTGTAAGGTAACCAAGGAGCTGAATTTTTTCCTATACCCAACATCAGAATGTCAGGTGATGGTTGCAAATGGAGGAACTATAAATTGCTCTAGAAAATGCCATAATATCAAGCTAACCATGGGGGAATAGGTATTGAATAGTCCAATTCTTTCCATTACAATGGGAGGTGCTGATGTTGTACTAGGAGTACAATGGTTACAATGTTTGGGGATGGTAGCTTTTAATTATCAAGATATTTTCTTGAATTTTTTTACAGAAGGAAAAGAAATTGAATTACGGGGTATCACAGGGAATCCAGGAAAGATAATAAGCTCTAATGTCATGACAAAGCTTCTGAAGAAAACACAATGAGGCTTAATTGCATAATTATTCTCACTAGAAGTTCCAACATCAAAATCATCTATTTCTCCAAATCTCCAAAAAGTCTTGGACAATCATTCCAAGGTGTTTGAAACTCCCAAAGGACTCCCACATATTCATGATCATGATCATGCTATTCATTTGATTCCAGGAAGTGTTCCTCCAAACATCAGGCCTTACAGATATCCTTATGTCCAAAAGAGAGAAATTGAATGTATGATTGCAGAAATGTTACACGTTGGTATAACTCAACCTAGTCAAAGTTCTTTCTCTGCTCCAGTAGTATTGGTGCACAAGAAGGATGGATCATGGCGCATGTGTCTGGATTATAGGGAGCTCAATAAGCTCACTATTAAAGATAAATTTCCCATTCCTATGATTGATGAATTATTGGATGAATTACATGGAGAAATTTATTTCACCAAGTTGGATCTCCATTCAGGATATCATCAAATCAGAATGAAGTCTGAAGATATTTTGAAAACAACATTTTGAACTCATGAGGGTCATTATGAGTTTTTGGTCATGCCTTTTGGCCTTACCAATGCACCTTCTACATTTAAAGGGTTGATTAATTCCATTTTCAAACCCTTCGTTATAAAAATTGTGCTAGTATTTTTTGATGACATACTAATCTACAATAGGTCTTGGAAGGATCATGTTCAACATGTTGATAGGGTGCTCAAACTATTGGAGGAGAAATAATTATATGAAAATACATCCAAATGTTTCTTTGGAGTTCAAGAGGTGGAATATCTAGGTCGTATTGTATCTCACGAGGGTGTTAAGGTAGACCCTAACAAAGTTAAATCCATTAAGGAATGGAAAGTCCCCACAACCATAAAGCAGTTGCGAGGATTTCTTGGGTTAACAAGGTATTATCAAAATTTTGTTAAGAATTATGGGAGAATATTAGCAACTCTAACAATATTATTGAAGAAAGATGAATTTTCATGGACTCCTGAAGCAACTAAGGCATTTGAACATCTTAAAGAGGCAATGTGCCTAGCACCAGTCTTAGCTACGCTAGACATCACAAAAACATTTATTGTGGAAAGTGATGCCTCAAGAGATGGAATTGGTGTTGTTTTAATGAAAGAAGGAAGACCCATTGCTTTTGAAAGTCGTGCAATCAAAGGAAAGTATTTATAGAAAGCTATTTATGAGAAGGAATTGTTGGCAATACTACATGCACTAAAGAAATGGTGACCTTACCTAATGAGAAGACACTTCAAGGTAAAAATTGATCATGATAGTCTTAAACACTTTTTCGAACAAAGAATATTTTCAGAAGAGTAGAAAACATGGGTCACAAAGATTTTGGGTTATGACTTTGAAATCTTCTACAAAAAAGGGAAGCTAAATGTTGTTACAGATGCACTCTTAAGAAAGGATGAAGTGGTGGAAGCATTTGCTTGTGCCATTTCTATTATCCAACCAGATTGGATAACTAAAGGAAGGGATGAATTGAAGAAGGACAAAGAACTATGGACACTCATTCAAAAGTTGCAACAAGATCCTAATACATTTGATACATTTAGTTGGAAAAATGATTCCTTATGGTACAAATATCATTTATATATTTGCAATAATTCCCAACTAAAACAAAATATTGTTTTGGAATTGCACACTTCTCCTTTAGGAGGACACTCGGGATTTTTAAAAACTTACCACAGGGTGAAGAAATAACTTTTCTGGGATGGCCTTAAATCTGATATTCAAAATTTTGTGGTAGAATTTTTGGTTTTCCAGCCAAATAAAGTTGAGACAATTAAGACCCCCGGTCTTCTACAACCTTTATCCATTCCAAGTCAACGTTGGGACGCGATTTCAATGGATTTTATCACATATTTACCTAAGTCTAAAGGAAATAGTGTCATCATGGTGGTAGTTGATATAATTACCAAGTATGCACACTTTTGTGCATTATCTCATCCATTTAAAGCAAGTATAGTTGCTACTGCATTTATGGAAAAAATTCAAAAGCTACATGGAAACCCAAAGATTATTGTAAGTGATAGAGATCCCATTTTTACTAGAAATTTATTTTCTTGTTTGGGTACTCAACTTTCTCATAGCTCATATTATCATCCTCAATCCGATGGTCAAACTAAGATAGTGAATAAATGTTTGGAAGGATATCTTCATTGTTTTGTATCTGATAATAAAACACAATGGGTCAAGTGGTTACCTCTCGTTGAATGGTGGCATAACACTTCCTTCCATACTGCAGCAAAAATTACCCCATTTGTGGCACTTTATGGATATCATCCACCATCCATCACATCTTATTTAAGGGAAAATTCTAAGGTTCAAGCAGTGGAAGATCACATCGAGCATCAACAAGAAGTTCTCCAACTCTTAAAGGATAACCTAAATTTGGCACAAAATCGAATGAAACAATAGGCAGATCAACATCACAGTGAGAGAAGTTTTGATGTAGGAGACTGGGTATTTTTACGGCTAAAACAATACAAACAAATGTCCCTGCAGCAAGCTAAGAAGGATAATAAATTATTGCCAAAGTACTATGGTCCTTACAAAGTGTTGCAAAATATTGGTACCATGGCATACAAATTGGAGCTTCCTGCTTCTTCGCGAGTGCATCCAGTTTTTCATGTTTCATGATTAAAGAACGTTATAGGGGAAAAACTTCCAGTTCAAGCCATATTTCCAGAACTTGATGAGGAAGGAAAAATCATATTGGATGTTGAAGAAGTCATATAAACAAGAACTAAACATCTACGAAATTGATCAATTTCAGAGTATCTCATCAAATGGAAGAACTTACCCATTGAAGATTCTACATGGGAGGATGAGGATTTTATACAGAAGCATTCAGAGCTACTCAAGATTTTAGGACAACACTTTTTCGAACGAGAGGGGCATGTTAGGTCCCTATACTAGTAGTATAGTCCCTTATTATTGTTAGTGTAACCCCCTTATTGTTATTTTTGTACCCCTGTAACCCCAATATTGTTATTATTGTGCCCTTACATTATTATTGTTAGGTCAGCTAGGATTATATTGTGACCTCATGGATTCCTATATATAGAGAGAGGTTTGGTCATTTGTATCATTCAAGAATTGTTCATTTATGTAATGTAAAGGATGTTTCCCCCTCAAAGTAGCTTATTTCTAAGGCATTGATATCTCTTTTCTTCTATTTTTGGAGTTATTTTCATAACAAAACAGCATGATCAAGTGGCTACAACGAGATTATTTGTAGGTATCAAGTTGCATGTATGATTTCCTTGTTATTTTTGGCATGCATGGTACGTTCATGTATGTATTTGGTTCTCTTGTTTTCGCTGGCATGGGTCTACACAGGTGTAAAAATGGTTTTCATCCTTTCCTTTCCATTTTCAGATATCCATAGTGTGACGGGGTTCTCGTGTTTTTGTTGAGTTGGATTGACATATGGTTTTTGAAACTAAGTGGGGTGGTTTTAAGGGATAAACACAAGGCCTAGGAATAATTGGATCGGTGAAGGTGGGAATAAGGTAAATAATGATTATGTATGCCATCATTAGGCCTAAGATTCCTTGACTGGTGAATGGCGAGATATACGATAAATCCTAAAGGGTGGAGCCTCCTTCGGCCGAGGAATCCTTGACCAGTGAATAGCAAGATATATGGTAAATCCTATAGGTGGAGACGGAAAATTTCCTCATGGATTAGGTGGAGAGATCCAGAGGTATCCATGCTTTTTTAGGGCCTATTGATCCAATGGGATTGTGGTAAATCATGGTTGTCTTGATGAGGGTTTCAGGCCTAGGAATCTCTTGGTGGATATACGTTAAATATCAAGGAAGCCTTGATTTTTTATGTTGTGAGTCCCACATTCATTCTTCGAATATGGCATAGGGGTGATTGGTTGAAAGGAATATTTCGTTCAGCCCAATCTATGGTCAGGTGGTACGTTGAAGTCCCTAGCTTGGTTGACTTTTGCACATGTTAATAAGAGTTCTTTTCCTTTTGTGTTTTATGTGTAAATGTACTTGTTAATATGTGGTTTTAATGGTTGTTCTAATATTGTTATTTTGTTGGTATAAGCATGGTTCATCACAAAATTTGGTTATGAACCTCATCATGATTTGATTAGCATATGAAATACGAATGGTTATATGACCTAATATATGATAAGGAAACTATTGTGATAATGCATTAATTATTGTTGACAATTATCAGATAATTATGAGACCCCTATACTTAGATATGTGGTTATGACCTGTAGATTACTTGCTTGTGATATGCTTAATGAAATTCCTATCATGTATAGTAGGGATTAGGTCAATCCCTTGTACCAAATTTGTATTAGTAGCTTTATTTCAATGTTATTTATCACTTTTGGAAGTTTCATGAAGTTTTTGGAAGACGCCTGAGAGCTAGCCCTCAAAAAGTGGCACAAAATCCTTGGTTGTTGGCTCATAAATGCCTGAAAAAGGCCGCAGTCGCATGCATGCATTTTTGTGGGAGTGATTGGAGAGTCTCAGTCACATCCATGGCTTTTTATGGGAGCGAATGGGGGTTTAGCTTGAAAAAATGACAAGTTTTCTCAAGGGTTGAGCCTAGAAGGGTTGGTTGTCTCCTGAATGTTATGTAGTTCCTAAGAAAGGTCATATTGGTTTTGTTTTTCCAGTTCCACTTCCTAAATTTACATTGGTAGTTGAATCACATCATAGTAACTCTTCATCACATGTTTACCCCAACGGACTAGTTAGCTTTGGTAAATGTGGGAGGGGGGTCATTAGAAAGTGGTATTAGAGCATGGTTCACCCCTTGGACTAGATGGGAAGAATGTGTTTTTCATGCATACATGTCATTTTCATGTGTTCTTTATGCTCGTGGTATATGTGCTTCTTGTGTATGCATGGTCATGGCCAAGGTTGCAGTTGTGTTGGCATGTGAAAGTAGATGGTGTTTTTGTTGGATGTATTTGTCATGATTTTGTGTCGGTTATGCACTTTTTAAGCATGTTAGTGTCTATAGGTCATTATTCATACATCGACATGGTTATATTTGTCATGCATGAGGTCATGGTATGTGGTTTATATAGTCATGCACGGTAACTGGATGATGGTTGAGATGATGTTTACATAATAATATGATTATGTTTATACATGTATTGCACTTGCCACTAATCTGGTTAATCTTGAAGACAATATATCCTCCCTTGAGATATACTGAGGTATGTTGATTATGTTATGTTTCGGTTTAAGCTAACATGGTATAGTTGCAGGAAGAAGATCGAATATGACTAGCAAGATGGTAGACTACAGTTCACGAGACTCTCCCTATGTATCAGATGAGCAACATGGTGGTGGGCACTCATCTAACTTAGTAGACACATTGAGAAATTTGAAGGAAAAAATAATAAGTTTCAAAGCAGCAGATAATGAAATAATAATTCAGCAGAAGAGAAGCAAGATGAGGTTAATGCAGTTATCCTTCAGAGTTTGTCAAACTTGTAGAGACAAGGGCCACTTAGGATCATCCATGGGAAGGAAGATAGGACTAATAGGGCATATGACAGTAGATCTCATGGTGGGCATAGGTAGGATAGAGATGGAACAATCAGATATGGTCAGTTCTTGGACACGCTGGATAGGACAACTGATGGAAATAGATTCTATTCCAGTTCTAGTTCTAATAGCTATCAAGGTCATTATCATTATCATCCTTATAGGAGGAGTGACAGGGGATATTTTCCAGATGTGTACAATAAATAGAAGCCACCTACCTTTGATGGGAATTTTAAGAAGATGGAGGATGTAGAGGCATGGGTACTTGGGATGAAGAAATTCTTTGAGCTGCATAATTACATGGAAAACATCAAGGCCAGAATAATTATCTTCAGTCTTAAAGGGAAAATGATACATCTAGTGGGAAGATGTGAAGTGGGTTAGAGATGGGGTTGATGATGGATGAGGAGTATACGACCAAGTTCCTAGAGTTTTTGACGTATGTATCATATCTTAAAGATGAGAAAACCAAATTTCAAAGATTTGTTACTAGTTTTCCATTAACATTTAGATATGAGATTGAGTATGATGAGTCGTGGTCACTTGAAGAAGTCATTAGGAAACTGAAGAATTGTTATGCGCAATAGAAGCGAAAGACGGAGTCTCACCAAGGTTGGAAATGGAAAGAAAAATATAAAGGTAAATGTCATCCAAAGTGAACAATACCTCAGATGCAACTAAGAAATCAAATGTTGCACCTTACAAGAAGTATAATGGACC
This sequence comes from Pinus albicaulis, assembly GCA_034641835.2. Classification (NCBI taxonomy): domain Eukaryota; kingdom Viridiplantae; phylum Streptophyta; class Pinopsida; order Pinales; family Pinaceae; genus Pinus; species Pinus albicaulis. Next base: position 677,685,676 of record CM076578.1, read on the forward strand.
TCATCCTGGAGAACATTAGAAAAAAGGTGATGGTAAGGGACGGTTCTATTATTAGACATGTGTTAAGGAGCATTTCAACAGAAATTGTATGCAAAATTAGGGTGGTAGGCATCATATTTATAGTGCACATGATGCACAGACAATTGGGGATGTTGGGCAGTGCATTACGCGTATTTATGCAATGTTGGATATTAGGCAGGTGGATCACCAGGCATGTATTATCGAGTTGGATGGTAAGATTTGTGATCAAGTTGATTCTATCTTCATTAACCCTAGATCTAATTACAATTATGTAAGTCTTGACCTGGTGGATAATTGTGGTTTGAATAAATAAGTTCATGAAAAATCTTGGTTAGTGTAGTTGACTACAGGTACAAAGAAGAGAGTTCATCATTGGCTAAGAGCTTGTGCATTCGAGTTGAATGGCATGTCTACCTCAACATATTTGAATCTACTATCGTTGGGATCATATAGTATGCTTTTGGGTATTGATCTGAAAGGACTATATTATTTTTTTTGTGCTAAGTATATTTTCAGTTATAAAACATGTGCATACTTGTCTCTTGAGTTTGCTTAAGGATTGGGGGTTTTAACCATGAATTGTAGATGATTTTAGTGAATTACAAGCATGAAATAAACACAAATAACATTGAACAATAGTGCAAAATAGATAAATAAATCACAAACATAATATTTACATAGCAAGCATGATGAAGTAGTTCACCCCTCCTAGGCTACATTTATTGGTCCAGCTCCCAATGGCATGTCCATCTTTCATTATGCTCAAAATTTTTCAATTACATGTAGTTACATGCCTCTAATTATTGTTTTCTCTGCACCAATGGCTCCAGAATGCTCCTATTAGTCTAGATTTACTCTCCATTCACCCCAAATGGGAGAAAATTGAGCCTCCAACTCATTTTCCCAGTAACACCTAGAAAAACTCCACTAATTATGGAGAACTCCACTTAACTATATTTATTTTAGTGCAATCCGCACAAATTTTAGGCATGCTATAAGCTTTGCTAGTTTTAACTGTTATAATAAATGTTATGGGTAGGGGGTGCCCACATGCCAACCCCCAAAACCCGCGGTTACCATTATGGTGGAGCAGAACTCCTCTTAAACCTTGGGATAAGGTTTCAAAACTAGAGTTAAAGTTGCGTTGTGTTAATGGAACCATCGGTTGAACTAACCATAACATGGCATGTGACAAGGTTTCAACATTAAAGTTGCAAAGACTCTTTGCGGTTAAGCTGATTGTTGACATTTTTTTGTTACATTTTTATGTTGTAATGGGACCAACCTCCACGGGGACCGCTGGCAGGTTGGGACTGACGGCGGTCCCCAACCCCCACTCCACTGTACATTAAACTTCAAATACATCCAATGCACTATAGAGGTTAAATATCAATGCGCAGCATGGACAGTGTGGCGGGTGGTTGCTCTATAGGAGGTTGCAGGGTTGAGCCCTGCAGACCTCCATAAAATTTTAATTCACCATTCTAGGGACACGTGGCAGCCTCAGGGCTGGCCATGTGTCACCCTTCAATTAGCTCTCATACCATAACGTACAACCCATCCAACAAGTCATAACATTGCACTTGTTAGCCTAGTACTAGCTTTGAGGAAAGGAATATTCCTATTCCTTTTGTTGACTGTGCACCCACCATGTTGACTGGGCATCCCAGTCAACCCTGTCGTAAAATTTAGATGTTTGGGAATTTGATCAGAACGTGATATCTCCCTCATACAACATTAGTTTTTTGAACCATTTGCGGCGTTGGAATCAAGAAGACGAGGTCTATGCAAACATTTTGGTTTCAACAGAATCCTATAACTTCAATTTTGAGCAAAATTTATGAACTCTTGATCACTCCTCCCCATTGGGAAGATTTTGGACCCCAAAAGACTTGATTACCTGTTCAGTAGATGAGGGTACATCTCCCTCAACTTTCCAACCTCCATCAAAATTGCCTTACTTGGTTTAGTGCCTTTGAGCCCAACTCGAAGGTAGTCAACACTTCCCCTCTTGGATGCTCTTGTCCTCCTATCAAGAATTGTATCTTCCTTGAGCTCATCCAGAAATTATGGCAATAAATCTTCAATAGAAGGAAGTTGAACATCACTTCCTTGATCATCGATCAAAGGTGTCTCATACAAACGTAAGCTTTCAACATTAACAACTGAATACATTTAAATATATGAAGGAAATTCAAGTTGAAATGTATTATTACCAACTTTCTTTATGATCTTGAATGGACCATAGCGAAGGGGTTCAACTTTTTACCTTCCCCTTGCATCCTTTCTTTACTAATGTGCAACCATACCTCATCTCCTTCTTAAAAATTATGATCAACTCTATGTTTGTCATGTCTCTCCTTGTATTTTCTTTGACTTTTCTCAAGCTGTTCTTGAACTTGTTGATGTATAATCTAAATTTTCTCAATGAAATTTCAAGCCTTATCAATATCACTATGGAAATCTATTGCAACATCCTTTCCAAAGATGAAGTCTAATGGCGATTTTGGAAAATACCCAAAACATACTTCAAAAGGTGATGTTTGAGTTGAAGAGTTCTTTGCCTGGTTGTAGGAACGCTGAATGTAATGCAATTTCTCATCCCTCAACTTAGGATGTTTGCTTCAATATCCTCTCAATATAGGCACAATAGTTTTGTTCACCACCTTGGTCTGTCCATCAGTTTGCGGATGAAAAGAAGTACTCTTTTTCAACTTTGTGTCAATCATACTCCATAGATTGGACCAAAAATTCCCAATGAACCTAGAATCTCTATCACTAGCAATAGAATTTGGAAATCCATAATGAACCCATACATGTTGAAAATAAAATTCAGCATATTGTTCAACAGTAATGGTTTTCTTACATGGCATAAGTATACACATTTTACTGAATCTATCCACAACTACATAAATATAATCATGTTGTTTTCTTGACATAGGTAGACCTCCAAGAAAGTCCATCGAGACACTCTCCCATGGCCTTGATGGTACTGGTTGTGGCGTGTAAAACCAAATATTCCTATTACTAGGCTTACTTATTGCACACATAGAACAACCTCTTATAAAATGTGACACACTATCTATCATGCAAGGCCAATAGCAATACTGCTGTAAATGCGCCACTGTTTTGCTTACCCAAAAGTGTCCAGCAATAAGATATGAATGAGCTTCTCTCATGACACTTAGCCTCTCTCCTTGTGGTATACATAGCTTGCCCAAATGAAACAACAAATTGTTATGCATGTGATAATCTTTTTCTTCAACTTGATTCCCTTCACTCAAACTAGCACACACATCTTGAAATCAACATCATGTGCATATTCTTCTATGTAACTCTCATGTACAATAGGATCATTTTTTAGTAAAGTAGATGCACTAATGATTAGTCTTGAAAGCATATCAGCAACTTTATTGAAAATACCTTTCTTGTACCTTATAACCAAGTGAAACTATTGAATAAATCCCATCCACCTGAAATGTCTTGATTGCTTCAATTCTATTTGTGACTGCAAGTACTGTAATGGTTGGTGATCGGTATGCACAATAATCTCTTTATCCATCATGTAATATTTCCACCTCTTGACACTTTTTAGCAATGCATATAGTTCTTTTTCATATGTAAGATAATTAGTTACAACACCATTGAATGTTTCAGAATGAAAAGCGATAGGCTTACCATGCTGCAAAAGAACTAGGACCATGACATAATCACTAGCATCAGTTTGAATCTCAAATGGTTGTCTCAAATTTGGTAATGTAAGGACTGGAGCTAAAATGATCTTGTATTTTAAAGCTTCGAAAGATTTCTTTTGCTTTCCTGCAAATTGGAAGCCTTTCTTCACACTATCACTACATACATAGGAGCTCCGATGGTAGAAAAGTTAGCAATAAACTTTCTCCAATACTGAGCTGCACCTAGGAAACTTAACTTGGTTACTATTTTGGGAGTGGTCCAATTCACAATGGCTTCCACTTCAGAAGGATCAATTCTCAACTCTCCTCCTCCTACAATGTGTCCCAAATAAACCAAATAAGTCTTTCCAAACTCATACTTTGACATCTTAAGAAACAATTTCTCTTTCTTCAAAACATCAAACACTCTATGCTAATGCAAGACATGTTGTTCTCTTTTTTTGCTGAGAATCAATATGTCATCTAAGTACACAATCACAAATTCATCAATAAATGGATGCAAAACACTATCCATAACATGCATGAAAGTTCCCGGTGCATTACACAAACCAAATGGCATTACAAACCACTCAAAGAGTCCTTGTTTGGTTTTGAATGCAGTTTTCCATATGTCACTTTCTGAAATTCTTACTTGATGATATCCACTTCATAAATCTAACTTGGTGAAAAAAATTTCTTCTTTCAGCTGATCAAGAAAATCATCTATCCTTGGGAGTGGGTAACGATTCTTTACCGTAATCTTGTTCAAAGCTCTAAAGTATACACACGTGCGGCAAGTCCCATATTTCTTTGGAATCAAGACTATGGGTGAACCGCATGGCGAAGTGCTTGGCCTTATGATTCCTTTTTCCTACATCTACTTAATTTGCCTCTTTATTTCAGTATTCTCCATTATCGACATGCGATACATACTGATGTTTGGAAGAGGAAAATCTTGCTGCAACTGAATCTCATGTTGAATCTCCCTTTTTGGAGGCAATCCTGTTGGTTCCTGAAACATCTCATGATGTGCATCAACTACATCATATAAATCTGATTTCAACCTAGGATCACATCCCTCAAATGATTCATGATTAACATCGGCTTTAGGCTTAATCATTAGAAGAACACAATTCTTACTTGAATTCGCCATCCTCTTTTCCTGTCCATCATTTACCATAGCAATGTTTGTCTTCTTGCAATGTGCTCTAACAATGTACTCCTTTCCATATTTGAATAAATGGTATTCGTTCTCATGTCGATGGAATATCGCTTTCCTGTCATACAAGTAAGAACTCCCCAACACAATACCTGTTATGTTAAGCAGAACCACATCTAATTCAATTGTGTCAACAAAATGTGTAGTTATTGCAAACCGCAATATACACTTCTTTGAAACCTGTAAATTTGCATCCTTACAAATCCAACCAAGTGGATATGGTTTTGGGTGTCGTATGGTCTCAAGGTTAATTTTCTTGACCAAGTCTTCAGAGATTAAGTTTTCTTGTGACCCACTGTCAAACAATGTGTCAATATTAGTATGTTTGGATATGACTCTCACATGAAACAGTTCAACTCTTTCTTCTTCATTTGGAGCATGTATGTGAAATTTTGATGTACTAGTACTGGGTTTAGTTTCATTTTCTTTCCCCTTCATGTTCTTCAATCCCATGGCTGTAATATTAGATTCATCAATTGAATCCTCTCCCAAATCATGTTGAGTTGTAGCTTCAATTTTATGTTTCCCTTTGTTTTTGTATTTCTTGAGCCTCATTTCAGGATGTAATTTCCAACAATGAGTTTCATCACGACCTTCTTTTGAACAATGTTTACAAACCAATTTTTCTCCCTCTTCCTTAAGAGATGCATTCTTTTTTCTTTTACCTTTTGAGGTCTTCTCTTTGCTTTCACCCTTAAAAGGTTTCTTCCTACCCTCTTGAGAAATGTTCTTCCCTCTAGCTTCTAGATGTGTTGCAAATAATTGTTAAACATGAGAATAATATGTTTTAGGTAGCTATGTAATCCTCCTATGTATTTGAGCAAAGTATCTTGGCTTTGCAAATCTACCCCTAATAAGAGAGTTCTTCTCCTAAATTCTTGGGTGTATTCTTGCACATTCTGTCCCTTTAATTGCCTAAAGTTTTTCCAGTTCATTACGACCTTCTGCATATGAGCTAATGGATAAAACTGTTGTTTTATTGCAGTAATGAAATCAGTCCATGATATAATAATCTTATCATGCTTCTTGATCTCCTCCTTTGTCTTGGCTTCCCACCAAACAAGTGTTGCACCTTCCATTCTCAATGACGCTAATTGGATTTTGTTATCATCATCTTGAAGGTTATGGATTCTCAAATATACCTTCAATTGCCTAATCCAATTATCAATATTTTCTGCATTGACTTCACCATTAAACATTGGCAATTCAAACTTAACATCAAGTTTTAAAAAAGGACTTTTACCATTGTTCTTTGACATGTGTGGTTGATGTACTCAAGATGAAGTAGAGGATGATGATGATGAGGGCGAGGATGATGGCTCTCCATTGCCTCCATTTTATCCATTGCCCTTGTTTGAATTATCTTCATCATTGTGACCTCCTGAAGATCCCTATCCTTCCTTGTGAAGTTTGGATCCTTCTCCTTCCAGTCTCTCATTCCTTTCTTGATAAACGATTCTAACCATCTCATTCAGGTCAAGGAATGCCTTCCTAAACACTCTTTCTTCCTCTTTGGGATAAAATTCTTCATGGATTTATCCTTCCTCATGAGTCATTCTTAATGTAGCTTCTGATTTCTTAGGAGGTGAACTAGGTGGTGGAGATTGTGGTAATATTTCTCTCCTTTTCTTTGTCTCTTCTTGAGACCCGTTTTCTCCCACCAATTTTCCTTCTCCTCTTTTGAGCATGAGCCTAATAAGCATCTAAAAACTTGCAAATAGTTAAACAATTATTTGCACAAAACAACACTGGAGATTAAACTCTAGCTTTGATACCAATCTGATCTAAAATGAATGTATTAGTTTTGCTATGGTAAGTGTCTTTTCAATTATAAAACATGTGCATACTTGTCTCTTGAGTTTGCTTAAGGATTGAGGACTTTAACCATGAATTGTAGATGATTTTAGTGAATTAGAAGCATGAAATAAACACAAATAACACTAAACAACAGTGAAAAATAGAGAAATAATTGATCACATAACATTTACACAGCAGGCATGATGAAGCAGTTCACCCCTCCTGAGCTACATCTGCTGGTCCAACTCCCAATGGCATGTCCATATTTCATTATGCTCAAAATTTTGCAAATACATGTAGTTAGAGGCCTCTAATGGTTGTTTTCTCTACAAAAATGGCTCCAGAATGCTCCAATTAGTCTATATTGACTCTTCATTCACCCTGAATCGGCGAATATTGAGTCTCTAGAACTCATTTCCTAGTAACACCTAGAAAAGCTCTACTAATTGTGGAAAACTCCACTTAACTCGAGTTATTTTAGTGCAATCCACACAAATTTAGGGCGCACTATAAACTCCACCAGTTTTAAATGTTATAATAAACGTTATGGGTAGGGGGTGGCCACATGCCAACCCCCAAAACCCATGGTTACCGTTATGGTGGAGTGGAACTCCACTTAAACCTCGGGATAAGGTTTCAAAACTAGAGTTAAAGTCGTGCTGTGTTAACGGAACCATCGGTTGAACTAACTGTAACATGGCATGTGACAAGGTTTCAACATTAAATTTGCGAAGACTCTGGGCGGTTAAGCCGACGGTTGATGTTTTGTTGTTATGTTTTTATGCTGTAATGTGACCAATCTCCACGGGGACCGCAGGCGGGTTGGGATCGCTAGTGGGTTGGGACCGCTGGTGGTCCCCAACCCCCACTCCACTATACATTAAACTTCTGATAAATGTGGTGCACTATAGAGGTTAAGTATCAATGCACAGTGTGGGTGGTGTGGCGGGTGGCTTCTCTTTTGGAAGTTGTGGGGTCGAGCCCTGCGGACCTCCATAAAATTTTAATTCATCATTCTAGGGACACTTGGAGGCCTCAGGGATGGCCACGTGTCACCCTCTGATTAGCTCTCATACCACAACCCATCCAAAAAATTATAACGCCCTACTTGTCATCCTAGGATTGGTTTTGAGGAAAGGAATATTCCTCAGAAAATTCCTTTTGCTGACCGTGCAGCCTCCATGATGACTGGACATCCTAGTCAACCCTATCACAAAATTTAGTTGTTCGGGAATTTGATCAAAACGTGATATCTCCCTCATACGACATCGGTCTTTCGAACCGTTCATGGCACCGGAATCAGGAAGATGAGATCTACACAAACATCCTAGTTTCAACCCAATCCTGTAACTCAATTTTGAGAAAAAATTATGAACTCTTGATCAGGTATGGACTGGTTGTATTTTCATAGAACTAAGGTGGATTTCTATGAAAAAGCTATTGAATGCTTGGATGACAATGGAGAAAAAACAATATTTTTAAGGTAGGAATAAAGCTACATTAGTTAGAATGGTGAAAAATATGCAGGAAAATGACAACCATAGAGAAGGGTGTGTGTTATTTGTAGTGCATATTTCTAGTGATAAATGTAAGGATTTGAAGGATGCATAAGTTATGAAGAGGAATCCTATCTCGTAGCAGTTTCAAGATGTTTTTACGACAAATATTTTACAGTTTCTACCTCACAGGGAAGTGGAATTTTCTATTGAGTTGGTACCAGGGGAAACACCAACATCAAAGGCACCATACAAGATGAGCACACTAGAGTTAGTAGAGTTGAATTTGCAGTTGAAGTAAATGCTTGACAAGGGATACATTATGATGTAGACGAACTAAAATTTTACACAAACCCATGGACCTATGGGTTATGACCCACACAATGTTTCATAGTGCACACAATGGATCACAATATCACAGATTTAATAACTTTGGAGATCACAAATTTTAAGATTTTGCATGTCACAACTTATAACAGATAAATTTAACAGTAAATCATAACAATTTCGTTGCGAAATTTCACTGGATTGCGATGTAATCTCCACCATTGATCTATGCCAGATCTAACAGTCCTGTTGTACCTTCTCTCATGTAATGTGAGATATGCTTTGCATCTCATCACCACCTCATGTCTTTATCGCATCACAACCTAAATGACTTACTGTGCGAAGTCTTAACAATAAACACAAACATTTCCGATGCGTGATATGCACATGAATCCTCCTCCCTACACGTGTTCTCGTCGCAACTTTCCCAACTTACCATGTCGCAACTTAAATCATTTACCTTGTGATCACACATTCCCAATTAATCTTGCAATGTGATCTTAGCCGTCGGTCCTCGCCCTAGACTCTTTTAAGGGTTTTCAGCCTTAATCAAATTTATGTTTCTGACTGCCACCACTTTGTAACTCTATCTCATCCACGTTAATCCTCCTTGAGCTTTCTATTATTCCTTTCACTTAGATCTATAGCTTTCACGCTCACTGCTCGCTTTTCACACCGTTTCCAATCCATAATACCATTCCGTATTCATTCTCTGAATCTAGAATTTAGATTTGTTTCACTTTCTGGCCTACACACACATTACTTGCCCCAGACTAGAATCACATAGATTCTACCCATCCATTAAATATTCTATCACTCAGAAAATACTTATGCATTCATCAGGATTCATTCAACCATGAAATATCACATAGAATCAAATTTTCTCAGTTACGGATCAATCAACTTGTAAGAGAGACAAAAAAAACAGTTGCAATGAACTCAATTTCTCATTAATAAAATAAGTTGTGCAGATACAAATAAAACCTATTTACAGTCTTCCTTTGGCCTGCTGTGCCTTTACATGTCCCTTTTCTCTTCCTCTCTCTCTCTATACCCGTAAGCTTACAATCAAATATCCTATCTAAGAATCATGGTATTTATGCCTTTGAGGCTTTACAAATATATAAAAAAGGTTTTTCATCCAATTCTGGTTGAGATCCTCAATGTTCTCAACTAAATCCTAATAATCCTCTAAATCCACAAAATCATCAACTAATTTCTAAGTCTAGGATTCACAATCCCTTTGAAATCTCAAATAACCTAAATCTCTCATGTTCTCCTACATTCGAGAACATTTAAAAATATGCCTCACAATATTTAATTAAATACTATTCTAAATGTCTCACATAAAATCACTCAAAATATTAAAAATTATATTAATTAAATACTTAGGGAACCAACTCCCTTGAAAATATAAGACCCCCTATATTCTACTAAATGTACAAAATTTGGAACCATGATGCTCATGCATTAGACTCCCAAGGTAAAAATAATCATGATCTTAAGATCACGTGTCTTTAATTGTTCTCCTCCTGCATCCCAAAATTCATTCTGTAATCTGTCTTTGGCTGCCTCTCTTCCTTCCTGCTATTTTGTTGTTGTTTTTGTTTTTTGTTGTTCTGTAGGTCTCCATACTTTATGCTGCATTGCCCCACTGACTCTGCTCTCACAGTATGTTGTTGTCTTTCTCTTTTTGTTGTTGCTTTGCTTTCTTGTCGATGTCTTCTTTTGAGACACTTTCATCATCAACCTTCTTATTCTTTCAATCTTCGTGTCCAGTTTATCTTCTAACTGGTACTCACTCTGCCAATTGTTGTCTCTTATTTTTCCAACTCTTCTTTCTTCCATTTCTGCTTTTTCACTTGGAATTACTCCATTTACTATTGCAAATATTTTTTTCGACATTTCTACCTCTCAAACTTCCTGAATATATCTTAAGGTATCTCTCTCTACAATATCCATTTTCCGCTCATTACCTACAAATTTACTTTCAAAAAATAAATTTACCTTTGATTCTTTGACTGCAGTAATATACTCATTCACTCTTCTTTGTATACTAGCAAACATAATAAAGTTTAGAAAATTGGTATATGCTCCTGTCTCTTTGACAACTTGAGACATTTCTACATCATTATCTACAAATCCTTTCTCTTGCTGAAATGTTTCCAGTAAGTATTTCAACCATTCTCTTTGTACTTTTCTCATCTCAAACACATCATCAATATGCTGCATTTCAGTTTCAGCATAACCCTCTTCTTCTTCCTTGACAACCCTCAGTGATTGTCCTTCACTTCCTTGACTGATTATGACAATCAATTCATCTTCTTCAAACATTGTATCTTCATGCTTTATATCTTCCTCATCATTATGCCTTACCTGAAAACTTCTAGTCTTCTTCATTTCTAAAACTGATTCCTCTTTAGCATGAGACATGTCTACCTCACCTTTGTTCAATTTATATTGTACAATCATGATGAGGCCTTGAAATTCGCTGCAACAACATGGGGGATGGCCAAGCGATCCAGACCTTAAAACAGTTCCTTTTCTGTTTGGAATAGTGGCTCTGACTGGTTTAACTAGGTCCAGTTACATTCTCTTAATCTCCATTGACGTTAAATATGACTTTTTTTTACCAATGGGAAAGAGAAATCAGATCGTTTCTCTTGTTGATCAGGCAAGAAACTGATATTTAAGCTAATTTGGGCTTAGCCAAGCAACAATTAAATTTTTTCCTCTTTGGGAAGAGGACTTTTTAAGGATATAGAATTTAATATATATGCAATATTATTCTAAGATGCAAGCAAAAGAAACTATTTTAATCCTATCTCAATTAGGCAGATATAGATCTATCCCAACTAAGAGCAAGATGTTTTAAATAATTGATATTTAAATATTTTTGTTATAAATGAATATCAAGCTAACGAAGTAGTTCAATTAACTGACATTGTGAATACCCAAACACATCCTACCTAGGGACCTCTTAACTGAAATAATAAATCAACAAAAATGAGGAAGTAGTTCTCAAAATGATATTGATCATTTAATCAGTAACTTGAATAATTAAATAATAACATGCGGAAATAGTTCACAACATATCACTATTCAATAAATCAGTTTTATAAGACAGATTTCTGAGTAAATAGTTCCTCAGAAATCAAAATTCATCCCATAAGAGTAGAGATAAATAATAACATAAATTGAGGCAAATTACTCATACCAATAGTAGTGCACGAGTATGCGAGTAAATTGACACATTCCTATAATCATAAAATGAAACCAGAATTTAAAATAATAGTATTATAAATACCAACTTATTAAGTCCATTTCTCCAACTCTGGTCTCTAACAGTCTTTTACAATGCATGAACTTTTGCTTTCAAAATCAGAGCTATAGTAGTGCAAGACTCTGTTCATTGTACATAACTCAGAATGTAAAAGAAAAACCTCAATAATCTCCAGATCTGAGATTTATGTCCTCTCACCCTACACCTCTAAATCCTCTAGACAATAGTGCCATCAAGAATTCTAGAATTGCAAAGAAGAAAAGCCCCTTCTACATTCTACAGTCTGCTATTTATAATATTTACAAAAAAATTCTTAATAAGAAAGTTTGTTGAAGAGTGGTTATGCTCAATAAATTTCGATTGGCTGAAAATCATATTCTTCAATTGTTGGAGCCTTCTCATTGATTGAGATCTTGTTCTCCTCATGGCTTCAATTGTTTTCCTGCAATAACAAATCAAAACAAAATTAAAATGTAAAAAATAAAATCAAAATGCAAAATCTAGAAATTAAAATAAATCCAATCAAAACTTAATTAAATAAATAATTGAAAAAGGAAATATAAGATTTATTTTGATTTATGTGCTGATATAATTGGCCAAGGATATCATTGACGAATGGATCTACATTTAGAAGAAGTTGTGGGCAAATTAAAATGCAGAAAATAAAACTCATAAAATTTATTTTGTTAAAAATTCAGAGCATAATCTTCTGCTGAATTTTAGACCCAATAAATGATCATATGTGGAAACGAAACAACTTTAGAAATGTTCCCCATGATGTTATCTATCTAATGAGTCGTCATGGGCCTCATTTGGCCAAGTAAAACTCCATTTATGAGCTTCCAAAGTTGGTATATTAAAATTTCTATGATTCTAGAATTTCTATTACTTGGGCTAAAAATCAAAATTTTTTAATTGATTTATAATCCTAAATTAGATTACAATATTTAATTAATTAATACTAATTAATTGCAATTATATTATTAATCTAATTTAATTATAATATAATTCTAAATTAAGTTATAATTATCTATTTATTAATTATAATTACATTATTAATTTTAATTAAAAAAATAATTATAAATAAAATTAAACTAATTAAAAATGATTTATTGATTAATTAAAATATTAAAATATTATATTAATGTTATAATTTGAATTATATTAAAATTTTAATTAAAATATTATAATTAAAATATAATCTTAATTATAATATTATATAATATAATTTCTTTTAATTAATAATTCAAAACCATTTTGAATGCTTTGCGTGAGGTAGAGAAGAAGAGGAGAGGAGAGGAGAGTATGGAGTGATAAGGGAGGAGAAAATCACGAGGTAAGCATGAAGTGTAGTGAGGTGAGATGGAGGGTGATGTGAGGAAAAATGAGTCGGGAGGCATATGGAAGTCAACAAACTTTATATTAAAAAAATTTAACCCTTCGCATGTTTTTCCAAATCACATCGGAGTTTGGCCAACTTTAAAATTCAGGTGCTTCATGAATTTTTTGCGATCTGCGATATGCGATATTGCAGTGTCGCATCGCAAGTTTCTATCACACATTTTTAAAATCACAATTTTATTTTGGGGCATATTTTAATTTCAGTGTTTTTGAAATTGGGGTTTTTGGAAGGAGAGGGTGATGTGAAGTAGGGCCCACGTGGATTAACCATCCTACAATTTAAACTACAACCACTTTGCAATTTTGGAGTTTTGGGTTTTGAATATTTTTTTAAAATAATAAGTTGGAGAGTATTACCAATATCCCGAAATGTATTTTCGTCCATTGTTCAATTTAGCTGGGTAATTTTGTAGGATCATTAGTGAACAATGAAAAAATAGTTAAAATTAATTAAAAATTAATATTTACAATAAAGACTATTTTAATTGTGAAAATTGAAATATCATACGCTTTATACATTTTTTAACCCAAGTGAGAAAACGATCAAAATTCAAAGGAGTGTCATTTACAAATTGTTTGACCAAATGAAGTGAAACAAGTATCATTGGAAAGCTTATGAAAAACCAGATTCAATGAAACAATCAAAAAACAATTTTGAGGAAGATGAAAAATGATAAAAAAATGTAGGATAATTAACTTAATAAAAATCCTAAAAGGTACTTAACCAAAAAAACTTGTAGAAAGGGTCCCCATTATTTGAAGTACATAAGTCAAAAATGGGGGGGTTGTGTTTTACCACAACAATGGTGACATGTGGAAGAAGAACGAGTTATCTGTGATTAAACATAACGAACTTAAATTTACCTAAAGGTTAAAAATATTGAAAATCATGAAATCGTCTAATAGTAAAACATTTCCATAGGTTCCACATAAATAGATTAAGCAATATGAGTTTGTAAAGATAAGTAATTAAAACAAGCTCGAGTAAAAGTGATGAATCCAAATTTGGAGAAATTTATTTTTTTTAACTTTACTCATGTGAAAAATAGAAGAAGGTAGAGATAGTAGTTCTTGATAAAGCATATACCCATTTTGTTATTCTCTCTGACATCACTTCGTTGGCAGTGAGCCTGTGCATACCCCAGTGAAGTTGTTTTTTATGCCATAAAAGCCTAGTCCCGCTGCCAGCGAGCGTCCATAGCCCTGATGGGTTTACTTGTATTTCCCATGTTTCCTTTTTTTCACTTTTTTGGTAAGCGCATTTGCAAGCTTTTAGTTTATGATGTATTTGAGTGAAAGAGGTGAGATGGAAAATATAGATTTATGTTTAATGAACATAATACTTTTATAATTTTTGCTCCAAATTCTTTCCCTGCAACTATTAGTCAGAGGATTTTTATGTGGAGGGATGGGAGGGATTCATTAAATTAAACTCAAATCGATTATTTCCTTGAAAACATAAACTCAATTACTTAGAAAGGATGTGTATTCTTCCATGAAAAATATTTAAAGCAAGATGGTTTTATGGTTTCATAAAAATATGCCTTTAATGATAAATGAAATTCACTTAAATGGATATAGTAAAAGATTTCCCATGTATGTCAACCACTGTAAGGTAAGAAAAATACCTTTTACATATGTCATGGAAAAGTCACCAAAATCAAATCAAAACTGAAAGTAAAAGGAAAATAATTCCTAAACTAAAGTAAGAAAATAAATTAGTAAAATAAAAATGATGAAAGCAAAATTGAAAGAAAAACAAAACTTGAAAGCTATACGCTAACAAGATTGCTTACATGAATTTATCAACAAAGGATTATAAAGAAAATAAGCATATGTATGTTCATTTCTATGTTAAGATTTTAAAATTTTATCTTGCAGAGTTATAAGAAATGAGGCCTTCAAAATGTAGAAGGTGAAATAACAGTTATGACAGATAATATGTTGAATGAGAAGTCTCTATCTGTTGCAAATTTTCTTCTTCAAGACAAAACCTGCATAAAAACATGTTGACTATTTGCTAATAAAATTGATGCTTAAAAGAAACAGACTAAAGGTTCAGAAACTCCCCAGTCTTGTTGATTCGATGAGCATCATTACTGCTTCTCTCAAGAATCTCAAAAATAAATTTTGAACACTAATCTGGTAGAGGTGCGAAAAGTTTATGAAGACCAAAAAAACAGAGTTCGAGATCAGAAAAAATTAAAATGAAGAAATGAGAATAAATAAAAGTGGATAAATGAAACTTACCATTGGAGAACTACATTTAATCTTACCTAAGAAAGATGATTTTCTCCAATGAAAGTTAACTTCTTTCTTGAATTAGAATTAAAAGTGTGAGGAATTTTTATTGACCCAAAATCATTATTTATTAAATCCAAAGTAAAACAAGCAGTAAACTAAAGAAAAGCAATGTTTCATGTTCAAAGAATCAGAAATAAATTGAATCCATAAAAAATGAGGGTGAAGATATGTTTCCTTATGAATTGAAATGATGAATGTTCTTTTTCTTCTTCCATTCTAAATTTATATAGGCCCCAAAGTATTGAAATTGATTCAAAATCCCTAATAATATAACAGTTATATAAAGAGGATTTGAATTTTTATATGATAATTATGGAGGTAAATTCAGAATAAAAGAAAATTAAAAATATAAATTAATTATCGGTATATTTATTTGCTAAATTTTTAGATCGCGAGATTCTTTGCCATGCATAACTTAAAATCTGTGACTTCCACTTTTGCCGATATGTGATTGATCATTTTATATACTAATAAAAAAATAATGGTGGAAATAAAAATATTGAAGTTTATCACATCAAAAGATCTTGAAGACAAAGCTTCATTTGAGTTTAGCAATGCGATATAATTATTGTAATGGCAATGTCATGAGATGAGCATGTGCGATGGGAAACTACGAAGGGATGAATGTGATATCGGAGAATAGTCATATCGGAAGATTTAAAGCTTGTGATTGAAATGAAACTCCAATATTATTTTTGCAATAATGAAAATGCAGTAAATGACTGATGCAACATGATTGGAAATATCAAAATATATGCATGGAACTTTGGTTTTTCGGCCCACACAAATGGTGACCAGTCACGCATAGTTGCACTTCGCATATTTTATAATTTACCTTCTCGCAGATTTCAAAATTTAACTCTTTTTCAATTTTGCGATTTTGTGATTTTCGTAATTTCGCAGCGAACTCCACATCGCTTGTTTCAAATTTTATCGTTTAACATATTATTTATCTTGTGTGATATGTGATAGGTGTAGCATCGGATCGAAATATCCCTACCTTGTCTTTTATCGCATCGCAACTAATATAATTTACCGGGCGAGGTCTTAACAATAACCACTAAAATTTTCGATATGCGAAATGTAATTCATTGATGCGCCGATGTGCGATGAAGAACGGACCCGATATTTTATTATATGAATTTTAATTTCATATCGGATCCGGGACATCGAAAATTTTAAATATATGACCCTACCAAATTTTTTATTTATAAACGGACACGATATCTGTATATAAAGAGGATTTAAATGTCATATCGAGTTTGGGTTATATGAACATCACAATTTTGGCAATGTAATTTTATCAGAGTATGAGCGAGAATGAATATCAAAAGATATACATCGAAGGTTTCCTATTGGGAATTTTTAAGATTTGTCTTTGATCAAATGTTGTGATACAGATAATGCGATATCAAACAGAGAGAATCATCGGAAATCGAAGCGAATGAGAATATCGGGAGACCGGAGATATTTAGTGTATGTTCATTTCAAAGCCTCCGATATGGGATTTGCAATATATAATGAGCCATATAGCGAGCCAATGATTTCTTATAGTATTTATTCAAAAAGAAAGTGAGTTATTTAACTTCTCTTTAAAATAAATAACCCTTTAATAATTTAATTAACTGTCAGAAATTTCGATTGGAAATTAATTTTATCAGAATTTTCTTATAGAGAGAGTTTGCGAAATATAATAATATGATGTGTTTCCTCCGACAATTCATTAAGTCTTATCATTATTTCAATAAATATAAGAAAAATTACATATCCTTAAAATTTCAAACAAAATCATAAATACTTCCCTAAACATGTTGCGGATTTGAAAAGATCTGACTGCTTTCTTATCTCTAATCTACACAATAAAATTAATGAAAATATGCAAAAAAATAAAAAATAGAAATAAGAAACAACCTTTGAAAGTAAAATAAACAATAGATGATGATGAACATGTAAACACATGCCTGGAAGAAAATTGATTGTAAGTTTACCTCATGAATACTTAAGTTTTCCCAAATTTTCTCAAAATTTGCATAAGTTTAACATTACCTTCTCATTTTAATCTAAAATGCTAAGTAATGAATTTTTTCAAATTGCATCTTTTCCAAAATTACATCAGAAGATAGGAGTGGTAAAAATGAGTTTCTAGAATTACTCATGAATAAAAAAAAAATGTCAAGTGGTAGAAAATTCTTGGAATTTCTTCATGTATGATCAATGTTATGAATTTTGAAAAAACAGGAAAGTTTAAGGCCTGATAAATAATTATGATCAGATAATTCAAGAGCTTCTAAAATTCTCTAGGTTTCTTTTCTATAATTGAAATGGGATGCCCAAAAGAAATTGGATTCATTACTTTTTTTATTGAAAATCTGAAATAATGAATTAAATTCAAACATGAAGGAAAAATAATCTATTCCTATTTCTAACTCAATAAAGTAAACATGGCTAGGTATAGTCGTACTTCCAATGTAACCATGTAAGCATTTTAATTCCTGCATATATGTACATGTCAAACATTAGTAAAAATTCAAATATAATTAATCTAAGAAAACTAAATATGAAAGTATAATGTATCTTTATTGTTAGTAGCTTATTCACCATTACCTTCTCTTGAAATATACTTTCCTACTGAATTTCAATTGGACCATATAAATCTCGATGGATTTCCATTATTGAGTTGAAGAGGTTTAAAAGAGAAGATGACAAGCCAGGTTGTAGAAATGGTCTTTCAGAAACAATGGCCTGTGTGATTTTGTTAGTGTTATGTTTAAGTGTTAAATTATTAACAATCTTCCATGAAGGAAAACTTCTTAAATGCCTTTCAAATTGATCAATGAAAAATGGATGGAAGTTCGATAAATCTAATAGAAGATTATTAATTGAATTAGATTGTTGGTCATACAGTGAAAATACACTCTCTTTTTGGCACTTCTCTTGAGAAGTAAGAAGTAATTGATAAGGAATGAACATCAATTGAAATTGGAAGTTTAATAATTATTGATGTTCACAATTATAATTTAAAAATTCATTTTTCCATTGAGGTAATGCATTAATTTAGTGTTCAATATTGAGCTGCTCATTATGCCAACAGAAAGTATCTAAAAATCTAGGACTAAAAAAAGAAAATAAATATGAAGTTAGAAATAAATGTTGAAATAATAACAAAATTGAATCATAGTTTACACTAGTGTTACAATTATTGTTACAACACAATTGGGAGTGACTTGAAGTAATTTCCTCTTCACAAGAATTGTGCAAAATAATGAAATTAGAATGATTGTTGATACCCGTTTATGAATTAGAGAGGGGGATATGACTCTGAATAGGAATGTGAGCTTGATCATCATATAAATCATATATTGGAATGGTTTCTTAAATGCTGAAATCATAACTATGATTATTTGTTCGAAAATGAGAAATATTTGGAACAATTTCTAAATTAGATTGTTCTTCATTTTCACATGTGATTAGACTTTGATCATGAGGATTCAATTGTAAATAAGACAAATTAATATCCTCAATGTAAAAGCAGTTATCATAAATGACTTCAAGTCATTCATTAAAATTTCCTTCGATCTTATTCAATGTATCAAAATAAGAAGGAATATTGAGCTCATGTTCATTAATGCCAGAAGAATGATCATTAATTAATTCTCTATCTTGATAAAAACTAATTAGCAATTCATTAAGATCGACCTCTCTGTTTTCTGAAATATCTTTAATGTGAAGAGAGATTAAATTACTATTAGAAAAATTATCAGGATAAAGAGAAAAGTATGAATCTGAAACAATGCATTTGAAAATATCTCTATTTGAAAACTCTTGTGCATTTTCTTCATTGCAAATTTTAGATTTAAGATCATTTAGTTGGGTAATTGTGCTTTCTTGAAGAATGTTGCTAATATCTTCTTGCGGTTGATTAGTGAAATTTTCCAAGCTTTGTGATTGAGTTTCATTGACATGTGAAGGTGCACCTTGATCTTTCTCAATATTGTAGGAAGTGTGCAGTAATTGAAGGAATTGATTATACACAATAGATGCCTCTTCATCATTATTTGTTTGTACCTCCATATTGGAATTCTTCCTTATGTCAGTGAAATTAGAAGGAGATTGATCAAAGTTTGAAATAATTTCACATGGATTAAGAATGGAAGGAAGAGAGCAAATATGTTCAAAACAATCTAATAATTCTTTTTTCGAAGGTTTATCTTCAATTTTAAATTTTAAACAATTTAAACGAAATCTGATGGTAAAATCAATTAAAGACTCACCTTCAAACCTTCGTAGGTATTCAAAATCATCACATACCTATTTGTAGATATATCCATCAAATTTACAAAGGAATATTGTAATAAATTGTTCCCAAGTGTGGATTGAAGCAACTGGAAGTGATTGACACCAACTTCTGGCTTTTGCCAAGAATGTAAGAGTAAAAATCCTACATAAAATACCTTCATCAATTTCATGAAAAGCATAATTTGAAAAATTTGAATGAATTGTAAATTGTGATTAAATCCAAAGGTATTCCTCTTACCATTAAACTTTACTTGAGACAAGAGTCTTACTATTTCTGGTGGAGTATTGGAATATGCTTGTCCAGAAATACAACTCCAAATTGGAAGTTATAGAGGAGCCATTGTAATAAAAATAAAATATTAGAATACAAAGACTCCAAAGGAAAACAATTCTCAGACCGTCCTTCTAGTGCCAAAATGTTGGGGCCTCAGAATTCACTGCAACAACATAGGGGATAACCACTCGGTCAAGACCTTAAAGTAGTTCCTTTTCCATTTGGAATAGTGGCTCCGACTAGTTTAACTAGGTCTAGATACCTTCTCTCAATCTCCATTGACTTAAAATATGACTTTTGTTTACCAATGGGAAAAAGACATCAGATCATTTCTCTTGCTGATCAAGAAAGAAAGTGATCTTTAAGCTAACTTGGGCTTAGCCAAGCTACAACTAAAGTTTTTACTCTTTGGGAAGACGATTTTTTAAGGATGTAGAATTTAATCTATATGCAATACTATTCTAATATGCAAGAAAAAGAAACAATTTTAATCCTATCTCAATTAGGCAGATATAGATCTATCCCAACTGAGAGCAAGATGTTTTAAATATTTGAGATTTAAATATGTTTGTTTTAAATGAATATCAAGCTAACGAAGTAGTTAAATTAACTGACATTGTGAATACCCAAACACATCCTACCTATGGACCTCTTAACTGAAATAATCAATCAACAACACTCATGAATTAGTTCTCAAAATGATATTGATCATTTAATCAGTGACTTGAATAATTAAACAATAATATGCGGAAATAGTTCACAACATATAACTATTCAATAAATCAATTTTATAAGACAGATTTATGAGTAAATAATTATTCAAAAATTAGAATTCATCCCATAAGAGTAGAGATAAGTAATAACATAAATTGAGGCAAATTACTCATACCGACAATAGTGCCCGTGTATGCGAGTAAATTGACACATTCCTATTATCATAAAATGAAATCATCATTTAAAATAATAGTATTATAAATACCATTCCATTTCTCCAGCTCCGGTCCCTAACAGTCTTTTACAATTCCTAAACTTCTGATTTCAAAATCAGAGCTACAGTAGTGCAAGACTCTATTCATTATACATAACTCAGAATGTAAAAGAAAAACCTCAATACTATCCAGATCTTAGATTTCTCTCCTCTCACCCTACACCTTTAAATCCTCTAGACAATAGTACCATCAAGAATTCCAAAATTGAAGAGGAGAGAAGCCCCTTCTACATTCTACAATCTGCTATTTATAATATTTACAAAATAATTGTCAATAAGAAATTTGTTGAAGAGTGGTTCTCCTCTATCAATTTCCATTGGCTCAAAATTATTTTCTTCAATTGTTGGTGCTTTCTCATTGATTGATATATTGTTCTCCTCATCTCTTCAACTGTTTTCCTGCAAAAACAAATCAAAACAAAATTAAAATGTAAAAATAAAATCAAAATGCAAAATCTAGAAATTAAAATAAATCCAATCAAAACTTAATTAAATAAATAAATGAAAAAGAAAATATAAGCTTTCTTTTGATTTCTATGCTGATATAATTGTCCAAGGATATCATTGACGAATGGATCTACATTTAGAAGAAGTTGTGGGAAAATTAAAATGCAGAAAATAAAACTTAGAAAATTTATTTTGTTAAAAATTTGGAGCACGATCTTCTGCTGAATTTTAGACCCAATAAATGATCATATCTAAAAATAAAACAACTTCATAAATGTTCTCCATGATTTTATCTATCTAATGAGTCATCCGGGGCCTCATTTGGCCAAGTAAAATTCCATTTATGAGCTTCCAAAGTTGGTATATTAAAATTTCCAGAATTCTGGAATTTCTATTACTTGGGCTAAAAATCAAAATTTTTAATTAATTTCTAATCCTAAATTAGATTAAAATATTTAATTAGTTAATACTAATTAATTGCAATTATATTATTAATCTAATTTAGCTATAATCTAATTCTAAATTAAGTTATAATTATCTATTTATTAATTATAATTACATTATTAATTCTAATTAAAAAACTAATTGAAAATAAAATTAAACTAATTAAAAATGATTTATTGATTAATTAAAATATTAAAATATTATATTAATATTATAATTTGAATTATATTAAAATTATAATTAAAATATAATATTAATCATAATATTATATAATATAATTTCTTTTAATTAGTAATTCAAAACCATTTTGAATGCTTCACGTGAGGGAGAGAAGAAGAGGAGAGGAGAGTATGGAGTGATAAGGGCGGAGAAAATCATGAGGTAAGCATGAAGTATAGTGAGGTGAGATGGAGGGTGATGTGAGGAAAAATGAGTCGGGAGGCATGAGGTGGTCAACAAACCTTATATTAAAAAATTTTAACCCTTTGCATGTTTCTCCAAATCGCATCGGAGTTCGGCCAATTTTAAAATTGAGGTGTTTGAGGTGCTTCATGAATTTTTTGCGATATGCAATATGCGATATCGTAGTATCGCATCGCAAGTTTCTATCACACATTTTTAAAATCTCAATTTTATTTTGAGGCATATTTTAATTTCAACGCTTTTGAAATTGGGGTTTTTGGAAGGAGAGGGTGATGTGAAGTGGGGCCCACATGGATTAACCATCCTACAATTTAGACTACAACCACTTTGCAATTTTGGAGTTTTGGCTTTGGCAATTTGTTTTAAAATAACAAGTTGGAGAGTATTACCAATATCCCGAAACGTATTTTCGTCCATTGTTCAATTCAGCTAGTTCATTTTGTAGGCTCATTAGTGAACAATGAAAAAATAGTGAAACTTAACTAAAAATTAATATTTACAATGAAGACTATTTTAATTGCGAAAATTGAAATATCATACACTTTATACATTTTTTAACCCAAGCGAGAAAATGATCAAACTTCAAAGGAGTGTGAAGTGTCATCTACAGACCGTTTGACCAAATGAAGTGAAACAAGTATCGTTGGAAAGCTTATGAAAAACCAGATTCAATGAAATAATCAAAACAAAATTTCGAGGAAGATGAAAAATGACAAAAAATTTAGGATAATTAACTTAATCAAAATCCTAAAAGGTACTTAACCAAAAAACTTGTAGAAAGGGTCCCCATTATTTGATGTACACAAGTCAAAAATGGGGGGGGTTGTGTTTTACCACAACAAATTAGAATATTCATTTCTGGTTTCCTATTCTATTCTCCAAAAGACTTAACTCATGCCACAAATCTTCCATATCACTTGGAACTTCTTCCAAAAACTCTATACAATCTTCCCTATCTTCTTCTTTGTCACAAGTCCAATTTCTTTGTGACACTACTTCTTCATTCTTCATCAAAATAAAATTTTGCCTCTATCTCTGCGACAGATTTAGATGTCTATCTAACAGTCTTCTCTTGGCCAATCAGATAAGCCAATTCCTCACTGTCCTCAACAATAACAGGTTCCTCATCATCAGACATAACTTTCTCATCTCCATTGAAGATACTTCCTTCACTAATCAAGGAATTTATGAACTCCTTCTATTGTAATAACTCAACTTGATCTTCATCTAAAAGACAATCATCATCATATTTTTATTGACAATTCTCAACTTCATTCAAGACAATTCCAAGAGATGGATTGCCTTCTTTAACACTTGCAAACAGTCAAATTATCAATCTCAAAATCAGAAGACCCAATGGTCTCATTTGATGATCCAGTCACCAAATCTTCCTCTTGTTGTTCTAAGTCTCTTTTAGGACTCAGAAAGTCTTCATTGCCTTTCTTCCCATATTCCTCAAGCATATCAGTTAAATGCTTGACATCCTCTATTACTTCTTTTTATTCTTGGACATCATCATAATCCAAATCTTTTCTATTTTCAACCTTCAGGGTATGTTTAAAAACATCACCTTCAATCAACTATGCGTGTGCATGTACATGAGACTTAGCTATCTCATCTTCCTTCAAAACATGATTAAGATTCTATCCTTATCCTTCATTCTTTATGACAATATTAAAAAAATTTCCTTCTTCATTCATTATACCTATATACATATACAAAATATTAGTTTTAACACTTTGAGACCTCTTGGCCTCACTTGGAGTTTTAGTCTTCAAGTCTTCTCCTAGATACCCATTTATTCTGAGTAATTATTCCTTCAGTTGAGCATTTATCATTTGCTCTTTCCTATTACATAGCTTATGCCACCTTATCTCCCGTCTCATAAGAAAACCATACCTCTGGTCTTCCTTATTCCTCCGTAACAACTCCATCAATACTTCAAGATGGATTTATATCTCAGCTTTCTCCCTCTCATATTCTTCATCATTCATATGTCTCCATATGCCATTAACTTTGACATATTCTTTCCTCACTTTGTGGCTTTTTCCGAAACCGCTATTATGACTATCAATAGTCATCTTCTTCTTCATCTTAATGAGCTTCTCACACTCACTATGAGCTGCACTAAGCCTCTACGGTAACATGTTCTCCCTGCTACAACTTACCTCACCAAGTTCTCCTCTATACTTGGCCATTAGTCCCCTTTTTGGAACTTTATTTGAGCATTCCTCTGCTCCTTCTAGGCTTCAACTCATATGTACTTTTAAGAACATAACTTTACTCTTTTATTTTAATCACGAATGAAATACTAGGTTCTGGCCACACTCTTCCTTCACTCAGAAATCCTTACCAACTTCCTTCATCACTGCTTCTTAAGGCTGTGATCTTATTTTGCTAAGATACTTCATTAGCTGCAACCATCAATCTTCAATATTTATTTAACCTGCAAAACTGAAATCGGAGTTAAATAAAACAATACCTGCATGATTTCACAAGCAGTCTCCATCCACTCTTCACATTCAAGTGAATCTCCATATTTCACAAGAAAAAACCCATCGTTGTGCTTTCTTTATGCTTTTGCAATATCTTCTTAGGAGTAACACTTACTCCCATCTTCTTACATGCATTCTGTTTATCATATTCAAATAACCTGATATCCTCTTTGCAATATGTTTGTCAATTTTATTCCAAGCACATTTGCTTTACTAATCTCCTCTTTCGTCCACAATCACACTTGCATTCTGCACAATTATGCTTTAATTAAAAAGATCTTTCACCAACCTTCGGCTTTAACCTTCAAAGAGCATTAAGCTTCTCTGATTTCTCCTCCAAAAAAAAAACCTTCCTATGATACCATATGATGCAGATGAATTGAAATTTTACACAAACCTACGGACCTGTGGGTTATGGCCCACACAAGTTTCCATAGCGCACATAGCAGATCGCAATATCGTGGATTTAATAACTTTGCAGATCACAGATTTTAAGATTTTGCATGTCGCAAATTATAAAAAATAACTTTAACAGTAAATCCTAACAATGCCGATGCGAAATTTCACTGGGTTTCATTGTAATCTCCACCGTTTATAAATGTCAGATCTAATGGTCCCATTGTACCATCTCTCATGCGATGTGTGATATGCTTCACATCGAATCACCACCTCCTGTCTTTATCGCATCACAACCTAAATGACTTACTGTGCAAAGTCTTAACAATAAACACAAACATCGTCGATGCACGATATGCACATGAATCCTCCTCCTGACACGTGTTCTTATCACAACTTTCCAAACTTACCTGATTGCAGCTTAAATCATTTACCTTACGATCACACATTCCCAATTAAAATTGTGATGTGATCTCAGCCGTTGGTCCTCACTCTGAACTCTTTTAAGGGTTTTATGCCTTTATCGATTTTCTGTTTCTCACTGCCACCACTTTGTAACTCTGTCTCATCCATGCTACTCCTTCCTGAGCTTTATCTTCTTATTTTCACTCAGATCTATAGTGTTCATGCTCACTGCTCACTTTGCACACTGTTTCCAATCTAGAATACCATTGCGTATTTGTTCTCTGAATCTGGAATTTATATTTGTTTCACTTTCTGGCCTGCACACACATTACTTTCCCCAAACTAGAATGACATAGATTCTACTAAGCCATTAAGTCTTCTATCACTCAAAAAATACTTATGCATTCATCAGGATTCATTCAACCATGAAATATCACATAGAATCGTATTTTCTCAGTTACGAATCACTGAACTCCTAAGAAAGACAAAAAAATAGTCTCAATGAACTCAATTTCTCATTAATCAAATAAGTTGTACATATACAAATAAAAAAAATTTACAGTTTGGCTTTGGCCTGATGTGCCTTTACATGGCCCTTTTCTCTTCCTCTCTCTCTATGTACCCGTAGGCTTACAATCAGATATCCTATCTAAGAATTATGGTCTTTATACCTTTGAGGCTTTAAAAATATATAAAAAAAGGTTCTGCAACCAATTTTGGTTTAGATCCTCAATCTTCTCAACTAAATCCTAAGAATCCTCTAAATCCACAAAATCATCAACTAATTTCTAAGTCTAGGATTCACAATCCCTTTGAAATCTCAACTAGCCTAAATCTCTCATGTTCTCCTACATTCGAGAACATTTACAAATATGCCTCACAATATTTAATTAAATCCTATTCTAAATGTCTCACATAAAATCACTCAAACTATTGAAAATTACATTAACTAAATACTTAGGGAACCAACTCCCTTGAAAATATAATACCCCTAGCTTCTACTGAATGTACAAAATTTGGAACCATTATGCTCTTGCATAACATTAGGCCAATTGTATCACCTTGGGGTGCACCAGTGTTGTTTTTAAAGAATTAGGATGGTACTCTTGTGTTATTCATTGATTAAAAGAAATTGAACAAGGTGACCATTAAGAAGGGAGAAACAATGCTCTCTAATATTGACTTGAGATCCAAATATCACCAGTTATGCATTAAAGAAGAGGACATCTACAAGAATTTTCTTTGGACTAGTTATGGGCATTATGAGTTTGTTGTAGTTCCATTTTGTTTGACTAATTCTTTAAATACTTTTATGTACTTGATGAATAGTGTGTTGCATCGTTATATGGACAAGTTGGTTATTGTGTTCATTGATGATATCATTATATATTCTAAGAATAAGGAAGATTATTTTGAACACTTAGTAGCATTGTCGAGATTGCTAAGAGAGAACCATTTATATGTCAAGCTTAACAAATGCAGTTTCTTTCATACAGAGGTACATTACTTGGGGTATGCTGCTTCCAAGGAAGAGATAATAGTGGATCGATACAATATAAGAGTTCTCATGGAATGGACAACACCTAGGAATTGGGATGAGGTAAGGTCATTTATGGGGTTAGCAGGTTATTATAGGAGGTTCATCATGAACTTCTCTTAGATTGCATATCTTATTACGTCACTACAGAGGCAAGGTAATAAATTTGAATGGAACGAGGAATGTGCAGCAAGATTTGAGTAATTGAAGTAGTTGTTGACAAATTATCTAGTCTTAAATATTACAGATCTAGACAAATATTTTGTGGTGTGTACATATGCCTTCTAGAGAGGACTTGGTGGATTCTTAATGTAGGAAGGATAGGTAGTTTGTTATGAGTCACATACATTGAATGAGCATGTGCGGGATTGTCCAACACGTGATGTTTATTTGGCAGTGATAATCCATGCATCGAAAATGTGGAGGCACTATATTATTGGCAAGAGGTTTGTATTGATGAGTGGTCATAGTGGAATGAGGTATAAGTTTGACCAACCGAATCTGAATACTAGGAAATATAGATGGTTGGCTACAATTATCGAGTTTTACTTTGAGATTCGTTATATTAAGGGAAAGGAAAAAAAGTTTGAATATGCTTTTAGCAAGAGAGTGCAAGTGAATCATATAATAGTTATGTGTTCTTACTGGAAAAATCTACATGATTAGGTATTATAGGCAAGAAAACATGATGATAGGCACATGGAGCTTAGGCACAGGTTATAGCAGGGTACAGGTGATCATGATGTGGACTATCGTCTCACAACAGATGGTTTGGTTAGATTTAGGGACATGATCTATGTGCCTAATGACAGTGCGATCAAGAATACTATATTACGAGAATTCCATGAAAAACTATATTTAGGGCACCCATGATATCAAAATACATTGAAAATAGTGGAGAAGTACTATTATTGGCCGAATTTGAAGAAGGAAGTGGCAGAGTTTGGGGCTAGATGCTTGGATTTTCAACAGATAAAAGAAGAATGTAAGCACCAAGGTGGATTACTATATCCAATTTTGATTCTAGAGTGGAAATTGGAGGTCATTTCCCTGGATTTTATCACAGTTTTATCGAGGACGTCTAGAAAACATGATTCCATTATGGTTGTGGTGGAAATGTTGCCAAAGGTAGTGCACTTCATTCCAATGAATTCTACCTATTCATCGAGTGATGTAGCATGGGCCTTCTTCTGAGATGTATTCGGGCTGCATGGTGTTCCAAGGAATATTGTGCCAAATAGCGATGCTATTTTCACTTTTATATTCTATAAGGATTTGTTTGCAATTTTGGGCACAAAGTTGGCCTTTAGCACAACTTATCATCTACATACAGATGGAGATACAGAGAGGGTCAACAGGATATTGGAGAACTGTTAAGGATGTATGTGATGCATCAATAGATGAGATGGGATGAGTACCTTTCAATGGTTGAGTTTGCTTACATCAATTGGTATTAGGATTGTCTGAGGATGAGTCTTCTTGAGGCACTGTATGGGTGGATTCTTAATACTCCCCTCAGTTGGAGTGATCCAGTGAATAGGGTGTTGATAGGAATGAACATGTTGGTAGAGATGGAACAAGAAATGTAGGTAATCAAGAAGAATCTAAAGGAAGCACACGACATACAAAAAAATTATGCATACCATAACAAGATGTTTAAGGATTTTCAGGTTGGGGAACAAGTGTACTTTTGCATCAATCCCAAGAATATCTCCTTAGAATTGGATCATGTGCCAAGTTGGCACCTCAGTATTGTGGACCTTTCAAGATTCTTAAGAGGATTAGACCAGCAATCTATCGACTTGCACTGCCTCCGATAGTGAAATTCCATGATGTTTTCCATGTGTCCTTGATTTAGAAGTATGTTAAATATGTTGATCATGTGATTTATTGGTATATATTGCAGGTGGAGAAAGATGGAGAATTTCTGACGGAACCTCGGTGTATTTTGTAGAGAAATATTTTCATGCTCTGGAACTGAGCAATTGAGTAGGTTAAAGTGTAACGGAAGCACTTTGGGATGGATGAAGCTACATGGGAGATGGCGGACCAGATGCAGGCTATTTATCCTTCTCTATTCACTAGTTGAGTGAATTATTTCGACATATGTTTTTGTGTCATTTTTTTGGTTTATCTATATATGTTTATGGACGAAATTTACTGCCATGAATTGTGTTATAAATATCCAATAAGTGGTATGGATGTCATGTCGTTATGGTTATCATGTTTTTATGTTGTCATGCATGGAAAAATTTAGGGGCTAATATTCGCAAGTGGGCTAATTTTCCATCGTTTTTACAAAAAAAAGATTCGCCAATTTCCATATTTTTCTAAAAATGATTCGCCAAAATTTTATAGTATAAAATTATTTTACCTTAAAAAATTCCGAAATTGTATAAAGAATATATATATAATTATTATAAATTTTCATATTTCTACAAAGATGTCAACAAACATTTTATAATTTGAAATTAAGGGACTAGTAAGATTTGCCAAGGTTTCAAAACTATAAGAGAAATTTTCATCCTTAAAATTTTCCCTATTGTCGTGTTGGTTTGCTTCTCAGTATGATGATCATTGTAAATAATGCATTGAGCTAAGTTATAAAGCTCCATGGGCATTATTTTTTTCTTACAATAGACTTGTTGATTGTAGGTGTCATTGAAAATCGAGGATGGTGTTCCCCCAAGGGGGAGTGTTTTGTAACAACACTCGTCAAAAATCCATGTAATAAAATTAATAAAAGAAAAATAATACTAAGGTCATGCGACACTTATTCCACACTGAATGTTGGGAAAAACATCCTAGTGTGGGTGTTCATTTCGTTTATTATGGAGAAGGAAATTGACAAAGGAAATTGATAATAATTTAGAAAGGAAAAGTGGAATCAATTATGAAAATAAAGGAAATTATGAGAAAAGGAAGGTGAAAGGTCGCAGGTTTCATGTGAGGTGGAAAATGAAATAAAATAATTGAAATCGAAGAAAATACAGGTGTCATTAATAAAAAGGCTTCTAAGGATCAGTTCACAACCTTTTCTCAGTTTAGTTTATGAGATCTATCTCTATTTTCTCTCTCATACTCTTGGACACTTAGAACATTCTTAAAGCACTCTCAAATTTGAGGATGGAAGAAAAAGGAAGGAAAAGAAATCAAAGGGAAGCAAAGATCAAGCAAGGAAGAATGAGATCAAGAGATTGATAACAGAGTGCGTCTAGGAGGGACTACATCTTTGGACCTCGGTGTCAAGATGGTGTAGGCCACCGCATTATGTGCTGGAAATAGTGTAGATGCACATGGATGGTTTTTTCTCTTCCATACAAGGAAAATTCCCTCACGTAGGAGTGGCTGGATCTCTCCACGAGAGGTTTCGCTACAGGAAATCTCACTCACAAAAAGGACTCCTATCATTATGATAATAACTCACACATAATGACTATGAATCCTACCAGCATGGCAAGAAAGGGATCTCGATCAAACATACATGTGACAATGAGTATCCCACCAACATTGCAACAAGGGATTTCAAAAAACATAAAACAATCCATGATATAAATTACATCTCACATCAAGAACAAAGCAAGATCCCACATCAAACAGCAACAGGGATCACAATACATCTCATAGCAAAGAGATAAATAAGTACATGATCACACTACATATACCTCACACTCTGGAGCTATCTGAAGAAAAGGATGATAACATGTTGCGATTTGTTTGTACCATCACTCTCTTGGCATCGAATATCCTGAAAACAACTGCTCACACATTGAATGCTGACACCTAAAACTCCACTTTGAAAAGTGGCCGAAAAATATAAGGCTCAGATGGAAAATTTGACTGCACCATTGAAGTCATGTCACTGAGAGATGTAGGATCAACTACCAATTTGCTAAATTCTGACACTGTCGAAATTTGGACCTTTGGGAATCTTTTAGATTCCTCAAAGATGTTGCTCCATAGGGAATTTGGAAATCTACAACTCAAAACAGGAATTTGATCTCACCATTGATATCATTGTGAAGTTATAAGAAGAATGAATATAAGGTTGACCTCATTCTGACACCGGCGAATTTCGACCTCCAAGGAATTTGAAAGATTCCCTCAAGATTCCCCTCCATAGGGAATCTGCAAAAAAAATTGCTCAAAACTAAAATCTAGGCACACCATCGCACTCCTTGTGAAATTATGGTTAAAATGCATATAAAGTTTAATACATTCTGAATATTTTACCTCCTTGGGATCAAAAGATTCCCTTGGCATCAAACACGAATCTATCTCCAAAATCATGCCATCTATTGTGTCAGCTTCTCCTCGAACTGCATGCCCGTCCTTATTACCATTGGCCCAGGTGCACTATGAAAAACTGAGGTTTAAATATTAAGTGATGGACAGAATTTACAAAGTCTACTGGTTGGGTGCAACGGTTATATCCCAAGTTTGGAGGAGAGGGGTCAAGGGATCAAATCCCGCCCCTCTTTCTTTTATACCAAAATACATTAAAATGGTTTAAATTTGGGTGGTTGGGTCCACTCTACATGGCCTGACCCGACCCGACCCTGGCAGGTCACATCATCGTTAGCGGCAATCCGGAGGCGAAGGCGAGTCCACCGTCGGTGGCCCATCGTTCTTTTGGGGTGCCTTTACTTATTTGCATGGTAAGGGTTGGTTGGGCAGCATTGTTTATGGTAGTTGGTGTGGGCACCCGGGAGGCGGGTCGGCCATTCCGGCTGGGCAGGTTCAAGGCCCGCCGCCCATGGTGTTTTATATGTATATACGGTGGCATTTAGTTGAGGTGGCGGGGTTGACTGCCGACCACCCCACCATTAATATGGTTATGGTTTCCATGGTGTCTAGTGGGGGTCATGGCCCGTTGACCCATATTAATATTTATTTTTAATATACATTGTAATACTTCTGATGGGGGTGTTGGGGTTCATGGCCGGCCACCCTATTTTTTTATATTTTTTTGTTTTATAACAAAATTAAGGAATTTTTAAAATACCCTAAAATAGGTCCAAGGAGACAAATTAAGCGCCCCAAAAATTCACCCGTAATTTGGTCGGAACTGGCTTAAAACCGGTGGCTAGACTTCATCCAAATTGTGTCCTCCTTAACCTGCAATGTCACCTAGTCAACCCTAGAACTTTGAATGCTTCTAACTTTCGCATACGAGCTAGGTTTGACGAACCATTCACAGTTGTGATCAGGATGACAGGATAGTCAGCTTGAACCTGGTTCGAGAGAAATCCCAACACTTTGATTTTGAGCTTTCGTAAGCCCTCTTTGTCCTATGTGTGTCTCTGGAGCCACCTAGATCAATCTTCCCCACTGAGGTGTTGGGTGTGGAGCCTGATTATCTTGTTTAATTTGTATCACAGCATTGGATCCCTGTACCTTAAATGGGGTGGCAATGCCGCCCGTAAATTAATCACTGTCGTGGGGGGCCCAAGGGGGATGGCAGCGACTTTATGGAGCCCCCCCCTGGCGGGGGTTTTTGGGGGCAGCACCCTCGAAGCTAAAAATAGATGTAAAATTGCCTTATAAAAGTATAGTAATTTCTAGTCAATCTGGGTCGTTCATTAGGCAAATGATCTGACGGTAGAAGTTATGTTTAGTTTAGGGTTTTTTTCCTAGAAGGCAACCCCTCACTTTTATGAGGGTATTGTATTGCGGCTGTGTATGATATGTGTATTCTCTGAGTGGGAAATAGATAGGGAGACTATGAGAGAGAACAGAGGATATTACAGCAGATCTGCTGTAGGTTTTGTCTCTTCATTTTGTTGGATAATAGAAAGGAAGGACTGGCTGTTCAGGGTGGATGCAGCCCAAACTGGGTGAACCACGTATATCTGTGTCTCTCTGCTTTTATGTGTTTTTTGTGCTTGTCTTTTCTGCATATTTTATGAGTTGCATTGCTCTGTAATATATAATTATTTAACAACTGGTATCAGAGCTGAAGGTCCATTTGGCTGATAAACTCATAGGAAAGAAGGGTTCCTGGTTCGATTGGGAGCAATGGCGGATGATGGTAAGTTTAGGGTCAATAAATTTAATGACCAAAACTTCCCGCAGTGGAAGATGCAGATGGAATATTATCTGTATCAGAAAGATCTGTACCTACCATTGAGCGGAAAAACAAAGAAGCTGGCGGCCATGACAAACGCGGAATGGAACATTCTCGATAGAAAGGCACTCGGAATAGTACGGTTGTGCCTTGCGGCGTCAGTCACCTTCAATATTTCGAAGGAAAAAACAACAGAGGGTTTGATGCAGACATTGGAAAAACTATATGAAAAACCCTCGGCCTCAAACAAGGTATTTCTTATGAAACGACTATTTAATATGAAGATGTCAGAAGGTGGATCTGTTGCAGACCATTTAAATGATTTTAATACAGTTACCAGTCAGTTAATTTCTGTAGGGGTCAAATTTGATGATGAAGTTAGAGCTCTGTTATTCTTGTGCTAATTGCCAGAAAGCTGGAATGGTTTACTAATGGCCATTAGTAACTCTATCTCTAGATCTAGTACTTTAAATTTTGATGATGTTGTCACTGCTATCCTTAGCGAGGAAATGCGACAAAAAAGCTCCGGTGAGACATCGGGTAATGCTTTGAGTGCAGAGTCTAGGGGAAGAAAAATGGAAAGAGGAAAGAGCTCAGGATATCGTAGTAAATCAAGGAAAGGTAGATCCAAGTCCAGATCGGGGATACTATGCTAGAAATGCGGAAAGAAAGGACACCTAAAGAAAGACTGTAGATCTCGGAAGGGAAAAGAAGGAGACACACAACAAGAAAACAATCATGAAGCAAATGTGACAAGTGATGTGTTACAAGATGCTTTGATTCTTTCTTTCGAAAATTTTATTGATTCTTGGGTTGTAGATTCAGTGGCTTCATTCCATGCCACACCTGATAAGAAGTATTTTCATGACTATGTTCAAGGATATTTTGGACAGGTTCATTTGGGTGATGATAAACCCTATAAAATTGTTGGAATGGGTAAAGTACTTGTAAAACAACAGAATGGAAACCAATGGCTACTAAAGGAGGTAAGGCATGTTCCAGATCTAAAGAAAAATTTGATTTCAACAGGGCAGTTAGGCAGTGAAGGCTGTGTGACAAATTTCACGGATAAAACTTGGAAGATCACCAAAGGAGCCCTGGTAATAGCAAAAGGCGAAAAGGTTGGTACATTGTATTTATGCAATGGTATTTCTAACTCTGTTAATGCTTTAACTTCCAAAGGAGCAGATGCAGGATTATGGCATCATAGGCTTGGACACATGAGTGAGAAGGGTATGAAGATTCTTCACTCAAGGAATTTGTTGCCAGGTTTGAAGAATGTTGATTTGGATTTCTGCGAGGACTACATTTATGGAAAACAGAAGAGAGTCAGATTTCTCAAAGTTGGTAAAGAAAAGAAGAGCGAAAAATTAGAGCTTGTGCATACAGATGTATGGGGACCTGCTCAGGTATCATCTCTTGGTGGCTCTCGTTATTATGTTACTTTTATTGATGATGCAACTAGAAAAACATGGATTTATTGTATTCAGAATAAATCTGATTTATTTGATATTTTCAAGAAATGGAAAGCTTTGGTTGAGATTGAGACAGGAAAGAAGTTGAAGTGTCTCAAATCAGACAATGGAGGTGAATATTGCAGCAAAGAGTTTGATAGGTACTTTTTAGAGCATGGAATTCGTAGAGAGAAGACAGTTCCAAGGACACCACAAGAAAATGGTGTGTCAGAAAGAATGAACAGAACAATCATGGAGCATGCAAGGTGCATGAGATTGCATGCAGGATTTCCTTTACAATTTTGGGCAGATGCTGTAGATACTATTGTTTATCTAATAAACAAAGGGCCTTCAAGTTCCTTGGATGGTGGTATTCCAGAGGAAGCATGGACAGGTAAAAAGGTAAACTACTCTTTTTTAAATTCTTTTGGCTATGAGGCCTTTGTCCATATTAATAAAGAAAATAGAACAAAGCTTGACGCAAAATCAAAGAAATGTACCTTTATTGGATATGGTGTTAATGATTTTGGTTATCTCTTATATGATTATGAAAATCACAAAATCATTAGGAGCAGAGATGTAATATTCAATGAAAAGGTCTTGTATAAGAATCAGTTGCAGGAAAAGAAACAGGAAAAAGAAAGTAAGGAATACATAGTTCTTGAAGAGATAACTGAAAAATTAAAGGTGCCTGAAAATAATAATAATCAACAACCACAGCAGCAGCAACCACCACAACAGCAACAGGCACCTCAAACACCTGAAAGTGGTGTTAGAAGATCTACTAGGATAAGTAGACCCGCTGAACGATACTCTCCTTCATTATATTATTTATTGCTGACTGATTCTGGTGAACCCGAATGTTATGAAGAAGCAATGCAGGTTGAAAGCAAGAAAAAGTGGGAGCTAGCCATGGAAGAAGAGATGGACTCCTTAATGCATAAACAGACTTGGGACTTAGTCAGGTTGCCTGCAGGTAGAACTACATTGTAGAATAAATGGGTTTACAGGTTGAAGGAAGAAGATGGAGGAAAACAGAGGTACAAAGCTAGACTTGTAGTGAAGGGGTTTGCACAGAAGAAAGGTATTGATTTTGATGAAATATTTTCTCCAGTTGTTAAGATGACTTCAATCAAAACTATCTTAAGTCTTGTAGCAGCGGAAGATTTACATCTTGAACAGTTAGATGTAAAGACAACATTTCTCCATGGAGATTTGGAGGAAGAGATATACATGCAGCAACCAGAAGGATATGAGGTCAAAGGGAAAGAAAAATTGGTGTGCAGGTTAAAAAAGAGCTTGTACGGCTTAAAACAGGCTCCAAGGCAGTGGTATCTAAAATTTGACAAGTTTATGTCTGAGCAAGGTTTTACTAGATGTCACTCTGATCATTGTGTTTATCTGAAAAAGAAAAATGATGGAAGCTATATTATACTGTTATTTTGTGTAGATGACATGCTTGTTGCAGGGTCTAACATGCAGGAAATAAATGTGCTCAAACAAAAATTGGCAAATTCATTTGCAATGAGGGATTTGGGAGCTGCAAAAAAAATCCTTGGTATGAGAATAACTAGAGACAGGAAAAATCGCAAATTAGCACTATCTCAGAATGAGTACATACAAAAGGTGTTGAAAAGATTTAATATGCAGAATGCAAAACTAGTTAGTACACCTTTTTCTAGCCATTTCAAACTTAGTAAGGAGATGTGCCCAAAGACCCAAGAAGACATGGATTATATGTCTAAAGTTCCATATGCATCAGCAGTTGGAAGCTTAATGTATGCAATGGTCTGCACAAGGCCTGATATTGCACATGCAGTGGGAGTTGTAAGCAAGTACATGAACAATCCAAGAAAAGAACATTGGATGGCAGTAAAATGGATTCTCAGATATTTGAGAGGTACCACAAATCAAGCATTATGCTTTGGTGGTTCAAACATTGCTCTATGGGGATATGTTGATGCAGATATGGCAGGTGACAGAGATAACAGGAGGAGCACTACAGGATATGTATTTACTGTAGGTGGAACAATTGTCAGTTGGGTTTCAAAAATCCAAAGTGTTGTTGCACTTTCAACAACAGAAGCAGAGTATGTTGCTGCTACAGAGGCTAGTAAAGAAATTATTTGGCTACAAAGGTTTATGGATGAATTGAGTAAGAAGCATGATATGGGCACGCTATACAGTGATAGCCAAAGTGATATTCATCTTGCAAATAACTCATCATTTCATTCCAGGACTAAACACATACATCTCAAATACCATTTCATACGGTCAGTATTGGAAGATGGAGAGTTGAAGCTGGAAAAGATACACACTAGCCAGAATCCTGCAGATATGCTAACAAAAGTTGTAACCAGGGAGAAACTGAGAATGTGCTCAGTTTCAATTGGTCTTCAAGGATGACGATGAAGATGAGAAACAACCAGGTCCAAAGAGGAGTCATTGTCCAGCAAATGAAGCAGCAGTGGAGTTGCTACGATCAGTCTCCAAGTGGGAGATTTTTGGGTGTGGAGCCTGATTATCTTGTTTACGTTGTATCATAGCATTCGACCCCTGTACCTTAAATGGGGCGGCAACGCCACCCATAAATTAATCGTTGTCGTGGGGGGTCCAGGGGGGGCGGCAGCAACTTTATGGAGCCCCCCCCTAGCGGGGGGTTTGAAGGGCAGCGCCCCCGAAGCTAAAAATAGATGTAAAATTGCCTTTTAAAAGTATAGTAATTTCTACTCAATCTGGGCCATTCATTAGGCAAATGATCTGACGGTAGAAGTTATGTTTAGTTTAGGGTTTTTTGCCCTAGAAGGCAACCCCTCACTTTTATGAGGGTATTGTATTGTGGCTGTGTATGATATGTGTATTCTCTGAGCGGGAAACATAGAGGGAGATTGTGAGAGAGAACAGTGGATATTACAGCGGATCTGCTATAGGTTTTGTCTCTTCATTTTGTTGGATAATAGAAAGGAAGGACTGGTTGTTCGGGGTGGACGTAGCCAAAACTGGGTGAACCATGTATATATGTGTCTCTCTGGTTTTATGTGTTTTGTGTGCTTGTATTTTCCACATATTTTATGTGTTCCATTGCTCTGTAATATATAATTATTTAACATGAGGAGATTTTGGTCCTCCAAAAGCATCAAGAGTAATATGCAACTAATGTGTACTATGTATGCACCATAAGTGTCACGAAAAAGGTCACCCTTCCATCTCCTTCACCTTTGTTCTTCGAAGCCTTAAGCAATGAGCTGACACCTGCACCCTCTGCAAACCTTTAGTACAATCTCTTGCAAATTACATGCTAAAAAATGACCCAACCATTTCCATACTTGCCATGAGTTTATAACACATACTCGGTGGTCAAACTTACATCAAAATGGAAATCACACCCTAGCTATCATTACAAGGCTAAAATATCATTTTCGCATTTCGAAGTGATGGAAAACACATCATCACTTTTACATAAAAGAAATGCATCACATGATTGACCAAACAAGGCCAAAATATCATAGTTTCTTTATAACTGATGGAAAAACACATCATCACTTTTATAGTTAAAAATGCAACATATGATTTACAAACATGGCCATGACAAGCTAACATATCTAGAAAAACCATTTCTCACTTATCAAAGGGAATGGATCATTTCCCTGTGGCACGTTTCCTTGTTGAACAATTGTTTCAATCGGTTCATGCACCGACGCTTCGTCCTTAAGGTGCTGCTCTAGATGGCGCCTCAAACATGTGGCTCTTTTATGGGCACTTTGGTTGCACTGGCTACAAAAGGTATTCTTCCTCTAGACCTTCTTAACCATTTTATTTTTCTACTGTGGAGAAGGATTTTCATGCCTCATCCTCCTTTGTGCTGACATTCTTTTCCAACACTCAGAAATTAAATGGTTATGTAGACCACAAAAATGACAAGTTTTCTTATGCCACGTTTTACGTCCATGATTAGAAATATTCTTATAATCAAATGAACTCTAGAATAGTGAGATTTTTTATACCTTCCCTTGTGGTCTGTGGTGCAATCATGGTGATGAGAGCTTGCCTAAGCTCTTTCACTAAGACATGCACTTCCATGGGATGATGGCGAGGTGTTCCCATCAATCCTCTTCCCTCGTGAGTTCAACAATGTATTTTTTCCCTTGATGTTCTTCGAACATCCTCCTTCAGTGCATCCCAACCCTGTGTAGTGAGGTCTCTGCACAGCCTCCAATGGCTGAGTTATGCCTTGGCCATGAATGCCAAGTCCTCCTCTTTTGTACCCCATATTGGTGAGGAGTCTCATGCTGGTTCCTATAATGGGGATCTCCACACTTCCAACAGGAATGATATCATGTGAAGAAACTGAAGGGAAATCAACATTGTTTACCTCAACTATCGATTTTGAAACATGTGAAGAGGGATTCTCTAAGCCTTCATTGTGCTTGACTTCCTCCAAGACGTCTGTCGTAGGTTGTAGTTGAACCTACAATCGTTGCTTCTCTGCCTTCTCTTCCTTTAGAAGTGTCTTCAATGCCTCATGATCTACTTTAAGACTTCTGTCATTGTGCTTCAATTCTTCCAATTCCTCTATCGTGGCTTGCAATTGACGCTGAAATCAATGTTTGTCCTCCTTCTCCTCTTTTAGAAGTGTTTTCAACTCATTTTTCTCTACTGCTTGTTTTTCATATGCTTCATACAACATGTCCACTTTCTCGGACACCCTGAGCATGGTCTCTTACATGTATTTAACATCCTCCATTTCTCAACTTAGTGAACGTTCAATGGTTCATGCCTGCAATCCAAATCAGTAAGAAGACTGCTCTGATACCACTTGATCCAGGTAAATTTCACTACCCTTTAAACCAAGACCTTTTACTTCGGCCGATGTGTTAGAATTTCATTTAATCAAAACGTTAATGAACATAAATTAATATCTGCATGTTATAAAGAAGTGGAACATAAAAATCATTACCAACATAAGAGATTGATAATGAATTTCGTCCAGGAGGGACTACGTCTCCGAGCCTCGGTGTCAAGATGGTGTAGGCTGCTGCATTATGTGCTAGAAATAGTGCAAATGTACATGGATGGTATTTTCTTTGTCATACAAGGAACCTACCGTCACGCAGGAGTGGTTCTATCTCTCCACGAGATGTTCTACTACAAGAACTTTCACTCACAAAAAGGACTCCTATCCGTATGAGAATAACTCACACATAATTACTATGAGTATCCTTCCAGAATGGCAACAAAGGGATCTCAATCAAACATACATGTGACAATGAGTATATCGCCAACATGGCAACAAGGGATCTCAAACAACATAAAATAATCCATGATAGAAATTACATCTCACATCAAGAACAAAGCAAGATCCCATGTCAAACATCAATAGGGATCTATATAGCACAATGCATCTCATAGAAAAGAGACAAATAAGTACATGATCACACTACATATACCTCACATCCTGGAGCTATCTGAAGAAAAGGACGATAAACTTTTGCGATATGGTTGTACCATCAATCTCATGGCGTCAAATATCCTGAAAATGACTTCTCACACATTGAATGTTG
Source organism: Pinus albicaulis (assembly GCA_034641835.2). Classification (NCBI taxonomy): domain Eukaryota; kingdom Viridiplantae; phylum Streptophyta; class Pinopsida; order Pinales; family Pinaceae; genus Pinus; species Pinus albicaulis. The sequence goes on from CM076578.1 coordinate 677,725,985, forward strand.
ACACCTACAACTCCAATTTGAAAAGTGGCCGAAAAACATAAGGCTCAGATGGAAAATCTAACTACACCTCCGAGAGGTGTAGGATTGACTATCAATTTGTTGAATTCTGACACTGTCAAAATATGGGCCTTAGGGAATCTTTTAGATTCCCCCTAGATTCCTTAAAGATGCTTCTCCACAGGGAATCTAGAAATGTGAAACTCAAAACATGAATCTGATCTCACCATTAACATCCTTTCAAAATTATGAGAAGAATGAGTATAAGGTTGACCTCATTCTGACACCGATGAATTCTAGCCTCCAAGGAATTTCAAAGATTCCCTCAAGATTCCTGAAGATTATCCTCCACAAGGAATATGCAAAAACCACTTCTCAAAAGGGAAATCTAGGCACACCATCATGCTCCCTACAAAATTATGGTTAAAATGCATATAAAGTTAAATACATTCTGAACATTTTACCTCCTTGGGATCAAACGATTCCCTTGGCATCAAACATGAATCTGTCTCAGAAATCATTCCATCTGCTGCATCAGCCTCTCCTCGAACTTCATGCCCTTCCTTGTTGCCTCTGGCCTGGGCATACTATGCAAAAATGAGGTTTAAATATTAAGTGATGGGCTAAATTTACAAATTCTATCGGTTGGGTGCAACGGTTAGTTCCCAAGTTTGGAGGAGAGGGGTGGCGGGATCAAATCCTGGCCCTCTTTCTTTTATACCAAAATAAATTAAATTGGTTTAAATTTGGGTCAGTGGTTCCGCTCTACGCAGCCTGACCCGACCCAACCCCGACAGGTCTCACCGTTGTTAGGCATTGCGGAGGGTGAGGTGGGTCCATCACCGCTGGCCTGTTATTTTTTTAGGATGTCGTTACTTATTTGCATGGTAAGGGTTGGTTGGGCAGCATTGTTTATGGTAGTTGGTGTGGGTGCCCAAGAGGCGGGCCGGCCATTTCAGCGTGGCGGGCTCAAGCCCCACCACACACGGTGTTTTATGTGTATATACGGTTGCATTTGGTTGGGGTGGCGGGGGTTGACCGCTGACCACCCCATGATTAATATGGTTATGGTTGTCATGGGGTCTGGCAGGGGTCATGGCCCACTGGCCCATTTTAATATTTATTTTTTAATATACATTGTAATATTTCTAATGGGAGTGGCGGGAGTCATGGCCCAACACACTATGTTTTTATATTTTTTTGGTTTATAACAAAAATAAGGCATTTTTAAAATACCCGAAATTAAGCTGAAGGAGACAAATTAAGCATCCCACAAATTCGCCTGGAATTTGATTGCAACTGGTTCGAATCCAGCGGTCGGATTTTGTCCAAATTGTGTCCTCGTTAACCTGCCATGTCACCCAGTCAACCCTAGAACTTTGACTTCTTCTAACTTTTGCATACGAGCTCGGTTTGATGAACCGTTCGCACTGTTGTGATCAAGATGACAAGATATTCAAATTGAACCTAGTTTGAGAGAAATAAAAGCACTTTTATTTTTGAGCTTTCATAAGCCCTCTTTATCCTATGTGTGTCTTTGCAGCCACTTGGATCACTAGAGATGGAGAAAAAAAATTCCTCATGGTTTAGGTGGAGAGATCCAAAGGCATCCATGTTTGGTTAAGGCTTAGTGATCCAGTGGGATTGCGGTAAAGCCTGATTGTATTAATGAGGGTTTCGGGCCTAGGAATCCCTTTGTGGATATACGATAAAGATTGAATAAGCCTTGATTGGTTCTGTTGTGAGTCGCATAATCATGATTTGAATATGGCATGGTGGTGATTAGCTAAAAGAATATTTGGTTTAGTCTAATATATGGTCGGGTGGTACGTGGAAGTCCTTGGCCTGGTTGGCTTTTTCATATGTTAATAAGAGCTATCTTCCTCTTGTGTTTTATGTGTAAATGTACTTGTTAATGTGTGGATTTAATGGAGTTGATACAAAAATGTTGTAGATGTTGATGATGCAAAAAAGAGAATAATTGCTCAAAGTTTCTCAGGAGAAGTGAAAACGTGGTTCCAAGATTTGGCATCTGATTCAGTACAAGATGGAAAACAGTTAACTGATTTGTTCCTTGCTAAGTGGGAGGAACAGAAAAATCCTCTTCAGGTATTGGCTGGATAAAACTCATTGAAAAGGAAACATAATGAATCAGTTCAAGACTATACTACTCGTTTCAATAAGGTGTATAATTCTATTCCGGCCAATATCAAACCTCCACCTGACTTGGCCTTGCTCCACTATCCAAATTATTTTGACCCTGATTTGGCATATCAGCTTAGAGAGAGAAATCCCACTTCATTGGAGGAAATGAAGAGAAATGTAGAGAATCGTTATCAGCGTTGAAGCCAATCTATTGATCAAGAAATCAAAAAGTAAATTTGAAAAGAGGGTTACAATTAATGAAGAGCCATCTACCTCATCTGAAGAAAATTTGGATAATTTGGTTATAACTGTGGAAAATATGGTAGAAAGGATGTCCATATCTGAAAGGTAGTCAGAAAATCAATTCTAGAATCCCAATTTCTAAGGACAACAACAACAACCTTAGTTCTTAATTAAGCAGAGAGAACAGAGAGCTCTGGATCAGCAAGCACAACAAGTCTGCTCTCTTACAACAAAAATATGCCCAGGGACTTGAGGATGAAGATTACATTGTTGAATAAAACCATTTCTTTGGAAAAGATCATGGACCTATCTTCCTTATAGAGTGTGATGGGTATATAGAGGAAACACATGTGCCAAATAACCAAGAATATGTACTTGCAAATGATGATGGGTTAGTAGTCCAATCTGAAGACTATCAAAGGGGGTACCTAAATGCTCTTAGCTCAGTGAAGAGATAGTATAGTCTGATAAATTGGGATGCACTTATTACTTCTACTCAAAAGAGGCCAACTCCGCAAAAATATATGCAGTCCAAACAGACTTCCCAAGCTAGTCCAAATAAGGAGAAGGATCCTGCTACCACAAATCATAGAAAGAACAGTGATCCATGTACAAGTACATCAAAGAGAGACAAAAAAGGACCAAGAAAGGAGCCTTCTACAAAACAACATCCTGGAAAGAGGGATACCATTTCCAAAGAGGTAGAGAAACAATCTAAATTTTTTAGCTTAGAGAGTGAAATTTATAAGTTAAAATTTTCTATTCCCCTCACTAAACTTGTAAAGAATGATCAATATAAATTTCATGTTGCTAAGATGTTGAAAGTATAACGGAGGTCAAACATGGTCAATGCTAGTGATGACCATCTCGAACTCCTATTTGGCCCAGACGTAGATGGAAATCTTGAAGATAGTGAAGTCCGTCCCTTTTATCTCAGTTTGAGGATTCATGAGTATATCCTCCATAATTCCATGTTGGATTTCGAGGCCTCATACAATTTAATGTCGAAGGCCATCATGGATAAGTTGGGGGTGGACATAACCCGACCCTATCATGACCTCTATTCTTTTGATTTGGGTACAGTCAGATGACTTGGTATTATCAAGGAATTGGTGGTCTCTCTTGATCAAATTCCTGCCAAAAATGTGTTGATGGATGTTGTAGTTGCTGACATACCTCCATGGTATGGCATGTTTCTTTCACAGTCTTGGGGATCCAAATTAAGGGGTACTCTACAACTTGAATTTTCATATGCTACAATTCTGGTATTTGGTAAAATTAGGAAGCTATATTGGAAAGTTAAAATTAAATACATGATCACTAGCAAAGACAAACCTGAAAAGCACCCCATTCGCTCTGTACATACCAATTTAGAGTCTTTAATTTTTTATAATGATCACAAAACTGATGATTTAGAGAGTCAAATTGTAGAAGTTGAAGAAAATTCATAATTCTCAAGTAGTTTCCAAGCAGTCTTCAATGCAGAACAAAGAAATCAAAATTATGATGGCTTGCAACCAAGCACTTCAGAGAAAATGTCAATATATTAAGAGAAAGGAAGAGAACAGGTTTAGACAATCAGTCAAAAAGAAGAAACATATCAGTCCACAGAATTTCAGCGTCCCGATGATGAGGAGAGTCTTTCGACCATGGATTTCGATGGTGCTTTGGGAAAATATGGAGCTGGTATCATAATCTAGATCTGGAGCCCTATACATCAGTCATATAAAATCCCATGAAATCTAAGACTGTGTTATTATAAACTAGCATTTGATTGTTCAAAAAATGAGGCTAAATATGAGGCCTTAATCATCGGTCTCAAAATTTTGAAAAGGCTAGGTGTGAAGAGAATTACAGTCTATGGTGACTCCGAGTTGGTGATTAAACAGGTAAAAGTGGAGTACCAGTCCAAACCTACCAAGATGAGAGCTTATCGTAATGATGTTCTTGATATTCTTAAAATTTTCTAGAATATACATTGTTTATGATTCCTAGAAGTCAGAATCATATGGCTGATTCTCTTGCCACAACGACCAACAACTTTAAGATTCCTATTCATGCTACTAAAAAGTTTTAAATTCATGTGAAGCATCGCCCAGTTGTCCCTAATGTTGATCAGCGGTTGCCATTGATGTCAACCCAAGCAGCACTAGGGGCTACCCCAATATTGCAAGGGAATTTTGACTTACCAAATTACTATATTTTGGGTCAAGAATGCTTTTTATGGTTTCTACTTGTCGAGATGTTTCCGTTGATATATGGCACGCTACGTAATTCTTCATGGTTTGAGAGATATTCATGTTTGAAGTTTGTAACCCCAGTTAGTGGGCTGAAACCCCATGGGGTTGTGGCATGGGTCATTGAAAATTCATAATTAATATTTTTAAGCTCCTAAAATGCCTCCCACGTTCACTTGTTGAAGCCCCTCTCAATCTAAGAATTTATATAAATTGTGATCCTCATATCCTCCTTATGAAGGGATTTCGCAATCTGAAACAAGTCATCGTGGAATTCTCGCTCTAAATTTTTTTCTATGAAGTTTCAGAAGTAGAAATTTTTATGAGGCGAAGCCTAAATCCTAAGGAATCTCTTGTACAAATTTTATATCAAGGCGCGCAACATTTTCAGAGATATGATCAATGGAATTTAGTGTTTTTGCGGGCTCCTGAAATTCATCTCAGAGATGTAACCTTGGGAAAATCGTCATAACTCTCTTTCTCTGAGTATCAAATTGGACTTATGTAAAACTTGAAAGATAGTGCATGGAATATAGTCTTCACTCCATCAATTTAAGAGCTTAATGAAGAAACAGTGACACGTGGAACGCCGTACAAGTTCACTCTACTGAAACAGTCCATAATTAGGTGATTGTGAGAGATTGGGCATAACTCTCCCTTGAAGAATCCAAATTGGGTCAGACCTATGGAATTAGAAAGAAGACTTGGAGGACTACTACAGGACCGAAAATCACATATTGGGAATATGAAATAACATAGATACACCAGATTCAATATCGAGCTCCTAGAAGGCAAGAAAAAGCTAGATCATGTGTTGTCAAGGGTTGCAAAGGACCAGACTTTCTAGGGCAACAAATAAAAGTAAGGTGTAGCAAAGGATAGCATGAAATGAGAAGCAACCAAGGTGAAGAACAACAGCAATAATTTCATCACATGAAGTCTTCAAGTGGGAAACACTACATACAGTCACTGTAAAGGTATCATTGTACTAAGTCATTGTAAATACATTATTGTAAAAAAATTTCTAGTGTCTATCTGCCAAGAGTTGAAGAGGCAGTGTCGGGAGGTCTAGGATCATCATTAGGTGGTTGTGTCATAGTTGGGGCTATGTTCTAGTGTGTCTTCTTCTTCTACATCATTCTATATCATTGTAAAGTGGGCCATTTTCCCTGGTACGGGAGTCCATTCTTCTTTTATTCTTCTACAGGGTGGTAGGGTGGTGCTAGGATGAGTTGTAGCTCATTAGATGTTGGGGCATCCGTTCAGTTAAAAACTAAATAATCTCGGGCGTTGGAGTGTCCATCCAGTGGGAGCTGGAGAAGAATGATTTTCTAGATTCTAGGAAGTTGGAGCTTCATTTTCAATTGGAGTTGAATATTAAAGAATTATTAGAAAAGCATTAGGTGGTTTTTGTCCCAGAGTGGGTTTCCATCTTAAAAATTGTGTGCATTTGTGTTCCTTTTGTTTACTCCTATCATTATACAAACATTGATAATAATTGAATATTAACTAATGCTCTAATTAAAAGAAATACTAATTCACCCCCCCTCTCAGTATTTCCAACAATTGGTTTCAGAGCTTGGTTCCTTCAATAGCAGTTTAATAGCTGGAAGGAGGTCATGGAGCATACCAAGAATGGTGTACCTCTATTAAATGAAAATAATTATGCACTCTAGAAGGGAAGAATGGAGGTCTATCTCTTGTTGCAAGGTTACAAAGTATGGGACACTATTGAAAATGGATTTACATCAACCGCAGATGAACAAGGTAAGAAGAATTTGGTAAACGATGCAAAAGAAAACAATATTATTATTAGTGGACTTATTGAATCTACTTATCATAAGGTGTTGGGTTGTAAAACTGCCAAAAATGTATGGGACAAGCTTGAGAATATATATGCAAGTGACTCAAATGTCAAAGTAAAGCTTCAAATATATAGAGCAAAATTTGAGCAACTCAGAATGAAAGAAGATGGCAATATTGTTGCATACTTCCAATATGTTGATGAAATAACCAATACTTTGAAAGGATTGGGAGAGCCAGTTGACCAAAAGACTATTATATGAAAGATTCTTAGAACGTTGCCAGAGAGATTCAACCCAAATGTATCGGTCTTAGAATACAGTGCGAATCTGGAAAAACTCAACAAAGATGAATTACATGGATTTCTCATAACATATGAAATGAGACTTGATGAAGAAGAGGGTACTTCATACATAGAAACTGCGTTCGTTGCATCTAAGAAAACCAATAAGGACAAAAAACCTTCAATTGAAAAGACATGCACCTGCAAGTGTGAAGAAAAGGGAGATGATGAAGAAGGTCTTCCAAATGAAGAATATGCTTACTTTACGAGAAAACTAAAAATTGGTAAGGGAAAATTCAAAGGTAAACTTTCATTAATATGTTTCGGCTGTGGTGAGGTTGGGCATTTCGCAACAAAATGTCCGAACAGAAGTGATGGCAACTTAAAATGAAAGAAAGGCTTTAAGAAATTCAACAAGCAAGGATCCAAAAGGAAATTTCTATCTAAAGAAGATAGCTCATCATCCAATGAAGACAATGACAATGAAGAAGAAGACAATGAGAGAGTATTTGTTATGGCCAAGCATAATAAACAAGAGGTATCAAACAACGAAGAAGAAGGGTTGACCATAGAAGAATTTTCTAAGGAAGCAATCAAGCTTATAAAAGAGCTCAAGGATGAGAAGATCCGTTCCAATACTCTTGAAGAACAAGTTGAAGGTCTCAAAATTGAATTTGAAGAACACAAATGCATTGAAGAGTCACTTCAAAAGAAGTTGGAAGAAAGCAACAAAGAAAGGGAAGAATTAGAAGCCGAAGTAGTCTCGCTGCGTAAGGAAGTGAAGAAAGGAAAAACTATCCAAAACTATGCCAACAGCTTAAGGGCATTGGAAGAAATCGTCAACAATCAAAGATCTTACAATGATAGAATTGGCCTCGGTTACAAAGAAGAAGAAGCAGGACCTTCTACAAAAAAATACAATGAACCTATGAGATCTGACATGCATGTAGACTTCATTGGAAAAGATTTGCAAGAACAACCTTGGAAGACAATCCCTCGACGAAGATTTCCATCCAGGTACCAATATATTTTTTATGGCTATTATTATTCGTGTGGAAAATTTGGTCATAAAGCTGTAGAATGTCGCACGTATCCTAGGAACCAATACAATTCCAGGATATCTGTCAAATATGAATCTCCCAGGGCTTAGCAAAACATCAATAGATTTGAACATTTAAGAAATAATATTGAATGTTACAAATGTCGAAACTTTGGACACATAGCTAGAGACTACAGACTTGAAAATTCTCCAGAAGAATCTTGAAAGCCACAGAGCGAATGAACATGGAAGAAGAAGACTGATAATTGTGCTCTCGCTTTCAAGGCTCAAAACAACAAAGATGTGTGGTATGTTGATAGCGGTTGCTCTACGCATATGACTGGAGATAGAAAGAAATTTGTATCTCTGAAAGAGAAGAAGGATGGAACCATGTCCTTTGGAAATGATGGATCTTCAAATGTTATAGGATCAAGTACCGTCCCTCTCAGAAGCAAAGATGCTCTAGCCAAGAATGTTCTATTTGTTGAAAACATGAATCACAATTCGCTCAGGGTCGGACAAATGAGTGATCAAGGACACACAATACTATTCAACTCCATGAAATGTGAAATCAGGAAAGGCAGGTATGGTGAAATTGTGGCTACAACAAGTCGAGCTCCAAACGACATATATGTTCTGGATGAAGCAACTAAAGCACGTCCAATAGCTAAAGAGGATGATACAATATTTGGTAGCAATTATGATCGACTAAGTAAGAATTTTTCTACAAATATGCAAAGTGATTTCGAGATGTCTTTACTTGGTGAGCTAACATACTTCGTAGGGCTTCAAATATCTCAGCAAGAGAAAGGAATATTTATATGTCAAGCCAATTAGCACCAGAAGCTAGGGATTCTCCCAAGTTCTCATTAGATTTTCCTTATTTAGAATATAAAGGGGGAGTGGAAGTGTATACAAGTCCGCGGGATGGTTGTGTTTTAGGGGGAGTGGAAGTGTGTACATTTCCGCAAGATGGTTGTGTGTCAGGGGGAGTTACCCTCTGCCATTGATGTCAAAGGGGGAGAGAATTTTGTAGAAAGATGTGTTATGATCATAGGGGGAGTACTTGTGTTGCCATCAATGCCAAAGGGGGAGACTGTTGATCAATGGTTGTCATTGATGTCAACCCAAGTAGCACCAGGGTCTACCCCAATATTGCAGGGGAATTTTGACCTACCAAATTACTATATTTTCGGTCAAGAATGCTTTTGATGGTTTTTACTTTTAGATATGTTTCTGTTGGTATATGGCATGCCAATTCTTTTGTAGAAGGATGTGTTATAATCGCAGGGGGATTACTAGTGTTGCCATCAATGCCAAAGGGGGAAATTGTTGATCAGCAGTTGTCATTGATGTCAACCCAAGCAGCACCAAGGGTTACCCCAATATTGCAGGGGAATTTGGACCTACCAAATTACTATATTGTGGGTCAAGAATGCTTTTGATGGTTTCTACTTGTTGAGATGTTTCCGTTGATATATGGCACGCCTTGTAATTCTTCACGGTTTGAGAGATATTCATGTTTGAAGTTTGTAACCCCAGTTAGTGGGCTAAAACCCCATGGGGTTGTGGCATGGATCATTGAAAAGTCATAATGAATATTTTTTAAGCTCCTAAAATGCCTCCCATGTTCACTAGTTGAAGCCCCTCTCAACCTAAGCATTTATATAAATTGTGATCCTCGTATCCTCCTTATGAAGGGATTTCACAATCCGAAACAGGTCATCGTGGAATTTTCACTATAATTTTTTTATACGAAGTTTCAGAAGCTGAAATTTTTATGAGGAAAAGCTGAAATCCTAAGGAAGTTTGTTAACATATTTCAGATCACAATGAACAATATTTTCGGAGATATGATCTGTGGAAGTCAATGTTTTTGCAGGCTCCTGAAATTCATCTCAAAGAAGTGACCTTGGAAAAATCGTCATAACTCTCTCTCTGAGTATTGAATTGAAATTATGTAAAAAGTGGTAGATAGTGGACGAAATGTGGTTTTCATTCTATTAATTTTAGAGTGGAATGAAGAAACAGTGACACGTGGAATGCTGTACAATTTCACTCTACTGAAATAGTCCATAATTAGGGCATTGTGAGAGATTGGGCATAACTCTCCCTTGAAGAATCCAAATTGTTTCAGACCTACGACATTAGAAAGAAGACTTGAAGGAATACTATAGGACTAGAAATCACATATTGGGAATCTAAAATAACATAGATACACCAGATTCAATATTGAGCTCCTAGAAGGAAAGAAAAAGCTAGATCATGTGGTGTCAAGGGCTGCAAAGTACCAGAATTTCTACGGCAGCAAAGAAAAGCAAGGTACAAGAGAGGGTAGCATGAAAAGAGAAGCAACCGAAGTGTAGAACAATAGCAAGAATTTCATCACATGAAGTCTTCAAGTGGGAAACACTGCATACAGTCACTGTAAAGGTATCATTGTACTAACTCATTGTAAATACATTATTGTAAAAATGTTCTAGAGTCTATCTACCAAGAGTTGTAGAGGAAGTATCGGGAGGTCTAGGATCATCATTAGGTGGTTGTGTCATAGTTGGGGCTATGGTCTAGTCTGTCTTCTTCTTCTACATCATTCTATATCATTCTAAAGTGGGTCATTTTCCCTGGTACGAGAGTCCATTCTTCTTTTATTCTTCTACAGGGTGGTAGGGTGGTGCTAGGGTGAGTTGTAGCTCATTGGGTGTTGGGGCATCCATTTAGTTAAATACTGAAGAATCTCGGGCATTGGAGCATCCATCTAGTTGGAGCTGGAGAAGAATGCTTTTCTATATTCTAGGAATTTGGAGCTTCATTTTCAATTGGAGTTGAATATTAAAGAATTATTAGAAAATCACTAGGTGGCTTTTGTCCCAGAGTGCGTTTCCACCTTAAAAACTGTGTGCATTTGTGTTCCTTTTGTTTACTATTATCATTATACAAACATTGATAATAATTGAAGATTAACTAATGCTCTAATTGAAAGAAATATTGATTCACCCTCCTTCTTATTATTTCCAACACCTAACAATCTAAGATACTGGCAAGTATTTTGGGATGATAAACAGATAATTTTTTTTTTGCAAATGGAGGGGGAGTTTGCTAATTCCCATATTGATCATATATATAATGAATATGATCAGGTAATTGAAGCTACTGAAGTTGAGGTGTTGTAGCTAAAGGACAATAACATTCCATGAGGTTTTGTACCTTTGGAAGAGTTATTTGATCATGATGATGTCACTAAAAAGCCAACAATGGTCCCCATAAAAGCAGATGTTGAAGATGTAAACATTGGTACAACTGATAACCCCAAGATGGTAAAGTTATCGAGGGCTTCATCCCTTGAGTGGAAAGGTAAATACACAACTATTTTGAGTGATTTTTATGATATATTTACTTGGGATTATTCAGATTTAAAATCGTACGATAAAAACATCATCCATCACACTATCCCAGTCAAGCCAGATCAAAATCCATTCTACCAGAAGCTGAGGAGAATCAATCCTAAGCTGCTGCCATCAATCGAAAAAGAGGTAAATAGAATATACAAAGCTAGTATTATAGTTCCTATTCGATTTTAAAATTGGATGTCCAACCTTGTGCCAGTAACGAAAAAGACAAGGGAGATTCATCTTTGCATAGATTTTATAAATTTGAACAAGGTGTCCTTGAAGGACAATTATCCTCTCCCGAAGATGGACCACATCTTGCAAAGATGTTGTGCTATGCAACAAACCCCCCCATTTTTATTTTTCAAATAGTTTAAGGATTTTGATAATATAAATAGGGACCCTTGTTAAAACCTATTTTTTCATTTTAAATAAAAAAATCAAGCTCCAAAAAAGAAATTAATAAAATATCCTTGTGATCACCCTATCGTAAATCGCATCTCGCATAATATTTTATCATTGAAGGTTAAACACAAAATGGCGAAACCCTGATTTTGCGATCAAAAATTTGAATTTCACAAGTGACATCACAAATTGCACATCACAGATATATGTTTAAAACTTGAAACAATTCTTACCAAAGTTCTGATGTTGCGATATTCCGATGTTGCGATTTTGCGATTTTCCTATATCGCGAAATCGCATATCGCATAAATAAAAAGTAATGCGCTTCTTAAATATAGGTTCAATAGGCACGATGTGGTGGATTTGATAGGTTTAAATAAAGGTTTTAATGTGAAAATAAATAGTGTCAGAAATGATTAAGTGTGTTTTATCATCCCAATGCAATCAGTTATTGATTTGTTATGATTAATTAATGATACAGCCGCTTCCCGAATCTTTTCTTTTGAAATAATTCATTTCAAAATATCTTCTATCATTTGATCATTACTCTATCTTAATTAGGGTTTTTCCTTCAAATATATGTCTATACGCAAGGTAATGCAAAAACACGGCAAACAGAGTGTTGCAGAATTGGAATACACAGAAATTTCATCCATAGTCTCAGATACTATCTGCATTGCGGATGGAGGTGCTACAAAGTGGCAAGCCATCTATACTATCCTTGAAGATGAAAAATCTGAAGTAGTGGAAGTCAAAGCAACTGTTGATGATGCAGCACCCTCCAATTTACAGTTTAAAGATGTCTCATGCTCCTTTCTTCACCGAATAGCAGCAAGAGCTATCCTTTTACCATATACTAATATGATAAGATGGGTGGTTGAGAATTCAACAATCAAAGACAGACAGTTCAGAACCATTAAGACTAATATCTTAGATTCTTTTAGAGCTGAAGATTTGAAAATCATGTATAAGCTTCCCGACCAACAAGATACCTATGACAACAAGTTTGTTGAAAAATTTGCCAAGGATAATGAAGACCCTTTCAAAACGATTTAAGGTTGGAGGAAACTGGATAACAAGTTTAAACATGATAAATCAAGTATGTATCCTATTGCTTCACTTGAAAATCCCTACAATTTTGCCACAGAAATGCTTTGTAGATTATATGGTCTCCCTGATAACACCAAGTTCTCTATAAATTAGCTTCCTTTAATTGACTCCTGTGTTAATTCTCACATCATGAATTGGGCAACCATTCTTTCAAAAAATCTAGCTAAAGTGATTAATCAATATCGCCAAGCAGGAATTTCTTCTTCCAAACCCATCCCTCAATTTTTCATAAGTGCATATGCTTTTGATGTCATATATTTTTCTACTAGTTTTCCAATTATGGGTTGGAAATGGACTCCCGAGGATCCTACCCCTATTCATTTGAGTCATGAAGAGATATGGGAACATAATTATGTACCACATTTCCACAGACTATGTTATGGAGTTGTATTACTATTACATCGATTGATGTTTGATAGAGAGAGCCCTAGGTTCACTAAGGAAGCCATCGCAGATCTCCAAATGATGGGAAGATGTTTTATTGAAGAATAATTTTCATACATCAGAGTATTTGGAAGCTCTTCTCCTCCACATGAGCTTCCCATATATGTTTCAGATAAACTGATGGCGAGAGAAGTGGCTTACCAAACTGTTGGAAATGGATTAAGTAAATCTCTAAAAGATAGTAAAAAATCTTTATGGCCAAGTTTTCCGATTCAGTGTGGTTCATTCTCCCTCGGAAATTTCAATCATTCATTGAAATAATGTCAAAATATTGAGATTTTGAAGCTTCCCATTTTACCCTCAAGGAAATTCGACCCAGAAAAGATTACTAATAAATTTACTCAGTTAGTCAAAATCAAACCTATCATACACACCCATGATAGATTTGAAGACATTTTGTAATCTGTTAGAACTTTTGAAGAAGTCCAAATTTTTGTCAAATTGAATCTAAATCCAGAGGAATTAAAGAGATTCAATAAGTATAGAGAAAAAAGACTCAAATGTATCCCTCAAAATGTCTTGATTACTAGTTATATGACTGAAGCAAGCAAAGAAATTAGAACAGAAGAATCAAATTCACAGAATCAAGGTGAACTAGATAAATTCTAGACTTTAGTTAGAAATAAATTGATAAATACCCCAGATATATCATCTACATAGAAAAATACAGATTTTCAGACTCCCCAGGATCAAATAGTTTCGGAAAAAAAAAAAAAAAATCATTGAAAGTCTTGGGATAACCTTCCAAGACATAGAAATCATTCCTGTGTTTCCTACTGATGAAATTGTTCTAAAGGTGACTGATATCCCTCCACTAGATGTATTCTACATCCCTATTCATAAAGTTGTAGTCAGGAAGAAAAGAAAAAGAAGAATAATTGAAACACCCCTAGGTAATGAGGTTATGGAATTTGTATGGAAAGACACTCCATCAAACCCAATTGAAAACCTCACTCGGCTATCACAATTTGCTGGAGCATATACTACTGCAACAATGGATAAGGCGGCCGAAGTATCCATTTTGGTTCAGGAAAAGGATGATAAAATCATGCAGCTACAGAAGCAACTGGATGGAGAAAGGAACAATCTAAGTCAAAAGGTCGAGAAACAACTCTTCAAATTTCAGCAAGATATGGAAGTGCTTAAGATAAGTCATGAAAATGACTTATCCAGTAAGGACATGCTAATTAAAGAATTGAGAGAAGATCTTACAAAATATGAAGGCATTCCTACTGCAAAGGAATTCATGAAAGAAGCATTGGCATTAAATGCCTTACACTGAAAACAACAAAACTTGTTTGTCTTATAAATGTCAGACATAATCCCACACTTGGAAATCAGTGAAAAATTGACTAATACAGTCATTGACCAAAGAATTGAGTTTAATGAAATCAATACCAGAATTTCTTATTATATCTAATGGTAGGATTCAGAGGAAGGGAGAAAGTCAAATCTCCCAAAGATCAAAGAAAATTTTAAAGATATTCTCTTTACTGACTGGGATGCATAGGTAAAATAGGCAGAATTGGAAATAGCCAGAGCAGTAGGTATATCAAAGAGTATGGTCAAAATGATTAATCACATGTTGCATACCTCTGGTTTAATTAAAGAAGGAAATCAAAAATTGATTCCTTATCTCAGAAATTTAGAGCAAAGTTGGAAAAAATCAAGTCAAATACGAGAAGAAACAATTTCACAGCTAAAAAACACTAATTGGGAAGCATACTGGCAGCTACTGGTTAAACCTCATAGTCAAATAATGACATTGAATTGTTCTCTAGATTCCATACAAAAAATGCAGCCACTTTTAATTGATGCTATATTTACTGGATAGATGAAGACAAAGTTCAGGAAGCCTCCACAAGTTCAACCAATGTCCGACACTTGCGAATAGAAAAGAAGAGCTGGAAGTAACCTATCATCGAGCATGATCATAAGTTAGTTTGTTTTAAATTTCAATTTTAGTGATTGGATACTAGGAATGAGGAAGGTTGTTTGAAACCACCTCATAAGATATTTTGTATAGTCTATTTTTGTAAGTAGTTAATGTAGTATTTAAACCCTTCTCATGCATTTAGAGAAGGGTCCAGAATTTTTATTAAGAACATTTACAAAGAATGCTTTACTGTAAGTTTGTGGATGCTTTGATAAAATAATGGAACACGGTCTTTTCAATTATATATCATTTTGTTGATCACTGTTGATGCACTTTTGTATTCTCTGAATGACTTATTGATAGAAGAATTGATTGTGGCCTATTATCGTTGATCATATGAACAGGATGGCATACATCTGGTACTATTATCATGTATGCTAAAATATGTTTTAAACATTAGTGATAAATCTAGCTTTCATGAATTATATATGAGATCAATTATTTTTGTTCGAAGTATCAAGTTGCACTATTGTACGATATCAGAATAGAAAATGATTTATTTTATATATGATCATCAGAATATATGCAATATGTTTCACATCTTCTTTTGATTAACTATTTTTTCAAAAGGATTATCTTACAAAAGTAATAATTCTATTAAGTCTATGATTGATCTAAATCATCACAGATTGAATAGATATCATTTTAGATGGCATAAAATCAGTGTTATCCTGGGTTAGATTAGATTAGATTTAATTCAAAGTTTTGCATTTTAGAATAAATTTGTTTTAGTTTTTAGTTATTCTTCATGAAAATAATTTGAGAGAAACCCCAACTATCATATAAAACCCAAATCTGGGAAACTGGTCTCATTATCCCCATTCGGAGCCACTATCCCAAACGGAAAAGAAACTGCTTTAAGGTCCAGACCGGATGGTTATCCCCCTTGTTGTTGCCACAGATTTCTGAGGCCTCAACAAGAGGGTAGTTGGGGCCTCTAGAATGTCACTCCTTGAAGGATACTCAAGATACAACCAGATCTTGGTGCATGAATATGACCAAGAGATAACAACATTTACAACAACATGGGGTACTTTTGTGTACGCCACAATGCCATTTGGGAGAAAGAATGCAGTGGCTACATTTCAGTGGGCTATAGAAATTGCTTTCTTGAATGAAAAGGATGTATTTCTTGCGGTTTACCTTGATGATGTTACTGTCTTCTCACAGTCAGATGACGATCACCTACATCACTTGAGAATAGTGTTTCAAAAATGCAGGAAATTTGGCATTTCACTGAATATTAAGAAAATACTATTGGTGATGAAAGAGGGAAAACTACTTGGGCACATCATCTCAAAATATTGCATCCACACTGATCCCTCCATGAGAGAAGAAATTCGGTAGTTATACTTCCAGAGGAACAAAAAATACATCCAGTCATTCAACGATAAGATAAATTTTTTGAGGAGATTCATCCCAAACATCGTTGAACATATTAGAGATATGACAGACATGTTGAAGAAGGAAAATGAGTTAATATTGTTTTAATATGAAAAGAAATAATTCAATTGATCAAATTTTATTTAACTTGTGCTCCCACATTGATCATCCATGATTATACTATGGACTTCATTATCTTTTCATTCACTTCCAAGCATTCTTTGGTTGTTGTCCTAATGTAGAAAAAGGACTCAAAGACAGAACAGCCAATAGCCTTTTTCAGTCACACCATAAGAGATGCGGCACTGAGATAAAACATCATTGAAAAAAAATATTTGGCCTTGGTGAAGGAATTGAAAGACTTATAGGTATACATCCTTCACTCTCACATCATTTCTTATGTTAAGAATGCAACGATGAAAGATGTTTTGATGAAAAATGATCCCAAAGGTAGGAGAGGGAAATGGGTTGCAGCCATGGTTGAATATGACATGGAGATCAAGCCTAAAAATCTGATCAAGGGACAAGGTTTGGAAAAGTTGATGGTAGAATATAATTTTCATGTGTTGGATATTAATTTGATTTCTGCATTTTCCAAAAAGGAGGTTGATGACACATTGGCACAGTTGTCACATATTTTCCTTTCATCCCCTTCGTATGTTGATATTGTTTATGTACTTCAGCACTTCAATCCTTTTTCAGGTGTTTCTAAAATCAAGAATAGATCACTAAAATTAAAAGCTTCAAAATATTGTATTTTAGACAGCTTTTTGTATTAGAAAGACCCGGGAGGTGTCTTGTTAAATTGTCTTATTGAAAACGAGGTGAAGGAGGTGATGAATGACTTTCACAAGGGTGATTCTGGCAATCATTTATTACGGAATACCACATCGAATAAATTTTTGAGGGCTGGTTTTTATTGGCTGACTCTTTTTCCTGATGTATACAAGACCTTAACGAGATGTCGCAAATTTCAGTTTTTTCAAGGGAAGAGGAAGTTTCTCCCACTGCCTTTGCATCCCATTTCAGTTCAGGTGCCATTTCAGCAATGGGGTCTCGATTTCATAGGTTATATCCATCCTTCATATTCTGCCCAACACAAGTGGATTTTGAAAGCCAAAGACTATTTTAAAAAGTGGATCGAGGCAATCCCGACCACGAAAGCCACTGATTTAGTAATCATTTAATTCATGGAATCTAATATATTGTCCAGATTTGGTTTTATGTAGAAGATAATCACGGATAACATAGCTGCATTTAAGTCTAAAATTATGGTGGGATTTTGTGAGAAGTACAATATCAAATTGGGTCATTAAACTGCATACTTTCTGCAAGGAAATGGACTGTATGATTCTTCGAATAAGTATTTGGTCAATATTATCAAAAATATGCTAGAGGTAAATTTAAAAAAATTGGCACAAGAAACTCATGAATGCTTTTTGGGTAGACAGAGTAAGTAATAATAAATCCAGAACCATGTAGCCTTTTGAGTTAGTGTATGGAGTGGATACAATATTTCCTACTTCTCTTGATGTTCTAGTCATGACTATTTTGTAGGAAGTTGGCAGTGAACTGAATGATGTTCAACGGTGGATAAAATAAATGATTCATTTGCAAAAAATCAAGAAGGAAGTGTTTCAAAACACTTCTAAGCTTTAATAAAGGATCAAAAAAATTGTATGAAAGGAAAAAAAAAGTAGATGATTTTGATATGGGAGATGTAGTTCTCCGTTGGGATGCTCTGACTAAAGAAGAAGGAAAGCATGACAAGTTCGAAAACTTGTGGAAGGGACCATCTAGAATTTCATCTTACAGAGGGAAGAATGCCTACTTGTTGGAGGAGATGGATGGAAAAGACTATGTAGGAGGATCAGCCAATGGTAGGCTCCTCAAGCAGTACCTCTTTTGATAAACTTTCTAAAGGTTCTCATCATCATTGTATATATCATTTTACTTTTATGTCGAACTGTGAAGGAGTCAATCATGGAAGCTTGAAGCCCGAGGTGAAGGCCATAAGGTTTCTTTGATTGGCTGCTGGTTTTTAATTTCAGTAAATTTTGTTTCAAGTCAAATTCAGTTCAGTTTTTCGGTCATTTTTCAATATTGAATTTGGTATTTTTATTTTTGACTCCATGCCCAATGGATAAGGCTACTTAATCTACGGTGTTCTTGACACCTCCTAAGGCGCTGTCATCCCCCGTTGGAGCCAATTTTAGTGTTGGCTAGTCGTGTTAGTCATGAGTGATCAAATGTTATCTTACAAGGTTTTGATAGGGTCCTACTGCAATTTTTATGGTTTCAATAGGTTTTCAAATAAAAATTTGGTCACCGGTTAATGTGTCTAGGTGTGTTACTACTCCTTTCAGTTCATGTTCTAGTCATGCCATCACTCATTTTAAGGAGTCATCACTGACATGTATTCATAACCATCTCAGTCACATCACCATGGTCATCATTTTTCTCATCATATCATGTAGTGTCACCATTAGGTCATAAGGTCAAAATCATAAAAATAGGTCATTGATAATTAAATTCAGCATTGAAAGGAGTAGTAATAATGAAAAATCTTCAATAAAGGTTTCAAAAGTGTAGTTTAATTTCAATTATCATGTAATATGTCTCAAAAGGTTCTAAAAGCAATAGGTCACTATCAATGCAAATCAAAAACTGAAAGGACATGGTGGGGCCACTTCACCACCAAGATGAAAATTGATTTCCAAGATATAAAATACCAGAGGGGGCATTTCATTTGCTCATTCCAACTTCCAAAGATATCACTCCACCAAGAAATACCATTTGCACCCTCAAAGCAGTCATTCCTTGCCACCAAAATTCCACATCATTTGTTGCACTATGCTTTTTCCAGACTGATTTGCGCTTTCTTCAAGGAAGAAAAAAATCATTCTGGTGGTTTCTACATCAACAAGAAGGTTCTAGTGTATAAAATACAAGTAAGTGGGTCCCCAAAACTATCTATTTCAACTTTATTTCATGCTTGGAAAGTTCAATTCCATCTTTTATGGTTTTAGTTTCATTTTCTTGGTTTCATAATCTCATTGAAAAATTATTGACAAAAACCCTACTATTTAAAACTCAAACACTTCCCCCATGTTTCATATTCCTTCGTAGACATTTTTCCTCACTCCTACCCCTAATTTTCACTATTTTCCCCCAAACCCTGACCTAAACTACACTTTCCTAGGCTAGGACTATGTTTTCCCCTTTTCGACCTCTTCCCCTTACTCATTCCCTCAAATTCCACTTTCCTCTACTCCCTAACATATCTCCCTACTCCTCTAAATTTCACCAAGAATTTAGGAGAACCCTAAACCCTCCATCTCCATTCATTTCTAAAAACTACCCAAATACCTTGTTTTTCCCTACACCAAACCCTAATTTCCCCTCCCACTGAGCTAGGGTTTGCTATAGAATTAGAGACAACTGAGAAAGAGAGACACAAGGGAGGTCCGATCAGCAAGTATGAGCCCACTACAAGACATTAGATCATGTCATCACCCTTCCTTAAGAAATCATTCTAGGATGAAGGATGCCTTGCCTTTTGCCATAAGGTTGAGGAACTTGGTTTTCATGATAAACTTACTAGCACTTTTGCCACGAATTTAAGGAAATATAAGGTGACCATTGCAGTGGTTTTTTTTACTCTTTCAGTGGAGATGATTTCCACAGCTACAAGGATTCCAAACAATGGAGAAACGTGGTTCAAGGGTAGAGACCTAGACATTGAAAATAAAAAATATATTTGAAACATGCATACAAAGGTGCTCCAAAGCACATCTTTCCATTTAGATGCTTGCTTGACAAGAATGCCCCTCTCATTAAATTAATCATGAAATATTTCACATGTGAGGGCAAGTTATCGAGGTTATATCAGTATCATGTGAGTCTATTGATGCATTTCACCAGTGTAAAAAGCACTCAACTTGCCTCATTAACTTTACAGAAGCATGGTAAATATGTCAAAGAAGGCACATAGATTAGGAGAAGATCATCATGCTAGTTTGTGTCACCATGGCTTGGTGAAAATCCTTGTTTCCCATTAGCTCACATAGATCAATTTGTCTTCGGATGGTTTCTTGTATTCAAATATTCTTATGCCTTCTCTAGCTCAGTCAAGCAATCACTCTACACCTTTGCCTTCACTAGTACAAGAAGATGTGGCTTCCACAAGCAGACATATCACAAGAACTCCTAGTGTAGAGGTGACTCAAGCATATGTTAGAGGAAAGAGGCTCGTTTTTGTTGCAGACATTGTTGAAAGGGCCAAGCCTACGTCAGGTGAGAAAGAAACATCATCATAGCATGAGGCACCATTGCAGGATGAGGAACCAATTCATCTTGACACTAATATGGCAGATTTAGAAATACAAGAGGAGGACAAAATAGCTTAATAGATCATCATGGAGAAGGAGGCTGAGATTAGAGAGATAAAAGAATGTTTGTCAAAGGAAAATTTCTTGGTCTCATTCCTGCAATAGGAGAACATGTAGCTAAAAGTAAATCAACTACTCTTAAACAAGCCCAAAGCAGATTTGAGAAAGATTGATGCCAAAGGTAAGGAAGTTGTTGAGGCTAATGATTCAGAGGATCAATAAGAGTAGATGAGATCAAGGAGACTAAGAACAATAGGTCTCAAGAGGGCACTTAAGCAGCAAAAAGAACCATCTCCATCAAAATGCATAATGACTGGTGATGAACTCATTCTGGAAGAAATTGAGAAAGATAGGGAATATTGGATTGATAGAGTGAATTTTCACTTGGATAATCTTCTTAAGAGGGAAAACAGGAACAAAAACCTACAAAGACACATGGAAATACATTATTATAGAAGGAACAAGGTCTCCCAGATCAAAATCAAGTAAGTGAAGAAAAAGTTGAAGCAAACCCTAATGAGGAAAAAAGAGAAGGATAATATTGAATTTCTTGCTGAGGCATCCCTCATTGCATGAAACATCATCACCTGGCCTCATGGAGAAATTTTGGACAAGTTATGAAGGAATTTTGTGAAATTTTGGTTTTTTGTGACTTTTGGCCTAAATTAGAAATATCATTTCAGCCAAAAGCGCAACGCCTTGGTGCTGTGCTTTTTCCTCAGACCTCCAAATGCCAAAAAATTTACCTTGCTAGATAGATTATCACATATACATGACAAATATGAAGTTTTGGTGCCTTCTCAGCAAACAGGTTGAGAGAAAATGCCCAGAAATATGTCAAACAGACACTTTCTGCCACTTTTCTGGACTACGCGTTGCACTTTTGGGAGTAGTTTTGGGAGAATGACTTTTTCCCTACCTTGGAGTGTCCATTTTACTTTCTTGATGTAAATAAAGACAACTATACATCCTAATAATTCCATTGGATCCTTCAGAGATATATTTGGAGTAGTGGAAGGCCCTCAAAAGTCCTCTCCAAGGATGGAATTGCACTTTTGTCTAGTGGCATTGCACTTTTGCAGATTGGCGTTGTGCTTCTTCCTGTTAGTGAGATTTTCGAGTTTTATTCAGTAAATATCAGTTATTATGATGTAATTTCTGTACTTCCATGTTTACTTGATGTAATAGAAGGTTAATGGTCTTGTTAGAGTCATTTTGGTGTAATTTTGGACCTCATTGATGAGGAGCAGCTCAGTGAAAGTCTATTTGAGGAGAGTTTTTTTAACCTCCTAGTCTTTAGGTTTTTGTTGAGAACTTCATGTGAGTTGTTCCTACACTGGCGGATTTTACCCTGGAGAGAGGGGAAGTTTTTTTGGTCTATATGTATGTTTTTTTCATTCATTTTGATGGCTAGACATTAGAGAGTGGAAGTCTTGTAGTTTGTACTGCATCACGTTTTATAGGAAATCAAAGGAAAGTTTCAGCTATTATTCAGTAATTCTTCTATTTTGAGTTTGTGATAATTTTTTCTCTCTGTTATAGATTTATATGAATGATAATTTATTCTTCTTACCATATCTTTACTCTTTAGTGATTTTCCTCATAGGTTTTAAATAAAATTATTTTGATTAAGCTCTGTTTTATTAGGAATCTCATGTTTGTGTATTTTTTATTATTGAGAAATGAATTCATGGTATACATGCTCATTTTGATCTTCCTTTTCATTCAACCCTACACTAAATTGACTAACTCTAAAGATATCAGAAAATCATGCCTACCCTGCTCCTCCATATCTCTTGCAACTATAACCTTTTAGATTTTGACCTAGTTCCCTGATTTTCACTCTTGATCCAACAAAAAACCCTAAATATTCAAACCCTACATGAACTGAACTATCTAGCCTAAAATCCATTCTTGTACTAGTCAAATCCTTGGTTGTGATTTTCATATAGAGAGCCCTCTCTAGTTTGGTAGGGCTAGCTGCCAAACTAAAAGCTTGGTTTGAGGTTACCTCCGTAGATTTATTTTCAACCTTGGGATATTGTGGAGGATAATCCCATAAATGTTTTCCAACTCCATCAAATATTTAGTTCCCCAATTCATATTTTTTAAAGAAAAATATAATTTCAAGATATAATTTGTTTGTAATACTATTTTCCTTCAATTTTCTAACCTGCCTACGACTTTATACGTTTTTCTATCTTTCCTTCTTAATATCCATGCAAGACCTTTCCAATGAATTTGGTAAATTTTTCATTATTTTTCTAATCATGTAAAAATGGAATTTGATTTTAAAAAAATACTATAATTTCTAGGAAAAATGCATATCATTTTTCAAGTTTGAAATATTTAAAAGTGTGTTCAAATGTATAAAAAAATATTGAATAGAGAATATTAATATTTTAAAACATGCTGATATTTAAAATAGTTTTGTTTCTGTTAATATTTCTACATAATATTTATATTCTAATATATTAAATTTTAATAAAATGTATGAAATATTTAAAATTATAACTTTATTAATTTGTATGAGTAACATATTTAGCAAAATTATAAAATTTTATTATTTATAAATGTTTATTCAAAAGCTAAAAAAGATATGTAATTTTAATGTTTTTGTAAAAATAAACTTTACATATATAATTTTCAAAACATTTTTGTAAATTTGAAATATAATTCCAAATTTACAGAGTAAAAATATTAAATAATACTATTCTCATAACATGAAAATATTATAAAATAATATACACATATAAATTAAATGGTTGGTAAATGTTGATAAATATCAATCTATGATAAGTATCAAAATCAACTAAATTATTATTATTATTATTATTTTAATTTTTTTTAGGAAAACATTTCTACATTATATTAACAGAGAAAAAATTACATAGTGTATATTCTTGAAGGGCATCTCTGCCTCAAAGCAAGGAAACCAGAGTGTGAGGTCAAAATTTCTCTATGCATGGAAGGGGAAACCCGAGTCTAAGTTTTTCAAATATTTTGACATTGGAAATATATTTTCATTCAACCAAAATGGAGGGTTGGCTAGATATTGTAAATCAACAATAATATCCAACAAATTTTTTGATGGGGGCACAATGGCTTCAGACCCGGTGCACTTAGTGGGAGTTGAAATCAAAATGAACCGAATCGAAATGTTGATTACCAACCTACTTCTTTCCATGGCCTCATGAGGTTAACGAATGCCACACTGAATCTACATCGAATATGAGATGGTGCCCCCATGATCTTAGATATTTCCTTGAGCTTGCACATTGTTGGATTCCCCTCGAACTTCTTCCAGGATGTAACTACCAAAGGGAATAGGATGAGGGGGAGGGTAAATTCATGGAGGAGGGAGGGGCCAGTGGAGATATGTGGGAAGGCAGAGAGGAAAATCCAAGTGGAGGGGAGTGAGAGGGAGACAGAATAGGGGGGGAGGGGGAATAGGAGGTTGGGTGCATAGTCAATTTTTAGGTCTTTGGCCAGACACTTGTGGGAGAAGGTAGAGTGACTGAGGTGCACAGAGATGTCAACAATCCAGTTGGGATATTCGGACTTATCCTGGTCCCTCTCCTTAAGTTTTTGCACGAGGAGATTGTGAAGTGCCTAGAGGGACGTTCACCCCCTACTAATTTCCTCCTCTTCCATGGAAATTACACTCCTTTGGATGTGCTCAAGAATGTTGTGTCAAAACAAGTTGGTGATGGAGGCGACATAGATGGTAGTGGGGGGATGTATGAGACCTCTTCCCCTACCTAGGGGGTACCCCCTCCCTCTTTGGCTACCCATGACTATAATGTGGGGTAAGGGCAACAAAAAAAAATTATCAGAGGGGGCTGAGAAGACCTCAAGGAGAAAGAACCAGGATAAAAACAACCAAGAGACAATGTCGTTGAGGATTTTAATGGAGAAGAAAGGATGGATGGTATATTTTGAGGCCAATGAATGAATGGACAAGAATTTAATTCTCATGTGCGCCATCTTTAGAAATACCCTCTCCATGTGTTGAACGTCGTCAAAGCTAGGAGAGTGAGTTGGGACTCTCCTAAGCACCCAAATCCAAGAGTATTATTATTATAAAAATCATTGATGTTTGATTAAACATATATACAATTCGAAAAACATATATACATGATTTAAACATATATACACATAGATTCACCCCCACTTTATCATGGGGATTCTTAAACTATAAATAGGTTTTGTTACAGGCAATATCATGGCTTGTCAGTACCACATGACGAAAAACCATAACTAATTTCATATGAAACTTCTTTTTAATTAACCAAAGTAATTAAAAGTGTAGAAAAGGAATAACTTATTTTAAGATACATTTCAAGCTTGGATATGTGATTTCTAAGAAAATTCTAGAATATTTCATGCAGGTTAAATCCCTACCATCCACCTAATAATTATTGATAGTTAAATTAAAATTCTTAAATCCTTATTCCAAAGTAGACATGCTTATCGGGTCCAAAATGAATGATGTGTTTGGTTAGTAGTAAAAACATAGTGGAACATTGGTTTATTATATTTTCATGTTTAGTCATGGCATAAGGACAAGCATACATGCATTAAAAGTGATTCATGTCCACAATTATAATATGAGCAATATTAGTATTTTTTTTTGAAAGAAGATTTGTGTAGTATAAATTTTGTTTTATAGCGTTATTTAAAAAATATATAATTGAATAATTTTTTTTGCGTTTTGATTTAATAATATTAAAAAATGATAATTATTAATACGAAAAATATAATTTTTATTTAAATCTTTCAGTATGAAAAACTCATTCCCAAGCCCACTTTTCCTTGAAGTTGAAGCTTCCAAAAAAATATTAAGTTCCTGTAACCATTTCCAATTGGCATTCTTTCCAATTATGAACTTTTTTGTAACATCCCTAGGTTCATATTTCTCCATTGTAAATAAATTTTAATTAACTAAAAGCTAAGAGAAGGGACCCAAATTCTAGTTTCTTTGGGAGTGAGATTGCTTGAGGAATTGGAAAAATTAAATACATCAACCATGGGTTGGCTGAGAACATTGAATGAGTTGAATGTGCATTAAATTTAAATGAAGAGATAAGGATAGACCCAAGTGTCCTTAATCTCCAACAAAAAGCAAGAAGAGGACAAAAAAATTAAGGGAAACATGGGTCACGTTGTCTATGAAGTTGACTACGTGCAACCATGGAAAATCATAGACAGAGGTAAGTTGGAAAGAGGAATGAAAAATATGTAAGAGAGGGGGAGACACTCTCATGCATACGCATAGGCAGAAGAGAGTAGAGTCTTATATTATCTCCCAGGTGCAGAGACAATGGAAGAAGAGGAACATGTTCTGTTTACTCTCTTGTGCATATTCTCAAGAAACAACAAACAAGAAACAATGAGAACACTGTAGGAAATTTTCCTCCATAGGTGGAGGTGAGAAAACAATGAGAGAGTAGTGATCAGACTGGGTAGAAAGTAAGTTATGGAGAGATAAGAACTAGCTGAAAAAACCTCAGAGAGGATTGCTAGGTAAAAAATTAATAGAGAGCAGTGACTTTCACGTAAGGCTGAAGAACCCACCCAAAGCTCGCAGATTGATGAACCTATTTATTTGGGAAGAGTCACTCAGGTGCTTGTGAGGTTTGTTGAACCACCAAGAGTTTCCTTGGGGAAAAATCATGGGTGATTGAATTATTGATGAACCACCTAGAGTGGTGATCTCTTACTCATCAGTAGCTTATCCATTGATGAAGCTACTTCAATGTTAACTCTCCTATCCTGAAAGTGAGTTGAGACTCTCTACAGTGTGCTATCCTAACATGGATTTTAATTATGTCTAAAAGGAGAGAGTGAAAACTTTAGTGACTCATGGATGAAGCCTAATGTGGATTTGTGGCATCTAGTTTCATTTGTTCAGTTGGTTGAAATTCCTATTAATAAGCACTCCACCTCAAACACTGGAATCTAGCTCATGGGTGAAAGTGTAACACCCTCTTCCCACATCTACCCAAATAACCAGACAACTGGGGTAAACATGTGATGAGAGTCTACTATAATGAGATTCAACCTCCTAGGTGACCTTAAGGAAGTGGAACGGATGGAAACACAACATACAAGCCTTGTACAATAACAACAACACCCCTAGGAGGGAACCCAGCCTTTCAGGCCTCTTGACCATGGGTCACACTAACATTTTGACCTATTTTAGCCATATTCGCAGGCACATTCTTGCATGCTTGTGTCAAGGAGGCTATAGCCTCAGACATAACGCTGCATGCTAATGGCTAGAGCCCCAAATACTCAGTTCTGTGCCAGTGGCCCCAGGATTTCAACTACCTTTTTAGGCCTAGAACTCAATGATTTTTCTAAAATTTCATGAAAACTTCAGAGATGATAAATAAAAACAGGACAATGATACGAAAGCAATCACGTAAATAATAACTCATCTAGACCCCTCCTAGCTATTATAGTCATTTTGTCAAAGATGTCACAAACATTAAAAATATAGTTGTAAAGAAAATATATGAGCATAAAGGTATCATACTTATCTAAGAATCACTAAGAATAATTTCTCCCTAATATCATTATCCGCAATACAATATATTTGACCATAGATACATTGTGCATTCATTTACAAAAAAAAACATGGAGGGAGCCATATGTTAGTGTTAGTATTTGCGTACTACCATCAGTGATAAAAAATACTCTTTTCATATCATTTTAGGAGTCCCACTCAAAAATGTTTTATCATTTCATTAGGTCATGCAAAAAATTTACTCACTGATGGTAGCCCTAGTAAAAAAAATTCACTCTTCCAAAAAAATTCATACTAGCTAGCCCACCTTTATGTCTTGCCGAGAATACATTAGTCATGAAGTCCATTTCATCTTGTCATTATGTCAGTCAGGTCACCATGAAGTTTGGTCACTCAAATTCTTCATTAGGTCTCTGGATTTTCATTTTCAAAGGTCCAAATAAAACATCATTTCATTGCATAAGGTCAGCAAAAGGATGAGAGTGATCCAAATAATATCCCTTTACCATCTAACGAGTATCTGCAAGCATGTAAATATGGTTTCCAAATTTGTAATTTTGATTTCAAGTGTGAGTTTCATTCCAAAATGTAATTTTATTTTATTTATGTAATTTTATTTCCATTATATGTAATAAGTACTGAGTTTACCAGAGTTTCCAACTCAGTTCCATATGCCAAACACATCAAAATTTAGAGTATGAAGAGTTCCTACTCCAGCATGATCAATCTGCAAAGCAAACAAGACAGAGTTAAAGGGTATTTTTCAAGGTTTTAAAAGTAAAATTGAACCTTGAAAAAGTGGGTTTCAAAATCATCAAAATCAAATCCCACAAAGTATTTAAACCCAAAAGACATCAATTCAAACTTCACTTGCTCTTTCCATCATCAAGAAACCTCAGGAAAATCATGAAAATCCAAGGAAGAAAGAGAAATTTGAAAAACAGAGGCAGCGATGTGCCTTTGTGTTGTGCGATGTGCCCTTCTATTGTGTGTTGCGCCCCTGTGTTGTGCATTGCACCCTTGTGTTGTGCGTTGTGCCCCTATGTTGTGCGTTGCGCCCTTGTGTTGTGCACTGTACCTGTTAGGTCTCCATATTTTGCAAGATTGGCAAGAACAAATGTTGCAGAGCCTACATAAAAACCACTTTGGAATCCTATGATCTAGCCCTCTTGGATTCAGAGAGGGATCTCTCTATATAAGTGTTTTCAAAGGATATATCTCTAAGGCTTATGATATGATATTAGGCTAGTTATGAAATACAAGGGTTTTGTTTGTGTTGGTTGGGATGGATATCATCAAAATGAAGGAAGTATTTTGAAGTTTAAGGGTGTGAGAAGGTTGAAAGAATGGTTTAGTTGATAGGATAAATAAGAAACAATATCAATCCATTGGGCTATGGAGTCACAAAAGGATTTAATTTCACAACAAGTTTCAAGAGTGGTCCATGGGGCAAGTCATCTATGTCAAAGGATCTCTTTAAGTTGATTTATGCTATGGAACATTAAAAGTGTGGTGAAAGAAGAAAACATGTGAGAAAACAAAGCGCAGTCTAAGATCAGGAAAGGACTTTGAACCTATCTTGATTTTGACATACTCTTAAGGGAAAGACAAATAATAGCTTAAGATCAAGTAAGGACTTTTAATCTAGCCTGATTTTAGCGTATTCATAAGGGAAAACATTTAAGATGAACAAAAGAATAGCTTAACATCAAGTAAGGACTTTTAACCTAGCCTTCTTTCAGCATATTCTCAAAGGAAAACATTCAAGATAAAACAACGAATAGCCTAAGATCAAGTAACGACTTTGAACCTAGCCTGCTTTTGGCATACTCTTAAGGGAACTTTTCAAAGCAACTGTTGGAGATAAACTAGAGGACAGGGCTAACCATAAACGTCTCTAGTTCAACTTTAATTAGCAGACTTTTCAAGAAATTTCAAAGACAATATCTCAAGTTGTACTCAGTAAACATGGGCTCACCGACACTTCACTGGTTATACTCTATTGAATTATCCTCAAAACAAAAATTAGAAGAAAACATAGAGATAAAGATTTATCAGTGAGAAATAGGGTACTTTACAGTAAATCCTAATCTACATTTGATGTTCTTTATCAGAGAAAGTGGACAGTATGGAAAACATAAGAAAAAATAATAATTACAGTAAGAAAAACATCACTGTTTGTTAGGAAAAATATTGAGAGGGGGGGGTGAATCAGTATTTAGTGCTGACTGATAAACATTTTACTTTTTCTTTCTCTAAAACCCATACACTACTTTAGTTCATCAAACTCACGTATACACGGGGATATACTTAATAGAACTCGCATATTACCAGTGATCTGATTATGTATGTAATTCCTTACTTGGATCAGTGCATCATTAATTCATTAGATGTTTAGTAAGCAGTAAACATGTGCAGTAATAACAGAATAAACCATCACACATAAGCAACACACATGAACACCAGGACTTAAGGTGGAAACTCAATTCGGGAGAAAACCACCGCTGCCGTCGTCTCAGTCTTCAATATTTTATTATAAAGAAAACATCTTACAACCATGTACTGGCACAGACTCGTACCAGCATGCAGGCACCCACCTGCAGAAGGCTACAACCTTCTCTCGTTTACCAACCTCTCCTGGAAGGGAGCTACAACCCCCTGATCTCGTTTACCAGCCTCTCCTGGAAGGGAGCTACGACCCCCTGCTCTCGTTTACCAGCCTCTCCTGGAAGGGAGCTACAACCCCCTTCTCTCGTTTACCAGCCTCTCCTGGAAGGGAGCTACTACCCTCTGCACTCGTTTACCAGCTACCACTGGAAGGGAGCTACAACCCCCTCATTGAAGGCTTCGACCCTCAGTACCATCATGGACCACGTTTCATCAATTTTCATACTGGATCCAATTGCTTCCATACAACACAACTTGTAGGCCTCTTTTCATCATATTTTCAAACTGGAAACACTCCACACATTTAAGCTCAACATACATC
Organism: Pinus albicaulis; assembly: GCA_034641835.2. Lineage (NCBI taxonomy): Eukaryota > Viridiplantae > Streptophyta > Pinopsida > Pinales > Pinaceae > Pinus > Pinus albicaulis. Next base: position 677,756,311 of record CM076578.1, read on the forward strand.
AAACTGAAACTTATAACTTCATCAATTCATTCATTGAATCATCAACCAATCAACGATCAACTGGGTCTTTAATCAACATGATCAGCAGCATAATCAACATTCAAACAACCCAGATCTGTGTGAATACATCATTGACAGATAGCAATAAAACAACAGAACAGATCAAACATTTCATACCACATACTTCAGCAAAACCCTAGTTTTCATACGCGCTTTTGCTTCACTGAACCTGCGTATATACGCGCTTTCACAGAAACAAACCTGCATATACATCTGCACACTTCAGAATTAATTTCACATTTCATACGCGCTTTTTCTGAAGACAACCCGCGTATACACGTGCCTTTTATGAATCTAACTTGCGTATAGATCTATAACTTTTCAGGACTTGTGCAGCTCTTCAGATCAGATGAACAACTCAGATCTCTCCATTTACTTCAGCAAATATACGCCAGATAATAGATCTAAACATTCCATAAACAGATCTAGACATTGCATGATTATTTCAGATCTAGAGATCCTTCTTCATCATTTTCTTCATCCATCATTGTATTCATTGGTGCATTATATGTTCATATCTAACTGTAACCCATTTCATACATATATACTTCAGAGTGAAGTATTCATTTAATACCCAGACACTTGCACACATTTGCACTATGATTTTCTTCTCCTTATATAGATTTAGCCTTTGTCAATACCATGAGCCAAAACCACACAACTTCTAATGGTATTCCTGGATGGGATCAAATAGATATTCAAGCGCTCAATACAATGGGTCAATACCATGGTAAGAACCCCTGGTTTTATAAATTTAGAGCGCAATTAGGCATACGCGACTTGAAACGTACTTTTCCGCGTACATACGCTACTTAGCCTTAACAAACCCGCGTATGCATAGTGACATACCTTATTTATCATTTCTTTGGCACTTCCTAAAATTCCTTTCTTCTGTTACTCCTGAGTTGATCTGTAGATACAACATCTTTACATATTAACACATAGGTTGCTTATAGGCAACTCATCAAGTAGGTTTCCATTAAGGACAACTTCACCAAGTAGGTTGCCATCCAAAGACAACTCATCAAGCCAGTTTCCATCAAGAACAACTTCATCAGTCAGGTTGTCATCAAGGACAACAAATTGCATCATATAGCCAACAATCTCATCTCATCAAGTAGCCATCAACTTTATCAAGTAGGTTGCCAGCAAGGACAACACATGCCAACAATCTACACATCAGATTTATATCAATATCAAATAGGTTGTTTGTCCAAAGACAACTTCATCAAGTAGGTTGCCATCAAGGACAACATTCTGCATCATATTGCCAACAATCTCCCCCTTTGGACTTGATGGCAACCATGATGGTGTTTGATCACCACAACAGATAGATACATTGATTATAACCATTATTCAAACATCATGATATTCTCCTCCTATTCAAACACCATGATACTCTCCCCCTTTGACATCAAGGGCAAAGGGCGGATCAAATACTCTCCCCTTATTCAAACATCAAGATACTCTCCCCCTTTGACATCAAGGGCAAAAGACGAATCAAAACCAAAACAAGGTTTTTCTTCCCTTGTATAAAGAAGAGCTTCGTAGATCTGATGTGTACTGAAGTTACCATGCTCTCCCTGAGTTCATGCTGAATCTTCAAACATATTATTCAATGAAGTACATGACACTGTGACCTTTTCTATCACCAAGGACTCATACTTACATCAATGATCCAACCAAGTGGATTTACACATTTTGACTCAGCCACCCAACCAAGTGGGTTTACAGATTTGAACAAGTCCTTACATGACTGAATATTACAATTTTACATCATTGGTCTCAACATGACCTTTTCATCAAATTACAAATATGACTTTTTATAACAAATACCAAAAAAGACCTCAAGAGAGAGATCATATATCAGAGTCATCATAATGCCAACAATGCATTACTCTCAGCAAGAATAATGAGAATGCCACCCATTCATCCTTTCCACAAGACCAATGCTCCCCCTTAGCTTGTGCATCCTGAACACTTTCAACAACAGATCATCAAGGCATCTTTAAGAAACATCAGAGAATAAAACAGAATTATGAGAACTGAAACACCACCAGAGATACCAAACAATACTGCAACTCTGCTGAAGAATGCTGACACAGAAAAATTTGTCAGCAACTACCCATACGCAATTTTTTGTGTATGAACTCGCGTATATATGCGACTATCTTTCAGGAAACCCACGTATCCAATTTAATCTTCTGATTTTAAGTAGATCTGATCTTTTGAGAGGTAGAGATAACTTCCAGCTTCTATCTGAGATATTCCGAATGCTTCCCTGGAATGTAGCAGAACAACTTCAAGCAACCATCCATGTGATTTGATGTCACCAAGATCTTCATGATTCATAAACATATGTAGGAATTATGTATACAAAATCTCCACCATGATATAAGTCATTAGCAACAAACTCTGCATGATCTATCTTTATCTCTGAATCATAAGACTTTCATCTCATCCATAAAACAAAATACTTTTCGTCAAAAAGCAAACAGGGCTTATCCATAATCTCATCATAAGAAACCATGTATCATATCATCATCATTTGAGCATGCATATTAAGAAATAAGCAGATTCAATGCCAATAATGCAATCATTAGTAGTTAGACTGATGCTCCCCCTGAACCTGTGCTTCTGTTCTTGAGCTGAATCACTGAATTTCTTATCACAAAAAAGCATACGCTTCTGTCTCCAAAGGAACTCGCGTGTATATGCGACTTTTGTTCACGAAACCTGCGTATGGAAAGTGAAACACTGAAAATTTCACTCCTTCATCTCCCCCTGAATTTGTATCACTTGTACCTATCTTCTCTTGTCATATCAGATGCACTATCAGAAATAAACATAACTAGAATAACCAAATCAACCGTGAGAATCACCATAAATTGCTCCCCCTGTGATGATACATTACTAATCACCAGAATGTATCTCACATCATTCATGCAGTCATTATGAGAAATAAGCTTTAGAAGCGGATGACTGCAGTAGGGTCAATATTCCCTACATTTCTGACCAGTCCTCCTTCCTTTTCCAGCTTTGCTTGAAGTTTCTTATTTTGTGCTGGAAGTTTTCCAATTTCTCAGATCTATTCATCCTGCATTCTTTTTCTACAAGTCCAAACTTGTTACAAGCATAACATCTTATGTAACCAGAAAAGTAAGCATAAGGATCATAATGTGGTTTTCTATTCTTTCTTCTAATGCAATCAGCTCCTTTATGACCAAACTTGCTACATGAAAAACAATATCCTTTAAAGGACCCTGAGTACCTTTCTGTGTAGAATCTGTTTGTTTGTGACTGAAACATTCTGCTTCTGCAATTGGCTGCAACATGCCCATAATTATGACATTTAAAGCATTCAATATTATGGATGCTTCTATAGTTAGGAGGGAATGATTTCTTTTGAGAGTTCATGATTGTCGGTTGACCTTTTGTTTCTTTCGACACTTCAGGTTTTGCATCGATGTCCTTTGAATCTTTAGCACTTGCTTGTGAACTAGATTCACCTTTTACAGTTTCATGAAAACCAAGACCAAATTTAACAGAAGGTGACCTTTGACTACTAAGAATATTTTCCAGAATCTTAGTACTATCTTGAAACCTCAAGAGTTTATCCTTTTCTTCTAATTTACCTTTTAGAATGTTTACCTCATCCTCCAATCTTTGACATTGCTTCTTCATAATTTCTTCAACCCTTTTTCCTTCTTCTGCTTGATCATTCAGTTTTAGAATCTCTTCTTTCAACCCATTTTCTTGTTCTTCGAATATTTGTAGAAGTTCTTCATTCTTCTTGTTTGACTTTTCCATATCTTCTTTGAGAGAGATGATTTATGCTTCAGGTCCTCCTTTTTCAAATGATTGTAGAAGTTCTTCATCCTTCTTATTTGATGTTTCGAGATCTGCATTTAGATATTTGATTTTTGCTTCAAGTCTTTCAATTCGATTGGTTGCATAAGCGTGCAACCTTTGATATTGGTCTATCTATCCATTTAGTATTTCTATCTGTTCTTTCATTCTAGAGATCATCTCTTCGTAGATAGATTCTTGCATTTTAGATGCTCTTTGTTGTTCATCAATTTTAATCTTGAGAGCTTCTTCTAGATCCATAACATTACTTTCACCATTACATGCACAAGGAGGTGAATCACAAGAACAACAATCAGTACCTATTTTATCTTCTTCAATTTATGTTGCACATTTTTTCTGAGATATCTCCTTTCCTTGAGTAGCCTTCTTCTTTTGCTTCTTTCCCATTGTGATGGATCTCCTTCAAGCGATCAAGCTCCTTCAGAAGGACCTGCTCTGATACCAATTTTTGGGAAAAATACTGAGAGGGGGGGGGGGGGGGGGGGGGGGTGAATCGCATTTAGTGTTGACTAATAAAAATTCTACTTTTTCTTTCTCTAAAATCCATACGCTACTTCAGTTCATCAAACTCGCGTATACACGCGGATATACTTAATAGAACTCGTGTATTACCAGTGATATGATTATGTATGTAATTATTTACTTGGATCAGTGCATCATTCATTCATTAGATGTTTAGTAAGCAGTAAACATGTGCAGTAATAACAGAATAAACCATCACACATAAGCAACACACATGAACACCAGGATTTAAGGTGGAAACCCAATTCAGGAGAAAACCACTGCTGCCATCATCTCAGTATTCAATATTTTATTATAAAGAAAACATCTTACAACCATATACTGGCGCAGACTCGTACTAGCACGCAGGCACCCACCTGCAGAAGGCTACAACCTTCTCTTGTTTACCAGCCTCTCCTGGAAGGGAGCTACAACCCCCTGATCTCGTTTACCAGCCTCTCCTGGAAGGGAGCTACAACCCCCTGCTCTCGTTTACCAGCCTCTCCTGGAAGGGAGCTACAACCACCTGCTCTCATTTACCAGCCTCTCCTGGAAGCGAGCTACTACCCCCTGCACTCGTTTACCAGCTACCACTGGAAGGGAGCTACAACCCCCTCATTGAAGGCTTCGACCCTCAGCACCATCATGGACCATGTTTCATCAATTTTCATACTGGATCCAATCGCTTCCATACAACACAACTTGTAGGCCTCTTTTCATCATATTTTCAGACTGGACCCACTCCACACATTTAAGCTCAACATACATCAAACTGAAACTTATAACTTCATCAATTCATTCATTGAATCATCAACCAATCAACCATCAACTTGGTCTTTAATCAACATGATCAGCAGCATAATCAACATCCAAACAACCCAGATCTGTGTGAATACATCATTGACAGATAGCAGTAAAACAGCAGAACAGATTAGACATTTCATACCACATACTTTAGCAAAACCCTAGTTTTCATACGCCCTTTTGCTTCACTGAACCTGCGTATATACCCGCTTTCACAGAAACGAACCTGCGTATACATCTGCACACTTCAGAATTAATTTCACATTTCATACGCGCTTTTTCTGAAGACAATCCGCGTATACACGCGCCTTTGATGAATCTAACTTTCATATAGATCTATAACTTTTTAGGACTTGTGCAGCTCTTCAGATCAGATGAACAACTCAGATCTCTCCATTTACTTCAGAAAATATACGCCAGATAACAGATCTAAACATTCCATAAATAGATCTAGACATTGCATGATTATTTCAGATCTAGAGATCCTTCTTCATCATTTTCTTCATCCATCATTGTATTCATTGGTGCATTATATGTTCAGATCTAACTGTAACCCATTTCATACAGATATACTTCAGAGTGAAGTATTCATTTAATACCCAGACACTTGCACACATTTGCACTATGATTTTCTTCTCCTTATATAGATTTAGCCTTTGTCAATACCATGAGCCAAAACCACACAACTTCTAATGGTATTCCTGGATGGGATCAAATAGATATTCAAGTGCTCAATACAATGGGTCAATACCATGGTAAGAACCCCTGGTTTTATAAATTTAGAGTGCAATTAGGCATACACGACTTGGAACGTACTTTTCCGCGTACATACGCTACTTAGCCTTAACAAACCCGCGTATGCATAGTGACATACCTTATTTATCATTTCTTTGGCACTTCCTGAAATTCCTTTCTTCTGTTACTCCTGAGTTGATCTGTAGATACATCATCTTTACATATTAACACATAGGTTGCTTATAGGCAACTTATCAAGTAGGTTTCCATTAAGGACAACTTCACCAAGTAGGTTGCCATCCAAAGACAACTCATCAAGCCAGTTTCCATCAAGAACAACTTCATCAGTCAGGTTGTCATCAAGGACAACACATTGCATCATATAGCCAACAATCTCATCTCATCAAGTAGCCATCAACTTTATCAAGTAGGTTGCCAGCAAGGACAACACATGCCAACAATCTCCACATCAGATTTATATCAATATCAAATAGGTTGTTTGTCCAAAGACAACTTCATCAAGTAGGTTGCCATCAAGGACAACATTCTGCATCATATTGCCAACACCGTTGACATAGACCAGGATCCCATAAATCAGCTTGTATATTTGATGTTCAAACCAGTTACAATCTTCAAGTCCAGTAGGTCTTTACAGCTTCCAAACTTCTCTTCTCAGCCTATCTTTATTCAATTACAAAACAGAGCTTCATCAGCCTCAACAACTATTTACATTCAATGGGTATTCAACCAACAATAATACTAGACTCCTCATATGATATATATAGGTAAATTGAGGAGGTGGAGTGAAAGGAATGTCTAATTGTTCAATTAATATAGAGTAAATGCTTCTCGACCTTTGGGAGGCCTTATGGAGAAGATTTCAGATGTTTAACTCTATTTTAATTAATTTTACATTAAATTTTATCTACTTCAGTCACTTTTGTTGACTTTTGAGGCTTTGGTAGGCTTGTAATTACTTTGTGAGCTGTCTTTGGCAAATATCTCTGACTATGGATTTAATTTGTATTCTTTTGAGGAAAATGAACTTGTAGGTGGTATTTCTGAGGATTAATTGCCTCAGTGATGTGGCATTTGGAGGCTTTCTTGACTGATCTGTCTTTTTTTTGCTTTAAACACTGAATTAGGCCTCTGACTATACTTTAAGGCTTTATTTTCATCTTCGGGGCTTTTGTCTTTTTCTGCTGACTGTATTAACCTTTAATCTATTTTTCCTTTGGTCTTCAGCCTTTATGTATTTCTTTAATCATTGCGCTTTATCCATAATTTTCTTGGTTTAAGCCTTTTGATCTTTGGGCTTTTGACTTTAACCTTCATTCTTTAACCTTTTAATCTCTATCTTCACTTTATCTTCTTCTATTTTATTTTCAGTGTACAAGTGGCTTTCTTCAATGCTGGGGGTTTTTATTTGTTTTACCAACTTTAATGGGGCACTGATAAACATCTAAAAACCGTGGAAATCCCCTTTTGTACTTTAAACCCCAAGGATTGTCATCCTAGGGGGTTTTCGCCACTGGTCTGGCTATGGGGTGGCCTTTGACTTCAACAGCCATAGCACCTGCATAAAACAAACAAACCATTATATAAAGCCTGCAAGGGATGGGTAGACTACTAACAGAGGCTTAAAGGAGGTAGAAGGAGTAGTGAGGTAGAAGGAGAAATGCATGGAGGGAGGCGGAAATATAAAGAAAATGGGTTAAAATTTGTATTTCGGTGCGAAATGAGAAAGGTGGTTTCAGGAATACCATCGACGGTTTTCGCACAAGATTTAGGAGATAAATGGTTTTGCACGTTTTGAATGCGATACCACACAGGGTGCAACACCTGTCCACCCCAATACCGCCCATTTCGCGTAGATCTAGGTCGTTAAACCTTGACACCAAAATCCGCGCGAAATCGAACATGGGTCGTTGGATCTGGGGGTGTAGATCTAATGGTGGAGGATCGGTGTGGCAGGTGGAAGGTGCTCGGGTGAGGAGGTAGTGGAGGCCAAGTGGCAAGCAGAGTGTGGAGCGAAATGGCGTGGGGAGAAAGGTGGGCCAAAGGGGTGACATCAGCTATTTCGTTTGGTAGCATGGGTATGGCTGGGAGATGGGATAGAAGGAGGGAGAATGGTAGCTGCTAGATCAAGGCCTGAGGCCTTTGATCTATGGTCGAGATCATCGAAAGAGCAAAGGGAAAGGGGATAGATGGGGAGCACGTATCCATTGGATCAATAAGATCAACGGTGGGATTTTTCTAAGGAAACAATGGAACGGGGTAAGGGCGCAATTAAGCAGACTGATGACAGTCGTTGATCTTAGTAGATCAATGGCGCAAATCCTATTAGAATTTGATTCATCGGCGGAGGAAAAAAGAAAGGGAAATGAAGAAAAAATATGAATTTCCGATGCCGATGGGGGCTAAAGGCTTGGTGTTGGGGCACGGTCCCGTGGAGGAGTAAGGGACCGAGAGCCAATGAAAGAAGGGCTGAAATCCTTAGCATGTGGTGTTAAGCGCTTGGTCGTCATTTCAAACATGATCGACCATTATGATTGTGTCGGGAGATCAGCCCATCAAAAGAAAAAGGGTAAGGGGAAAGAGGAATTGCGAACGCCAATGCGCGATGGCAATGGGATCTAACGCTTGGTCGTGGGTGCAAGGTTTTATGAGGGAGAAATGGAAGGGGAGCTTAAGCCAGGGGGCTTAAAAACTTATGTAAAAAAGGTCGGAAACAGGCCAAAATAGTGGGTTTTTTGACCTTTTTCAAAGGTTCCGGTAGGTAAAGAGGGATGTTTTAAACCATAAAAAAGGGGTTTTTATAGGTTTAAGAGGGATTTTTGATGAAATGGAGGGTAAAAATGGGTATTTTCAAAGGGAATGGAGGATAAATAAGAGGAAAGGAGAGATTTTATAAAGGAAAATGAGGGATATGTAAAGGGGAAAAATGAGTGATATTGGGGGATTTTGGAGGAAAATGGCTGAAAACAGTCTCCGTTATACAGCAGGGCTTCTTGAGGATTTTTTGAAGGAAACAACAGTGAAGATTACTCTTAAGTTAGAAAACACCAAAAGGCTTCAAGAATGAGTAATTTTCTATGAAAATAATCTCTTGAAGGCTCAAGACCTGTTTTAGCCATCATTTTCTGTGATAAAATTTACTGATGGCTAACAGCACCCTTGCCTGAAAACACTCAGGGAGCTCCAAAACACATGTCATTGCCTTCAATATTTAGCAACGGTGCTCCACATCCTCCAGGAATCAAGTGAACCACAATTTGCACCATCCCTCTTCTTATCAAGTCGATTTTGTGGTGTTTGAAGTTGTTTGAAATATTTGGTGTCTATTTTGAAGTGGAAACCCTAGTATCATCCCCTAAATCCCAATTACAATTCCTAACTCTCCCTATGACTTCCTTTTCCTTCTCATATCACCATTAGACCCTATCCCTACCCCCTATATCACTATCTCCATTTCCCTAAGCTCTTTATTCCCAATACCCTAAGACCTAGGCTACTCATTTGCCTAGACTCCCAAAATCCCTAGCCTGTAATAAAATTCCCTATCCCAAACCCCATAGAAATTATTATCCTGTCACTTCCCTCAAAACATAAACCCCTTCCCCCATCTCCCTAAATTTCCCTATCTCATTACTTACTTCCCAAAACTTCATTTCCATTCCATTACACCTCCCTAGTGTTTTAACACTAATACACCATGGAAGAAGAACACATAAACTATAGTGATGGAGAATAAATAGAGGAGAGGAGGCCACACAAATGAGGGAGAATCCTTAAACTTGAGCCAACAAATACCAGGGACCTCATGGCATCGCCCATGACTCTGACATGTTTTAAGCATGTAGGATGTTTTGAATTCTATGAGACAATACAAAGGGTCCAACACCATCCTATGTTGAGCATACTATTCATCTCCAATCTCCATGACAACCAGGTAACCATTGTTGGGGTGACTTTCACTATGTCCACTGCCATCATATTAGCTACCACTGCAATCCCAAATGTTGGTGAAAAATGGTTCAAGAAAAAATAATTGGAGGAGCATTACTTTGAGCCATACATCAAACCTAGGTACAAGAATGAAAGAAAGGGGAAGTTTCCTTTCTCTTACCTCCTGGAGAGATATTCCCCCATGATGAAAATCACCAAGAAATAATTTTCCTCAGAAGGTAGGTTTTCTAGAATTTACACCTATCATATCTGGCTACTCATGCACTTCACAAGGGTCAAGAGGCTCAACATACCTTATTACCTCTTCCAGAGCACTAACAAGATGGCATATATTTTCTAAAGGATAGATCTGAGCACCAAATGAACAGTCTTTTTCACCATTCCCTCATCAATATCATAGTCCTTCATCACCTCAAACAATTGAACATTTCATGGAGTACTTCCATAGCTAATGACATATTCACTGCTCCACCTATTCAACATGCCCAATATGTTCCTTTGCAATCTCATCCTTCCACATCCATTCCTCCATATCAACCCACAGTTCATGCATAATCATCAAATCAGTCTCATTCACCCATTTCACCACCATCATCTCCATTTCACATTAAGACTGGGTCACCTAGCCGAGTTGAGATCAGTAAGCCTAAGAAGGCTAATGTGATTGAGATATATCCCTTGGAAAAAAAATGCGAGAGAGGTCACACTCATGTGTTTTCTTGGCCCATAGTGGAGGGGGCATTTCCTTCTACATCGACAACACAGGTATAGAAAGGGAAGAAAAATATGATAGAGGCAGAGATTCAGGCATAGATTAGACATGAGGAGGAAGACCTCCATGAGTCAGAACAAGATTTTGACCTTATTGAGCTAGACGAGCATGATGATTATGAGATCACTAGCACAGTCATCAAGGAGAAATAATCCAAGATTAAGGAGCAAAAAACTAATCTTGATAGGTCTAAATTTGTCATTAACTTTCTTGAACAGGAGAACCAATAGCTAAAGACGAAACATGTCATTAATGAAGTGAAATTCATCAAAGTTCAAAGATAGGCAGAAAAAGCTAAAGTATTGCTTGAAGAGACATTAGAAACATATGGTGAAGCCAATGAGGCAGAAGAACAAGTGCCAAGGAGAAGGCCTAGGACTAGAGGGCTGAAAAGAGCTCTAGAAATAGAGAGGCAAAAAGAGGTTGAGCTTGCTAATCGTCTCACTTTGAATGAGCAATTTGCAGTCGTAATCAATGAAAACCGGGAGAAATGGATTGACAGGGATAACCAACAACTAGAGAAGCTTCTGGAGAAGGCAAATAGAGATAATGATATATTGAGAAAGAGGGCCAAGCACTATGCCAAGAAAAACAAAATTGGAAGTGCCAATCTTAAAAGAGACAATGCAAAAATTGAAGCCTTGACCATGAAAGAAGAGGAAAGGAGGCTTGACATACTAGCTGAGGCCTCACTTCATGCCTAAACCACATGATCAATAGTCATTTCACCAATTTTAAAAAAAAATTTAGGTAATTTTTTAAAATTTTGTGTCTTTCAGCAATCCTAGACAATCTTTTGATAGCTGGACTATCAAGGGCGCAACGCCTTAGGCGTTGTGGCCTTGTTTGAGGCACCTTTTGGCTAAAATAAGACCATAAATAGATGCAACATTAAAAATACATTCCATAAAAAAAAATTGCTAGGATTAGTTGGACAACTAGCGAGTGAAAAGGTCAGAAAACAAACAAAAAAAATGAATGTTCTACCTCCTTTTTTGCCTACACATTGTGCCCTTGACCAGTTTTCGTAGAATCACTTTTTGATAGGGAAAATCAACTCCATTGAAAAAAGGAAAGATAGATCTAGAAGTTAGACAGGATAGGCTTTCGAGCAAGCCATCTTGAGCCCAATTTGGACACTGGGAAGGCCTCCAAAAGTGGACTGCAACATGGAAGGCGCCCTTGTCACTGTGAGGGCACCCTTGGCACAAAAATGGTGCCCTTGGAGCTGTGAGGATGCCCCTGGCACAAAAATGGTGCCCTTGACAAATTTTTGATTATTCTCAGTTTTAACTGCAATTTGATTTTCACTTTGGGAAATGATGATTTTGCTTATGTAATTGAAGGAGGTAAATGTGAATATCATGTTTCTACTATTACCTAGGGTAAATACATTATATTAAAACTCATGATGAGGTGTAATGAATCAATTCAATTAATTTAGGGATAAGTCACTTGGACCTCCCTACACTCTAGGTATTCAGCTCAGTTTTTGGTGGAATTGCTCCTCCTCTCATTTATTCAACCCCTAAGGCTAGGAGGAGTTTGATTGAGGCATAGATCATGTAATTTTTCAGTCATTTCACAGGTTGGAATCAGTTGGATGTTGGCATGTTGATCAGACACTCTATTGTAATCATTTTGGCATGAGCTTAATAAAAGTGTTGCAGCTATTTCTTTGGGATACGTGTGGTATGGTTGTGTAGAATTGTTTCTTCTCCTATTTCATTTGTATGAATGTATTTTTGTTCCATTTTCCATTTCATGTCTATTGTATGATCACTTTCAAGTTAGAGAAACAAAATTCATATCACATGCTCTATTTTGGGAAAGTTTTCATAGTTTGTTCATCTTTCTTTGAATTTAGGAAGAATTCATATTTCATGCTCTTCCTAGCTCCTCACCTGTCTGAATCATCCCATCCCAAGAACCCTAATGCACTAGCCTTTCTACCTGCCTTGCCCCATTGAATCTCTGCAACCCTAATCCTATTTTCTCTAACCTATCCTCTTTGACCTAATATCCTCATCCAACATCCCAATCAAATAAAAACAAAATGAAACCTTCTTCATTTCATAGCTAGCCTAAAACCCTGATTTATCAAGCCCTCTTGGCTGTGACCTTGTGGAAAGAGCCTTCTCTGGTTTGGTAGGGCTAGATACCAAGCCAAAATATTGGTTTTAGGTTATCTATGTTGGGATTTATTCGTTAGCCTTAGGAATTTGGTAGAGTGATAACATATTGGCGTTGTTGTTGTGGAACGAAAGATCAAATCTTCCCTCAGAAAGAATGACAAATTTTAGATCTAATTGTTGATGGTGAACAACAGTTGGACACATAGGAAGGCTCTACCATTCAGCCAATGACTCCATTCACTGAAAGATCTAGAAAATAAACACTTCATGGCCATTCCACTACATGAAAATCAGTAGCTTGAAGAAATTTTCAACATGGAATCTATTGCAAGAAGGTATGCTCCAATGAAAAGAGATGACATTCCAGGTTTCCAAAATAAAATTCCTAAGGTAGATTGACAAAGGAATTTTCCTATGTTTAAAGATGATGGTAGGAATGATGTTGCTTTACATCTGGTTAAATTTCACATGCATTCACACAAGTTGAAGGTTGAATTTCGTGAATATTATCTCTTGAAGATGTTAATGGCTTCTCTTTAAGGAAAAGCACGATCTTGGTATGAAGGTTTTCCACCTGTCAGTATTTGTTCTCTTAGAGTTTTCCATTCAACATTTTATGAAGGATACATGGAGTCCTACCCTTCTTTGTCTTTGGTTAATAATTGTTGTGATCATTTTGAGGTTTTCATTCAAATTCTAGAGAATTCTGATGATGATAAAGATTTCATGGATGAAGAGATCTTGGAGGCTATGCATGACAATCATTTTCATCACCAAAAAGAGAAAGTGTTTTCTCTCATGGAAGAAAAAGACGATGTATATTGTCTTGATGTTCATAAAGACTTCCCACAGGAGACAATTCTTGTAGCAGTACAACAAGTTGATCATCAAAAGGTTAAAGAAGATATTCAACATCCTTTTGAATATTTAGGAGGGAAACAAGACAATTATTGTTTTAGCAATAGAAAACACAAAGTAATTTCTCCTCTATATAAAGATGAGATAGATCAACTCCTGAAAATTCATGTTACATCCCAAGCTCATGTAGGTTTGCAGTGTTCACATAGTCAAGAATGTATTAGTAAAAATTATTCCGCTTTTGAAAATGAAAATCTAATTTTAAATGATGACAGTCATGAGATTGATGAAACTATACAGGAAGTTTTCGAGATTAAAACCATTTATGATGATGATTTCCTGCAAGGAGATCAACTAACATATATTTTTTTCTTTCATGAAGATGATAGGGATGTCATGTTTGATAATCTTGAAGAATGTTTTATGTTTAAGGATGAATTAGGATATGAATTTGAGGAGTATGAGCCTGAGGGAGACCGTATGCCAGAGATTGAGTCAAAATTTCTCATCCTTGAGGAATTTACAATGAACACTCATACAGCAGAATGTTATACTTCCCTATGCCTTCCTATCGATCAACAACCAAGTGTTATTTCAGATCAGAATGAAGGGAGTACTAGTATTTTTGTTGTTGGATCTCAAGACAAGGTAATGCTTCAGGATTTTCAAGATCCCTTCAGCAGTCTGTTGCAAGCATTGGAGAAGATGAATGTGGTATTATTTGTCCACATAAGCCTTGGCTTCAATTTTTATTTTTACTTGCCTACATGTACATCATTTTCCCTGCTTGAGGAAAGTGAGAGAAGAACTTCAATAAGTAGCCATCTCTTGGATTGGTTACACTGGAAGAATCATTTCACCTAATCAACAATTGTGCAGAAGATTAGAGTAGGTTGGTATCATTTCAATTTGTCTTGATTTTTTTTTCAGCAGCAAGTTTCTTTAAATATTCTGTTTTCTACAAGTGTGAAGTAGAAAAGCACTGGATTTCGGAGCTCGAAATGAAGGCCATAGAGCTTCATTGAATTTTTTCCATTTTCAAAAGTTCATTTTTCAGTCAAGTAAGTTAGTATTGAGTCAATTTTCAGTCATTTGAGTTTGTATTGAATTATTCTATTTTTCTAAGTTATTAGTTTTCAGTCATGTTATTAGTTTGAGTTTTGACCGTATTGGCCCAATGTATAAGGCACTGATCTGCAAAATCTAGAGTTATGTGGTTCTTGACACCTCTTTCAGATCTATCATCCCCAATAAGGCCAATTTTACTGTTAGTATTTTCATACTTCCATCAATGATCAAAAATACTCTTTCCATATCATTTTAGGAGTCCCACTCAGAAATTTTTTATCATTTCATTAGGTCATGCAAAAAATTTACTCACTGATGGTAGCCCTAGTCAAAAAAATTCACTCTTCATAAAAAAATCATACTATTTGGCCCACCTTCATGTCCTTTTTAGCATAATTCAGTCTGAAAGTCCATCTTAGCATGTCATTATGTCAGTCAGGTCACCATGAAGTCTAATCACTCAAAGTATTCATTACGTCTCTAGGTTTTCATTTTCCAAGGTCCAAATAAAACATCATTTCATTGCTTAAGGTTAGCAAAATTCTGAGAGTGATCCAAATAATACCCCTTTACCATGTAAAGATTATTTTCAAGCATGTAAACATGGTTTCCAAATTTGTAATTTTGATTTCAAGTGTGAGTTTCATTCCAAAATGTAATTTTATTCCAAAAAACAGAGATGCAATTTTATTTTATTTATGTAATTTTATGTCCATTATGTATAATAAGTACTCAGTTTCCCAAAGCTTCCAACTCAATTCCATATGCCAAACACATCAAACTTCACAGTATGAAGAGTTCCTACTCCGGAATGATCAATCTGCAAAGCAAACAAGACAGAGTTAAAGGGTATTTTGTAAGGTTTTAAATGTGAAATTTAACATTGCAAAAGTGGGTTTTAAAATCATCAATATAAAATCCCACAAAGTATTTAAACCCAAAGGACATAAATGAAAACTTCATTTGTTCTTGGAATCATCAAGGAACGTTAGCAAAAGCACGAAAATCCAAGAGAGAAGGCGAAATTTGCAAAATAGAGGTAGCGTTGCGCCCTTGTGTTGTGCGTTCACCCATGTGTTGTGCGTTGCACCCCTATGTTGTGCATTGCGTCCTTGTGTTGTGCGCTGCGCCCTTGCCTGAAAACACTTAGGGAGCTCCAAAACACATGCCATGGCCTTCAATCTCCAACAACGGTGCTCTACAACCTCCAGCAATCAAGTATGCCACAATCTGCACCATCCCTCTTCTTATCAAGTCGATTTTGTGGTATTTGAAGTTGTTTTAAAGATTTGGTGTCTATTTTGAATTTTAAACCCTAGTATCATCCCCTAAATCCCAAGTACACTCCCTAACACTCCCTTAGACTTCCTTTTCCTTCTCATATCACTATTAGACCCTATCCCTGCCCCCTATATCACTATCTCCATTTCCCTAAGATCTTTATTCCCAATACCATAAGACCTAGGCTACTCATTTTCCTAGAATCCAAAAATCCATAACCTGTAATAAAACTCCCTATCCCAAACCCCATAACAGTTATACTCCTTGTCACTTCCCTCAAATCATAAACCCCTTCCCCCATCTCCCTAAATTTCCCTATCTCATTCTTCACTTCCAAAAATTCATTTCCATTCCATTACACCTCCCTGGGGTTTTAACACCAATACACCATGGAAGGAGAACACAAAAAATACAGTGAGGGAGAAAAAAGAGAGGAGAGGAGGCCACACAAAGGAGGTAGAATCCTTAGACTTGAGCCAAAAAATACCAAGAAACTCATCGCATCTCCCATGACGGTGAAATGTTTTAAGCATGTAGGATTTTTTGAATTCTTCGAGACAATACAAAGGGTCCAAAATCATCCTACGTTGAGCAAACTATTCATCTCCAATCTCCATGAGAAACAGGTAACCATTGCTAGTGTAACTTTCACTGTGTCCACTTCCATCATATCAGCTGCCACTGGAATCCCAAATGTTGGGGAAAACATTTTCAAGAAAAAATAATTGGAGGAGAATTAATATGAGTCATACATCAAACCTGGGTACAAGAATGAAAGAAAGGGGAAGTTTCCTTTCTCTTACCTCCTAGAGAGATATGCCCCCATGATGAAAATCGTCATGAGATACTTTTCTTCTAAAGGTAGTTTTTCTAGACTTTACACCTATCATATTTGGCTACTCGTGCACTTCACAAGGGTCAATATGATCAAAAAAACTTATTACCCACTACAAGAAAAAAGGACATTGGTGAGGGGCGAAAATGGTCACCATAAGCTCATTGGTGAGGGTCAAAAGAGCCTTCGTCACCAAAAACTGAACGTCACCAAAGGTGGCGTCACCGAAAGTATAGATGTTGTGGTGACATTCAAAGTCCGTCACCAATAATGATTTATAGTGACGTTCCCTCATCAAGATCATAGTCCTGCATCACCTCAAACAATTGAAAATTTCATGGATTACTTTCATAGCTATGACATATTCACTTCTCCACCTATTCAGAATGCCAAAGATGTTCCTTCATCATCTCATCCTTCCACATCCATTCCTCAATCTCAGCCCACAATTCATTCATCATCATTAGATCAGTCTCCTTCACTTATTTTATCTCCATTTCACATTGAGACTAGGTCACCTAGCAGAGTTGAGATCAGTGAGTCTAAGAAGGCTAATGTGTCTGAGATAGAGCCATTGGAAAGACATACCAAAGAGTTCACATTTATGTGCTTGATCCACACATACTGGAAGGGGCCTTACCTTCTACATCGACAAAGCAGGTAGACAAAGGGAAGCAAAAGATGTCAGAGGCAGAGATTCAGGCAGAGATTAGACATGAGGAGGAGGACCTCCATGAGACAGAAAAACATTTTGACCTTGTTGACCTAGATGAGCATGATGATGATGAGATCACTAGAATAGTCGTCAAGGAGAAATAATCCAAGATTAAGGAGGTACAAACTAATCTTGACAGGTCTAAATTTGTGATTAACTTTCTTGAGTAGGAGAACCAACAGCTAAGGACCAAACATGTCATTAATGAAGTGAAATTTATCAAAGCTCAAACAGAGGCAGAAAAAGCTAAATTATTTGTTAAAGAGACATTATAAACATATGGTGAAACCAATGAGGTCGAAGAACAAGTGCCAAGGAGAAGGACTAGGACTATAGGGCTGAAAAGAGCTCTAGAACTAGAAAGGAAAAAAGAGGTTGAGCTTGCTAATGAGCTCACTTTGAATGAACAATTTGCAGTGGTAATCAATGAAAACTAGGATAAATGGCTTGAAAGGGCTAAACAACACCTAGAGAAGCTTCTGGAGAAGGAAAATATAGATAATGATATATTGAGAAAGAGGGCCAAGAATTATGCCAAGAAAAACAAAATTGCAAGGGCAAAGCTTAAAAGAGCCAATGCAAAAATTGAAGCCTTAACCATGCAAGAAGAGGAAAGGAGGCTTGCAATACTAGATGAGGCCTCACTCAAAGCCTAAACCACATGATCAGTAGTCATTTTACTAATTTTGAAAATTTTTGAGGTAATTTTTGAAATTTTTGTGTTTTTCAAAAATCCTAGATAGTCTTTTGACAACTGGACTGTCAAGGGCACAACTCCCTAGGCGCTATGCCCTTGTTGGAGGCAATTTTTGGCAAAAAGAAGACCATCAGAAGATGCAAAGTGACAAATACATTCCGGAAAACAATGTTTCTAAGCTTACTTTGGACAACTGGAAGGTGAAAAGGTGAGAAAACACATAAAAAACCAATGTTCTGCCTCCTTTTTTTCCTGTACGTTGCACCCTTGACCAACTATGGGATAATCACTTTCTGACATGGAAAATCAACTCCATTTAGAAAATAAATATAGATCTATAAATTAGACTAGATAAGCTTTCCAACAAGCTATCCTAATCCCAATTTTAACACCGGGAAGTCCTCCAAAAGTGGCTTGCAACATGGAGGGTGCCCTTGGCACTATGAGGGCGCGCCTGGCCCAAAAATGGCGCCCTTGACAAATTTCCGATTTTTCTCTGTTTTCACTGCAATTTTGATTTTCACTTTGGGAAATGATGGTTTTACTTATGTAATTGATGGAGGTAAATGTAAATATAATGTTTTTATTGTTACCTAGGGTAAATAAATTATATGAAAACTCATGATGAGGTGTAATGAATAAATTCACTTAAGCTAGGGATGAGTCACTTGGACCTCCCTATACTCTAGGTATTCAACTCAAATTTTGGTGGAACTGCTCCTCCTCTCATGGATTCGACCCTTGAGGCTAGGAGGAGTTTGTTTGAGGCCTATATCATGTAATTTTTTAGTCATTTCGCAAGTTGTAATTAGTTGGAGGTTGGCATATTGATCAGAGGCTATATTGTAAGAATTTTGGCAGGAGCTTAGTAAAAGTGTTGCAGCTATTTCTTTGGGATACATGTGGTATGGTTGTCTAGAATTTCTTCTTCTATTATTTAATTTTTATGAATGTATTTTTCGTCCATTTTCCATTTCATGTCTATTGTATGATCACTTTCAATTTAGAAAAACAAAATTCATCTCACATGCTCTGTTTTGGGAAAGTTTTCACAGTTTGTTCATATTTCTTTCAGTTTAGGAAGAATTCATCTTTCGTGCTCTTCCTAGCTCCTCACCTATCTGAATATGCTCATCCAACAACCCAATCAAATCAAAACAAAACAAACCCTTCTGCATTTCATAGCTAGCATAAAACCTTAATTTATCTAGCCCTCTTGGTTGTGACCTTGTAGAGAGAGCCCTCTCCGGTTTGGTAGGGCTAGATACAAAGCCAAAATATTGGTTTGTGGTTACCTCTGTTGGGATTTCTTCTTCAGCCTTAGAAATATCGTGGAGTGATAACACCATACATCACTATTCTAAAAATACATGATTATAACCAACATAATAACAATAGAAATATCATGCATACAATAACAATAAAATGCACATATAAACTAGTGCATTTATAAATCAAATACCAAAAGCAATGAGATATTCTTTAATGAATGTAAAAACCAACCAGATATGGGACTTCCATGTTTCACCCGACCATAGATTGGCTGAGCCAAATCTCTCTTCAACCAATCACCCTTGTGCCATATTCCAAGCATGAATGTGGGACTCATAACCAAACAAGAATGAATGCTACTGGATTTCTTTGCCTACACTATGGGGAATTTTCATGTCTCCTAGTCTCTCAAGATTTACCACAATCAACAGTCTAAATCATGGATCACTAGGTCCTAAACCAAGACATACTCTCTAGGATTTATCATACTTCCCATCTCGAGAATACTAGGCCCAAAAAAATAGTACCCACCTTTCATGATTTACCACAATCCATCCCGGATCACTAGGTCCTAAACCGAGGAAAACCACCTCTAGGCTTTACTGTATATCTCACCATTCACAAGTCGAATATTCCTAGGTCCACTGAGGCACACAGTCTAGCTTTACTATAACCCATAGTCTAGTTCAGGGGTTACTAGGAAAGTTTCTTTACCATGATCCACAGTTCGGTTCAGGGATCACTAGGCCATGTGTTTGTCATTTAGGAGATCCACCTCACTTAGTTTCGAATCCAATATAGAAATCCAACTCAAAAAAATATGAGAACCCATCTCAAAAGGCAATCTAGAAATGGAAAGGCTAGGGTGAATACACTATCACACTTAGAAAAACCCATTCCATGATAGAAAAGAACCACATGAAATACCATGCATGCTAGATATATAAAGGAAAATAGACATGCAAATCTATACCTGCCAAGAATTTTGCTATAGCTACTTGATTCCTGCTCCTCCTTGCCTGGTTCCTCCTTCTTCTTTATTTCTTTCCTTTCTTAGTCCAATGCCAAAAATGCTCCAAGAAAATCTAAGTGTCCAAGAGTGAGGGAGAGAGAGAATAGAAAGAGAGCGATAAGTGGGAGTAAAGGATTGAGCCAAAAGGTTTCCAATTGATCCTCATAATCCTTTTTATCAATGAGGCATCTTTTTCTTCAATTTCTATTATTTTCCTTCAATTTCCTCCTCACATGCAACATGTGACGTTTCATCTCCCTTTTCTCATAATTTCCTTTATTTTCATAAATAAAATTCCAATTAATGCCTCATACCTTTCCAATGCCTTTTCCATTTCCTTTTCCAATTTCCTTTAGCCATATTAACCCCAATGAACACCCATTAGGATGTTCTTCCCACCATTCATCCTAGAATAAGTGTCCCATATAATGTGCCTCTTATTTTTAACTTTTATTACATGGAATTTTCACCAATTTTGCTACATAACCCCCCCCCCCCCCCCGTTGGGGGAACATCGTCCTCAGTTTTCAACGACACCTATAAACCAACTAACTACTAAAAACAAAACGTACTACCTATGGAGATTTACAACACAGATCATTGTAGTATTTACAATGACCACTACTAAAACATGAGAGACATATCATCTATTGGAGCTTTATAACACAACTCATTATGGTATTTACAATAACAACCACATTTTTTTCAACCAAAAAATAATCATCATGTATATGTATCTTTATAAATCCAACTCAATACAATATTTACAATAATACACTACAAGGAAAAGACCCTCTAGCGGATTTTTTTAAGGAACCCCTTATAAAAATAGCCCAAAATTTTGTTTGTAGTGGAGGTTACTAGAGAAGGTTGGTAGGTGGAGGTTTTTTTAGATTTTTTTTTTTTTCGGTGCGTTTCTCATCCTAAACTGCACCGTTGCATACAAAAAATTAGCACACCGAGAAATCGTGCGCTTGGTACAAACCCACTCAATGCGTCTCATTACTATAGCACACTGGTTCTCTACAAAGATTCAGCACGGGTGTGTCCTAAAACCCCACGCCAAAATTGAAACATCCTTGTGCAATTGTAAGAAACCGCCCGGTGTGCCTAGAAAAACCGCAACAAGAACATGGTTAAACAAAAAAAAAATTGTGGCCAAAAATCCACATTTTTCACTTTTCAGTGCTCTAGAGCTCTCAAGAAACGGTGCAAATTTACCTTATGTGCGGCACCCTGCCATCGGTGCTCCCAATGCTTGCACTGCTGTTGTCCATTTCCCACCATCTCCATTTTTAATTTTGCAAAATGGTGGGCAAATTTAGTTTTGCAAATTATACAGCCTATATGCCTCCTCGACAGCCAAATGCACAGGTATTTTACCTATTTTTACATAATTAAATATTTTAGTGGATTATTTTTCTAAAATAACTTAAAATTCACCTTATTTAAAAAAAATAAAAAATTTCCGCGCGGTGCTCTTGAGCTGTTCGACTACACCAATTCACAGTGATGCCTGTAAATTTACAGGCCGTATTGCGGCTGATGCTAATGGTATCCACACCTATTCCGGGGTGGTATTGAAACATCGCATTGTGCTTTTTTTAAATTAAAAAATTTGTGGTGAGGTTGGTCACCCAGTCGCACCATTGACCATTTCGAATTGCGGGAATGTGGTGCGTTAATGGAAATATCTGCCCTGGGACAGGTATTTTTGTTAGTGTAATTCCCTACCGAACTTGACATATTCAATGGTGCGGTCATGTAAAGGATCGCACCATTGACTATGTAATGATGTCAAGAGGGCAGTGCGCTTCCTAAACTATACACCCCGGGGCACATAGTTTGGTCAGTGCACCATCCTCTCGACACTGGTACATAGTTAATGGTGCAGTCTGTTATACCACCACATCGTTGACCTTGTAACAATGCCAAGAGTGCAGTGCACTAAAAATTTCCTAGTGCACTACCTCCAGTGTGCGACAAAAACAAATGCACTGTTACCGGTGCATGCCTATTTTGTGTGGTGCACCGAATATTTTTTGTTTTTGTTTTTTCAAACATATATATATATATATTCCTAAATACCTGTCTCATTTAATAATAAAAAATATTTGATATGTCAATCATTTAATGACATCAAAGGAGAGAAGAGAGGGAACATCAATAACAACAAGCCAACCAGCTAGTGGAAGGCATAAGATAGGGAGAGAGATATGTACCCTCACCCTATTATAGCAGCCACCCAGGCACTCCTAAGGGATATAGGCCTCCTCAAATTATATGAGGAGGCTACATCCCTAAAGGGCCATGGTGGGTTTTTGTGACAGCTTATCCAGAGGTGGAATGCCCACAGGCAGGCTTTCTGGGTTGGTCCTAACCAGTGGTACACGCCCACTGAGGAGGACATATTTACTCACCTATCAAGGAGAGGGGTGGATTTTCCCTCATTCCCAGAATTCCCCATTGGCTATGTAGCAGGGAGTTAGTTGGTGTACTCCCAAAGATACATTAGCACAGATATATTGTCTCCTGCAGATTTTCAGGTCTCCGGAGGTTAGTTACGTATTGCTTCATTTGGTGGAGAAGAGGCGAGGTGCCTCTCACTATTGATTTTGACTATTCCACAACATACCAGTGATGGGAAATGCATTATTTTTCCGCTTCTATTTTATGTTGATTCTTTATTACAGGTAGCATGACTTGTGAGGTGGTCTGCCATTTTTTTGCAGCAGTTTTGTACAGCTTTAGATAGATGTCGTGCTCAGGAACAAGGGAGGGTGAACTTCCCTTTTGCTTCAGAGTTATTTTGTTTATTTTTTGAGAGGTTTCCAGAGATGAGGCCTACTTTTGTTCGGTAGCCTCGTAAGCCAATGCTGCATGTACGAATGAATATGTGGGGACAGATGATTCCCAAGAGGGGCGAGTCAGAGTTTTCCATGAGGATATTGCGTGATGCATTGGAGTTGCTAGCCAGTGTTGATGAGAATCCCTTCATTCTGGTCCCCTGTCCATATGTTGGTTTTGATTGGCGAGGGTGTGACAACATCCTTTTCACAGATGATGAGCTGTCAGATGATAGAGGTAATATTACTATTTTCTTTAAATTTATTCTAACATGTTCTTTAACTTGTTTTTATTAAACTATTTAATGAAATTGTATAATTTTTGTTGTGTACTTATATATATTTTTCATACATTGGGTCATTTTATGGAAATAAGATGCCACTGCCACCAAATTATTGAGGTGTGGATCCTTCCTGATGATGATCAGGAGATGGAAGATGCCAAGGATCAGGCCGGTGCAGATAGACTTGGTCCTCATGTTGCGCAGGTTAATGCTGGTGTGAGGCATAGGCCTAAGACTAGATTTAGGATCGAGTTGGGCAACCAACTCTATGCACTACCTATGGAGGGGGGAGTGATGCCCGCCACTACGAGAGAGATATAGGTCGATGCTAGGCTGGTAGAGATGTGGAGAGGCATTCCACGTGACATGTTCACTCTGATGCGGCATGTTGTAGGAGCTACTAGCTTAGTGACATGGTTGATGAGGGTCCTTCGATGTAGGTGTGGTCAAGACACAGTACGTCGACAATCGAGTAGCGACACATCATATGATGATCAAGATCAGGGGAGTAATCTTCATTCACCTCGCGCCGCAGATGAGAAGCATGCAGCATCGACTAGTAGTCATGATCATGAGCAGGTCTGACCATCCACGTCTAGTTAGCCTTCTCAGCCTGTAGCATCCATCATTCATGATCATTAGCATGTTGGACCATCCATGTTGAGGCATCATGATCAGCATCCTACAACATCCAACAGTACTCATGATCATGAGCAGGCTGGACCATCCATGTCAAGTCATCATGAGCAGCCGACAGTTGATCCTGATCAGCATGATGCACCACCATATCAGTAAGCAGGTGATGATCGACATCTATCTGAGCTTGTCGAGGCTGCACCATTGACTGAGAAAGCCTCGACTAGTACTACTATTGATGATGTATCACCAGCTGATATTTGACATTTATATTATAGTTGTATATTTTTGACATTCTATATATATATATATATATATATATATATATATATATATATATATATATATATATATATATATAGATATATATATATATATATATATATGGTCCATGTATTTTTTGTTCATGTTACAGTTGTACTTAACTTACATGTTGGTGATCATCATGATGTGTATATTGTTAGGTCATGTTAGATATGTTCATTTAATGTGCAACTTGCAGATAGATGTGTATGTGATAGCTGTTATTTGACATGTGATATATATTTGATGTTTGTGTTGTGATGATGTTATACAATGCTTGTGTTTTGTTAGATGATCATGATGAGGATGATTAGATGATGTTAGCGATTTTGAATGTGTTTTTTAGTCGAATATGATGTTTGCATGATGGTTATCATGATCGTGATGTTTATTTAATTTAATATTAAATCATGATATTTATTAAATATTATGTTGTGATTGTAATTGAAAATTTAATTTTAATTGTATGCAAAATTGTATTTGTATTTGTAATTGTAATTTTAATTATAATTGTATGTAAAAATTTTGTAAATTTTAAATTGTAATTGTATGTAAAAATTTTGTAAAATTTTAATTGTAATTGTAATATTTAATTTATTTTGAAATGATTGTAATTGTAATTTTAATTGTAATTGTATATATGTAAAATTGTAAAATTGTAATTGTAATTGTATGTGAAATTGTAAAATTGTAATTGTAATTCTAATTATAATTGCATGTAAAATATTTGTAAAATTTTAATTGTATTACTGTGAAATATTGTAATTGTAAAATTGTAATTCTAATTGTAATTTTAATTTTAATTGTATTTGTTTGTAAAATATTTGTAAAAATTTAATCGTATTAATGTGAAAATTTTAATTGTAATTCTAATTGAAATTTTAATTGTGATTGTATATAAAATATTTGTAAAATTTTAATTGTATGAATGTGAAAATTTTAATTGCAATAATGTGAAATGATTTTATCAAAAAATTTAAATTTGTAAATTTGTAAAATTGTAAATAATTGTAAAATAATAAATCTAGAATAATATGAATTTTTGTAACATAATAAAGTTTAGAAAATAATGCAAATAAATTCATGTACTTTAGAATTATCATTATTTTATTATGATCTTTCATAAAAAAAAAAGAACTTTATATAGTATGTCATTTTTTTTTAGATCAACATAATTGCAAATTATCAAGTGAAATATTGATTTTAACATTTTTTTTTCCTGAATAAGTCTAATTCTATTAAGAAAAAATATGGTACATGGTGTGATTAAAAACAAGAGAGTCAAGAAGTGGGCCATCCAAAAATTATGAACTATCAACCTCGGTCCCAAAGAGAGAAAAAGGAAGAAGCAAAAAGATGAGAAGCATGACTAGAGTGCTTGAAGAAAAAAGCTGGATTCTACCCAGACTGGGCAAAAGCCTCCAAGAATTTTTTTTTTCCTTTCTTGTTGTTGACTTTAACCCATCTCGCGTGGTGTGGATGGGCCATAACCACTTGTAGACTGGTGTTAACTATGGGAGGAGTCTCCTTATCAGTATCAGAAGAGGAGGACTCATGAGTGCGTTTTTGAGAGAGCGTCATGTCTAGAGGATCCTCAGGTGCAGCAGAGGACAAGTCATTCACCTGTTGAGTATGTTCCATTTCTGCATCAATCTCTTCATCCTCTGAACTCGAAGATTCAGATTCTTCCGCAGGTGGCACACTATAAGGTATCCGTCTTTTGGATTTGGGTTTTGAAATGTTTTCCTTTTTTTTGGCAAGGAAGGTGGTGCAGGAGTTCTGAAGATGCCCTGTTTGGTGACAATGGCGACAGCAGAAAGCAGTATTCTCATAATATAGGATTTGTGTCCAAAAAAAATCACCTATATTGAGATTAATTTGGCTGGGCAAGCCTTTGCTTATTTCTATTTCCACACATACTCTGGCATATGTGTATAGTCCTTGGCACTCCCGTGAGTAATTTTCCTTCAAAAAGTGACCCAAGGCATTTCCTATTCCTCGATAGACAGAAATGTGCCATAGATGGGCTGGTAAATTGGGAAGCCTAACCCAAACAGGAGTCCTGATGATGACTGTTGTAGCTGGGTTGAAAGGGGGTGATGAATAGTCCCTCTTCTCCCCAAAACCATGGGCCTTCTGTAAAGGGTTGTTGATAATGCTTGTTGTGATCAAACAACACTATGAAGTAAACCTTTGAGCAGAAACAGACCTTGCAGTTGTGGGTCCAGTTGCCATAGATCCACTCAGAGAGATCCTTTGTGCGAGGCTAGAGTCCATTGAATCTGCAGATGATAGTGTTTTATGCTAATTTTTGTTGATGTTCTGCTAAATCTAGATGGGAAATATATATGGAGGGAACATTCTCTAGTTTATCAACTATAAAAGGCTTGGGGGCCTCATGGGTTTGGGTAGCTTTCTTAGGTTGTGCATGGACAACATCCTTGTAGGAGAAAGATGGAGTAGAGGGGGAATTTCCTGCTGCTCCTCCTCTCAAAAGAAGGGATATAATTAAAGAAGCATCTCTTTCAATGTTGTAAAAGGAGAGGGGAAAAGAGGCATCAAGTTGTTTACCTACATAGAGAAGTATTTGAAGAGCTGTGGGGATTCCTAGCTTGTGTTCAAGGGTGTGCAGTAGATTCTGAACTCTGTCCATTGGGCGAACCCAAAGCAACATGGATCTGCTTGAGAGAATAGAGATCTGGATTTGAAATGCAAGGGAGCGTTGTTCTAAGAGACCCTGACTTCCAGTATTCAAATCAGAGTCCATATTGATGATTCTTGCCTTATTTTTAGTGTATGTGGCCCAATCTATTTTCCTGATGGGTAGACCCTAGTGATATTTTTGGAGAGTCTCGATGCCGGATTCCTTCATATCCTAGAATGCATGTCTACCTGGGGACTGCTAGTGAGGAGGTTCCACCTTCAGTTTATGATTGGTGCTTAAGATCATATCCGTTGCTACATTGAGGGATGAAAAGTGGTTTTTGGTCAAAATATCTTCCAACTACGACCGAAACCCCGAAATGATGCTTTCAAGATGGGTCCCGAGTGGGGACAAAGATTCGTGGCTGGCCAGAGGAATGAGGGCAAGAGAAATGCCGCGAGTGGCCTCATCTGGAGTGGCGAGTGATTGAGAGGGACCTCCAGAGGGTCGGATCTCCTCTTGGCAAGTTTTGAGGAGCAGTGGCAGCTTGAGAGCTGTAAGGCCAAGTTGTTGCGGTGTGGATGGAGGAATGGAAGGTTCGGCTGCAGCTGAGAAAGATGTACCAGGAACCCTAACCATCAACATATTCGCTCCTAAGTCATATTGATTTTAACATTAACACAATGCAAATTACCAATTAATTCAAAATACATATTATAATGTTTCGAAAAAAAGAGTCTTATAAGTTATAAGGTAATTAAGTCCTCTTCTTTATAAAAACCCAACTTAAAAAGTATAAATATTGATGAAATAACACATGTACCATATCACTCTCGGTTCTCATGATCACCCTCATTATCTTCTAGCTCGTTTGGCATGATAACACTATTGTTCTCAAAAATATGTTTTGATCTAGGGTCATGTGTCAATACGAACCACCAATCCCTATCCAACACATCTGGGTAAGAAAAAACCTGGTTGCAGTGTTTGGGGAAAACATAGGGCTCCTTAGCTTCATCCCACATCTTTCTAGAGTTGATACATATCAGCCTACTATTGCAATATTCCTTTACATTATTCTAATCAAAGGTGTCCCACCACTTGCACCTAAAAATAACACATTGGAAAGAATAGAATTCCACTTCAATTATCTCTTGTATCTTTCTGACATAACCTAATGTCCCTCATACTAGGTTTTGATCACGGTGGCTAGATTGACTAGATTGATCAAACTCAACTTCCACTCCAAGGTCTTGTTTCATGTGTCCATCATCGACATTTTCTGTGTGAAAATGGTGTCCATATGCCCACATAGATGGGAACAAATGCACCTATAAAAAAGTTAAAAAATCATAGATGTGTCTTCCAATATCCCAACAGTTAAGATATGAAATATAGATGTAATTACATTTGAAATTTGTATTATTAAGTTTCAAATGTACATATAAATTAAATATATTATTACCAATTTGGTGCACCCAATTCCTATGTTTAGCACATCCTCTTCAGCACGCGGGTAACAACCGGTCGCACTGTATTTTCTCTCTGACTTGGTCAACAACCCAATTGGTGGGGCATATTTTTGGCATATTTTCTTTTAAATGATCAGGATAAGGCACAATTATACCATTCAAACATCTAAATTATTTCCTGTCACTATCCCATTTCATCCTCTTTTGTTCGTACAGTGCGACCCATGGTTGTGTTGCTTCAGAATTGTAAAGAACGAATTTATTAATTGCTTCAATTTATGCATTCGCTGATGAAATCAAAGCGACATTATATAGTTCATAGAGATCAAAATATACATTATATCGAAGTTCAACATGAATATTTACTTTTTTAAAATTTGAAAATTATAAGTCGCTTACTCTTTATCAAGCGTTTTTTTTCCATTTATTTGGAGTAGCTCCCCTTCTCTTTTGTCTTCATCCCTTTCATTGTCCCAAATCACCACACCTGGTCTGTTTTCGATCCGATTGATGTACTCACTAGCATAATAGAAAGACTAATACGATATGTGCCCCTCTATCATAAACCCCTTGGGGTTTTCCCTTTGTCGAACAAAACCTTTCAACTTCTTCATGTACTTGTCTAAGAAGAACATCCAACAACAAGAAACCACCCCAACTAATTCAACCTCATCTACTAGGTGGATTAGAAGATGAACCTGCAAGTCCATGAAACTTGTTGGCAGTTCCTTCTCAAACATATAAACAATCTCAACTATCCATTGATGTCACCGTGGAATTCTAGCCACATGAATCTCCTTTGACATGATCCAACATACAAACATAGATAATTTAGATATGGCACGTCCTAGGTCATGGGGGAATTCATGTTTCACACACCCACACATGAAAAAAGTAGAATGACATTACAAAGTTATAAACACGTTCAATAATATACAAAATTAGTTATGTTTTATGATCCCTGCATGGGATAAAATTTATTAATATAACAAATAATAAAATCATTATTTTGACATTGTACATACTCTTAGAAGATTCAAATGGTCATCCACGGTGAAGCAGTGTCATAGTGAAGACCCGTATGAAGATGGAACCCTCACACCCATTATAACTTACTTTTCCAAATAAATATTTTATATTTTTTTAAATCCATGGGACATCACCTTCTTTTAAATACCACGAATTAGAGGGACTAGTGCTGGCCTCTGATCCTGTACTTTCTAATCATCTTGGCCAATGTTCCTTTTTAGTTTTTGAAGTAATAATATCTTTCCTAACAGCCAATGTGTCACTTTTTTTCGATGATATGTGCCTCCATAAAGAAGATGAAACATTTTTAAATATATGCATGGGATATAATAAGTAGCTAATCTTAAGATGCTCCCAATATGGGAGGTTATAAAATATAGATTTCCTTTTCATCCCAATGGGAAATTTCTCAACATAGGTGTCCAAGAATTCTGGATCATCGAACATATGCTCCCCATTTGAATCGAACATTTCTATGAACTCCTTATCCTTCTCTCTCTCATATGCTCTAAGCCATTCAAATGGTGTTGTTATTGGAGGCATTTGGGTTCTCTCTCGTTTACCATTGAAACTGGATGTTTCTCTTTTGTAATGGTGTTCTTTTGGGAGGAATACCCTGGAGTAGTCATACACTTTCTTTCATAGGTCATTGGACCATCTAGATTTCAAAGAAGGTCCACAACATTTACACCCAAAATACCGTTTTGTTACAAGACCTACGAGATTATTGTATACAATTTATATGCATGGCACGTTAAATAATATCACGAGGATTATAATAATTACAATGAATTAAATAACAAATATATGAAATAATATCATTACGTATATAAAAAAATCAATAAACATGTAATTTACCAGAGAAAACTCCTAAGCCTAGATAATCATGTGTTGTTTAAGCACATAGGCCATACAACATAAAAATCCTATCTGTTGCAATGGGTCTTGATACATCATATACATTTATCCCATCCCATAATTCCTTCAATTCATCTACCAGTGGTTGTAAGTAGACATCCATATTATTCACTTGTCTTCTACCAGGTACTATGAGAGCCAACATAAGATGTTCATTCTTCACGGAAAACCATGGAGGGGATGTTGTTATTGATCGCTACTACAGGCCAAACATAATAGTTGGTGTTCTGGAGGGAATATGGGTTGACACCATCGATGGCTATGCTGAGTCGTAGACTTCGTACTTCGTCCTTGAATTTTTTGGGCCATGTATCCTCTATATGCTTCATGGCTATTGAATCAGTTGGGATTTGCATAACTCCCAACTCACTTCTGTGCTAGGCATGCCATCCCTGCAACATAGCTAATTATTTGCAACAAAAAAGCCTTTGAATCCTTGGGATTATAAGCATGTGCCTCAATATCTTAAAAGGAGGACCATGTGATTTATCATTCTTTTTTTATTTATCCTACCTGTCATGCCCACATTTCGGCCATATCTCTTTGTTTGTATATTCTCCTCTATATAGAATACAATTATTTGGACATGCATGGTATGATATGTACTCAAGACCCAACATTTTCAACAATTTATTTGCCTCTTCGCAGCTACCGGGCAAGACATTATCACTTGGAAGAACCTTATCTTTGAATAACTTGTAGTTGTTGATCATGGAAAATATTAAATGTACATTAATTCCCATATAATTGTTAACGTTCATAAAATTGGCCATTTTTAATGTTCATTGTGTGATTATATTTCTCAAAATTATATAAGAGAAGAATTTATGGTAACTTACCTCAAAATTTCCGAGAAACATACATTTGACAAGCCAAAATTTTCTTTCAATTTGTATAGTAACATCATTGTCCCCAACTGGGTAGACTTTGACAAACCACCAGGTCCAAATTTAAGGCTTTCGAAAAGGGTGGTGGAAGGAAATTTAAGGCTTTCAAAAAGGGTGTCAGCAATATGAGCATCATCCCCTAATTGATCATCGTTTTGGAATGCATCTAACAACATTCTCTCCATGGAAGTCGTATCCCTTAAGTAATCATCCATACCAACCTCTATTTGATTGCCTCCATTGCCAGCTTGTGAAGAACTACTATTGTTGTAGTCATTCCTAATTGGTGAATCTGGACATAGTGGGAATTGAATCGGTGGTTGATTCAACCATTCTTGGTATCATTCCTCTGCAATTTTTTCTCTTAATTCAGCCTTCTCTCGATTTTACATCGTCGTGGGGTGCAACAGAAGATGGTAGGTAGGTGACTCATCATCACTAGAATCCTAATAATTTCAAAAAATATATTTGAACATGATTAGTACAAAATATATGATATCAATTAGTAAGAGCATTGACAATGCATGAGTAATTGGTTTGAATTTGAAATAATTACATTAATATACCAAAAAATTATTGTTACCATCATTGTCTCGGGATTGTGGCTAGAAGATGCAATATTGTTACAATTGGCAAGGTGAAGCGGTTGTCCATTTTCATCTACCAAATGCGCCTTGTGGTATGCTGCTCCTGATATTAGCTTTCGAAGTTTTGGAGATGTTTGAATATTTTATGCATCTGAACTCGATTATGAATCTGCATGAACCTACAAATTTATATACATTATAAATTTTATTGAGCTGATTTACATGGATAAAAAACATAAATTCAATTAGATATTGAAAATATAAATAAAATATGAAGTAAATATTATGTCTCGAGATGAAGAGGGAGTGTTATCAGAAAATTTCACTTGATTGGCTACTGATCAGACAACTCTATGTAACTGTTTCAAACCAGCTTTTGACTGAAGCTTAGCCTCTTTAGTATGAGAGGGTTCTCTCAAAGGAGTTTATGATATTAGATAATAATAGGTTTAGATGGCTAACTCTATTCGAAAAGTAACTTGATATTTTTGTACGTAGGTTGAAAAGAATGTAGGCTTGCGACCATTAGGCTTATGTAGTCAAAAAATCAATAGATTCAGTGGTAAGGTTTCTTGACGTGGAAGCTGAGGTAGATAAGATTTTTTAACAAAGGAAAATCACACATAGAACATAGGGAAACACAGTCATTTCATCAATAAAGGAAGTCAGAGCATACCCATATGAATTCTGAGTAATAAAGATGAAACCTATTGCAAGTAGTACACATAAAGATATAGATAAGAAAGGCATTAAAAACTCCATGAGAATCTCAAGTCTGTCAAGAAGAAGTCCTTTGTATTACTGATATCATTCAAATTACATAAAGCAGCAATATGGTGCAAGAAATCTCCAACCCTTTACAACTTCGATAATTTTCCTTTAAATAAACCTTCTTAAAACATGGATGATCTACCTCTTGGCTAGATTCATTGAACTCTTCCTATGACACCTTACATAATTGAAAAAAAAAATATTTTAATCAGAAAATGACAGGTACATTCTAAAGAAGACATTTTCCTAATAGGACTCAAACTCCTATTTATTACATCAGTCTACCTTATATTTAAAACAGTTACATATGAGTGACAACTAAGCCTCACACGTTCGAATAGGCTATGACATAGCTCATCACTACTTGACATACTAAATATCCTCCTAAACATATGGAACCAAACCATATTTTTCAGGAAAACAGGACACTATCTTCAATGAAAGCTTCAATTGATGAGCTCTCTCCATTGCATGGTCTTCAAGTCATAGATGTTTGGTGGCAAGGTCCCTTGACCTGTTGGATGTGTACACCTATCCAGAACTACTTTTAAACTACTTAGAAACCTTCAAAAATAGCTCGCTACGAAAATATGGTAGTTTTGTAGCGTGCTTTCATATCGTCCAAAAAATGGCTTTTGTACACAAAATTTCTGCTTCTTTGTTTTTCCATGGTGTCCATCATGACATGAAACATCATCAGTACCATTTTCCCTCCTTGAAAGTTGCAAAAATTGGTTTTAGAAGCAAAAATATAGCTATAGAAATTTTCATAGCGTTTTCCTGGCTTTAAGCCTAGGAAATGTTATGAAACTGTGAAAAACTGTGAAATTTCTAGATTTTGACCCTGTCTCAAAAAAATAACCTCCAGCTGTAGAAAATTGGTCTTCAACATGCCATTAACCTCTCAAAACATAATCAAACTCAACTTAAGAGCCTCAAGGTGTTTCCTCTTCCTTAATGATAAGTTGAGCTATGGGCTCCTCAACTACAGTCATCTTTAAACCCTTCTTCTCCAGCTCCTCATGGATCAATTATAACTGCTCTTGGAGGTCTTTAACTTGGTTCTTTAGTTTTATGTTCCTATATTTCAAGTGCAGCTTCATTCTTCTGATATGATTCACCTCTCCTCTCAATGGTTGAGTCCATTTGATTAATTGTTGTGTTTATCTAAGGTCTTTGACACACTATTAACCTGCTCTTTTTAAACTTCTTTCATTTTCTCAAACTGCACCTTCTAAACATTATGTTTCCTTACCTCTTTCTTCAAGACTACTATTTCATGATTTTCTAACTTCAACTACTCCTTAAGGACCTCAATCTCTATTTTTTCATTGATTTTCTCCTTTCCTTTCTTTTGCTTGATGACTGGATCTTCTTTTGCAGGTGATGAGAGGTCAATGATACTTGGTGGTGGTTGGACAATTTTAGTGACCTTAGGAGCTTCTTTACTTCTTTCCAAGACCTTTTTGGAATGCCTTGTCATTGGCTTCCTAACATGAAAAATTAAACCTGCATCCTCGCCTTCAAATTCTAACTTCTTAGCTAATTTGGCTTTCTTGAGTTTCTTTCCTCCCTCATATATATCTTCAGCTTGGACTATGGGGGTTTCCTTAATGTCAATAACATGTAAAATTTCTTCTAAATTTCTCTTAGCCACTGTTTGGCTTCTTTTAATCCAATTGCTGACATGTTTACTCACAGTTGGCTCTTGTTTTCCAGGTTTTCTCACACTTGGATTTTGTTTTGCAGGTGAAACAGTAGGTGTATCAACTTTCTACAATGGCTCTGTTTCCATGATTACTGGTTCACTTTTCTCTTCTACTAAAGGCTCATTTTCCTCTGCCACTGAAGGTGATGCTATACCTCTAGGTTTAGGAGTTCTTTTAGGAGTGATGGCATCTACTTCAAAATCACTGACAAATAGAAAAGAAGACCAGTCTCTGCCTAATCTTGTTAATTCCTCTAAAACCAAAAACTTGATTAAACCATGATGAAAGAGTGAGGTTTCATTTCCTTCAGATTTTTCTTGAACTTTATCTCCCATTTTTGCTAAGCTTCTGTAGAAGTAAAAAGGTAGATCAAGAGATTTCTTACTAACAAGAGAAGCCTGAAGTGGTAAGAGTAAACCATATGATACCTCCCTTCACAAGTAAAATACTTCTGAATGATAAGAAATAGCTTTGAGAAGTTGTCTTTCATGTAGCTCCTTGGAATGGAATTTTTAAGGTCAATCTCACTATGCTCTGACTTGATAAATTTCTTAAAGTCCTACGTGGTGAATTTGAAACCTTTGAACCATTGTTCTCATCCTCTTGGAATTCTTGTTGTTGATGCTATAGTCTCTGGTGTTATAGTGAGGTTTAGCATTCCCACCTTTGTATATGTCCCATTGAAATTGATGGAAAACTCCTTAGAAACCTGCACATGGAATCCTTGCAATCTTTGGCAAAACTGTAAACACCCTATTCTTCTGAAAACTTCTAAGGCAGTTGGGTCTTCATTCAGCAAATTCATGTCTGATGGCTCATATTTGATATAGTGGCCTCCTTTGTTGGTCTTCCTCTTTGCAGCCATGGTGCCTTTATATCTTTTCTGCCTGCCTTGATTAATGTCACCTGCAATTGCTTGAAAATGCTAGGAACTAGCTTGGCTTGGTGAAACAGCTCTCCAGAGCTCAATAACATGCAAAAGATGAAGCGAGGAATGACAAAGTCTCAATTAGGAAATATTTTAAAGTTTCGATGATAACCAAGTAATGACAAATGAACTCTATGACCATACCTTTGAAAAATGAACTCCTAAGACTATGTCAAATGATGTTTCAATTTTTCTGAGTGATAACAAGGAGAACTATGTGATGGACTTTGAGAAATATTATGGAACGAATTGGATTTTCAAGAATTGTCCATTCGATATAATTATAATATTTTCTCCCTGCATTTGAGCAAAATCAACAATAAATTTTGGTGTACACACCTAAAATTAATTTCGGTTCCTTAAAAATGGACTTATTGTTATCGGTGCTAATGTACAGTTAGCCACACTAGTGTGTTTTAGTCACTGCACACCGGTGTTGTGTTATTAATTGACCCACTGGTGCAGTTTTATTAATTCACGCACCGGTGACAAAAAGCCGCAAAT
The DNA here is from genome assembly GCA_034641835.2 of Pinus albicaulis. Classification (NCBI taxonomy): domain Eukaryota; kingdom Viridiplantae; phylum Streptophyta; class Pinopsida; order Pinales; family Pinaceae; genus Pinus; species Pinus albicaulis. The sequence goes on from CM076578.1 coordinate 677,792,413, forward strand.
AAAAAAAGCACATCTTTATTTTTTTAAAGTGAAAAAAAAGTGGTAAATTGAAAAATGGGTGAAAAAATATTTTCAAAAATCTATTTTCATAAAAAAATTCTTTAAATAATAAACACTTTTCATTATTTCACTATTTTTTCAAAAACAATTCAGCCAGATATTTGCACAAGACATACATGGAGCAAGAGAGCACGAGAGCACTATGGAGTAGCAAAATACTTTCGAATTGAACTATTCAAACAATAAGAATTCCAAACCTCTCGTGATTCAAGCCTTGTAGCATAGAATTTCAAATGATCTCGTGATTAAATTTTGTTGTTTTATTACATTTTTTGCAGTATTTTTACGTAGTAAGTAAAAATTTTAAATTTACAGTTCATTTTCAGAAATAATAATAATAATAAATAAAAAATAAAAAATCCATTTTACCCTAAACCCTTATTTCTTTTTGTTTCTACCCTTGCTTCTTCATATTCCTATGATTTCAGAATTAGGGCTTTTCATTTTAGATTTATAGGGTTTGTATTTCTATATATATAGGCCTATGACATCTAACCCACGTGATGACTTGCATAGTCGGAGCCCAATCCATGTTGGCCTTTGCGTGAATTTTTTAAAAACTGAGTTTTTTAATTGGTGCGACTTGCGTAATCTAGCGCACCACTGTGTTGTCTTATCACAATGCACCGCACACGTACTATTTGATAAAAAATTAAAAATCAATTTTTTTAATCCGTGCGCCAAATGTAAAATAGGGAACCGGTGCGCTATTTAATTATAGTGCACCATGCACATACTATTTGGAAAAAAAAAAAATTTATTTTATGTGGCATCAATTTTTTATTTAATGCACTGGGTCTCCTTGCTGACAAAGAGCATCATACGGTGGTCCCCTATTTGCGCAGGTCCTTTATAAGAATAGGCCGCACCGCCCCCTCTACGACACCATATGCTACAAAAACTAACACTAGAGGATTTTTATTAATTTGTCTCTATTAATCGGTACGTTAGTTAACATATAACGCGTTAACATATAACGCACCAGCGCTCCTTGTTGACATAGAGCATTGTACAGTATTTTATACTATTTTGACGGTGCGTACAACATTAGAAGCACACTGGTTTCTTGATATATTTTTTTTTACCTGAAAATTTGATGATTTGTTTATAAAATATATTAATGAATGATATGGTATAGGTTTCATATTGATAAAGAAATGGATGACAAGAGATCAAGTAACAAAAATATTGATAGAACATCAAGAAAAGCAAAAAAGGCAAGTTCTTTGTAAATTATTTACAAAAAATATTATTTTTGAACTATATGTAAGTTTAACTAATATGTATTTTTTACTTTGTATCATTCAGAGCCACAAAATACCGAAGCTTGATAACATTATTTCTGATCTAGGACTAGAAGAGCATAAAATCTTGATGGAAAAATTGCAAAAGGATGAATCAGGTGAATGAAAAAATACTATCGATCCAATATGAGTTTTTTTTCTTAATTTTCATTAATAATATACGTAAAATTATTAGATAAAAAGTTTCAAACAATCTATTAATTCACATATGTTTAATGTTCTACAGGGACCAACAACTCAGAAAAGAAATGTTGTTTTAAGAAAAGAAAAAAAAAACATGGAAATGAAAACGGATTGCTCCTTAGCTCATCTAGAGTGGTGCTGGAGGTTAACGAAAGGGGGGAATTTTTTTACAAAAGTTTGAGGGATCTAGTGGAATGAATGTATAGACGTTCTTTCCACTTATAATACAAAAATCAATCCAATGATTCCAAGAACCAAATTTTATCTAAACTACAAGAAGAGTTTCCAGAGAATTGGTCAGTGAGACATGTCAGACTTTTAATAGCAAAATCGTACAACAATAAAAAATAAGTAATGAAAAAGTAATATTCCTTTAAATTATTTTCTAGAATTATTTATAAATATCATTTATAAATATAACTTTTGTTATATTTAATTTTCATATATCAATATAAAAATTAAATAGTTTATTTTAATGTTACATTTTCAGGAAGATTATGAAAATCTCAAAATATGAACGAGCTGATATCAGAAATATGCCAGTAGGAATGTCCAAAAAGGTGTACATGGAGATGGTCAAAGAAATGGACAAAATTGCATCCCTGGAGGATCCATCTCAACAACAACGTGATTTGAATGTAATATGTAATCATTGAATTTTTTGATTAGGTACAATAAATAAACACTTTAGCATTAAATATTAATTTTCAAGTATTTTCTCATAGAAAAAAAGAAAATGGAACCCATTCAGCACATAAAACAGGACGACAAGGAAGAAAAGGGTTGATATCTAAGTTTGTGAGTAATTGTTACTTCCTTATAACAACTTAACTAGATTTCATTTTTATATATTTCAAATTGTTTTACAAAAATCATCACTGAATGTCTTCAAATATGTGCTAACATACGAAGAAGAACCATCAGACAAATTGATTACCATTGGGTTAAATATGGGTTGTGTGTATATGTTGCCATCTCAAAAATTAATTGTGGAATTTGTAAGCATCTATCGATCTTGTTTTACTTAGCTCCGTCTATAATTAATAGAACAAAAAATATTTTATATTAAATATATGATTTTTTATGGGGTATAAAACTTGCAGGAAACAAAGTATGGAACTGCGCCAATAGATGAAATCTTGAAACATGGCATGAGATTTGGTTTTGAAAGAATGTCTATAGTTCATGAGTCAATTGTTTTTATGATACGTCATTTATTTTCGATTTATATTGATGTATATTATTTAATATCGAAATTTTCATTATTCTCACCATTGTATATACACTCATTACAGTTTATTTTTATGTTTGTAGATGGAAGGTGAAGAAGAAGAAAACAATCAACACTATGAAAAAAACATTCCTCAAAATAACCCAAGTCATGGAAGTAACTCAAGCAGTGACATCATTTCAAGCAAAGAATGATGATCATTATGTTTGGATATCAATGCAAGGCGTTGGATTTTTTGAAATATTTGTCTATGAAATCAGACATTTTGTTTAATGAAATGGACATAGTGTCCCAATTGAAAGACAAAGGGATACTAATAGCTATCCCATTTTGTATGAGAAATATTGTCTTATATATATATTAAAATATGTTTTAATTTATTCTATTGTGTTCTCCATTTTCGCTGTGAAATGTAACACCACTCATTAAATTTGTGGATGATTAAATATTATAATGAAGAGATGTGAAATCTGATGATATGATATAACAAATTAATCCAAACATCACATTCAAATACACTAATAAAAATTTAATTGATATGAATACTGTTAACATACGTGTCATCTTTTGATGAATAATGAATTTTAAAAAATCACAATAATTATGATATGATATAAAAAATTAATCCAAACATCAGATTCCAATGCACTAATAAGAATTTAATTTACGAGCATGTTCTAAATTATTAGTTAGTTGGGCTGCTAGTCATTCTGTATATATGTAATAACGCTTTAGCAATATCTACATAATATAGAAATCTTTTTTTCTCTACCTAAAACTGACCTTTCGTATTTGGAGATCTTCCTCAATTTCATCTCATGCTTATATGTGTCAACTTTTGATGAATAATGAATTTTAAAAATTCACAATAATTTCACTGTCACAGGTCGATGTTTCTAAAAAATAAAAAATTAACACTAGTGCGTTTGTATGATAAAGCACATTGGTGCATTTCTACGACCTATGGGCACCACACAAATACCAATACCACTTATAACTCTCGGTGCATTTGTGCGATACTATGCATCGGTGCGTTTATGTGAGGCTGATCACCGGTGCATTTGTACGACCTATGGGAACCGCACAAATACAAATAAGAATTAGAAAAATTGGTGTGTTTGTGTGATATTGCGCACCGACGCATTTCTGTAATACTACGAACCGGTGTGTTAATACGACCTATGGGCACCGCACAAATCCCAATACCAATTAGAACGGCCCAGTGTGTTGTATCACCTACAGTGCGCTTGGTGTGGTTTTAGACCTTTACGGTCTAGTGCATGCACCTTCGACCGCCCCCGGGCTGACTGTCTAGATGATATGCACCAAGACGTTTACTCTAAAATGCACTGGTGCATGGACACCTAAATAGAAAACCCATGAGAAAAACATCCGTAATAACCTCTGGCCACCCAATTTTTTTATTCGTGTTGAAATTCCATTAGAAGCTTTGCCAAAACCTTCATTACCGAAAATGAATGTTGCAGACAATGTTTTTTTGACAATTTTGGCCAATTTTATAACACTAAAAACCTCCATTATAACCACCTCTAGGGGGTATTTTCCTTGTAGTGATATACAGATATACACATTTACACATTTTCTCAACCAACAAATAGAAACATATGATGCCTTTATCAGCAACGAGGGAATCCATCGGCTCACACCTCCACCCTCAAAGTAATACCAGGATTATCCTCCTTCCAGGAAGTCTAGAATCCACTTCTAAAGACAAAGTATGCATCCAATGTCTAGTGCTACAATCCCGCACTATTGTACCCTTAGTGAAACTTTATTGATTCGTTTTTCTAGGGCACACACCAAATGTGCATCTGATTCCACATGGAAATCCTAATGACCAAACTAAATCCATCCTCGACCTTTCCTTCTCTGCTACAAATTCCCTCGGGAGTCACCCCCTTTCGTGCAGTCACACACCTTCCAAGTTCCACTGGCACCCCCATCTCGAGAATTCCATCCCTTGGAAAGGATTCCTCACATCATAAGATACAAAAACTAAGGAATGTATCTACCTAAAATCCATCATACCGGTCATAGCATGCTCATGTAAATCAATGGACATTATTGGGTACTAGTGTCCCGCAATGACCCTTCTCCTAAAGTGCTTTACCAACATACTACTACATGCTGCAATTCCATTTTTTTTTCTTCTAATGCTTCCAATTAGTTTGAACCACCCAAATAAGAATATGTGTGCTTTCCTATACCAAGAACATAATTCCCATTAGACTCAAAACAAATTGAAATAAACTCAAATCATACCTCATTAGTAGCTCATCAACAAGGTACAATTGCAATCCTGTTTACTTCATGTCACAACAAGTCAAACTGGTTTTTTGATCAATCATCATGTATAAACATATCACATCCAGTTAGCTCAAAAATCAACCATCATGAATCAAAATCATATATTACATGTAACCATCAATAAACCAAAGTCATAAATCACATGTAATCATCATGTTTTGGAATCAGAGATCCCATGCATAATAAAAAAGAAGTAAAATACTAATACTTATCCTTCATCAGTCCTTACTTCCACCTTCATTCTTTTCTACACACACCTGATCGGTTACCACACGTAGAAAGCACCCAGTTCCCTTGCTTCTCTTCGAATACATACACATATACATAGTGTACAAAATGTACATCCACACAAGTCGTACAACACCACACAATGCTTACACCTGCACCGACATATGACACATACACCTACACTTGATGTAAAATACAACACAATACATATGCCTACATCAGAATACAACACATACACCCACATCTGGTGTGCAACACAACACAATACATATACATAAATAGAGAAACACACAACGAATACACATGTCGCAATACCAAGAATACACCATGAAAATACATAATACCACATGGCTTCAACATAACATGTATGACATGCACATGATATCACATGTCTACAAGTACCATATGCACAACATGCACACAGTGCCATTTTTACACAACACTACCTGCACAACATGTGCACAACATCACATGTACACAACACCACTTGCACAATGTTTACACAACACCAAATGTACACTGCACCACCTTTACAATGTGTACACAATACCACATGTACACAACAAAACATGCACAACATGTACACAACACCACATGTACACAGCACCACATGCACGACATATACACGACAACACCTGTTCACAACACCATATGTACAACATGTACACAATATCACATGCATGCATTACCGCATGTACAATCATGCAAACAACACCATATGTACATAGCACCATATGTACAACATGCACACAACACCATATGTACATATCACTGCATATACAACATGTACATAGCACCATACATACACAAAAAAACATATCCAACATGCCCACAACGCCATATGCACACAACAGTGGATATACAACATGCACACGGTACAATATGTACAAAACAATGCATATCCCAAATGTAGATAGCACCATCTATATGTAGCACTGCATATGCAATATACACACAACACTATATGTACAACATGCATACAACACAATACTACATATGGTACATGTACACATCACCATAGGTCCAATAACTAAATATACAACAAGCACAACATATAAAAAATAGTAGTACTGAACATCCATAAACCACATACTAACCCCACAAACAACCTTGCTTCTATTTCATTTCCACTACCCATGCGTATCCTAGCATGTCACAGATTATGTTTTCCTCATTCCACTAATTTATCTCTTAGCATTACCTTTCCAAAACATAGGCACAGTATAAACACATAATATCAACTCATATCCACATGATACCGACCTCATAAATTTTTCAAGGCTACTCTTCCTGCTTGATTCCTCATAAGACCAAGAACCCTTCATGCCATTCACCTGCATAAGAAATCATTCCTCCACAAGAATGATCCTTGAAAACCCTTTGATACAGTGACAAAGATACATACATACATGCACACACACACACACACACACACACACACATATATATAATTGTTAGCATAAAATAATCATGATCTTGTCAGAAAACGACACATATACACACATATATACATTTAAACATTAGCATTAAACAATCATGATCCATGATGACCTTTCATACACAACATACATATATACATACATATATTCATACATAAACATCAACATAAATCAATCATGATTCCTTTAGAAAATGACATAACTATATTCATATATACATACATATATACACATTAGCATAATCATGATCACAACATAATTACTAGATATCATAAGGTCTAGTTTAAGAGAACTCCCTTTATGCATGCATAGTATGCACAACATAATTACCACATATCATAAGTTCTAGTTTAAGATAACTCCCTTTATGCATGCATATTATGAACAACATTGAGAACAAAAATTCCCAACATAGAAAAGGCATCTAACACCTTAGATCCATTCACTTTACCTTTTGTGTTTCCCTTCTAATGTATGTACCACCACTGTCCATTTACCACAATGGACCCAACTAGTCCAGTTGAATGTCATATTCTTACCTTCTGTTGCGCTTACTCATGGACCAAGCTTCATGTGAGTCTTGCATCACCTATTGGGTACCACACAACTCTCCCTGAGCTCCATTAACTTTCCTCTTTCACAACCAATTCTCAATAATATTAATGCATAAAATTCAAGAGCCAAAAACAACAAGAAGAAAAACTATGAAAACCAATAAATATACGACACCATTAACAAATCACAAATATCGAAAGTATAAAACTAGTAACAAACACTATGACTCATCCCCATGGGTTCCCAATTCTTCCAATGGAAATCTCAACCTCATCCTTCTCCAATATTTCATGGAAGTCTCCTTTCCATGCAATTATTTGCATTATAATTTCATAACCACATAACTATGAGCTCATAAATAAATATAACAATACACCAAATATCTTACCTTGTTATGCCAAACATGCTTCCTTGATACCGAACACACATGTGCCCACATGTTACAAAGCTCAAGACAACATATCTATCAATTTTAAACAAACCTTTACCAAGACTAACGACCATTTAATAATCAACAATCAACTCACATTCATCGGTCATAATACATAATTCTACACACCTACTTACACCAAGTACATATAAGTTTCGTCACATATTCCATTAGTACAACCATCTTAAACCAAATCATTTCTTCATGCAATCTTATAAATAGATACTTATATCATGCAACTAATTAAACATTCAAACATTCATCTACATAGTAGATGTAAGAAATACTCAAACAACAAATAGACGACATAATCAAATAGTCAAGCACCAACTATATGACATAAGAAACCTCATACCTTATCAGTCCTCAGGAGGTCATCTTGTCTACATAGTCAATCTAGATTAGCAAATATAAGTTCAGCAACGTATCAACCCAATCATAAATAATGTCATGATATCCTTAAAAATATCTAGCTAATATTTTCAAACCCTAAACTCATAAACAATTGGCATTCATGCATACAATCACATATGCACAAATTACCTAGACATAATACAACACACTATCATAATTAGGTCGACTCATGCCCTAACTTCATAACCCTAACCATCAAGTCACTAGTATGTAACAACAACAAGTTGTATATCATGCTCATCAAAAAAAATGTAACATCATCATCAATCTAACTATCATCACACAACAACAACAATTTAACCCATAACATGCTCATCAACAACATAGAAGTTAGCTAACATACAAACAAACAATAGCAATGCATACCACCACAAGTTTCCATTGTTCATGAATATCTGACACATTTACATACAACTACACTAATCAATTGGAGCCTATAGTGTATGTAACCATAACATCAATAGAATGAAAGGAATAATCATAACCATAATTCATATATAACAATCCTTAACCTACATACCTACATGCCCAACATCCAAACCCGTATGATGACATGCTCTTGCCACAAGGTCCAATGATGCAACTCCACTTTCATGGTCTGCATCTCCTACTCTATCTCATCCAACACATTAGAATCATAACATACCAATATCATCATGAATATTTAATTTCATACAATCACATCATGCACAACAAATCCCCAATAAAACCAATGAAAACTTGACCATATGCACCCACTCGACATTTATAACCAATCATGAACGACCAATGCATGTTCAACATAAGACATCACACAAGAAATCATACACAAACATAACATCGAAGCATGACAAATATGCAACCCTAACATAAGAAAGAACAATGTACGATATGTAACAATATGTAATCAAGTGTTCACAAACAATACACAAGCATGAGCAACACATAAATCAATCGTACACTCATGAAAACATTGTGACAACAACACCATCAACACTTCAGGACAGATACACCATTTCCACCATGGTAAACACAACATGGTTGTAATAAGCACATAGACCACAAGCATACTAAAAACATATGAAACCAACATAAATGCATGATCAACACACTTCCCATCCAAATCTCCGAGGGTTGAACCATGCTCTCATACCACTCGTAACACCCTTCCCACATCTACCCAAGTAATCGACCAACTCGGGGGTAAACATGTGTCGAGAGGCTACTATAATGAGATTCAATCCCGTGACCTTAAGGTAGTGGAACTCGATGGAAACAACATACATACCTCGTATAACAAAAAAAAAACAACACCCGTAGGAGGTAACCCAAAATTTTAGACCTCTACCCTGGGTCACACCGAAATTTTGAACTCTTTGAGCCATAGTCACAGTACAGGCTCGCATGCCAAGATCCAAGGCCCCAACATCGATTTCTCGTGTTAGCCCCGAGATTTGCCCTTTTTCGTGCCCATAAACTAGTTCTTTGCCCAAAAGTTCATGAAAAGTTCAAGGATGATAAATAACAACCCGAAAATGATACGAAAGCAATCACATCAATAAGAACCTATCCGGGACCTCCTAGCCATGACAATAATTTTCTTTAAACATGTCACAAACATTGAAACTACAAGTGTAAACAACATATATGAGCATAGGGGTTCCATACTTCTATCTAAGAATCACTAAGAAGAATTTTCCCTTACATCATTAGCTCCAATACAATATATTTGACCATAGATACATTGTGCATTCATTTAAAAATAAAAAAATGGAGAGAACCATATATCACCATCGTCAAAATACATGCTTATAACCAACATAATAACAACAAAAATATCATGGATACAACAACAATAAAACCTACATATAAACTAGTGCATTTATACATAGAATACCAAAGGAATGAGCCCTTCATTAATGCATGTAAAAACAAACCAGAGGGGACTCCATGTGTTCCACCCGACCATATATTGGCCGAGCCAAATATCTCTTCAACCAATCCACCCCGTGCCATACTCTAAGCATGACTATGGGACTCATAACCAACCAAAAAGAAACCAAATAATAATGAATGCTATCGGAGCCCTTCTTCCTACAACGTGAGGAATTATATTGTCTACTAGTTTCTCGTGAATTTACCGTAATCACAATCCGAATCAAGGATCACTAAGTCCTAAATCGAGACATACTTCCAGGATTTACCATACATCCCATCGGGACTACTAGGCCCAAACGAGAGCACGCACCGAAGCTTTACCACAATCCATCTCGGAGCACTAGGCCCTAATACGAGACAAACCACCTTTAGTATTTACCGTATATCCTACCATTGATAAGTCGAGGATTCTTAAGCCCACCGAGGCACACAATCTCGCTTCGACCGCAACCCACATTATGGTTGATGGGTTACTAGGCTAGTGTCTTTACTGAATCCAGTCCGATCTTGGGGATCACTAGGCCATTTGTCAAGGTTTGTAGATCCACCTCACTCATCTTCGAATCAAATCCAACAATCCACCTCAACCAAACATGAGAACCCATCTCATCAAGGCTATCCGGAAATGAAAAGTCTAGGCCGAGCACACTCTCACACATGGAAAAAACCCATGCCATGATAGAAAAGAACTATCCACAATTTCATCCATGCGATATATATCAAGGAAAACACACATGCAAATCGATACCGCAAAATCCCCGTCGTAGTTGCTTGATTCCTACTCCTCCTTGCTCGTCTTCCTTTTTCTTTCTTTTCCTCTGCGTCTTCTTTGGTCCAATTCCAAAATTCTCCAAGAAACTCTAAGTTTCTAAGAGTGAGGGAGAGAGATAATAGAAAGAGAGGCATGATCGTGAGAAAAGGATTGAGAAAAATATTTCCAATTGATCCTCGAAGCCTTTTTATCAACGAGGCCTCTATTTTCTTCAATTTCCATTATTTTCTTCCATTATCCTCCTCGTCATAACCTATGGCTTTTCATGTCCCTTTTCCTCCTTAATTTCCTTTATTTTCATAAATAAAAAGCCAATTAATGCCTCATGCCTTTCCAATGCCTTTTCCATTACCTTTTCCAATTTCGTTTAGCCATATTAACCGAAATGAACACCCACTAGGATGTTTTTAACACCATTCATCTCTGGAAAAAGTGTCCCATCAACTATGATTATTATTTTTAACATTTAGTATACATGGATTTTTCACTAGGGTTGTTACAACTACAAGTAGCTATGGTTATATCTTATCTATGATTGGGTGGAGAGTTAGAGTCCCACTTACTAGTTGGAAAACCATGGTGTTGAATAAGATAAGTGTTTATCTATGCTCATTCTGGCCTAAATGTTTTGTGTGTGTGTTTAGTGTTTCTTGAATGTTGCATTCATTATATGAAATTAGGACTCCATTCATAAAATAGGAATTTAACATCGTGTAAACTTATTTTAAAGGAAATAATTGTTTTTCTATGATTATTTATGGATTTTGTTGTAACCTCAATAATTGGTTGAGTTATTCTGGGTGAATTACCTTGTTTAAATGATATCCGTGTTTACCCCAAGATTCAAAACTTTAGTCTAATGGTGTATATGAAACCTTACAATATTGATAAATATTTCTGAATGCATGTAATGGGATGCATTTTCCTATTTAATCAAGGAGGTGGTGTGTGGTGTGTGAGTGTGTGTACATATCTATGATCACGCATGAACAATGGCCTATGGACATGACCGTGTTTTTTAGTAAAGCTCAAAAGGATAGATGTAATATCTCGTGTATGTATGTCAATGATTATGTATAGAAGTCCAGCTAAGGCCTGTACACTTAATAAGTGGTCGTCAAGTGCATGTATAGAACTATTTTAAGCCCAAAGACAGGCGGAAAGGAAATGGTTTAATCCTCTTCAACCCTTTGATTCGGCTTTGTGACCTAATGCTTCTAGCAAGATAAATTCTGGGTCGTTAATGGGAAGAAAGCATGGTCATTGGATGACTTAGGAAGCTTAACACCTCGAAAACAAGGGGAGAATTAAAGAAATTGTTGGGGTAACATCCCTAGATGATGTGGTAGTGGGGCCGAAACCCGAGAGTCTCATGTAAACTCAACAAAGGAGGAGAAAAAACCCCAAAAAAAAATTCTTATAACGAGAAGACCATAATTTGGTGAGCCAAATGTTAAGTGGGACCCCTTCAAAGTGAAGAGTGAGACGTCATATGACATCACCTAGGATCCCTAGACCTCAGAGTTTTCGTACAGAGAAAATAGTAAGATGCCTAGGATATAATCCCCATGGTGACTCGGGTATGTGGTGGCTTGTTTAGTGGAAATAAAATTTATGTGGCATGAATGTGGTTCATTACTAGTCAAAAGAGAGTTTCATTGTGAGAAAAAGGTGCAATTCCACCTAAGCATAGAAGACCTGTCCCTGCTGATTTCGGGCCGAGGAGCGTGTCACATCGGTCGAGATCTAACTCCGGGGAGATATATCATAAAGGGCCCACATATGTACCTATTTCAATAAAAAAACCATATATATATATATATATATATATATATGTACTAAGTTAGCCTTGTAAGGTGTCGTTTTAGTCCGAGTAGGTTGGAAACTACCGCCATGTGGTAGAGAGAGGGGCCGATTGGGATTGCCACATGGGTGGCACATGGGGACTATACGAGTGCCATGTGGAAGGTTGGTGAGGTGGTGCTAATTAAATGACTAATTTTTATGTAAATATACCTGGTCAAAAATCCATGCAATAAAGATAATAAAGAAAAATAAGACCAAAGTCATGGGACACTTATTCCACATTGAATGTTGGGAAAAACTTCCTAGTGTGGATGTTCATTTGGTTTATTATGGACAGGGAAATTGAAAAGGGAGTGAAAAGGATATGAAAAGGTAAAGTGCCATTGATTGGCATTTTATTTATTAAAATAAAGGAAATTAGGATAAAATGAAGGTGAAAGGTCACATGTTGCATGTGAGGAGGAAAATAATGGAAATTGGAAGAAAATAGAGGCATCATTAATAAAAGTCTTCCAGGATGAATTCACAACATTTTGTTAGTTTAACCTTTTGTCATTTCAGTTTTGGATCTCTCTCTCTATTCTCTCTCTCATATACTCTTGGAAACTTAGAGCATTCTTGGAGCACTATATCATTGGAGGAAGGAATGAAAAGGAAGGACAAGAAATAAAAGGGAAGAAAATATCAAGCAATGACGAGCGAGATCAAGTGGCTACAATGAGATTATTTGGTGGTGTATCAAGTTGCATGTATGATTTCCTTTTCTTGTTTTTGCATGATGGTACATGCATTTGTGTATTTGGTTCTCTTGGTTTCCTCATGCATTGGTTTGGCTAGGTGTGATAGCTATTTTCATCCTTTCCTTGCATTTTTGGATAGCCATAGTGTGATGGGGTTATCTTCTTTTGATTGATCTAGATATCTAGATGGTTTTCTAAACTAAGTGGGATGGTCTAAGGGGAGAAACACAAGGCCTAGAATGCCTATACCGATGAAGGTGGGATGGTGGTAAATCATGATTGTGTATGCCCTCGTTAAGCCTAGGAATACCATCATGAATGGCGTGGATATACGGTAAACTTAGAGGGGTGGAGCCTCGTTAGGCCAACAAATCCTCAACTAGTGAATGGTGGGATATACAAGAACTTAAAGGTGGATACATAATAATTCCTCATGGTTTAGGTGGGGAGATACAGGCATCCATTCTTGTTTAGGGCCCAAGAACTCGATGGGATCATAAAGAAAGCCTCGGTTGTATCGATTAGGTTTTGGGCCTAAGAATCCGTTGTGGATATATGGTAAAGTCAAGAACCCTTGATTGTCTCCGTTAGAGCTCCACATTGATGCTTGGAATATGGCATGGGGGTGATTGGCTAAAATACATATTTGATTCAGCCAAAGCTATTAAGCCTGGGTGGTACGCGAAGTCCCCGTTCGGTTAGATTTTTGATATGTTAATAAGATTTCTATCCTATTGTGTTTTATGTAAATGTACTTGTTACTATATAGTTTTAATGGTTGTTCTACTATTGTTATTATGTTGGTTATAAGCATGGTTCATGACAAAATTTTTTATGGCTCTCATCATGATTTGATTAGGACATGAAAATGTGAATGGTTATATGACCTAATAGATGTTAATGTGGTTATTACGATAAGGCATCAATTATTCTTGACAATTCTCATATAATTATGAGACCCCTATGCTAAGATATGGTTATGACCCGTAGATTACATGTTTGTGATATGTTTGACAAATTCTTTTCATGGGTAGTAGGGTCTGTGTCAGTCCTTGTACCAATGTTTGTATTAGTAGTTTTAATTCATTGTTATTTATCAATTTTGGAATTTCTACATAATTTTGAGACTTCAGGTTTTTAGATTTTTGGTTTTGACCTATAGATTGCATTTTTGTGATATGTTTGCTGAAATGCTTATCATGGCTAGTAAGGGTTAGGTCAATTCCTTGCATCACTGTTTGTATTAATAGCTTTAATTCATTGTTACTTATCACTTTTGGAAGTTCATGAAGTTATGGAAGCAGAGGCCTAAGACGTAACCCTAAAAAAGTGGAAAACACAAAATCCTAGGTCATTGGCTCATAACCGACAAAGAATTGCCACACTCAAATGAATGCCTTGTTGTGGGAGTGACTAGAGAATCTTAGTCGCATGCATGGCTTTTCATGGGAGCGACCGGGGCCTAACTCAAAAAAATGGCTAGTTGTCTTACGGGTTGGGTACCTAAAAGGGTCGGTTATTCTTAGTTTGCCTCAGAAGCTCGCGAAAGGTCGAATTGTTTTCTTTTGTGGGTTCCACTTTCTTAATTGTACATGGGGAGTTGAATCACATCATATTAATTATTCATCACATGTTTACCATTGTGGACCGAAGTATTCTCAAAATTTTGGAGGAGGGTGCACGAGGTATCAAAGCATGGCTCACCCCTTCAGATCGGGATGGGCGAATGGGGGTTTTCATGCATACATGCCAATTGCGTATGTGTTATTTATGCTTGTGGTGTATGTCCTTGTTTCGATTGCATGGTGGTGGTCATTGTTACAGCTTGTGTAGCCATGTGAAAGAGATGGTGTTGTCATGTAGATGTATTTGCTGTGGAGTATTTCGATTATGTGTATTTGTTATGCATGTCGTGGTTGTCTATACGTCATTATGCATACATTGACATAGTTATAGTTTTCATGCAAGGGGTCGTGTATGTGGTTGGTATAGTTAAGTATGGTAACTAGATGATGGTTGAGATGATGTTTGTATAAAGCTATTATTATGTTTATACATGTATTGTGATAATCAAGTTGCTCTTGAAGATGATATATCCTCCCTTATATATCCTAAGGTATGTTGATTATGTTATATTTTGGTTTAACCTAATATGGTATACTTGTAGGAAGGAGATGAAATATGACTAGCAAGATGGTAGACTACAATTCACGAGACTCTCCCTATGGATCTGATGAGCAACATGGTGGTGGGAACTCTTATGTGGCTTACCGTAAACATTGATAAGTTTGAAGGCATAAATAACAAGTTGCAAAGAAGATAATGATAGTCATTCAGAACAGGAGAAAAACAAAACAGAGGTTAATGTAGTTATCCTTTAGATTTTTTTAGGACTTGTAGAGATAGGGACCGCTTAGGATCATCCATGAGTAGGAGGATTGGACTAATGGTGCATATGGTAGTAGATATCATGGTGGGAATAGCCTGATAGAGATGACACGAACAAATATGGTAGGTTATTGGACACTCTACATAGGAGAGGTGATGGACATAGGTTCTATTCTAGTTCTACTTGAATGTGCATCATGGTCATCATCGTTATCATCCTTGGTTGGAGGAGTGATAGGGGATATTTTACAAATGAGGTCAACAAATAAAAGCTACCTACCTTTTATGGGATTTTAAGAAGTCGTAGGATGTAGATGCATGGCTACCACGATGAAGAAGTTCTTTGAGCCGCATGATTACACAAAAATGAAGGCCATAATAGCTATATCTTACCTTTAAAGGGAGCATACATATGGTGGGAAGATGTGAAGCGAGTTAGAGACATCAAGATAGAGGAGTTGAGCTCGCATGAATTCATCATACTTTTCAGAATAAATATTTTTTGTATAGAGGTACCGTGACAAGAAGCTAAAGAATTTTATGAGATAAAGATGGGGTCGATGATGGAGGAGGAGTATAGGACCAAGTTCCTAGAGTTGTTGAGGTGTGCACCATATCTTTAAGATGGCAAAGCCAAATTTCATATATTTGCTTCGTTGATTTCCATTATAATTTAGAAATCGGATTGAGTATGATGATCCTCGGTCACTTGAGGAATT
This sequence comes from Pinus albicaulis, assembly GCA_034641835.2. Taxonomy (NCBI): domain Eukaryota; kingdom Viridiplantae; phylum Streptophyta; class Pinopsida; order Pinales; family Pinaceae; genus Pinus; species Pinus albicaulis. Next base: position 677,808,927 of record CM076578.1, read on the forward strand.
CAATGGGAAATTGAATAAGTGTTATTAGAAATCGAAGCGCAAGATGTAGTCTCAACAAGGTTGGAAAGGGAAAGATAAAGCTAAAGGTAAATGGCAACCAAAGCGAACAAGACATCAGGATTCACGTGAGAAAGACAATGTTTCACCTTACAAGAGTTCAATGGACCTCATATTAGAGAACAACATAATAAAGGTTATGTTAAGGGACAATTGCGTGTTGACAGTGGTAAGGAGCATCTCAAGAGAGATTGCCTAAGGCATCGAGGGTGGGGGCCCTCATATTTATAGTGCACATTGTTATCACTTGATATATTTTCACATGGGGATAAACATCATTGAGGTAATAACTAAAGGCGTAGATTTGTTAATTTTCCATATTCAACCCATTCGAACCCTAGTGCTCACGGGGAAGGTGACACAACACAAAACCATACTTGCGTATCCTTATTTTCACCAAACCACATAACAGAATTTAAAAAATCTAAAAAATTATATATGAGCATAGGAGGAGGCTAAAGGTCGGAACTCTAGGAAGATCAATGTTCATCTCCACCTGTGGTTTCAAACTAGATCAACGAAGAAAAGCATGTGAATGTTAAGCTCTTTGGATTCCTTGACGTTAAATAGTAAATAGATAATCCGACGGTACGAATTAATTACGTGGGGTAAAGAGAGAGGCCCTAATCGGCACACCAACCGACTCGCCGAGGTTGGTGGGGACCACCCACAACATGGTCCAACCCGTAGAAACCTACAACAAGTGAGTGCAGTACAAATATAACCGTAAGGTAATGGGCCCCCGCCTGCCCATATAGCCATCACCCTCATCCCATCCAACTGAGACACATGTTCCCCTAATGAAATCATGCAACTTCATCCTACCATTACCTCCTCCAAACATATATATGATATTTCTCATTTCATAACCTAGGTTTATACTTCCACCCGAGAAACACCTCCTCCCGCCAAGCACCCCCACATGACATTATTCGAACATCAAGTCAGCTTTCAAGAACTCCATCGATATGTCGCTTTAAACCTCATCCATGACCACCATGTATTACCACATCCCTTTTTCCAATTGCACTTCGTTTGAGCACTTGCAAGATGAAGAAGAAAACTCTTGAAACTCGAAACCCGGGTGAGGTCGAAGTCTACTTCTAGCCCCGTGCCTATCATGGACATAGAAAGGCTATATTGATGACCCCATTTGTGTCTATCACCTCGTCGACTTGTGTTTCGACCTAATTGGATATCATAAAAGAGGGCAAGACTATTTCGAGCCATTTACTCGTCTCTATTACCAAAGTCACCCCTACTCGCACTACTTCCAAAAATTCATATCCCGTCTTGCGGGAATTTACATTTAACATGAGTAATTCATCTCTTTCAAATGGAATGAGGTAATCGAGGTCGCCGTGAAATAATCTAGAAGGCTATGGATTTTCCTACTTTCCCGAGCTGCAACAATTCACCAATGTTACCCCATGTATCATTGTGTCAACCTGCAACCGAGAAACAACAACCCTTCAGAGGTAATTCTATCTCTAGGCTCACATAACTTACTAGTGATTGCCACCCCTTGTCTCCTTGTTTTCCGAACCTATCCAAACCATTCTTTCCTTAATTTCATGCTTGCCTGAGGATGATGCCAAATTGGCCAACAACCTCCCCGGTTTCTAAACGTGACGATGCAATCATTACCTTTTTGATATCCCAACCTAGTTGTCCGTAGCCAAGGTTCCAATTACACAATTTTTCCACTACATCCCGCTTCCGGTACTTATTCACTATTGTTTTACTTGTTTGTGTACTCACATATGAATTCAAATGTCCGGGTGCGAATAGGGTTACCTCGTAAATAAGCAAATTTTTAATTTCGTATTTCATCGGGATATCGTATTCAAGAAGAGGCTGCTAATCGATCGTTACTCTACTTTCATATCAACATACATTTCCATTGCATACAAAATCATTCATTGTGCACCTCCACCCATAATTTTCCAAAAACAAAAAGAGCTGGATGACAAAGACGGAAAAATATCCGTGTAGGATATTGGTACTTGCTCGAGGATTATATAGAAATCGAGTTTATGGTTGTGAGCTTCACCTATATCACCTTCTAGTGCTCATGCCTTCTGAGGATATTCATTTGCATTAGAATTCCTTAGGCAGAGCCTAATGCAGACCAACTCCACTTTGTTCCTAAAAAGAAGGGGTATATGTTTAAATTGGGAAGCACTATAGGCCTTTTATTATCAACTCAAGATAGGTTTTCTGGGGAAGGAGTTAAGGATCTTCTCGAAAGATGAAATTCCAACAGGAGATATTTGACATTATGATCCTAAGGGTGTCACTGACCAAGGAGAGAAAATATAAATGCTTCAACAATATACATGAACCCAAACTTGGAATCAAATGGAAATCTAATTTGATTCATGGCCTTTGGATATAGAGATGGAGATCTAGAATGCCGACTTCTAAGGACATGCCAATGACAAGCCGCCAAAAGGACCATTGACTAAGCTAAAGAAATCAAGATGGAGGAATTACATGAGTAAAAAGTGAAGACTCAGAGCCCCAAGAGGAATAATTGAGACAAGGCTAGTAGACATAGGACCAAACTCGCTGTGTTTTCAAGTCATTTTGGAGGAGCCTTCACCATTGTCGCCTATCCTCGCTTAGAGGTAACTATTTTTGGGTGCTGAGATAACAACTACTACTCAATCAAGCCGGCCCGTCGAAAGGGCCATTAAGGAAAGGAATAAGAAGGGTAAGGGAGGAGATGCGTAAGAACATAACACTCATTTGAATCATATCACACCAGGTTCATGGCCGCTTATGGATTTGGAGCGAAATCAAAATGAATTTTTCATTACATAATCCATCGTCACAATCCTATCCTTCAGGTTTACGCTTAAATTATTAACATGTCTCGTCGGGATCTAGGACGTGTTCCCTTGGAAGACAAGGTAAAGTTTCACAAACAGGTTGGGGAAATGCTATGCAATGAGCTCGCAAGAACACAATTACTATTGACAAGGTAGAAATTATTGGAAAAGGTCACACAGATTGAAACAAGAAAAATCCAACTCCAGGGCCCTCAATATGTTAATGCGAGTTATAAAGAGTTGATTGTGAAAATGGGGTGGATCCAAGAGATAGAACAATAGTCAGCTCTTATTAAAATTTCCAAGAAGGAAATTCGTGACTTGAGGCGCAACTCGAAATGCCAAGTGCGGGGAGTATGTGCAAACCCGTAAAATTTCCTAGGTGGAAGCAGAGAAAGAGATCCCGTCCCAAGATATAGCCACGTAAATAATGAGATAATACTTCTCAAGTAGCAAAAGGCGTAGCCATGGAGGAAAATATGCTCCCACAAATGTACAATGGTTGTACCCGAGGATCCTCAAAATCCCAAAGAGCTGACTTCTTACCAGCCACGCATTGAGCTCCAACTCTCCAAAGAAGAGCTTAAGAAAATGCAAAAGAGAATTGGATGTTGCTCAAGAAATCTTAGCCCAAAAAAGAGAGAAACCCGAGCTTGCCAAAATAATACCGAGGTCACGGCATGAACCCACAGGATGTGAATCAAGAGGTAACCGAGCTAAAAGGGGAAACTAAAGGGAATCCATGCCCTTCATGCCCTCGGGCAAACAACTAGTTTGGAACGAAATCATTAACTAGATAAAGAACCTATTAGCCATTTTTTCCAACTAAAAAGTCAAAAATTAAAAAAACACTCTAACACATGAATAAATACAAAAATTAATAACACCCATCGATAATTTATGGTATCTCTACAAAGGAAAGACATCCGTTTTCTGGGAAATATATTTTACATGAGCTATTAATAATAAGCATCATGTTTCTTTTTCATGAAAATATTTTTAGCCAAAATGGCAGTGTACTTTATTTAAAAGCATCAATCCTAAGCTTGAAAGTGTCGAATTTCAAAGATGCAATATATATAATTGCTTCATGTCACCATTAAAATCCAAAATGTTATCTTTGTTGCCCAGCTGGGTAAATCAGAAGGGTTTTGATATTTGACAGTTGTTGGTTCTCCTAGGAGCATGCACTTAGCAATACTAGCATTAGCTGATGTCTTTGACTTGTTAAACCCTAGAATTGTGATAATCAATCAAAACCACTTGAGGGATACTCAAACCATGATAATCCCAAGAGATACATCCTCTTGAATTCAATGTAACTCATACATAATTTTTCAAATGACAACATTTTACGTTCTTCGGTCATTAAAGATCTTACTCGAGATCTTACGCAAAAGAATTTATGTCCAGTTGGTGTGTGCAAGATTTGTCAATATCAGAAGAAGATGCTACTCTTGTCTATGATCATTTCCATGCTACTAGTGGAGTTATGGCTTCATTAAGAGATTATGAGCATTGTGTTATCTCAACTTCAACATATTTATATGGCTCATTGGATGAGACAAATGGTGCTGGTGCATTGAAAGGAATTGCATGCCTCCTGCTGCTCATGCTCTCGACTTCCTTTATGAAAGAAGAGTATATTTATATAAATATTGGCCGTGATGGCCCAATTTCCAAGTCAACCATCTAAACTCACAACCTGAGCACCAAAAGTATATTTGGCTCCTAATCTGCTTGGTACCTCCTCTCCATCAAAATAAAGCTCTTAATATAAGGTATCAGGTGGCCAGATGAGGTGAATTTAGATTTCTTATTTAAGGAAAACGAAGCAAAATTGCAGAAATCCGTGATCTTGGTTATATGCAGAACAATCCATATTGACTTCATTGCGAGAATTTTGTAGAAATTTTGAACGGTTTTAGAGATTTTGTGGGTTCTTTCAATGACAGTTTTGCAAAAAAACGTCGTAATTTTCGGTGGTAAATTCTGGCAAAGTCAAATTTCTCAAATACAACACCACAGCAGCCAGTCAATGGAGGAGCCCACAAGATCCAATATAATGTTCAGTGCATTAAGTTATAAGCAAAATGGGCTATATTATAAGCAAATGGGCTATATAAAATAGCAAAACACATTTCAGTTTACAAAGGTGGGAGACTAGTTTTCAAAACTGAATATATACATATGGCATATATTTGAGAATTAAATCATATTCTCCGTGTTACAAAAACTTAAACCAAATACTGAGATTTCTTACAACGTCACGCTCAACGAAAAAGGTTGAAATAAGTTATGCCTCCAATCAAAATGTGAATTTATTAGAATTTCTGGAGTTTTGGATTATCTTTTGCTTGGTTTTCTTTTGATGTTTTTCTGACCGGAATGGCATTGTAACAAGAACTTCAAGAAGAAGTTGCAAGCAACATTTTGTCCATTTTTCTTGCAACAGAGATCATTGTTTATTAATGGTGTTCAATCTGCTTATTCGTGAACTCTTGGTGAAAGAAGCATAATGAAGTGAATTCTTCTTTTGCAGTCAATTAATAAAGTGAGTGACGTGGTAGACTTTGATGATATACTACTTGAATGAGAGAGATTAGAGGCTCATGTCAAATTTCTTGATCAAGCTCTCTTCCTTTAAATGGAAGGTCTATCCTAAATTGGGAAAATTTCTTACTGTTGTTAAATTGAAAGTGTATTATGACATTTGTGCTAGAAGACAATTATGAAATTTTATAGAAGATGTAAATGTAGATAAATCTAGCTTATTTGAGGAAAAGAGTTGAATAAATATCATGAATATGTTGATGCTAATAAATATCATTCGCAAAGACATGGATTTCAGGGGTCACATTCTTTGGAATTATTGTATTTTAGATGAAGGTCACGTAATAAGGAATGCAAAGTAGAAAATGAAACAGTTAAAAGTAGAATACCATCTTATTCTGAGTGGAATACCAATTCAAGACAATGTTCTAGAGCTGTGGTCACTTTTTGACTTTCTTATGCCTTGTTTCCTTGGGTCTGAGAAACGGTTTCAATCCACTTACGGGAAACCATTATTACCAGCTAAGGATGCACAACATTCAGCTAAGGATGCAGAAGCTAGAGCCCTAGCTATGGAAGCACCACACAAACAGGTCGTGCCTTTTCTTCTCCAGGATCATTATTGTGATTTGAGTCATGTACACTTGAATATTTATGAAAATTTTTATCAATTAAAGTCCAGGAAATAAATATGAGTATCCAACTCTAGAGAAGAAATGTGAAAACAGAATTGGAAAATATTGTGCCAGTAATCAACGATCCTCATGATCAAGCATTGATCCAAAGGTACCCTGATGGCACAAACCGCATGGAGGATAAGCAACCGAGTGATTCTGGTGGGAAGTATATTCACACCAGTCATCAACAAATCGACAACTATGATCCATTACCACAACAATCCTCATCTCCAGAAACCACCAGGAGGTGCTCTCGGAAATAGTTTCCAGTTTTAATAAAGGGCATTCCGTGGCAACAACCTTGCCCACATGCTATTCATGTACTTTTGATCTTACCCTTTTCTGTGCAATCAATTTTATTAAAAGTGACCACCATTGTAATGGAAGTGGGTTTAATATATATATATATATATATCTAAAGTTATTTATGTAACTTTATATTTTTAAAAAATTTTCATGAGTTGGTAGTTTTGAAACTATTTGAGAATCAGTTTTGAAATTGATTATAACAGTTAGAGAGTTAGGGCTGGTAACAAGAATAAAAGACTAGAGACATTGGTGGGGTTTGGAAGGACACTGTGATCCATGAATGGAAATGTAAACAAAATTTTTTTCTGAAATATGAATATGATATTGTAGTTTGATTTCATTGTTGAGAAATCATAGTCATTGTTTTCTCTTGTGTTTCCACATACATGTATGTTTTTCTTCTCTTGGATAGTGTAGGACTCAACTAGTTCTTTATTTTTTTAGTTGTTAATGAATTTACTTAATTGTGCTCATGGAAATTAATCTCAAAGCCTTTAATGAACCGTTCCACATCCAAGAATTCCATTCAAAATTTCTCAGTCTCACATCATTCTTTCTGCAGTAGTTTAAATTTAGATTCTTAAGTGCCTAATTTGATTTTTTTTTCTATTTTTCTTCCATCCATTCCGTTAATCCAACACTCTCCAACTCTCATATCTTCTCTGTACATTTTGCTTTGGAAGGCTACGGTTTTTAGACTAGAAGCTTTTCTTGCAAACCCTCAAGGTTTGCCCTTCCATCCATTGACTTTAATTGTTTTAAATCAATCTCAAGATGTGTTGGGAACTAGTTCCCCACAACGAGGAACTGTCTCATGATAGTGACAATAGAAACACTGGGAGGATATAACCCTATTGCATGAATAGAAGGCCACCATTAAAGAATATGAATTCCACCTCATATCAAATAAGGAGGATGGAGAAAAGAACCCTCAGATTGTTAAAATGTTCATCAACAAAAGACCGATCAATGAGGTAAGGCCTATAGGCATGGTGGACAGACAAAAGACCAATCAATGAGGTAAGGCCTATAGGCATGGTGGACAGGGTCAACACCATTATGGAGATCATGAGGGTCGTACAAAAAGTTGAGGCTATATATAAGGCCAAATACTTCCTCGATGTAGTGATTAGAGATCTTGAAACCTTCGAATTTGAGTTTGAAAGGATCACTGGGTTAGGATTGCCTAGTTGTTGGTATATTGGAGAAGAATTAATGTTGTGGGAACAATACAACCAGAGGTTGGTTGAGGCCAAGAGTAAGGTGGACTCCACTCATCAAAGAATGACCACTATGAAAGGTAAAATGATGGTGAATTATCTAAAGAGGGAATTCCAACTCTTAGGATAGGAGAAGAATCTGTTCCACTCCAGGTTGGACTATTCCGAGTTGACCACTCTTAGGATCACATGTCAGCTCTACTCGCAGGTTCCTCCACTATCTCCAATATTGTGGTAGAGGTGTGAACAGTGCATTAATCCACCTGTCATGTGAATCATTTAGCCCTCAATGCAACCTCCATCACCTTCCTACCACAAATGAATATTTCCTAATCGTGTATATCTGACACTTTTATTTCCCATGTTTTATGTAATTATTATGTTTTTAGTCAGTTTGTTTAGTTTTCTGCTAGTCCAGTGTGCTACGAAGCACACTTGGTTTTTGACATGATCATGTACTATAACAAATAAATAAATGAATAATTTTTTTATAATGGGCTCTCTCTAAGGCCCTATATGAATAGTCATATGGCACTGAACAAGGGTTCAAAATTTTGGCAAGAAATGTTTTATTCCTAAAAGATAATTACAGTGCCTCATTGATGGATGTATTATTTAAAGGAAAATTAATATAGAGTCATGACGATTCCGACTCACTCGTGTTTGTAGTATGTATTAATCCTATGTGTTTTCCATATTTGTTTATATATTTCTTCTCATATATTATGTAATTGGAACTATTGGATGTGATTTCATAAGCTTATAAATTCGTTTAATTCAAATATTGATGAAATATTCCTATGTGATTATGAGAACTAAATTCCTTAATTGTTCTCCATAAATCTTTGCACTTTGTCTATACTTGTTGAGATTCAACAAGATGATGAGCTTAGTGAAAATTAAACACCTTCACTAAGTGGGGCCCGCAGGCTATTTTTAGGTGTATGTCTAGTTTTAGACATGGTGAGCATATTCTATTAATTGAAGAATGTTGTTTGTAGATGGTTGATCAAGTTGGAAAAATAGATGAGATTCTATTTTTAGAAGATTGGGTGAAGTTTATTTATAGATCGCTAATCTAAAAATAGATGCATGTCGATTATTATTAGCCCTTAATAATAATTCGATAATAAATATCAACTTATTCTCTTGGAGCACTTTATTTCAGTGAACAGATTTGGCAAATCAGTGGGCTGAAGGAATCACGCAATTCCTAGGGTGGTTGGTGACTCATGCATGGAGGACTTAGTTAGAACTGAAGTGGCAGAGTTGTGACAGAGTTGGGAGAGTAGTTATGGGATTTGTTATTCAATTTAACTCAGTTAATGGAGTTAAACTCAGTTGTGATAGTTGTATCTAGTTCTAACTGAAGATACACTAGTGAGAGTTAAGTGAATTAATTATTAAATTAATTCATAACTAGAGACTTACTTGCAACTGAACAAATACAACAGTTAACTACTTGCATGTCAGTTCCAGTGGAGACCCAGTGGAGAGATAGGTGAAAGGGTGAGATGGACTATCTGTTGTGACTATAATGATGCATTCAATGCATCTGAAACACATTGGAGATGCCAATGAGGATTGCGCAGTAAAGTCAAGGCCAATTCAAATTCATTCAAGGGTCTTCTTCAGCAGGGATTGCGCAGTGGAGGCAGGTTGTCACAAGGCAAGAAATTGGTGCATAGATATGCAAATTTCTGCATGACAATGTGCAATGATTGTTGATTGTACTGAGATATTGATGTACTAAGCTTTGTATGAGATTATTACATGATCCATTGATATACATAATATATGATAGTTGGGGTTTTAGCTCTAATCTTTCCCATTAAACAACTGTGTTTATGTGCGATTGATTTTGCTTCATATGTGTTTTGTAATTGGCGATTTAGTTTCCTCAAAGAATTAAGTGGAAGGATTCTGTATGTAACATAAGTAAATTTTTTAGATCAGGAAGATCCAATAATATACATGCATCTTGTCTAGAATATCTACATGGTATCAGAGCATTGTTAATCACTAGAGATTGCAATATTGAAGCGGTGCTGAGTTTTGTGCTGGTGGACAATTTGAATTTGATGCAGACATTTCTTTGGGCGACAATTGAGTATTCTTTGAAATGGATTTCAATGGGTTGTGGTTGGAGTATGCCCTTGAGGATAGATCTAACTATATAGCCTGGAAGGACAATATGGAAACAGTGCTTGAAGATAATGGTCTCAAGGAGTTCATCGATAACGATGTTCGTAAGCCTAATACTAACGATGCTACATTACTTGACGCATGGCAAAAGAATGTAGCAAAGACAAGAAGAATTTTTTTGGAAGGTGTGAAAGACCATATTATGTCAAGCCTTCATGGAAAAGTCACTCCATTTACAATGTGGAAGGCTTTGACATATATTTTCCAAAACAGCAGCGACCATAGGAAGTTGGTGTTGAAAGATAAGCTCAAAAAAATCAAAATGGAGAAGGGCGACAATATTCCCAAATATCTCATGAAGTTTGTCTAATGTAGGGATGAGCTGGGGAGTGTGGGAATTACAGTTGCGGATGATGACTTGGTGAGCTTGGCTCTCCTTGGGTTACCGAAGAGTTGGAACATTTATTAGGACTCTGTCACTGAACGGGAGAAACTGTCAGATTGGGAGCGACTTTGGTCGGATCTAGTGCAGGAGGAGATAAGGCGAAGTACTAGGGATGGCTCTTCATCGAAGAATGATGATGAAGAGAATTGGGCTTTGGCTGCCAAAGAAAGGAAAGGAAAGAAGAAAATCCTATCCAAAATCAAAAGGCTAAAGGCAAGAAGGCTAGATTTGTCCAAAGCGAAGTGTTTCCTGTTGTCACGAACATGGGCATCTTGCCACTAAATGCCCATAGAAAAGAAGAGCAGAGAAGGCTACTTTGGGTGCAGTGGGAGAGGCCCTTGCCTCACAATTTAAACTTGATTTCTCTTTTTTTATCATGCTTGGTTTCAAGCACAATGGGATCGGTGTGGTATCTTGATAGTGGTGCTTCCTTCCACATATTGGAGACAGGATTTGTTTAGTGACTTGGAGGAGAAAGATCTCCAAATGCATATAGAGATGGGCGACGATGGTAGATACAGTGCGACTAGAATTGGAACCATTACCTTTGAGAGGGGGTCAGGTAAACCATTTCTATTGAAAGATGTTATGCATGTTCTAGGTCTGAAGAATAACTTGGTCTCGGTCGCGATGTTGGAGGACAGAGGTTATGACGTTGTTTTCAGCGAGGAAAAATATTTCCTGCGACATAAAACCATGGGTCAAACCAAGAGGATAGGGATTCAAGTTAAGAATCTCTACAAGCTGGAGGTAGGTGGATGTGCTGCAATGATGGGCAAAGCAGAAGAAGTGGTGAGCCGGGATGAGGGCGAATTATTGCACAGGAGATTGGGCCATCTTCACCATGGTGCCTTGAAGATTTTGCATCATATTTATACTGGAATTCCCAAGGGTACCCTTGCGCAGTCAAATCAGTGCAAGGGATGTACTATGGGTAAGTTTGTGAATACCACCTTTCATGAGAAGGAGAACCGTGCTTCGGTGATCCTGGAGAGAATTCACACAGACGTGTGTGGACCATTCTCGGTTGCTTCAACAGAAAAACACAGGTATTATGTGATATTTGTTGATGACTATTCTCTTATATCTGGGTCTTCTTGTTCATCTAGAATAAGAGTGAAAAATTCTCAAAGTTTTGTGCGTTTAAAGCATTGGTGGAGAAAGAGTCGGGGAAGCAAGTGAAGGCTCTACAGAGAGATAATGGTGGTGAATATATCTCAAATGAATTCAAATAATTTTGTAGCAAAGAAGGAATTTGAAGAGAACTCATAGCGCCTCATAGCCCACAGTAGAATGGGGTTGCCGAGAGAAAGAAATAAATGATCGTGGGTGTTGCACGACCTATGCTTGAGAGGGAGCTACACTTGCATGCAGAGGAGGAACTTGTTGTTCCCAAAGATGAGCCTCAAGATGTGGATCAGCTACAAGAGGAGGATTCTACTCATGCAAAGCCAAACATCAGAACAGGTAGAAGGTGTACCATAGAATCTTAGAGGCTGAAGCTTGATGCGGCATAGAATGTAGGAGTCCCTACATCACAGCGCAGACAGAGACAGTCACCTGACCGATTCATTGGATACATGGCTCTCATGAGCAAGTGTATCGTGACAGAGCCATATTCCTTTGAGGAAGCAGTTTAGGAGCCCACATGGGTAGATGCCATGGTGGAGGAGTATGACTCCATTGTCAGAAACAATGCTTGGGAGATTGTTCCAAGGTTGGTTGGTAAATCAGTGGTAGGCTCAAGAAGGATCTACAAGGTAAAGCAAGCTGCTGATGGGAGCATCGAGAAGTATAAGGCAAGATTTGTTGCTCGGGGCTTCTCATAGATCGAGGGGATTGATTATGAAGAAACCTTTGAACCTGTCGCACAATATTCTTCCATAAGGACCATCCTTTCTCTCTCAGCGTAGATGGGTTCACACATTCATCAGATGGATGTCAAGACTGTGTTCCTTAATGGGATCATTGAGGAAGAAGTGTACATTGATCAGCCTGAAGGATTTGAGAACTTCAACAGCGAGTCACATGTGTTCAGACTCAAAAGAGCGTTGTATGGGTGGAAGCAAGCACCCCATGCTTGGTACACATGGATCGAAAGCTATTTCACTAGACTTGGCTTCACCAATAGTGAGGCGGATGCAAACCTATAGCGGATTGTGAGGATAAGATTTTAATCATTGTTCTTTATGTTGATGATTTGATACTATTGCAATTGATGAGTAGTTGATACACTCATGCAGATAACTTGCAAAGGAGTTTGAGATGAAGGATTTGGGCCTCCATTATTTCCTTGGATTGGAAATATGGCAGCGAGAAGGTGAAGCTTGTTTGTGTCTCAAGGCAAGTATTCTCGGAGATACCTAGTAAGTTTCACATGTAGGAATGCAAGCCCAGATGCTCCTCTTCGGGGGAATTTGAGAAAAGAGGATGCCACATGGCCAGGTAGTGGATGCTACTATGTCGGCTTGATTGGTGGGTTCGTTCATGTATTTAGTTAATAAAAGACCAGACATATGCTATGCGGTGAACCAACTTAGTCAAGCGATGGTTAAGCCTACCAAGCTATTTTGGAAGGTAGGCAAGCATGTCCTGAGATATCTCACGGGCACATCTGAGTATGGTTTATGGTATAGACAGAAGGATGAGGTGAAGTTGCATGGCTTCATGGATGTAGATTGGGTAGGAAGCCCAACGGACAGCAAGAGCACATCAGGAGGGGTTTTCAGTATCAGATCTACAACAGTTTCTTGGTACAACAGGAAACAAAGATCCGTGGCACTCAGTTCAGTGGGAGCAGAATACATGGCAGCAAGTCAAGCTGCATGTGAGGCTATCTCGATGAGGAAGATCCTGGTCGGTTTGTTCAGTTCTCATTTAGATCCTCAGTGATACTTTGTGATAATCAGAGTTGCAGTAAACTCTCAATTAATCCTGTGTTTCATGAATACTCATATCTGACTTTGTGTTATATGGTATCATCATATTAGAGATTTTGTGCAGAAGAATATCATGTTGCTTTAGTACATTCCTACGGAAGATTAGGATGCAGATATTCTGACGAAGGCGCTCACCAAGAGAAAATTAGAATACCATAGAGGCAGGATTGGGGTGAAGGATAATCCCTATCTTGTTGAGAGGGAGTGTTGAGATTCAACAAGATGATGAGCTTAGTGAAAATTAATCACCTTCACTAAGTGGTGCCCGCAGGCTATTTTTAGGTGTATGTCTGTTTTTAGACATGGTGAGCATATTCTATAGATTTCAGGATGTTGTTTGTAGATGGTTGATCAAGTTGGAAAAATAGATGAGATTATATTTTTAGAATATTAGGCAAAGTCTATTTATAGATCGCTAATCTAAAAATAAATGCATGTTGATTATTATTAGCCCTTAATAATAATCAGACAATAAATATCAACTTATTCTCTTGGAGCACTTTATTTCAGTGAACATATTTGGAAAATCAGTGGGTTGAAGGAATTACGCAATTCCTAGGGTGGTTGGTGACTCATGCATGGAGGACTCGGTTAGAACTGAAGTGGCAGAGTTGTGATAGAGTTGGAAGAGTAGTTATGGGAGTTGTTATTCAGTTTAACTCAGTTAATGGAGTTAAACTCAGTTGTGCTAGTTGTATCTAGTTCTAGCTGAAGATACACTAGTGAGATTTTAGTGAATTAATTATTAAATTAATTCATAACTAGAGACTCACTTGCAACTGAAAAAACACAATAGTCAACTACTTACATGTCAGTTCCAGTGGAGACCTAGTGGAGAGATAGGTGAAAGGGTGAGAGGGACTATCTATTGTGACTATAGTGATGCATTGAATGCATCTGACACACATTGGAGATGCCAATGAGGATTTCACAGTCAAAGCAAGGCCAATTGTCAAATTAATTTAGGGGTCTTCTTTAGCATGGATTGCGTAGTGGAGGCAGGCTATCACGAGGCAAGAAATTGGTGCATAGATATGAAAATTTTTGCATGATAGTGTGTAATGATTGTTGATTGTACTGAGAGCTTGATGTACTAGGCTTTGTATGAGATTATTACATGATCCATTGATATACATAATATATGATAGTTGGGGTTTTTAGCTTTAAGCTTTCCCATTAAACAACTGTGTTTATGTGCGATTGATTTTGCTTCATATGTGTTTTGTAATTGGCGATTTAATTTCTGAAAAGAATTAAGTGGAAAGATTATGTATTTAACATAAGTAAATTTGTTAGATCGGGAGGATCCGGTAATATACATGCATCTTGTAGAGAATTTCTACAGTACTCTCATTCATTCCTTTCACTCTAAGCTTGGTACAATGGATTCTTACCTTCTAAGCCCATTGCATTGAACTTCCATTCTTCTCATCTTCTCTGTCAAAAACCTGCTACGACAAATAAAATATTGCAAACGTAAGTGAGATTGGTCACTATAGATATATAGTTTGATGTTTTCTTGAATAATAATAATCCACATTAGAGTTACTGCATTGTCGCGAATGGGGATGATTTTGAGTCAATTTTTTCATAAATACATTGAATATTTAGTGTGATATTAATTCTTAGCTAACTAGAAGAAAAATCACTAAAGATGTCCTAGGCACTGGTCTCAATTCAACCTAGGGGATGTCTCTAGGAGCTACAACATCTTCTGGTGTTGTTTCCAGGGATGAATCAAAATATTTTCCCCAGTTATGATATGTGTACACCCTTTGGTAAGGCAAGAAGAAAGGGGTTTGGGTTGAATACTTCTCACCTTAGTCACTCCACTGTTTGAATTCAATTCAACCATCCTCGCTTTCAAAAGGCCACTCACCCACTCAGATACCTCGCAAAAAAAGACTCCTCTTGTATCACACCCGGAAAGGATAATATCTCATAGGATCTAGAAAGAAATAACCCATACCCCTCCTACTCTCATGTCTTAATTCCGAGAATCATCCTTTTCTAAATCACAGAGAGTAGTGATAAACTATCCAGATTTTCCCTCAAGAATGTTAGAGTATCCTCAAGAAGGAGGTTCACTGCTCGATTCATTCTTTTCCAGAGTCAAATATGAAGAAGACTCTATCAGTATGCCTTCTTCCTCATTCCATCCATCCCTTGAAACATAAGAGGTTAAATACGTTCTTATAAAAAATCCTACTCACAATGTGAATAGCTTCCTGACTCAGATCATGTATGTTACTCCTCAGACAATCCCTCTTGAAGGATTTGTAGTAAATTTACCTTCTCCTCCCGTGTGCAATATGGTTGTCCCTGGTTTCGTTTTAAACAAATATTCCTCGTTGGCCTTACCACATATTTTGAATGATACACCACAAGACTATCTTAACCTTGAAATGACCTTTTAGAACAAAGACACATAGAAACATTTTTTTCTTTTGAAGAAAACTTAAATGTTTAACATCTTGATGTAGTGTTGCGACTCTTTGTCTAATATCTGGATGGAGAAGCTGGAAAATGGTTCAAATATTTTCCAAATACTTCAATCACTACCTAGGAAGAGATGGAAAATTCTCTTACGCAGAAGCGGAGGGAGAAGGGGGATCATTGGTATATCCTCACAAAATTAAATGCTATGAAGAAAAAAGATTATGAAGATGTGCCAAAGTTTACAAAAGGGTTTAATAAGTTGTATAACAACCTCCCTACAAAAATTGAGCCTCCATAGGAAGCTTCCAATTTTTTTTTTTTTTGGGCTTTTGAAACAGAGTTTGGCTTCACCATGAGGGAGAGGAAGTCTCAAACCCTGGACCAGATTGAGATAGATGCCTTGGAAATTGAAGCTAACTTCGCCTGTACTAAATAGAAAGGATGACTTCATGCAATTTTGAACCAAACGATGCATGCCTTTTTTATATTAGGGCAGACGCTGCAGCCTTGAGTAATATAGAACCCCAGATATTGTCTTCCAGGAACCTTATGAAAACTAGATGAATTACTTTCTTGTTTTACATGGAATCTACCATTTGGTATATTATCCTATAGTAGTTATGAAAATTAAGAGGGAGGAATGATCATGGAGAAAGGAGAATCAGAAAAGAGGAGTCCAATTCATCAAATCAAGGTAGGGAGACTCAAGAGAAAAAACTTGAGGAAATAAATAAATTGATAAGGAATATGTCTAATAAACTTGTGACGCTGGAGTTGGAAAGCAAGAATCTTCCTCACCAAAGTCAAGTAGTACCCAACCAAGGTTTCAAACCTCAGTATAGGAAACCTCCATTGTTGCTCTTATAGAGGGAGAGAAAGGAACGATAGGATCACATCCATCCCCCATTTTCCTTTAATTTGATTCAGAAGAGTAGGCAGAAGAATCCATGGGAAGTCAAGAAAACCAGATCTCTTCTTTCTCTAATGAGGAATGTGATGCTAAAGTGCTTCAAGAGGGAGAGGATGATTTAGATTCACCCCCATATGGTGGTGAAATCGATAGTTATTGTAGAAAAGTTTCCAACTTTATGCAAGCGCAGTTACACAGGAAAATGACCTCAGATTTTCTAGGAAGAGGTCTAGGGTGCAAGACCAAAATGAAGACCATTATTCTCAAAATTATCCCAAACAGGAAGAAAAAGGAAAAATACCTTTAGACTAGTGACACCGAATGAAAATGGTTCCCCAGATCCTATTCTTCACAAGCCTAAAATTTCCAAAGTATAAAAGTATCCCTTCCCACCTAAGGTAACTTGTGATAGAGAGGAGTATACTAAGGTGATTATAGTTGAAAAGGGTCTGGCTGTTTTTAATCTCCCAAAGGAACTAGAAAACATCAAAATCATTTTCCCATTGACCAAATTATTAAAACAACCAAATTACAAGGCTCATGTGTCTCAATTCATATGTCCTCCCACCACATCCCCCTTTCCTGACACTTTTAACCTTTCAATAAGAAAGGCCCATGGTAGTATTAAGACCTCATGTCAAAGAAAAATACCCATCTATTGTTCCTTTTACGTTACCTTAGTAGTGCATGACCTCCTGTTACATAGCTGCATGTTAGATTCAAGTGCTTCACACAACTTGATGCCTTTATCTATCATGGAACAACTAGGGTTGCAAATCACCGGGCCATATAAGGTTCTTTATTCCTTTGAATCCAAGAGAGTGAAGCTTCTAGGGATGATCAAATATTTGGTTGTAAATTTGGCTCATATCCCTACAAAGAGTTTAGTGATGGATATTGTATTGGCGTACATTCCAGCAAGTTTCGACATGCTCTTATCCCAGTCATGGGGATCCAAGATTGGATGGTCTATAAAAATAGACTTTACTTATGCTACTATCCCAGTGTTTGGAGGAGAAGAAAGGTGACTCTATAGGGACTAAATATTTATAAAGATGGTTACAAGAGCCGATTGTTTGAATAAGACCCCTTTATATGGAAAAGAGAAATATTTCTCCTACTTGCTACTAGAAGAATATGATCTAATTATGGAAGAAACACGGGTGCAGTCCTCTATTCAGTCCTCTATTCAACTAAACCAACAATTACTAAAACGTAATGAGGAATGGAATTTATACTTTGACAATTCCTATTCCAAAGAAGGAAACGAGGCTAGTATGTTGCTAATACCCCCAAAAGGTATATTGATTCCTCTTTCTTTGAAATTGGAGTTCGAATCCACAAATAATGTTGCTGAGTATGAACCTTTACTCTTAGGTATGAAAGCTACCAAGAAACTTAATATTGAATTCTTGGCCATGTTCGGAGATTTAGAATTGGTAGAAAAACAAATAAGAAATCAGTGCCAAATAAAGCACTCGAGGCTGAAATATTACCGAAATGAGATGGGATTTAATTGATAATTTTTTCTTAGCCTTTAATATTCATTTCTTTCCCAAAGAACAGAACCTGATGGATAATTCTTTGGCTATTATTTCTAGTAATTTTAAACCTCCTAAGAACCCACTCCTACGATATGAGGTTGAAGTAAGATACATACCATCAGTTCCAAACAATGTCAAGCATTGGCAGGTGTTTTAGGACGAGGAGAAAATCAAACGGTTCATGGAAGTTATTGGACATTTTTCAAATTTGGTTATTGACCAAGGGGAGGAAACCAATGATAAATTCACATTAGACAAATTGGGAGGAGACTGTTGCAGGACACACAATTTTACAGTTGAAGGGTAACACTATTCCGAGGGGGTTGGTTCCTTTAGAAAGATTGTTCAATTAAAATGATGTGGCCACTAAGCCAACTGAACAAGAGGTCAAATAATAGGTGGAGGATTGTAACGTTGGTTAAAAAGAGGATCCCAAGATAATCAAGCAGGTGAAAGGGATTCCTCATGACTTAAAATAGAGGTATATGAACCTTTTTAAATTTTATAAAGATGTGTTTGCTTGGTCTTATGAATATTTGAAATTTTTTTATACAAATATCATCTAACATAAGATTCCCTTGAAGGGAGGAGTAAAACCACATAAGCAAAAACTCTAGCAGATCAACCCTCTTCTCCTCACATCCATTGAGAAGGAAGTAAGGAAGCTACTCAGAAGATACGCATGGACTTCGGAATCTAAATATTACTCACTAAAAGAAAGTTACTTTTTTTTGAAAATGGATTACATTTTGTACAAGGTGGTAGGTTCAGCTCGGATGTCTAGGATGGACATTTTCTCTGCATACAATTAGATGGATGTGCATCCTGAAGATCAAAAGAAAACTAATTTTACCATTACCTGGAAGACTTTCAAGTATGCTAGGATTCCATTTGGCCTTATAAATGCAGGAGCCACATTTCAAAGAGAAATGGATATATAATTCATGGGGGATGGTGGAGTGGGGTCCCCTGAGGCACAAGTTCCGATGCTCTTTTTTTTTATGTTTGTACGTGCATGCTGTGCAGGGGCAGTCAAAGGGATTTTTGCCCCAATTTTGGATACATTTAAGCTTAAATGTAAAGTATGGGTCTCAAACCATGGTTTGATACCATAGTATCTGCACGATAGGCGTATTATAAATAGATAGTGTTTGTCTAAGTCAAGTAGTTCGATTAGGATATGTGATAAGAGATATTGATAGCATTTTTGTCTATAAGGGTTTTGGATTGGGTAAAAGGATCCTACTAGATGTGTGCGTCGAGACCTAGTCCTACTTCTATGTGAACTCTGCTGGCTGTGTGCATGGAAGGGATTGTAAGGGTTTTGAAGGAAAGGTAATGTATTGATAGATCTGAAGAATTAATAGAAGGAACAGTTTTGGTGAATTCTCTGTGTTATGTGTATAATTATTTTTTATGCTTAATGTTTATGCTTTGATGAAATCACATTGTCTGGGTAGTTATTGATGAATGTGCAGGGCTAATTGATGTGTTTATCCATGAATATTGACATCTTTTAAGTATTAAATTGATTATATCGGGATCTGGTTCTGATTTAGTATCTGCGATAAGTAAGACAAATAATTATGTGTATTTTGTTAATGATTGCGAATATTAATGCAATTCGTATAGAATTACTTCACACATCTGTGGAAGAGCCGATTAGGGTGTTTTCGAGACCATTTCATTAATTTGTCTCTTGGGAATTACGAAACTAGTTCAACACCCTCCCACAATGCTTCGAGTGGGACACAGTGCACGCAAGCAAATCATTTTACGAAGAGGACAGTTGGAGGGTTTGTTGGTTTATCTAAAAATCTAAACCTGGGTCGGAATTTGTTAGGACCTCACTATGTATCATTTTCACTATATATTTTGATACCACCTTACCTTTTATAACCATGTTTAAAAAGGATTCCATCATCATTTTCATTTACTTTATCCCAAGGTATATAAAATCCTCTTCTTTATTATATGTTTAATCTGTTTACATATAATTCCATATTACTCTTATATTTTATCATTAATCGAAGTGGATTGTTGCTAACATAAGTCTAAAGATCGCAGATAAGTTATATGTTGTGCTGGAACAAACGGCCGTTGCTGAAACAGTCAAACTTCGTTGCTGAAACAGTCGACTCCGTTGCTGAAACAGCCAGCCGACACGCAAATTCCGCCACCATTCGTAATTTGCGATTCTGGAAGAGCATTTTGTGGAACAATGGCAACAACATGAAGACATGGTTACATGGATTATTCTGAAGATAGTACTCTTTTGGTATCTGTTGTAACAATATCTTTTTATGGAAGAACAGAATAGCCTGTTTTAAGAAAGAAGAACAGATTCGGGATAAACGTAGATTTGCTCTCATGTAATTGTAAGAGATGTCTCCTCTTTAAAAAGAGGAGACATCATTATTAGAGGGGGGTTCGAGTTTGAAAGCTACAGAACATTGTGATTGAGAGAACTGGAGTTAGACTCCATTTGTAATGTATCATTTCTTTTGACAGATGAATAAAATTTCCTTTTGAGCGCTCCAATTTAATCCTTTCCTGGGGAATCTTGTGAGAAGGAAAGGGCCCGCCTTCCTCACAATATTCACCCGACTGTCTCTGTAGTTTTTTTAATTTCTTTATGCTGTTTTCACTTCACTTTAATTCTGTTTGCTGAACACCAGTTACACAGTTCTGTAGTTTATTGAGTACTCTGTCTCCTTAACACTGCATGAGTTTAGTACATTCATTCTTAAGAAGTTGAGAGATCTATTTTTGCTATTTGTTTGAATGTATAATGCTGGGAAGTAGGTGCTGAAGGTTCTTGTACAAAGGAATAGGGTCCTTCTCCCATTGATTGCCTTTCTTTTTCTGCAATGTGATTAGGAATAGGAGACAGGTGCTGAAGGTTCCTGTTCTCTTGAGTTATCTTTTCTACAGAGTGATTAGTGTCAGGCAGCAGGTGCTGAAGTTCCTATTTAAAGGAATAGGGTCCTGTTCCTGTTATGGTTGATTGGTTTCCTTTCCTGCAGATTGATTTCCCATTATTTGGATTCTAAACTGCAATATAGGAATTACTTCTGCTATAACATAAGTGACTTCAGCTTTGATTAAACAGAGTGTGAATAATTAGATTTGTATGATTGGTAATTGTGTGGCTTTTTACTACAACATTGTTTTTGCTTTTGAAATTGAGCATATCCAGTGCGTGATTGTCTTTGGAATAAAAAGACTTCCTTGGGTTGACAATTTATGTGGAGCTTGAATTGTGAAAACAATTAAAGCGACCAACGGGACTCTCATCGAAGCCAACAAATAGTTCTATTGTCGAGATGACCGGGGTCATCATTTTGAGGAGATTCGATGTTGTGGCATCCATCGCACAACGAATTACAAGAGCGGATTTGGATAAATATCCTCAAAACTAGCATTTAACGAGAGAATAAGTCAAATAAATTTTGTAATGAAAAATGGGTACATATATATATATATATATATATATATATATATATATATATATATATATATATATATATATATATATAGATATATCTTGAGAAGTGCATGAAATTTTATTTTGTTCCTTTGCACACGAACTACAAGAGTGGTTATCACGCTTGGATGAGTTCCACCACTGCATAAAAGATGACGTAATCACTCAGTGGACTCTTGAATTGATCCATCCAGTATATAAATTTGATAATAAGATCACTCACGCGATAGATCGTTGGATCGATCACCTTCTGGGAGGATTTTTGAGTGATTTTTTTGTTGATCAATTTGTGTTATATTCTGAAGTTGAAAGGAGGTTTTTCAAGGGCCCCATAGGTAATTTTATGTGCTCATTGAAATTATTACTAAAAATTCTATTGTGTGAAAAGGGTTGTATGTGCAAAAATATTTCTTGAATGCATCAAAGAGGTTCGCATACGCACAATGGAATAATTTACCAAGAAGATTCTGAAGAATTCCTTTATAGCCCTCTGAAGCCTAGATATGATAGTGAACTTGAACCATAAACTACTAGCTTCAGTGACTCTAAAGAAGAAAACTCGTCATATCAGAAACCCTTGAATTTGTTTCCCACTCCATCCACTCCACTTCTGAGCTCACATTTTCGATCACCGACCCCGCCGCGCAGTCCATCTCCACCTCCACCTACGTCCCTCCTGAAGTATATTTTTCGACATCCATGAAGTTACCTAATGTCATAGGCATTGGAAATGAAGACATTGATCACTTCTGGTTTATAACTGACGCTGTATGGCAGGCTCAGCAAGTAAACAATATTGATATCACAAAAGCGCAACTGGCTATAGTATTTCAAGATCGCTCAAAAGACTGGTACATTAGGCATGCACAAACCCTAATGCTACCCTGGAAGCAATTAAAGCAGCCCTAAAAGAGAAATTTAAAAAAAACTAAGTCATACACGTAGCTGGTGACAAAGATGAAGGATATCCGTCAAGAACCTAATGAATCTGTATGGGAGGTCGATCAGAGGTTTAAGCGCACCATCAAAGATGGTTGATTTGTGATTGATGATACTCAGCATAAAGAATGCTTCATTGATATGTTTCTCCCACATCTACGCCATCCATTAGGTCAGCAAAAGACTGCTACACAAGAGGAGGCTGTAGAAGTTTTAATGAAGCTAGAAGCTACCCCAACACTCGTTGTGTTGGGAACTCAACATATTCAGAGTTAGATGGAAGCTATGCATTTGGAAATTCAAAATTTGCAAAAGGACAAAGGCAAGGAAGTCTGCGACGAGGTCTGGTGTATAAAGTGCAAAGCTTCTGGGCATCATAAAGACCAGTGTCTTGTTTTTAACAATTATTTGAATGTTGGAGGTCCTATCCCATTAAAGAGACCTATTTGGTGTAATATATATCAGATTGCTAGATTACATGATACATATTCTTGCTCAAGGGTTGGAAAATATCAGCTTGACTTACAACAACCATTTTGCAAGTTTCGTTCGTCATTAGGGCATGATGAGAAGCATTTCCAAACCTATGATATGAAGTTGGATAAAGTTGAGATCTATAGAATGCAGGTTGAGCCCACATCACTAGCATCCCCTTATGTGCATGGAGGGTTTGAAGGTAGAGGCAGAGGCCGAGGAGGTGGATCTGCTGGCCAAGGAAGATGAAAAGTGATTTTCTATAACTGTGGTGATACTGGTCATTATTTGCGTGACTATCCAAATCCAGCAAGACAGTCTTGCAGGTACTATAGACAATATAACCATGTTATAGAAGATTATTTTGTCTTGACAACTAAAATGCAGGACAAGAAGACTCCCACATAGAATCTGCAAATGGTTCGAGTTGAGACTCAAGAGGAAGATCCTTGTGTAAATTTAGTTATGAGGAGTGGTGTAGCTACCAATGAAGACAAAGGAAAGCAACCTGCCACTAATGTATGGATCCGAAAAGTATGTGAAACTAAGGAAGGCCTTAATCTTCAATGCGCAAAAGAAACCTTTATTGAAGCAATGAAATTTTTCATAGAAGGATATACTTCAAAAAGTGGTAGAACACTAAAGGGAGATGGAGGAGAAGAAGAGATAAAGGAATTCTTACAAGAATGGATAAAGTTGTACAACAAAAAGGTTGTTGAAAATTTGCAGGCATTGATAGACAATTGCGCAGAAAAGGAACGACCTCTGGTAGAACAATGCACATTCAAAAAAATATATAAGAATGAGAAGAGAAAGGGTAGGGAGATGCGTCTGACTGTGTAGATTTGTACTTATGAAATGGACCAAGTCATTCTAGATTTGGGATCAAATGCTAATGTTCTACCTAAACAAACCTGGCAACGCATGGGAGAACCAAAGCTAGAATAGTCCACTATCCAATTGTGCATGGATAACCAACAGAGGATCATTCCCTTGGGGATATTTTCAAAAGTTGTAGTCGATATAGAATGATTTAAGGTGTTGGAAGATTTTGAAGTCATACAGATTGTATATGATACTGACCCCTATCCTGCACTGCTAGGGTTGGATTAGGCCATTCACATGGATGGTGTTATCAACCTGAAGAAAATAAGGATGGAATTTGAGAAAAATGGATTTAGGGTCATCATTCCTCTAGATCCTGCAGAAGGTAAAAGGTTTATTTAACCAGTGCACGCTGAGGACAAGATTGATCAAATTTACAAGGTAACTTTGTGCGAGGAAGACTAGATTAATCCGAAAGCATATGGGAATATTAAATGGAGATGGATAGTTCTTTCTTTTCAGACTCTAATGAAGAACTAGAGAATTGGCAGAATTGACCGCATGAGGTGTCTGTGTTGCACTGTAATCGTGTGACCTGCGCTCTATGTTTCATAACTTCTAAGGTACGTGATTTCCCACACTATGATGGTTCCACTAATGTAAACACATGCCTGTGATAACTGGAAAGATCTGTGTCAACACCAAAGAGGTTCCATGCTTTGGATATCATCTTGCGCGCTACTCCAACAAGATGGTGGGAAATAGATAAGGAGGATATGGGATATTGCGAGGAATGTGCACAGATGATGCGGCTACAATTTGAACACCCAGAAGAGAACTTATATTCTGTCAAGGAGGATCCAAGAAGACATTTGGCCAAGTGGAATCAAGTATGGGTTGTAGAACCAAGGCCTGAATGGGTTCATATGTTTATTCATACATTGGGAAAGGTGCCAACTGAATGGTACATGGAAATAGAGTTGCGTAGAGGCACTAGTGAGTGGTCTGCATTGATAGATAGTTTTCTTCTTACATTTAGTTTTGAAAGTGGGTTTGAAAATATTGGTCAGGCTCTGCTTAATATTCAAGAAGTAATATTTGATTCCACAAATCCTATAATTGAGTGCGCACCACCAGCATGGGATGCATAGATGAATGCCATTGTGAATTGTAGAAACCTGACAGTAGAAGAAATCGATGATGATCCCAAGAATGTCATGATTCTTGAATTTAAAGGCCAGCACGTAGTGGCTAGGCCCTCAATTACTTCGATGGATGTGACAAAGCCATTAAGTTTAAGACAAGTAAATATTGGGACTGAAGAACAACCTAAGTTAGCAAATATTGGAGACTACTGGGATGATGATACAATAGGAAAGGTTGTTGATTTTCTGAAAAAATATCAAGATCTATTCCCTAAAAAGTTCTTAGAGTTGAAAGGCATATCTGGGGACCTGGGAGTAATGAAGATCACATTGAACCCTGATGTGCGCCTAGTAAAGCAACGCCCATATAGGATGAATCCTAGATATAGGCAGAAAGTGAAGGAAGAGTTGGATAAAATTGTGGCAGCAGGCATCATTGAGCTTGTGGAAGAATCTAATTGGGTAAGTCCAATGGTGGTGCAATATAAGAAGACCAAAGGAGAAACCACAATCTGTGTTGATCTGTGCAAACCGAATGATGCTTGTGTTCATGATCCATTCCCAACTCCATTCTCAGATGAAATTTTGGATAATGTTGGAGGTCAAGAAGCATACTCTTTTTTAGATGGGTTCTCAGGTTATCATCAGATCCAGATTGCACCAGAAGATAGGAGTAAGACCACTCTTGATACTGAATGGGGATCTTTCCAATATACAATTATGCCATTTGGCTTGAAGAATGCTCCTGCCATTTTCTCGCGTGTAGTAGTTGTTGCTTTTAAGGAATACATACACAAGTTTTTGGAGGTCTATTTTGATGATTGGACTGTCTTTGGGTTGCTAAAGAAGCATGTGTCCAACCTGCACTTAATTTTGGATACTTGTACGAAGTATCAAATCTCATTGAATCAGAAGAAGTGAATTTTCTGTGTAAACTTTGGAATACTACTGGGACACATTGTCTGCCAGCAGGGATTGATGGTGGATCCTGTCAAGATTGTTGTCATAGTTAATTTGGAAGTACCTCATAATATCAAATAGTTTCGCTCAATATTAGGGCATACTCGGTACTATAGGAAGTTTATTTAGGGATATGCGTTGATAATTGCGCCCATGGAAAAGTTGTTAAAGAAGGATGAAACGTTCTACTTTGATGAGGACTTCCAAAAGAGTTTTGAGTTCCTTAATGAAACGATGGTCATTGCACCCATCCTGGTCTTCCTGAATTGGTCCAAGGCTTTTCATGTACATGTGGATGCCTCTTGTATTGCACTTGGAGATGTGTTAGTGCAGCCAGGAGAAGGAGAACTTGATCATCCAATTGCTTATGCCAGACGAAAACTCTCAAGTGCGAAGAAGAATTACTCCACCACGGAAAGGGAAGGACTCGCCATGGTATATTCATGGCAGAAATTCCGTCATTATCTGTTGGGAGGCCACTTTAAAATGTTCAATGATCATTCTTCTTTGAAGTACCTGGTCAACAAGCCTGTGTTGGGGGGGAAGATCTGCAGGTGGTTTTTGTTATTTCAGGAATCTAATTTTGAAATTATAGTATATACAAGTCAATTAAATGCTATACTAGATCATCCTTCATGCATTGAATCAGGAGAAGAGCCCACAAACATAGATGATGGTTTTCCCGATGCATAGTTGTTTGTGATAAAAGTGGTTGATGAACATTTACCTAATATCATTCAGTTTCTGACTACTGGTTGCACGCCTGAAGAATATACAATAGAGAAGAAGGTGAGAAGAAGAAAGAAATTGTAGCGTGTGCACCAGACTTTACCATTATTGCTGAGCAATTATAAAAATTAGCCGCAAATGAAGTCTTGCGTAAGTATGTATTGGAATGTGAAAGGCGGGCAATTATCAATGAAGCGCATGGAGTAGTTGCTGGTGGTAACTATGAAGGTAAGGCCAATGCGCAAAAGATCTTCTGTGCTGGGTTGTGATGGCCACACTACACAATGATGCCTATGCGCAGTGTTGCACTTGTGATATTTCTCATAGAATGCGAAAACCTTCGCACAGGGATGAGATGCCCCTGCATCCATAGATGGTGCTACAATATTTTGATAAATGTGCTATTGATTTTGTGGGACCTATTAATCCTCCAAGAAGGAAGAGCGGTGCATGCTACATCATCACTGCAACAGATTATGTAACCAGATGGGATGAAGCCAAATCGGTGAAATATTGTACTCCTCATACTGTTGTGCAGTTTATTTTTGAGAATATAGTGACTCGGTATGGATTCCCTAAGATCCTGATCAACGACCAAGGTACACACTTTGTAAATTACATTATCGAAGCTTTGATTAAATAATTCAAGATGCGCCATCAGAAGATCTCTCCTCATCATCCTCAGGAAAATGGCACAGTTGAATCTTTTAGTAAGATCTTAGAGACCTTGGAGACCATGCTCACTAAGTTCTGCAATGCTAACAAAAATGATTGGTATGATCAAATGCCTATAGTGCTCTGGGCCTACAGGAGTACTTGCAAAATGTTGACTGGGATGACACCTTTTAGGATGGTCTATGGACAGGAGGCTGTATTTCCCATGGAATTCATT
This sequence comes from Pinus albicaulis, assembly GCA_034641835.2. NCBI lineage: Eukaryota > Viridiplantae > Streptophyta > Pinopsida > Pinales > Pinaceae > Pinus > Pinus albicaulis. Next base: position 677,836,450 of record CM076578.1, read on the forward strand.
GTTCCCAGTCTGCGCATTGCTGAATTTACCAATATGGTTGAAGAAGATCCTTTGGAAGAATGGTTGTCGCAGTTACTTGCTCTCGAAGAGGACTGGTTTATTGCCAATTATCACCAATAAGTCCAAAAGGCACACGAGAAAGCCTGGCATGATAGCCATATCAGGCAGAAGGTGTTCAAGGAGGATGATTTAGTCTTACCATATGACAATATGTTTGCATGCCACCCAGGGAAATTGAAGATGTATTGGCTAGGACCCTATATTGTCAAGGAAATCACTGATGGCGGAGCAGTATGCGTAGCCATGTTGAATGGTGAATACCTCTCAGGATATGTCAATGGAGGTTGTCTGAAGTCGTATAGGGATGACCCTATGCCTACCAAATGATTATATGGCCGGAGTATTAGACCTGCACAATTGATATGGTGAATACGCAGTAAGATGTGGCACAGACGCGGTATATGCACTAAAGGATTGACTGTTGCGCAAATGTGTCAAAACTAGCTGTTAGAATAATAAAAATGGATAAGACATAATTATTACTGTTTTTTGGCGCATACAAGATGCATTTAATGGGGGGATTTTTCTAGATTTGGGACCGTTTTGTCAGTAATGGAACCTCATTAATTCCCAATTAGCTATTGCATATGCGCCACAAGTATAAATATGAAGCATGGGATCACAATAGTTCCCTCTGTATTCTAAGCGATTTTTATGCTCTTAGTTGTTTATTTGACTTTTCCTTAGCTGCTTCTATGTCTAGATTAGATCCCGTGTTTGAGGAATCATTGCACCAAGTGGTTTTGGGACACATAATTCAAAGCAGAATGACTTCCAACAGACATAGAGAAGACCCTGCTGCATAGGAGGTGCTTATGGTAGAGACCCATGCGCCATCTGAAAAAAATAAGGGAAAAACATCTGGGACGTGAAAGTCCCCTTGAGAAAAGGGCCCTAGACCTTGCCATTCTATCAGGGAGAAGATGAAGAAACCCATGCTTGAACTCCCAAAAACTATAGAAGAAGGGGATGATGGCGTAGTATAAGTAACACCATTCTCGCAATTTCCTAGTTACATTACACCATGGAAACCTACAGTGAAAGTGCCGAAGGACTTGGATAAGGTGTGTGCATGTATCCAAATGCCCTTGATCCCAGAGAATGTCCCAATGGAGGGGGACAAGCTCGCAAAAATCCCTCAGTTGTGAGTCGATGATTGGGACATCACAGACATGGATAAATTTCCAGAGCTCACGTCAGAGCTTTATCTTGATCGAGTTCCATATGCGGGAGGTCTGGTGCACCTTGAAATGAAGAGAGAAATGCTAGGTCGGTACAAGGCATGCCCCCTCAATCTTTTTCAGATCCCTCATTTTGGGTGCAACACCATCAGTGATATATGTGTTAGGAAGTTATTGGCTTTGGTGCATGACGAAGCGCTCTGGTTGGGAGAGCACATCCCAATTGATGCAAACCTGATTCACATAATCATAGGATTTCCAAACAAGGGGGTCGATCCTATGGCCAATTTCAGAGGGAAATCATGGGAGAAAATGCTGAGAGATAAAATCAATAAGCAATATGATGTTACGCGCAAATCCTAGGGATTTATGCTAGAAGAAATTAACGACCTAGTAGTCCATTTTGGCATGGTAATTTTGGCTTGCAAGATGCTACACAAGTGTAGGCCAAAGGAAATTCCCATGCATTTTATTGTGCTCACTGGGAGATGTGAAAAAGGGGTCATATACAACTGATGCACATAGCTATGTAAATAGTTTCTTCAAAACGTGCATGAAGTCCAAGAGGAGGGAAAGCACTTTCAGTATCCTTGGATCTTATTGTTAATCACACTGATTGGATGGAAAACCCCTGAAGCTATGCAGTTCCCTGAACTCGCATAGCCCATGTGCGAAGTGGTGCGCTACGCAACCCTCTGGCACTCCTCTAACCCATTGCGAGCAAAAGAAAATAAGATCTTTTGGGTCCTATATGATGTGAGCTTATACCAGATGGTCCAGTCAAAGTTATGCCTGTCTCCCACCCTTTATGAGTAGTACAAAATGGTACTTGACTTTAAGGATACCTTTCACAATATCCACATCCATGTGAAGGGCGCTAGATGGTGTTTGGTACGAGTTTCCTTACTTTGTAACTCAGGACGATTTGATCAGGGTCACAACAGACTAGCTGTGCATGGTTGAATCCATTAACACAACCATGCACCCCCATAGGTAAATCAACAGAGAAGGCCACATAAAAGCATGTTGAAACAATACCACCCACTACGATAGACACACATGGTGAGAAGGAGCCTACCCTAACAACAACAAGAGAAACCGTGGATAATACTGTGTGAGAAAAGAATGGCTCTGCGCCCAAAGAAACTGAAGCAACCACATCCAAAGGCACAAAGTGCAGTGCATAGACCAATGTTGGGTCAAGAAAAGAGAAGAAGGGTTCGAAGTAAACATGAGAGGAGGTCCTGACACTAACATAGGACGATCTCAATGAGATTGAAAATACAGTGACCATTGCGCAGGAGGATCGATGGATGGACATGGAGGTCCAGTATAAATCTTCATTGGAGGTTTTACAGGTTGGCATAAAAGAGTCAAAAATTCAAGTGAGCCGAACCAGTGCGCCTGTTACTAGTGCACAGACTTTGGGTGTAACCTTACCACCATCCAGGGAAGGAGGATTTGTCCATATCCTGTTACTCTTGTAGGTTTATAGATTCATTCAAATGTAAATGTGTGGACTTCGAAGTAGAATTAAGGGCTTATGTGTTATTTTTGAATGGGTTCATAATTTTTTTTCTCAAACAATAATGAGTTATTACATATAGCTAAAAGAGGTATATGGATAACGTATTTTCCAATGTTGTATATAATACAAAAAGCGATAGAGAGAGTTTCATTATTTGAAAGGGTTTACAACTCTAGCCTTTTCGTAATGCAATGAATTATATTTAATGGTTGAGTCAAAGAGAATTTACAATTTTATTTCATGCCATACATAAGTGGCCATGTGGTGATTCTTAAACCTTATAAGGTTATTCTCATTTAACATTCAATTCTTTTGTCTTCATTTCTTGCATATGTTTAGGATTGTCGTAAATAGTATAATCACTAATCACAAGTGTGAATTTAGTGTAAAAAAACTAAACACAAGACATGACAAGATCCAAAGGAAATACAAAATTGGACACATACTCAAGGAGTACCTAAGATCGTCTTATTCAAATTTTGTGTAGATATAAGATTCATGTATTGAAAGATCTATTTCACTGATTTTTCATAATTACAATTTTCATTTTAAAAATTACAATTTATTATTAAATGTTTTAAAAAACATCTTCAATAATAATAATAATAATTTAATCATAAAATTATGGCCAACCTATACACAAAATTGATATATGAGAGGGATAATAATAATAATAATAATAATAATAATTTAATTTTAAAATTATAGCCAACCTATACACAAAATTGATATATGAGAGGGATAACAAACCCCACTCTGCACAAAGATTTGACTGTTAAATTCTACATAGATGTACATACTATACCCCTCTAATTTTAACTTGGAGTCACTTAATAGAAAACACATATTCTTAACATTTACATCTAAACTTTAAATATTAAACAAAAACATTAATATAATAATTCCCAACTTCAACTCTCTTGAAATTAAATAAGTTTTAAACCCTTTTAAAAAATAACTCCTTACCAATTCTCAACCTTAAAAATTTTCTCTTATTCTCATAATATTCAACTTTCACTTATAATTTTATAGTCTTCAACAACCCTAAAAATTTTCAACGCTACTTTCATAAGTTTCAAGAGCCATACATAATTTCACAAACCTTTGTGTGTCAAAATTATATTAAAACTTTACCATTTTATGTCAAAATGTAAATTTCTGAACATGTACTATGCCATTGCAGATTAGGGCACAAAATACTAAAGCAGATAGAACAAATAAATCGATCGATGGAAGACAAGCCAACAATAAAAGGAGAAGAAGAATGATTGTGTTACGGTGAATAGCAGGATGCTTCAACCAGAAAAGTCTCCAATAGGTCATTTAGCCAAGTGTGTCACACAGCCCTAAAATGCTACATCAGGAAGCCCTAATTTAGCTCCATGAGAAATCCCTAACACAGATTCACCAAGAAGAGAGAAGCTAATTTCCTCCACACAATGTGTGTGAAATGATCTCCAAAACTCTCCTATTTATAATCATATGTGGGGGTGTGTGACACGTCCTTTAAGACATTTAAGTCTATATTATATTCCAAGCTGACCTTGCACATAAGTGGAATAAATTCAAAAGACATGTTCTGCTCATCCGATCGAGATGATCTTTAGATCAATCTTACACCTCTCCGAAAGAGGAATCAAATAAAAATATCGGGATCATCATCTGAGCAGAACAACCCAGATTTTGGACATATTTTCCAAAAATTAACACTCCCTCTCAACTATGGAGAACTCCATCCACTTGCGCAATCCAAACATCGTGCGTCATCCCACCATAACGTGCTTTACTGGCATCTTTATTTCAAACGGTGAGTCACGAAGACATCACACCCCGCTGAAGCGAATTCAAACTAGAGGTTAAAACCTCTCCAGGACTCAAAAGAGTATAATACTAACCCGAAGTTAGTTTAACTGAACCGAAGTTATTTGAAGGTGCCAGACCCCACTTCACTTGATCCTCGATTAATTCATTGGACACATGTCATCCTATCATAGAGAGTAAGGAAATCCCTGATGCGTCCATCTGTCTTGCTATGGTCTCTAAATTTTCCCACCTCATTGGCTAAGATGAGGGGTACTTCCCATGAGTCTCAGACTCCATGGGTAGGATGCATGCGGGGCACAGACCAAAGAGAGGCGAACCAACTCCATGTCATCACGGTGGGGTCGGAAGCACACCAACAAGGATTGGAAAGCCTAGCATTGTGGTTGCTTATAGCTTCAAGAATTTATTCCCATGCCCCTTGGAGCTCCTAGATCTCATCGTCCAACAGGACCTAGAGCTTTCACACCTCATCATCCTATAGATCTCACAACTCATCATCCTGGAGCTCCGGGGGCTCATCGTCCAACCAGACACGGAGCTTTCACAACTCATCATTCAACAAGACCATTTCATTACTCCAAGATTCTCACGGAAGGTTAGGAACTTGACCTTCCCCAAGGGCTTAGTGATAATATCTGCGACTTGCTCATAGTTCCTGTATGAGCCTTACGATGCCACATACCATGTCCTGGACAAAGTGGTATGTGCTTGGATCGGTCGTGAAACACGAGATTCTCGGTCAATCGAATACCACTCTAGTTATCAAAAAAGATAACTGTGGTATCTAGCACATGGCCGAACAACTCACTGAAGAGCTTTCATAACCAAATCGCTTCACAACAGGCCATGCTTGTAGCAATGTATGTGGCCTCAACGGTGCTCAAAGCTACCAACTTCTGCTTCCTGCTCATCGAAGAAGAACCAAGTCTGAAGTAGCATCCACATGTGCTCTTGCAATCCACCACACTACTAGCCTAATCAACATTAGAATATCCATGGAGTGTCCCACTCCTGGCAGTGTATCTCATCTCATGGTTTATCATGCCTCGGAGATATCTTAAGAGATTCTCAGCACCAACCCAGTGAAAAAATGTTCACTGCAAATCATACGTCCAGACGAGAGTTCACTAAGAACACTAGCACACCTATGAGTTGGAGATACTTGGTATGATTTCCCAATGCTGGCCCAACAACATTTGCACACAACTTCTTGAAGTTGATCTCCATCAGTGTCGACATGGACTTATAGTCCACCATACCAAATCTCTCCAGTATCTTCCTAATATATTTTCCTTGAAATAGGAAAATCTTACCAGGTCTCTTCTAGACCTTCAAGCCTAGGAAGTAATGCATCAGTCCTAGGTATTCAATCTTGAACTCAAAAGCTAGCTCCCTCTTACACCAATGAATGATAGGGTCTACACCTACCAGGAAGAGATCGCTCAGATAGAGAACTAGTATGAGAGGTTTCTCATGATCGACCTTGAAGTAAAGGCTCAGATCAACATTACTTTGAGAGAAGCCCAACTTCATCAAGTTGCTATCAATCCTCTCATACCAAGCCCTAGGTGCTCACTACAACCCATAGAGAGCTTTCTTCAACCTACATACATGAGAGTCTCTATCCTGGACTTTGAACCCCAGAGGTTGCTCCACATACACTTCTTCCATTATCAACCCATGGACAAAAGCGGTCTTTACATCCATCTGATGGAGACCCCATCCTTGCATAGCGACAAGGGAAATAATAGATCAGATGGTTGTATAGTGAGCCACAGGTGCAAATATATCATCATAGTTAATGCTTTCTATTTGAGAGAAGCCCTGGGTGACAAATCTTTCCTAGTATTTTTCAGCGCTTCCATCAGATCTATGCTTGATCTTGTAGAGCCATTTTGAGGTGACAACATCTTTGTCCTGCGGTCTTGGAACAAAACTCCAGAAATTTTTCTTCATAATGGACTCATATTATTCATGCATTGCATACTTCCAAATTTAATGCTTTATGGCTTCTTCAAACGTTCTAGGCTCAGATTGTACAATAGTACTCATGGCTGCTAGATACCCTTGGTATCGATTCAGCTTCTTGCTTTCACGAAATGTCCCCTTTGGGGCCATATGTCTTTCGGCATCCTCTAGATTATCCCTAAGCCATGAGGGTATCTTCCTACTAGAAGGAGGAGGGTCAATAGGGTCCAATGGACCTTCAACATCGGGCAACGATTCATCCTTCGGCACTTCCTGCTTCTCTGTCCCTGCATCATTGTATTCCTTGGAGCTAGGAAGGTTAATCACTTTCTGGAGGGTAACGTCTTCATCAAAGGTGACATCATGCCTTATCTCCACTTGTCTTTGACCAAACACATAGATTCTATATGCCTTTGAAGTTTTTTTGTAGCCCATAAACATTCCTTTCTTCCCAGAAGCATCCAACTTGCTTCTCTTTTCTTTCAGCACATAAAAGAAAACAAGACAACCAAAAAAATCTAGAATGAGAAACATCATGTTTCTTACCAGAGAAGAATTATTTAGGAGTTTTGGAGTCCAATGCAGAATGCAGACATTTAATTTGAATGTACACAACAGTGTTCATATCTTCCCCACATAGAAACTTCGGCAAACCTGGGTCACATAGCATGGCATGGGCAGCCTCCACAGTGGCTTGATCGATTTTTTCAACAACAACATTTTCTCAGGAGTTTAGATGATTGAGGTCTCCATCTTAGTCCCAGCATCTTTACGATGGATCCCTTGAGTTTTCCTACAGCCCGGACATAAACATCACAGATACTAATGCCCGATATATACATCATATCACTGTCAAGGTGATTTTAGATAAGGCTACGATCATGACGTTGTAGGTATCTTTATATTTCTGTCATATGTGCCACTGTCAGACACAAGTATCAGTGAAAAAAGCATAGGTATTAATACCATATATCTATGTCATCTCATACATCATCTATTTATATCTTACTGTTATCATAATTATCATTGTCATGGTGTTGAAGATATCAATACAGTGAGGCCATATATACTTTTCCATATGACACACCTACTTCCATGTAGATATACTGTTATCATTGTTCTATGACAGTCAAGGTTATATATATGTATAAAACTGTCATGTACCAAAAACACTCAAGGAGATATTGTCATACATAGCAGCACATAAATGACACTATTATGTAAAGGCTCACATCATACTGTACAATAAGATGTTGATCCAACTGATCAAAAAACACTCTTATAGCAGAAAGTGATAAAGACACTTCTGTACAGTTTATGAAAAATCCCTACTTATTGAATAATACCCAGGGGATGATATAGTGACTGCCACAACTCTTATCACTTTGATTTGGAAGCCTTTATTCCAAGAAATTGATAATATGTTCTCGCTACACACTCTTGCTAACAAACTCCACACTTGTAACTTAATGATGAGTGTTCAGGAGTACAATCAATACAAAAAATGATGACTTTGTCTACAAAATTCAACCTTCAGCCTGTAGATGTCCTTTTGATAAGTAGATATATTGTAGTGCCATATAATGTTGTCTATACTGAGAATGCAAACTATCATTCAAACAATGTCAAATTCTGCCTATGCAAGATGCATGCCACCATACTACCTTACAGTTAAAGTCACAAGTTACTGCAAATTCAAGCTTCTGATAATATGTTCATTAGTCATAATATTTCATGAATTTTAATGCTACAGTGATCATAAGCCTTTTTCCTTCAATCCATTTTTAGAATTACAAATTCTTTGCATCACAAGGATAATAGCCTCTGTACCATAAAGATATTTCATGACCAAGACAGAGATCAGAAATTTTATAATTTTTATCAACATAGAATAATTTGTCCAATTCTACGGGCATGCATCCAATCCTTGTCAACCATTTTCTTCTTTTCAAGGAGAAATTTTAGAATTAAGTCACAAAAGAATTTCGATTTTCAACACAACAGACTTCATTAAATAGGGTACCGAAATCTTCTCGGATATAATCCACAAATAGATCCATAAATTAGGATCTAACATCTACACATATGTATCAAAAAAACATACCTCAAGCTTACTGTTTAGGTCTACTTGACTGCTACAAATCAGGGTCTGGTTAGGGCGCGAAACACTGTCCCTAACAACCCCTTATTTTTGGCCTAGAATAGATCCTTAGAGCTGCGGATTACCCTAGGAGAGGTACCCTCCTTCTTTGATACAATTTGGGGCATGGATACCCCTACAATGCCCCTCAAATTAATTTGTAGGGCTGCGTCCTACTCAAAACAACCCTTAATTAGTCCTGAAATGAACCTTCCTAGTTTCAGCCCTTAGGTCAGTGGTTAGCGATTCTTGACAGCCTATTATAACAATTTTATTTTCACTTCTAGACCTCCAAATGGTGCAGCCTTCACCCAGATTTGTATCTTCCCCTGCACAGTGGTTTGGACCACCTTTTAAGCCTCCAAACGCTACCTAATAGCCACTTGATCTTGCATAAAATTCCTAAAGCTTTACACTATAACTCGGCCTCCAAGATAGTGTTATTTAGGCTAGGGTATGAGCTGAAACAACTCCTACTAGCCACAAGGGTTAGGCCTCTACGTGACCCAAACAAGCCCTCAAGTAATGCAACCTTCCAAAAATTCATGCGGACTTGTGGTGATGCCCAAAACAACATTCAAAAAACTCCTAAAAAGGTTGCACACGACTTCTTCTTCTCCCACATTGTAGTAGCCTCTCTTTTCTCTCACAAGTTCGGAATTTTATTCTCCTAAGCTCTGATACCATGTACATTTCTGAACATATACTATGCCATTTCAGATTAGGGCACAAAATACTGAAGTAGATAGAAAAAATAAATCGATCGATGGAAGACAAGCCAACAATAAAAAGAGAAGAAGAATGATGCCGTTACGACAATCAAAAAGATGATTCAACCAATAAATTCTCCAATAGGTCATTCAACCAAGCATGTCACACAGCCCTAAAATGCTACATCAAGAAGCCCTAATTTAGCTCCATGAGAAAGCCCTAACATTGATGGAGCAAGAAGAGAGAAGATAATTTCCTCCACACAATGTGTGTGAAATGATCTCCAAAACTCTCATATTTATAATCATCTGTGGGGGTGTGTGACATGTACTTTAAGACATTTAAGTCTATATTATATTCCAGGTTGACCTAGCATATAAGTGGAATAAATTCAAAATACATGTTCTGCTCATCCGACCGAGATGATCTTTACATCAATATTACACTTGTCCGAAAGAGGAATAAAATAAAAATATTGGGATCATCATATGAGCAGCACAACCCAGAGTTTGGACCTAGTTTCCCAAAATTAACACAAAAGAAAATCGAGAATTAGATGTAGAGAAACCTCACAACTTACATATTTGTCCCACTTCGACCTCGGACTTCGAAAGCTTTATAGATCACCAACATCATCAAAAATACTAAATTAGATCACCAACAACATCACAAAATACTAAATTGAGATCACCGACAACACCAAAATGGTTTCATTTATTAATGAATAGAGTAAAAGATATTAGCCCATAATTCTATTACCGAATAGAATGCCTTTTGCATTTCTCTTCCTAAGAAGTTGCCACTATTGTTTGTGAAGTTGCCACTAGTGCAACACCCAAGCCACAGATCTATTGGTTTTCAAAATATAAAAATTGATATGTTTACGAAGTATATATTATACATTACAGTGCATGTGTATTTGTGATTTACCATGGTGTTTTAGCCAATTTGAAGAGCTATTTCCGGTTGACAATGAAGAATAATTTAAACTTTTCCGTTCTTGATATGAAATCTAATGTCCCCTTTGTGGATTCAAACCTTGATTTTGACCACATCCTTTCCCCATTAGAGGAAATTTCAGCCTAAATGTGGTCTCATAAGGAAAAATAATAAAATAATAGTTAAAACAATAAAATAGGTGTTATAAATTTTGGAGGGAAAAGAAGAAAACTATTTTTTTAATTGTATTTTTTGCCTATCTCCCTATAGGTTTACTCAAATTTCAAGTGTAGACACCCATTGGATGCAGAATTTAATTCCAGATACAACGAGTACCCATTCTGCATACTTTTGAGAAGACCCATATTGATAAAAATTATAGATACATTAAAAAAGTATGTTCAATGCACTTTTTTAATGTATCTACAATTTTCATCAATGTGGGTCTTCTCAAAAGTATGCATAATGGGTACTTGTTGGATGTGGAATTTAATTCCACATCCGATGAGTGTCAACACTTGAAATTTGAGTAAACGTATAGGGAGATAAGAAAAAAATACAATTAAAAAAAGTAGTTTTTTTTCTTTTCCCTCCAAAACACTTACATGTACCTCTTTTTAAATTTAAAGGATTTTGATTGGTTTACATATTATGACATGGAAATTACTTGGAAATTTCATGAGCACTTTTAGGCTGAAATTTCCTCTAATGCACATGCACAGTGTAAGGAGCATACAATAAGCACCTACCCACAAATGGAAATCTTTAAATCTTACAAGAAATGTTATATTATTCCCACCAAGTATGCTAAATTCCTTGAACTTTTGAACCTCCTTGCTACATATGCTTCTGCAGGATCGACATTTCATTTTATAGCCCAGTATGATGTGGATCGATTTTACAGCCTAATATGATGTGTAAGCGATGCACATTTTTCATTGAGATGAGAGGCTCATTTTACAGTCCAATATGATAATAGCCCTTTTCTAGGCAAATATTATGTGGATCGATTTTATAGCCCAGTACGATGTGTAAGTGATCCACATTTGTCATTGAGCTGAGAGGCTCAGTTTACAACCCAGTATGATGTGTAAGGGTTTTCGTCCATCATAAAGTTCAAGTTTTTCTCATTTAAAAAAATTAAAAAATAAATAAATTAAATAACTATACAAAAATTTTAAATAATATCGACTCAAAAAATTTTGCACTTGAATAAATTGGATCCCTCATGGTTCATGTTATATCCATATTTAAAATGGATCCATGCTAGTTAATAGCTTAGGCCCTCAAATATGCATTGATGATGGTATATGAAATCTTTAACAATATCTCACCTATGCTTAGGATGGATGGATCGAAAGGGTGTTGTTGGCATCATCCAACACTCATGCGAATTCTTTTTATCTGCAACCATTTCTCCATCCTGTTCGAATATGTATGCATAAGGCCATTAATGATATTACTATTAACATTGGAGGAGATCTTCGATATCCCCTATTCCATTATCCTGCTAGAACAATAGTTAACCGTGTGACAGAATTTTCAACAAATATAAGTGGTAATCTATAATAGGATAAAAAGGAAAAAGCACTTGGCAGGTTGTAATTGGATTTCTATAGACAACGATGGTTGGAGGGATTCATTTCCTTAAATAATGCCTTTTGCATAACTAACATACCCCCAAAGTGAGGAAATGAAACACCGAAGAGGATACAAGGTTTATATTTGTGTGTGGAGTTCACAGACCCCAAATATTGATGACCACTACGTCTGTGAATATTTGTACCAGGTAGGTCCACCCAAGAGTGTTGAGATAATTGAACACATGACCTATCAATAGTAAAGGTGCTTTAACGACGAGGACTTGACCAATTGAGATAACCCTCGGGGCTACAAGGTTGATATGTTATAAAAGAAAAAAAACTTGTTATTTTTTTAACCAATAAATATAATTGATAAATAACTATAAATTTCTAAGAAATTATTCCCTCAAAAACATCTATGATAAATCACATGTTACTTCCACTATAATTCATAATATACATCACACTACTTATATATTAATCCATCTATATTATAAAATTAGTAAGGAGACCATATAAACCATTTCAATTTACAGACCCATTCATCTCATCGCTAAATTGTTAAAATATTCAAACATAAGTTTACTATATTACATTTACTGTCCATTCAAAAGTGTTTAGCACACTATCTCGGATAGAGTATGGATAAATTACATCCACTCCATTATTAATGCCCATCCAATCTATATTATATAATCAAATGAGATTAATAGTCATAAACAAAAGGAATAATATGCATAGGTAAACCCCCTTTGTGAAGTTCCAAACTAATAGTCTTCATCAAAATTCCAAATTAATAGTGTTCATCAGATCTAGGAAAATAACATTTAATACATTCAATGAGATAAGTGATTTTTTTCTAAGCATGACGATATAATTTTAACATGATTTTCTAACTCTAGAACTTATATTTACTAATTATATATAGCCTCATTATGCATGTGTTTACTATATATATATATATATATATATATCATTTTGAGTTTTAATAGTTATTCCATTTTTTTTATTAATCACTTTGTATCATCTTGAAAATTAAAATTAAATTGATTAAATTAATTTTCTAATATTTATGGTTCTTTTTTCCTTCTCACAATTAGTTATCACACAAATTATATAATGATTTTCCACTTCATGCCACTGCATAAATATTTTATTAATTATTTTCATAATTTAGTTTTTGATAATAAATCATACCATATAAATATAGGTACTTTATACCTAAACACATTTTTTAAATAATTTAAAATTTCAATCTTAAAAAAATACAAATCTTTATATTACACCATGTGACATTAGTTATATATTACAAACATACTAAAGATACCAATTCTACATGTATTATATATATATATATATATATATATATATATATATATATATATATATATATTATCCTCCCCTTTCATACAATTATTTCTTTAATGTTCATTTACTTTTCTCTATAAAAATTTTTGTAGTCAATGAATTTAGCCTCTGAGATATTGTGTTGTAATGTTGAATCACTTTATCTTTATCTTTATTGTATCTAGTCTCTTACTACTTGTTGTGTTAATCGGTTTTAATCGAAACTTTTGTAATCATTGAATTTGTCCTTTAAAATATTGTGTTATATTGTTAAAGCTTTTTAACTCTATTTGCATTGTGTATGAGGGCTAATGCTCTCAGTTATATTTCCTATGCACTTTGTTTTTATTTGCATTGATTTGAACCAATTGTTATGTATTGAAAAAATCCTTTTAATTAAGATCACTATAACAGATGAATTCTTTGTTTCATATCATGTAACCATGTTTATTAATCATATATAGTATTTTTGGCATTAATGTGTGAAGGAACTCACTACTCATGAATCTAGATACCATTAAATATTTGTCATCATTCATGTGTGACAAAAGACTATACAATATTAATTATGTAAAATCATTTTAATTAGGCCCATTATAAAAAATGGATTCTTTGTTTTCTATTATGTAATAATTTTTCTTAGTTACTTACAATATTTTTTGCACTAAAGTGTTGAGGAACTCACTACTCATGAATCTAGATATCATTAACTATGTTTCACCATTTATATGTGACAAAAAACTATACAATAATAGTTATGGTTTATGGGTTTACAACCTTCTTGAATGAGAAATATTACCAATATCTTGCACTGAATAAAGAACAATGGCACATCTCTTCTATGTGGTCACGAAGGTGGAGGGAATTATCATTGCATTTGGATACATGCCAAGGTGACGTAGTTCTTGGTGGATCTCTTCACTTTCTTCTAATTGTTTCTTGAAATCACATAAATATTGTTACATATTTTAATCCCTTAGCATAAATATCGTTAGAGATTTGAAAGCCCCTGACAGAGGAATATTTATGTTAAAGATCAACCATGGTATCCGAGAATGCAGGGGATGACAGTTCCATTGTCGTAGTGGTGGCTCCTCTTTCGTTTCCATCCAAATTCACGAACTTTATTTCGATTTTTGTACCTAATCTCTACCGGATGGCTCCATCTCCAGATTATAACGCTAAAATTGTTTCGATTCCAAACTTATTATGAATCATAAATCCTTTACTCTTTCACTAAATTTTAATTTCATCCATTTTTTTGTGTAATATCAATAGCATGATTCCTATTAATATACCAAAAAGAAAAGAGATTTACATATGATGTTACTTGAAGACCATGATTTACCCCAGGTTACATAATGAGACAATGTTGACCTGGTTGTATACCAGTATCTTAATAATGAAAAACAAGCCTAAATTTCAAAAGGAAAAGTAACATGGATGTCTGTAATTTCTCAAAATTATCCAGAGTTTAAAAACAACTAGTCAACCTTTAACACATACCTTGACACTCTAGTAGTAGACAACTAATAAGAGGACATAACAATGACACAATAAAACAAAAATAGTTATATAGGAGTTGGCGATAATTCCAGGTAGACGGTTGATAGAATAAAAATGAGAACATTAGTAAATTTAGCCATCTAGTATAATCATCGAAGGAGTCGGGGAAGGAGGTGCGTGAACCGTGTTGAGTGGAGATGCACTGATGATCGCCTCAAAATTTTTGGGTTCCTCTGAATCAGTGCTTGAATTTGAGACAATGTAGCGTTAGATTTTGTTGAGACTAACTACAATTTCATTGATATTATAGTGTATGTATCTAAGAATTACCTTTATATCTTCTTGTCCAACAAACAACTTGTAATTGTCTACCTGCTTGTCACATAGTACCATGTGAAGGAGATTCACCAAAGGAAATGTAAACATCTCTTCCTCCATTTACCTATATTAGGAACCCAATTTGTATTTCCCATACATACAACTTCTGAATCGAAATGGTACTGGAGTTCCCTAAATGTTTGTGACTCAAAAGTGTGAATTTCCTTTCGAACTTCGAAAGGCACCAAGTCAAATAAATTTGATGTTGATTCCCAACCAAAGAGGCGACACTGCCTTGAAGAAGTTGCCCGTGGCATACCACCTTGTCGAGTGATCATTCGTACTATGAATCATGTGTCCATCTTTCATTTGGTAAATTATTTTAATTTCAAATTCTAAATCGTTATTGCTTTATCCTTCCACTAAATCAATATTGTATCTATTGAAATGTATATATAATTAATATGATATATTACAATATTTTTTACTCGATGTATATTGGTTTATCTTGAATACACATTTCTTATTGTGTTAGATTAAATGGCATGATATTTGGAGGTTCTTTATCATTTACGATAAATTATAGTAATAGTTGGAATGTCCTCATCCTCCCTTAAATTCCCTAGTGCAAGACTCAATGCTCTTTGGTATGTATGAATCGTGTGTCCATCTTTCGTTTGCTAAATAATTTAAATTCCAAAGTCTAAATCATGAATCCTTTATCCTTCCACTAAATCAATATTGTATCTATTGAATTGTATATATAATTACAATATAATGTATTCTATATTACAATATTCGTTATTGAATGTATATTGTTTTACCTTGAATACACAATGCTTATTGTGTTAGATTAACTGCCAAAATATTTGGAGGTTCTTTATCATTTACGGAAAAATTATACTAATGGTTGGAATATCCTTGTCCTCCCTTAGATTAACTGCCAAAATATTTGGAGGTTCTTTATCATTTACGAAAAAATTATACTAATAGTTGGAATATCCTTGTCCTCCCTTAAATTCCCTAGTGCAAGACTCACAACTCTTTGATATTATATAAAAAGTTTGGAATCTTCTCGTCTAGCTTAAAATTCCTCTACAACAGTTGAAGTTATAACCTATTAGGCATGGCTTTAAAGTTTAAGTTTCTCATTCTTCCAGAAAAGAAGCTAGTATTTTCAAGAATTTAAATTATAATATCCTCGTCTTAGCTTAAAATTTACCCATTATTTAGTAATAAAAGTTACAATCTCCATCACTCCTTTATTCTTTGACCAATTATTAGATACAATGCATTCGGTGTTAAATTTTCGAGCAAGATATTTGGGGGCGATTTACTATGTAAATACATAGTAGCAACACTTGCAATCTCCTCGTCTAACTAGAAAATTTCTCCATTATTAAAAAATAGCGGCGACGATTTTAAAGAACTAAAGTTATAATTTGGTCATTTTAGCTATAAATTTGTCCATTATTCAAGAAAAAGTCTCCAATATTCCAGATTTAAAGTTATAATGTGCTTGACTTAGCTCAAAAATTTTCAATTTTTCAAAAACAAAAGTTACAGTATTCCGAAATTAGAATCATAATCTCCTCTTAGCTAAAAAAATTTTCACTACCAAGTAATAAAAACTACAATATTCATGAACCTTTATTTTTCACTGAATATTAAGTTCCAAGTGTGTTGTGTGTTAGGATCGGGGGCAATATATTTGGAGGTGTGCTCATATGTGCATACAGAGAAATTATAACAACAATTGCAACATGCTCGTCCATGCTGAAAAAATATTTATAGTCCGGAAAAAAAAGTTACAATTTTCAGGAATTCAAGAAAAAATTTGCTCATCCTATCTTTAAATTTAAATTTCTCCTTTATTCACTAAATAGGCTACAATATTCTAGAATTAAAATCGCTCAGTTGTTGGTAAATAAAAGCTACAATTATCAGGAATTGAAGTCATAATCTTCTCTTCATAACTCAAATTTTCGACTATGTCATTAATTACCTTGTGGGTGTTGTCTTCGATCCCCTCACAAGTATTTGGAGGCACTTTGTGTGTAGTCAGAAATTACATAAATGTAGGCACTTTGTGTGTAGTCAGAAAATACATAAATGTTGTAATCTGCGTTTGCAAGATTAAAATTTCTCCATTATTTAGAAATAAAGAATGTTGTCAAACAGTACAAGCTTCAAAAGTAGGAAGACGGAAGGTTTGAAAGGCAGGAAACAGATTGCTCGTGGACAAGTACAACGACAACCATACAGTGGGTGACAAATGCGACACTTTTTAATATGTTTGGAGATAAAATCAAATGGCATTACTTCATACGCTATCAACATATGAAGAAAAGCGCAAGAGGAAACTCCATTTAGCAATTTCTTCTGCGTAATTACACACCACTTAACAGCTAATGGTACCATAAGAAAATTCGATAACTTATATTTTCCACGTAATTTTTATGGGTCTCCACGACTACTGAGAGGGGATTTAAAATCAACGTATATGTATATAAATGGCATATTTGTAACGCTTCATCTGGAAGATATGCTTTATAAATAATTGTGTATGGTCATGTGTGAATATATATATATTTTAAATGCATGATGGGTTTATATATGCATAGTAGGCTTGTCGGTGGCGAGAAAGAATTATCTATAAATTAAAACAAAACTCCTATAGGTATATTTTCATAAAATTATTTTATTTTGTAATGTTTGGCTTTTCATATTAGTGTATAAAACTTATATACTAGCAATTGCATTATATGTTGCAAAAGAAATGCCTTAAGGCAATAGAATAGGAAAGAGCAGCCTAAAAGAAATAAGATGTTGCAGAGAAGGAGCCATCATGAAGGAATGATTGGCAAATTTTGCTTCCATGGAAGCACGTCGTGGAGGTTTCAAAGATATTGATGATAAGAGTTATCAACCAGAAAGATATAGTTCTTAAGCTCTGAAGCCTCTTCTTGACTGAAAAAATACTAAACTGATAAGATATAGCAAACTTCTTGGCACAATATGTCAGCTTGCAACACGTCCAAATAAAACAACTGAAGTAAATACTATAAGATGGGTTTCAATGCATTTCTGTAATTAAAATAGAGCTACGAAAAAAATCCAACACATTTGTAGAGAAAATTATAACACATTATCACACTTTTATTATCAGAGCTAAATTTTTCTATGTGCAAAAACGATGGCTTTCATCAAGAGCAGAACAAACAATTTTATTGAGAAAACAACTCTAGCACTCAGAGAGATTTGGAAGCAACTGTTGAATTGGTGAACATGTCTTGCTCTATGGTGTTGGATATTGGGCATAGATTTCTTGCTATTGTATACAAGAATGTAAATTTTCATGTAGCTTATACTACATTAACCATGAAATTGTCAACATTTAGGGAACACTTGCCATCACATTTGTAGAGAAAATTACAATAGAGTATCACATTTTTCTTATCATATCTAAATGTTCCTATATGTAACAACTACTGCAAGCTAGAATACGAAGAGAAAGAAGAATCTTGTTTGGGACTTGAGATAGATTCATTCTCTGCACATCTAGAGTAAAGCTTAATAAAAAAAAACTTACCATACTTTGAATTTTTGAAATAAATATCTTAAAAATTAGAATATCAATTTAATATGTTTTACTCAATTACACATTTAACAGTATTCATTTTAAAAAATACAAATACAAATTACTATTTTAAATAAAACTAATTCTAAATAAAAAAATTACAAAGAATAACATTAATTACCATGGCCCTCGTGTACATTCCTCTTATTACTTACGTTTGTAACTTATTCTTAATCACATAGTGTCAATTTGTTTGTAACTTATTCTTAATCACATAGTGTCAATTTATTAAAACAATAATCTACAAGTCTCACTTTTTATAGCTTTGGTGGAAGGATAGAGTATCTAAATTCCCTTACCCTTTAAGAAGCATCCTCAATTACTGTACCACCCACCTCGACATCCAATCTAGAAATCTTAGGTCATTCTAAATTGATCAAGAGTATAGAATTTTTAGGGTGGTGTTTTATGTGCACTAAAATTCCCATGAGGTCCATCACTATGTATGTGATTCATTGCAACCTTGGATAGATTCTATGAGTTGTTGTGATTTTTTTCTTGTGGCTACAACTTAGTTTTGGTTGTCACCTAGTTATCATGATTCAAAATTTTGTTATCATCTTAGATCCTTATAACATTAGATATATTCTGTGAGCTAATGTGATTTTTTGTTTGTCACAATGATTCAAAAATCAATTATTATACCACAAGATTGACTTTCTCATTATCTGTTTTGTTTATGAACCCTTTAAAAAAATCACATGAACATTTGATTTACATTCTGATCTCCCCAGCATGGATGGGGGTTTAAAAAATTGGAGAGTAAATTGAGCGGTTATTGTTAGAAATTGTTGTATAAGATGGAAAATTTGGATGGTTTGTAGACAATATGGATGCCATAACATATATCTATTTTGAATTTTTTAGTGTCCCGGGCCACCATTTAAACTGAGAACGTCAATACATCACTATGCGAATGATAACTTGTGACACCGCTAGCCATTTTCTTTGATTGTCGATCAAGTTATAAACTAATAACGTGTGAAATCCGTAGCCATTTTCTTTGATTGTGGGTTTCAAAAACTCGAGAGTAAATTGAGCGGTTATTGTTAGAAATTTTCAATGCATCTAATAGGATCCATTTCAACTGACAATGTCAATGCATCACTGTGCATCTAATAGGATCCATTTCAACTGAGAATATCAATACATCATTGTGTGAATGACAACTTGTGTCATCCCTAGCCATTTTTTTTTATTGTGGATCAAGTTATAAACTAATAACTTGTGAAATCCCTAGCCATTTTCTTTGATTGTGGATCAGGTTATAAACTAGAATGTGCTCTCTCTTCAGAAGAGTCTGGAATATATATTGGATGGATGGAAAGGTTATGGTAAAACTTGTACAAAAAACCCCTTAGGGTTGTCTCAACTTACTCTATTGTTAATCATATAGTGTCAACTTTGTAAAAATATAGGACTTAAAAAAGGGAAAGATGTTATGCATAGAACACAGTGGCCTCACGATGAAGTTGCGGTGTCTGCGGAAGAAGAAGGGTATTTCCATAACAAAAAAAACCATGTATTTTTGGAATAATAAAATAGTTGTTAGAACAAGGAAAACTATGTATATTTGGATGTATGAAAATTTAGATGCATTCTATTAAGTAAAATTTTAAAAGAATAATGGTTATAAACATTTAAAAATAATTTTATTAAATAATTAGTTTAGATCTATACTATTTACGAGATGGATCAATTCTCTTTTCATTCTAAAGGAGCTTTGCATATCAAGACATTTGGTCTCTCTTGGCTCTTGATATTGATCTTGGCCATCTTAATTCCCCCTTTTAAATAAACTACATTCCCCATGAATACCATGTGCCATTGACCCTTGGGCTGTTTTTATAGTTTATTATTATTTTATTTCATTATTATTATTATTATTTATTGTTTTTTTGACCTAGTTAAAGTGTTCATTACATTATGCCAATATTTTTATTTTTGTGTAATTTGACATGGTCAAAATGTTAAACATGGCATAACAACATTTCTATCATACTTTGTTGGAGAGCACCGTGACACAAAAATGTAATATTTAAATACATAAATAGTTATTTTCCTTTTTTTATATTGATTTTAATCCATGCAATTTAAATTAATTGGTTTGTGTGGAATTTAATTTTATGATATAAATTTTATTTAAATCTAACAAATTTTTAATAACATCATTTTAACTTAAAAATCACCAAAACCTAAATACTTATCTTTATTTCCCCCTTTAAATAAACTACATTCCACATAAATACCATGGATCAATACCATGGGCTGTTTTTATAGTTTATTATTATTTTATTTTATATTGTATTTTGACCAATAGTTATTTTCCTTTTTTTATAGTGTTTTTTATCCATTTATTTTAAATTAATTGGTTTGTGTGGAGTTTAATTTTATGTTATAAATTTTATTTAAATCTAACAAATTTTGAATAACATCATTTAAACTTAAAACTTGTGGATCTAATGGCCTAAAATGTTTCAATAGTCTAACATTTGATCCAATGGCTCAAACATGGACACATTGGCAGCTAGGGGAGTTGTTTTCAAATAATAACGCCTTAAGGCTTAAAAATACAAGAATTTATATTGGATTGATAGGTTTTAACTTTTATTTAATTAAGTTATTTCAATATAATGATATATACCAATAATTTATATTGTATATAATGAGATATAAAATAATAAAAATGATCTGAATATATAAAATTGTATATAGTTTAAAGATAACATAGTTAGGGGTCTATGATCTAGAGGGTATTCAAATGTTAGGGGGTCTATGATCTAGAGGGCATTAACTATGTCGCCATTGATGTCAACCATATTAACATTGAGGTTTGTGGTGGAAGATGTTGGCATAAGCTCAGGGGGAAACCTATCGTTGTTGCAATACTTTGTAGAGAATCATCATAGTAGCAGGCTTATTGGAGAAGCCATAATATGGTGCTTATGCTACATGGGAGTCCCATGATTTGGAGGATGTTATGCCTCAAGATCAGGTTAATGCATATAATCTTGGAGATTTCAGAATTAGATAGTTCTCGGAAAGACCCTGTGAGGGGTATATGGAAGTCTAAAAATGACCTCCTGGTTTGAGAGATAGAGAGACAATAAGAGTTATGAGACCCTAAGTCAAACTATTGTAGAGTTATAAGCTTCAAGAACCTTTTGGAAAGAAAATAATTTTGGCGCATTGCAAAATTATACTGGAACAATTAGTGGTTCCGTCATTGAAAGGACTGGGCATACGTGGTGTGACAAAAAAGAAGCATGAAGCAATTTTATTGCATGACAGGTGAATCCCACTCGGTAGCAATACCCTGATAGCATTTCGCAGATGAATTTGTTATAATGCTCAACTAGGATGAGCGGGATGATACCAACATATGACGTCATCCCAATGGATTTACCCTGACAGGTGTACTTTGAAGGTTTCCTAACAACACGCAGAAGATATCGTCGAGATGCAATTGAGTGGGATGATGAAAATCACACATTGTAGTGGAGAATAATTTCATTGGCTAAGGATTTGAGCTGGAGCTCCCTACTCTAATAGCTAAACCCACTGAGGGCTGACCTGAAGGTATACCAAAGCTGCGGTGCAAAGGAGAGCTAGTTTGATAGAAGAAAAAAGAAAGAGTTGAGAATCCTTAAAATGTTTAAAAAAAAAATAGTGCAAAACCAAGGGCCACATAACCCTTATCTCACCTATGACAGAGGAAATGTGGAAGCATAATAGTGGTCAGAGGATGACATCAGCATGACATGGCATGTGACACATGGCAGCTAGTTTTAGCATTTTCGAGTACCTAAAATGCCCATTTTTGGTGGACACTTGGACCACTCATAGGTCGACACATGGCATTAGTGAAGTCAACATGGTATAATCCCACCAGTTGGAGCCTCGCAATTTATCCATGGTGCACAAATAAAAAACGTCGGGACATGGGAGTTGGGACACATTAGTTTGACAATGCACAGAGTGACAACCAATTTAATGGAGTTGGGCAGACCCAACTAGACAACTCATACAAGGGGTATAGAGCCTAGAAGTTTATAAGGAAGTGAAAATGGGTGGCACCGAGAGAAAAGCGTCAGAATTACAAGCTCCAACCTCAGTGCAAGGCCTTGGTCATTTCAAGTAGAAATGAGATAAATGGCATGGAGCCATTAACAAAGGGAATTTGGCTTCTGAAGGGGGTGGAGCAGCTTAGCTCCTAAATTATTAGACGATGGTCATAACACCTGGTCCTATGGCGGGAAGAGAAGAAATCTGTTAATTGAAAGTATCTAATGAATATTTAGTGGAATTATTCTATAATAAAGTTAAAAATGACTCGTAGTTTTATTTGGTAGCGCAATTTGGCAGCGACGTATTAAAAAAGGCTTTAGGCCTATGATTAAGAGCATGGGGCATATACATGGTTGAATGAGTCAGCAATTCTTTGGCATTGAGAACCAAATTGGCCATGACAACAGTTGGGATAAGTAAGGCTGGAGAAATTGATTAAATGCACACAGTGAGGTTGGTGCCATTGGTTTAATGGTGATAACAAAGGACTTATGGCTCAAGTACAGAGAGGACCACAACCTGCAAATTGAGATTTTAAGTTTGACTGAAACAAAAAAAATCCTCCTATGTTAACAACGCATGCCACGAGGAATTGATTGAAGAGAATGGCTCAGGGACACTATAACAGTGATTTTATGGGCTCTAATGGCGTGCTACAACTAAAGTAGAAAAGATATATACATATATGAAGTAGATTCTAGTATTTATGGGAATTTAAGAGGAATGGAGGACTAAGTTATTTATGCAGGTAAGATTCAATGGAGGCACCTCTTGAATGTGCAAGTAATACTTATATATATATATATATATATATATATATATATATATATATATATATATATATATATATATATATATATATATATATATATATATATATATATATATTTCTCAGTATGAGGAGACACTCAAATGCACACTCTATGATTTAATGTAACTGCGATAATTGAATTGAAAAACCCATTTATATAGTTTAATGTAGTTGTAGTGACCTTGCACCTTGATGGAACATCAACATGGAAATCCATGCAAAAGAACACTTTTAGGCTTTTTGCTGTAAAGATACTGGGAGGACAACTAAGACATCATCAATCATTGTGTAGTGGAGGAACAAAAAAATGGATCGCAATTGTATAATGTGGGGGAATATAACATTGTTGTGAGGGAGTGTGTCGAGAGAAGTTGAGGGATTGTGTTAATTTGGTAGCTTACTGACAAATTTGAACCATGGGACTAGATTCCTCTTTTCTAGAGGACCAATTTTGACTATTGAAGCGCTCAATTTGCACAAGGGAAAGTGCAATTTTGAATTGAATCCCATAATGTCACATTTGATCAAGTCAGCCCTAACAGAAAATTGGACACCCTTAGAAGCCTTTAAATAGAAGTGACCTCAAGCTCATTTGGAAATCACCAAGAATATTCTCCTTCTCTTCTTCATTAATTGGTTTGCACAAGTTTGAGGTTGGGTCGAGGATAATGGTTTGTACAAGTTTAAGATTACATGGCCTAAAGGTCGCATGCATTTTAGGGATTTTGGTTTCCTACCATAGGCTACACACATGCAATTTTCGGCTACAACTACAGGCTGAAAGGCTTGTTCGTGGGGTTGGAAGGTCTCAACCACATGCATCCTTATTCCTTAGGGTGTTTGGGCTTTAGGGTTTCAAATTAGCATTTGACTGAAGGTAGGTCAAGTTTAATCTGATCTGGATTGATGTTGGGAACATATTATTGAATTTTGTTGGGTTAATTTTTCTTCAGAATTTTGTATTGGCTCATTATAATTTTTTCTGAACATTTTATGACAATTTGATAAGAATAAAGAGTTTCAAAGGGTTTTCCCCGTAGTGGGTTATTCCCTGTTCATTGACCGAAATTATAGTCTTTTTTTTTATGTGTTGTTTGTCTCCTTTTTCATTTCATTTATTGTTCTATATTCAATTATTGTTGATTGGAAATACTAATTATTGATGAAATATTATTAATTGAAGAATTGAATTGGGCTAAAGTGATTGAAACAACATGGAGCAGTCTAAAATTTAACATGGTATCAGAGCTAAGGTGAAGGACAAGCCCAAAATGAGACAATATTTTAAGAAATCATCTTTGGAAAGTTGAAGGAGCCTATCTATTCAAGTTAAGATATCTTCCTCTTTCTTCAAGGAACATGAGAATTTAGGTGACACGTCTAACTTTTCTAATGGAAAATCAGGTTGGAGATCATAGCTAATAACAACAATGTTTTGGAATTCATTCAAGGAAAAGTCCCCGAGCCTCTAGAGAATGCTTTCACTACTGCTAAGAATAGGCACAAGAAAGGTGATTTAAATGCAAGAAAATTATAGTTGATGGTTTACAAGATAATTTACTTGCATCTGCT
Organism: Pinus albicaulis; assembly: GCA_034641835.2. NCBI lineage: Eukaryota > Viridiplantae > Streptophyta > Pinopsida > Pinales > Pinaceae > Pinus > Pinus albicaulis. The sequence goes on from CM076578.1 coordinate 677,861,646, forward strand.
GGAAATGTAAGGAAGTCTAAGGACATATATGATAAGATAGTTGGCATGTATGAAGTCGGAAATTTGAATGAACTCCTCTCTTTGAAATATCAACTCAAAGATATGAATATGAATAAAGGCAAGTGTGAAATCCTACATTATGAGAATATCTTGTCTTAGAGATCAATTACCGAGAGTTGGGGAATCTGTGTTGGAAAGGGAATTGGTGATTGTAACTCTTAGAGGTCTCCCTTCCATTTGGGAAAGCTTCATTACGGCTATAAGAAACAACAATACCTTCCCATCATTTTATTATATTGTTGTAAAACTCACTCAAGAAGAATGAAGGATGATATCAAGAGGCAAGATTCAAAAGCATGAAGAAGGATAACCGATCACATTCATCACTCAAAACAAGAAGAACGAAGGAAAAGGAGGCCCATCAAATTCAAGGAATCCTCCTCCTCGAAGCTCAAAGAGAAGTAATGATAGAGAATCATCACACATTGAATGTTTCAATTGTCACAAGAAAGGTCATTATGCGTTAGACCCACTGTTGCCAATCAAACGAGAACTTTACCAATTATTCGTTTTTTTCAGGTAGCAAAAAATCATCTGATTTTGAAAAGTTTTAATTCAAAATACACCTATTTTTTTAGCATATTTTTGACACTTTAAATTTACTTATGTATCAAGTATGAACATTTTTTTTTAAATGTTAGTGATTTTCATACTCATTCTGAAAAGTGTTGATGCAACATCAACCTTTTTTTTTAGAGGGCTTATTTTTTACACTTTAAATTTTCTAATGTATAAAGCATGGATAATTTTTTTTAAATGTTAGTGATTTTCATGCAAATTTTGAAAAACGTCAACATTTTTTTAAGACATATTTTTGTCACTTTAAATTTTATCATGTTTTAAGTATACAGATTTTTTTTTTAAATGTTGGTTATTTAACCATTTTTAACTTGTCTTATTCCTCTTCTTATTTTTCGTCGTGAGATGTTTGTATTTTAAGGGTTTTGAAGCATGAACGTTTCCACAATCAGATACATAATGTAGTTTAGAGCTTCTGGAATCCTGTGTAATATGATTGAAGGGTTCGACATTTTGGTTGAACACTTCACCCATCTTCAAGAGGAGGAAGCTGAGTGTAAGATAGGTAGAGTGCAAACGCCAAAGTATAAATAAGAATAGATTCTAGCCCTTAAATTTAAAGAAGATGATAGGATTCAACATTAGCCGTTAGGGAGAAATATTAAAATATTAAATGCCTAATATTATTAACAAACTAATTCATTGAATTAATATTTTATTTAATTTGAATCAGACGTTGGAGAATGATTTGGTTATGCTATGGTAAAAATCAATTAATTCAAAATTAAATTAAAAATTGATTTGAAAATCAATTTTTAATTTAATTTTGAATTAATTGATTTTTACCATAGCATAACCAAATCATTCTCCAACGTCTGATTCAAATTAAATAAAATATTAATTCAATGAATTAGTTTGTTAATAATATTAGGCATTTAATCTTTTAATATTTCTCCCTAACGGCTAATTTTGAATCCTATCAACTTCTTTGAATTTAAGGGCTAGAATCTATTCTTATTTATACTTTGGCGTCTGCACTCTACCTATCTTACGCTCAGCTTCCTCCTCCTGAAGATGGGTGAAGTGTTCACTCGAAACATCGAGCCCTTCAATCATATTACACCAGATTCCAGAAGCTCTAATCTACATTTTAAGGGTTTTCCAAACATGTGTTTTTTGTTTTTCTTTGCAATGTTTTTCTATAATGAAATTTTTAATCTTTTTTCAAGGTTTAAAAAAAATAACATCAATATTTTGAGGTTAGGATTTTTTATAAAGTTAAATATCGTTAAGAAATTCTTTAATACACATAAAATAAATGACAGAAGAAAATTATAATTATAAACACTCAACAAAATAAAACACTCAACGAAATAAACACATTTTGTTGAGTGTTTATGAACACATTTTTTATATATATATATATATATCATTAAAAAATACGTATTTCAGGACCTTTTCGTTAAAAATGACATGTTAAAAATAAAATGTATTCAAAATCCTTTAAAAATAAAAAATAAAAAAATAAAAACAAAATACTTAACAATATAAATTAAAAACATAGAAAATAAAAAAATTATAAATACAACTAAATTATAAAAAAATAAAAATAAAAAAACATGAAAACATAAAAAAAAAAAAAAATATCAAAAAGAATTTAAAACACACACACACACATTAAAATTAAAAATAAAAATAAAAAAATATTAAAAAAAACACATGACAAACTATTTTTAAAAAAGACACTAATTTTTTTTTAAATAATATAAATAACATTGAAGAAAAAAATATAAAAATAATAATAAAATTAGAAACTTAAAAAAAAAAATTATAAAAAAATTAAAATTAAAAGACAATAAAACTAGGGTCGTGGCATGGCTGGTAGAGCGAGCCTGTAAGCCCCTCCGTGGGCCCTCTAGCCCCGCTTGGCTGAGGCTCAATTCCTATAATCGACCCTCTATCAGGCTGGGATTGAGGGTCGATTATTTTTATTTAAATAAATTTTCCAAAATATTTAATTTAATTTATATCTTTTAAATTTTTTTATCACTTTTTTAATTATTTTGAAATTTTGAAATTTTTTATAATTTTTTTGTTTCATTTTTTTTAACCAATTGTTTTAAAAATTATTATTATTGTTATTATTATTATTATTTTCCTTTTAACTAATATTTTTCTCTTAATTTTTGTTTGTTACCACACTTTTTGTTTAATTCTAATTTCATTTTTTTAAGGTTTTTTTAATTGTTTTTTTTAATATGTTTTTTTTCAATTTTATTTATTTATTTTTAACTTAGGATTTAAATAAATATTTTTTTTTAAATTTGTATTTAAGTTTTTTGTTTTTTTATTTGTTATTTTCTAGTTATTTAATTTTCTTTTATTTATTTGTTTTTTGGTTTATTTATTTTTTAGAGTTAAATTTAAAAGCAAAAAAATTGGAATTTTTTTTTAAACACTTTTTGCACTTGATTTTTTTTGTGTCTTTTATCTTTGTCCTTATGATGAACCATATTAAGTGGTTCTAAACATGTCGACCTTGAAAACTACTTTGTGATTTCTCCTGAAGATATTTTGTGTGTGTGTGTGTATATATATATATATGTTTTCTCTTCTTTTTTTCTTTTGGTCGTTTTTCATCTTTTTAATTTTTTTATTTTTTAATACAATTTTTTGTTTATTAATTGTTATATATATATATATATATATATATATATATATATATATATATATATATATATATATATATATTAATTACTTTTAATTCTTTTCAATCTTTTAATTTCTGTTTTGTTTTGTATTTTTCATTTTTATTTATTTATCTATTTATTTATTGTTTTTTTAATAGGATGCGTGTTGATTCTCGACTAGGAACCTGACCTCGTTATGTGTCAATTTGATAGTTGATTTTAAAATTTTCATTATAATGGATCAAGTTTGCCCCCACGGTGTGTCAACTTCATGGTTGATTTTTAAGATTTCATTGCAATAGGTCGAATTTGCCTACACTGCATGTCAATTTTATGGTTGATTTTTAAATTTTCATTGCAATGTGTCAAGTTGTCTTATGCTAAGATTTTAAAATAGCTACACTTTTAATATTTAAAAAAGAAATTACTCTTGGTATAATGACTCTTTCATTCAGGTCTTCATTTTTAAAGTTTTTTTTAGTCATATAATTTTCCATAATGCCATGGTTGAAATATATTGAAAACTTAAGAGTTTTTGTAGTTGTGGTATTTAGTTTTAATTCCATGGTTGAAAATTCGTCAAAATTTCAATGTTTTTCTAAGTCACGATATTTTATCTTTAATGTTATGGTTAAAAATAGTTATAAGTATTTCATCTTTAACATCATGACTGAAAATTGTTGGAATTTTAAGGCTTTTGAGAGACATGATATTTTATATTTAATGCCATCATTGAAAATTATTGGAATTTTAAGGTTTTTAGGAGTCATGATATGTTTTCTTTAATTCCATTGCTAAAATTGTTGAAAATTTACCCCCCCCCAAAAAAAAAGACGTTATTCGAGCATCAATGCTTTTCATTTTCACGGTGTTTTTTTTTCACCAAAAAACATGGCTTTTATTAGATTCAAGACATTTTAATTTTGGGAAGGTTTTTCATGTTCTTTTGGGGTTTTTTGGCTAGAGTTTTCATTTTGAGGTAATGTTTCTCGTTTGACTGGTAACTCTTTTTATATTACCCCGAGAAGAACAAAGGTCCATGCTACAACACTAGAAGCAACGATAACAGATTTGATGATTGAAGAAGAAGAGATGCTCCAAGTGATCATGAAGAAGGTCATCATCCTCAAAACAAGTCAACATAATCCAGGTATGAAAGTAATGTTGGAAATAAATATAAATATATTCTTATTTATGCTCTCACTAGTTCCTCTCGTCTGTATTTGTGGGATAGTTGGATGGTTGATAGTGGAGCCACTAATCATTTCTCTAGGTATCAAAAATTTATCTCTAATTTGGTAGATAGGGAGTCTAATTTGAAAATTATTATTGGAGACAACTCCACTCATACTGTTAAAGGCTTTGGGTCCGTAAAATTTCATTTGACTTCCAGGGAATATATTTGTGCTCCATGAGGCAATGTATGTGTCAGGATTGAAGAATAATTTGGTATCAATATCCTCTTTGGAAGACAAAGGGATAAGGGTTGTCTTTCATCAAGGGAAAGGTTCTTACTTAGCCTATTGGATCACAATGAAATATGCATTTACTTTGGGATCGAGATTTCAAGGACTCTATAGGGTCACTAGTAGACCTCTTCTAGCATTGGTCCATGATACTAATCAACTAAGTGAGCTATGGCATCTAATATTGGCTCCTCTACATTATGATGTTCTTCCAAAATTGAAGAAATTAGTCTTTGATATTCCTGATCTTCAAGCATAACATAATGGAGTATGTCCAGGTTGTGCCAGTGGAAAGAAGACAAGGTAACCATTCCCCTCTAGTGAGAAAAACACAAGTGACATCCTCTGTCTCATTCATTCTGATATATGTGGTCATCCTGATGTGTTGATTGTATCCTTTGTAATTGCATTTACCATTCATCTTAAATTATTATTGATTTGAAATCTTGGAAATATTAATTATTGATGAAATATTGTTAACTGAAGAATTGAATTGGGCTAAATTAATTGAAACAACATAGATTAGTCTGAAATTTAACAGAAGGGAGACAAGGGTTGGTAGTCACTCAAAGAAACTGAGGACTTAGTGAAGCTATCAAATAATATGTAATTTTTCAAAAGCAAATAATAGCTCTTCCTATGATATTTAATTCCAAAATATCATCCATTGAATAGATGTATGATCTAAAAAATATCACAATCGAACAACTACTTAATAATCTCACATTTGTGAGATGAGAGTAGGAAAAGAGAAGACTTAACAAAAGGAGGAAACTTTCAAGGTGTCCAAAAAGGATAAGGAGCACAAATCTCATTAATATTTTTCCAACTGTGAATCTTATCAGGAGTTGGCTCTCTTTTCTAGGAAACTAAATCATGGCTCGAGAAAGTATAAAGGGAAATTTCCGTTCAAATTCTTTGACTGTGGAAGAGTTGGAAATTTTTCATCCAAGTGCCCTTACAAAGAAAAGGAAAAGGAGGAAAATGACCAAAAGTTGAAAAAAAAGCTCAGAAACATCAAACGAAGAATTTGTTTAAGAAAAATGGGCTCTAATCCAAAAATGATAGCTCGACACCAGATTATGATAGTGAAATTTCCTCATAGGATGAGTCAAATGTGGTTAGTTATAGAATTTGGATATAACTCCAAGAAACACAATATTACAAACTCTAAAGAATAAGAAGAAGAAGAAGGAGTCGTGGACCTTTAATGGGAACTCATTAGTGCTATTGATGAGTTAAAGAAGGCCACAAGAAATAACAAAAAACTAAAAGATTAGCTTTTGTGAGCTGAGGAATGTAGGTACAACTCAAACAATGAATAATTATTTTATCAAAAATAAAAAAATGAAAAATCCATTAGAAGTAACGACAAGTTATCTCTTTAATTAGAATAAAAACAAAAAACATGTGAAAATATAGAAGAAGATAATAAACATTTAAAGCAGGAGTTGATCAAAGTAAAGGAGGAGATGATCGGAGAGACATGAAAATAAGATATTATGTCCTTAAAAATCAATTTATATTAAGAAAAATGAAAGGAAGAATTTCTTGCTAATGTAATTCATGAATGGGAAGAAAACTATCATGACCTTGAGGCAAAAATTTTCTCTCTCAGAACGGATCTTGAGAGATTAGAGACTGAGAAGGGTGTAAATGAGAAGTTTGCAAAAGGGATAAGAAAACTAGATCATATTATGAACATTCAAAGGTCTCAAGAAAACAAGATAGGTTTGGGATATTCTCTATCAAAGGAATATCCTATGAGAAATATGCACTTCAGGTCTAGAGAGTTTGAGGAATCTCAGATTTATGCAAATTTTCTTCAAGGAAGAACCAATAAAGATAAAAATTTAGCAAGAAAGAGAGAAACCCATCACTAGAACAAGAATTCCAACTTGTCTAAGGAGTCTTACCAAAGTAAAATGAATCTATCAGTAAGAAAACATAGGTACCCTCACATACAAACTCGTGAACTTTCCAACATCACGTACTCTAACTTATTTTATGGTCATTGTGATAAATGTAATATATTTGGACATAAAGTTAATTGTTGTAGGAGTAAAATTTGGAAGAAATGAAAATTTTAGATATAATAAGTATCAAAATTTTTTATCTCAAAACTCTCCTCCGAGAAATAGAAATCCCTTCTCTCCTCTGATGAATGATGTTGAATATTTCAAATTTAATAATTTTGGGCACAAGGAGAGTGAATGTATAATCAAGATTTAGCATTCATCTAAATCCCAGAATCCTTGGCAACTGAATTTTCCAAAGGATAAGAAGAATTCGAAATGTATGTCTGGAAATAACATGGAATGTGGGCTTGATGTGTCAACACATGATCAATAAAAAATATGGTATGTGGATAGTGGTTAGTAAAAACATATGATTTGGGATAAGAGTAAATTCCTTTCTCTAAAATAAAAGGATAAAGGGAACAATGTCACACTTGACGACAATGCTCTAGCAAGAATTAAGGTTAAGGGAATGGGGAGTATTGATGAAAATACTAAATCTAAAAATGTACTGTATGTAGAGGGTCTCAAGCACAAAATACTTAGTGTGAGCCATATGTGTGATAATGGATATAATGTGACCTTTATGTCCAAAGAATATGAGATCTGAAATGAAAATAATGGAAAGATGATGGGAAAGGAATTGATAACTCACAATAATGTATATTTGTTTGATGACTCTAGAATAAGTTGCTACTTGAGAAAGACAAATTGAACCTAGTTGTGGCATAGGAGACTTGGTCATATGAACTTTTCTAGTATCGTAAAATTCAGCAATATAGGAGTTCTAAGATTATTTCCAAGATTGTCAAGCCCTGATAATTCAATATGTGAGTCTTGTCAATTTGGTAAGAAAACAAGGAATTAGTTAAAAAAAAAGGATTTCTCATCATCTAAACCATTGGAGCTCATTCACATTGATATCTATAGCCCAACTAGGAAAAAAATCCCAAGAGGAGAAATGTGTTTTATGTTAGTTATTGATGATTTTACGAGAGCCACATGGATAATGCTTTTGAAAGAAAAATCAGAAGCTCTTAATAATTTTAAGACAATCAAACCTCAGGTAGAGAATGTGAAAGATATATATAATGCTTAAGATCGTCTAGCGGTGGAGAATACACTTCAAGAGAATTTGAAGAATATTGTGAAAAGCACGGAATAAGGAGGAAATACTCGGTGGCCGAAACTCCACAAAAAAATGGTGTAGAAGAGAGAAAGGATAGAGAAATTCAAGATATGGCCATATCTATGATGGATGAAAAAAAAAATAAATCACACTTTTTGGGGAAAATTAACCCAAAAAAAAGTGTACCTAGAAAATAGAACACAACTAAGGCCTAATAGTGATAAGAATACCTATGAGTAATGGAAGGGGAGACTTGCATCACTAAAACACTACTAGGTATTTGGGAGAAATTATTTATCAAAATAAATGATAAAAATACTGGAAAATTTGATTCTTGTGTTGATGAGGGTATATTTCTCAAGTACTCAGCCTGAAGTAAAGGATACAATTGTGACAACAAAAAGAAAAAGAGAGTTGAATATTGCATTGATATAGTAGTGGATTAAATAATACAACAATCTCAGTCTTCCAAAGGATAAATTAACTCGGATGGAGAAGAAATGTTAGGCACCACATTCACAAACGAAGAAGAGAAAGAGGTAGATGATGAAGAATAATAACTAATTACCATGTAGAAATTATCCAAATGGATTCGATCTGAACTTGTAATGTACTAAAACAAAATATTGAATCCTTCTACAAATTTCCAGAAACCAAATACGATCTCACAATCACATAACAAGTAAGAGAAAAGAAATTATCAATTATACAACGCAAGATGTATGTGGGGATATACACTACTCAAAACCCATTTATATGTATATTGCATAAATTCAAGGCCATGAAACAATACAATTCTATTTCCCTCACTGAGAAACCTCTACACTTTGCTGACTGTCTCACTCTAATCTAGGAAAAATAAGTCAAAAACTTAACCAATTCTTAGCATTTGTCTGAACAACCTTTCTTACACATTATTCGGGGAATTATTTTTCTATTAATAAGGAAATTCCCAAAAATTGATTTTGCAATTCCTTCAAGGCGTCTCGATGACCTCATGTATAACCTTACAATTTTATAATTATATAATTGATAGTTATATTCCTTTTAACCACAATCTCAACTGGGCCTTCCTGACATGCAACAGCTATTTATAGTGAATTATCATTTAAATTATTGATCACTACTGGTGCATTAAATTAGATTTAATTTACTGGACGTATCACTAGCTCATATCTCAGTTAGAACTAGTTAAATTTATTTTAACTCAATTAATTGAGTTAACTAATTACACTCACAAATAATTGTAACTTGACCCCCTAAAATCATGGGAGAACTCTACATTCCTCCTCTCTCATCCTAAACTCAAATATACTAAGCTAACTAAGTCTTCGTGACTTATTTAACTAATAAAATTTGTCATGAGATGAAATTACAATTTCCCCTCCAATTTAATTAAGGGAAAATTAAATCAAAGGCCCCCTTGGGTGCCATTTCTTGGTTCCATTTCAACACTCCCTCTAAACAAGAAAGGGATTATCTGTTACCCCGATACTATCTCTGTGGAACTCAAATTTTCTTCTTGCTAGGGCCTTTGTTAAGAATGTACTATAATGACCATTAGGGGAATTTTGAGGTCTAAAATGGGCCTCCTAACGAAATAATAAAATAATATTGGAAATAATAAAATAAGATTAGATTACATCATCAAATTTTAGAGGGAAAAAATAAAAAAAATACCTTTTCAACTCATATTTTCAACTTATATCACTATGGATTTACTCAAATTTCGAGTGGGAACACTCATTGGATACAAAATTTGATTCCTCATCCAAGCAGTACCCATGTTGCATACTTCTGATGGACCCTGCAACACGGAAAATGAGATATACATGAAAAACGTGATTGCAATCACATTTTTTTCATGTATTTATCATTATTTGTGTAGTAAGGTCCATCGAAAGTATGAAACATGGATACTCATTGGATGAGTAATTAAATTTTTCATCCAACCAATACTCCTGCTTGAAAAATTGAGTAAAACTTTAGGAAGATAAGTTGAAAATACAAGTTGAAAAAGTAGTTTTATTATTTTATTATTTTTTAATATTTTTACTTTTTTACCACAAAAAATGGTGAATCATCCCCCATGGTTGACATCATCATCTGGAATCCTATTTGTTCTTATAAATTTTATTTCAGTTGTACATTTTTTTAGGAGGCCCATTTTAGACCTCAAAAGTTCTCAAATGATAATCTATCTCTACACACAATCTCTAAGATGGTGATACCAAATATTAATATGTTTGGAACTGTCATGAAAAACTGGAATAACCATGAGTTTGATGCAACTCTAGTTATCAAAATGTATCACTCTCGGATCCATTTTTCGACCAAACAAACCAACAAGTATCTTCTGCATCCAGATGGCCTCACTTGTTGCCTGAATGGCTGCCATGTACTCTGCCTCTACTGAATTGAGTGCAACTCATCTCTGTTTCCTACTGTGCCAGGAAATTGTTGTTGATCCTATGTTGAAGATTCCTCCTGATGTTCTCTTCCTTTCGGATGGACTCCCTTCCCAATATACATCTATGAAGCCTTGAAGCTTCACTCCTTCTGTCCATTTTTACCATAGCCCATACTCTGTAGTGCCTCTAAGGTATCTCAACACATGATTTCCTGCCTTCCAAAAGAGCTTGGTAGGCTTAACCATAGCTTGACCAAGTTTTTTAACTGTGTATCATATGCATGGTCATGTGTTTACCAAATATATGAGTTAACCCACAAGCTTCATGTAAAATGCAGCATCCACTACTTCACCGAAAGTAGCATCCTCCTTCCTCCATTTTCCTTCTAGAGGAATCTCCATAAGTTTTCTTCCCTCCATGTGGAAATTCCTGAGGAACATGTTGGCATACTTTCCATAAGATATAAATATCTCCCCATCTCTTTTCCATATTTCCAATCCCAGGAAATAGTGCAAGAGACTCGTGTCCTTCATCTCAAATTATCTTGAAATATCCTCTTTATAAGACTTGATGAGATGCTCCTCAATCATCGACATAAAGTACAATAATCAAAATCTTACCATCTATAAAAATATGATAAAGGTTCACATATGCTTCACTCTTGGTGAAGACCAACCCAATGAAATAATTTTCGATCCTGGTGTACCAAGCACGAGGTGGTTGCCCCAGCCCATACAGTCCTCTCTTGAGTCTGCACACATGAGACTCCCTATCTAAGGTGTCAAAGCCTTCTGGATGCTCAATGTTCACCTCTTCATCAATAAATCCATTGAGGAAGGATTTATTTACATCCATCTGATGTATCTTCCATCCCCTCTGCGCTGAGAGCGCAAGGATGGATCTGATAAGTGAGTTCCTTGAGACTAGTGGAAAATTATCATCATAGTCAATCCCATCAACCTGAGAGAACCCTCTGGCCAAAAATATGGCTTTTTTCTTCTCCAAACACCCATATTCTGCCTCCTTCACCTTGTAGACCCACCTGGATCCTACAACTTCCTTCCCCACTGGTCTTGGGGAAACTTCCCATGCACTATTTTTGGTAATGGAGTCATACTCCTCAACCATGGAATCAACCCAAACTGGTTGCATCACTGCTTACTCAAAAGAGTATGGTTCCATCTCAATACCTTCGCCCATAAGATCCATGTATCCAATGTACTGCTCCAAATACCTTCTCATCTTGCGCTGTGATGTGGGTGCTCCCACATTCTCTCTCATATCTAACAACACTTTTCTAGCCTCTCTAGTCCACTTCCTTCGATATATGGTGGATGAATCTTCATGAGTGGTTTCTACCACTCTATGTTCCTCTTCTTATAGCTACTACACATCTTGAGGTTCTTCTTTTTGAGCCAAGATCTCCTCAACTGCATGCAACTCAAGCTCCCTCTCAAGGAAAATTCAGATGGATTTCTCTTCATCAAAGTTCACATCTATTCTGACCACTATCATCCTATGTGCTGGAAAGTACATTCGATAGTTATAAGGTGTATGAGTGTCCCCACAAATATCCCCAACTCTGTTGTTGGCTCTAGCTTCTTCCTGGAATCTTTGGTCACATGGAAATAAATAGATGAACCAAAAATTTTAAAATGCGAGCATCTCGTCTCTTATCTGAAAAATCCTCTTGTCATGTACTCATCCCAAGTATGTGATGAGGACTTTTATTCTGCACAAATACTGTGGTATTTCAGGCTTCCTCCCATAGATGGAATAGTAGGCCCTAATCATGCAACATAGCTCATGCTACTGCCATAATAGTTCTATTCTTTATTTTTAAAAATATATTTTTCTTTGGGTTATGAGGTGCTATCAATTCTCTTCAAATTCCTTCTGAGGCACATAAGTTCTTGAATTCATTAGAGATGTATTATCCACCATTACCACTCCCTAGAGCCTTCAACTTCTTCCCTATATCTTTCTCAACAAGTGCCTTGAGCTCATAAAACTTGGATAACGTCTGATCTTTCTTCTGCATGAAGAAAATACAACATTTTCTTGAAAAATCATCAATAAAAATCACATAATACCTGTACTTTGTTGTGGAAGATGGAAAGAACACTCCACACATGTTTGAGTGAACTCTCTCAAGGATATCCTTTTCTCGATTTTCCTTATCATGAAAGGAGGCTTTGGTATACTTACCCAATGTACACCCTTTGCATGTATCTCTCTGCACAAGTGCACCCTTTTGAAGTCCTGTAGAAATATGTTGCATCATCTTCAAAGAACCATGGTGTAGATGGCCCAATATCTTGTGCCATAACTCACCAATGTCTCAACTCTCCACCTTATATGCTTGCGTTCTCAATGAAACACATTTTTCTACATCCATTTTGTAGAGGTTATTTACTCGAACCCCAATATTTTTACCTATCACGTTGCTTTGTGACGAAGGAATGCCTTTCCTTCACTCAATATCACATCATAAACCAAATTATTGTTTAAACCAGGAACATACATGACATATTTTAGTGTGTGTGGATTACCTGACTCCATATGAAAGATAATTGTACCTACATTAGTAGCAATATACCTCTCATCATCACCCATATCGATGCGCATCTGGAGATCCTTCTCCTCCAAGATATAGAAAAATTATGTATTTTTGGTCATATGGAATGAAGCTCCACTATCCAAGTACCACATAGAACCCACCACCGATAACACCATGCATATGATGAGAATGAAATCCAACATGAACTGTGAAGCAAGTGCTTCACCTGATGCTCCTCCTGATGCCTTCTTGTTGGTATAATTTTGCGGAAAATTTGTGGCATAGTGTCCATGCTCATGAAAGTTGAAACATTTTACCTTTGACATGTCTCTCTTCTTGCCTGCCTTGTCAGACTCTTATTTGGAATGGGACGCCTTCCCTTTCCCTTTCTTCACCTTTCCAAGCAAGTCAAAGTTTTCCTCGTCATTATTCTTTGATGAGGATCCATCTCTAGTTTTCCACCGAATCTCTTATTGTACCAAGTCGAATGATAATCGCTCCTAGTCTGGTAGCTTCTCCCTCCCATTCACAGAGTCCTCATAGCAATTCCAGCTCTTGGTAAGGCCTAGAAGTGCTAGGATCACCAAAAAATCCTAGGAAAATACTATCCCAACACCTTGAATCTCATCTTGACATTGAGTGAACTTCTTCAAGTATTTTTGGATCGTGTGACCCTTCTCCGTCTTAATCTTTATGAGCTTGTATTTCATCGCGAACTTCCTGTGGTTGTTTCTATTCTGAAACATATCTATTAAGGCTTTCCACATAGCATATTGAGTTTCCTTTCCATGGATACTCAAGGAAATACGATATTGAACTCCCTTTAACAAGTTCCTTCTTGCCTTTACTACATTCATATTCCATGCATCAAGAAATTGAGCATCTGCTGCTGCGGGTTGCGTAATATCACTCTGTATGAATGCCTTTAGTCTGTTATCCTTGAGCATTGCCTCCATATTTTCCTTCCATGCTATGTAATTTTAATTTTCCTCGAGTTATATTCGAGTCTCAATCCATTGAAAGACATCTTTAACTACTACTGGTACTGAAGAATAAATCTGCAAATTTGATGTAGCTATTAAAAAAAAAAACATTGGTTCTTCTCTTTTATTGTGACTCCTGATGCTATGATACCATGTAGAAATTATCTAAAGGGATTCAATCTAATATTTTAATGTATTCAAACAAAATATTGAATCCTTCTACAAATTTGCAGAAACCAAATACGATCGCACAATCACATAATAAGTAAGAGAAAGAAATTATCAATCACACAACACAAGATATATATGGGGAAATCCACTACTCAAAACCCCGATATATGTATATTTCATAAATTCACTACCATGAAACAATACAATTTTATTTCCCTTAGTGAGAAACCTATGCACTATGTTTACTATCTCGCTATAATCTAGGCAAAATCTGTCAAATACTTAACCAATTATCATCCTCTATCTGACCACGCTTTCTTATGCATTCTTGGAGGAATTATGTCCCTATTAATAAGGAAATTACCAATAATTGATCTTAAAATTCTTTTAAGGCATCCTGATGACCTCATGCATGATCTGTACAATTTTATAATTATAGAACTAATAGTAATATTCCCTTTAACCTCAATCTCAATAGGGCCTTCCTCACATGCAAAAACTATTAATATAAAATTATCAGTTAGTTGATTGGTCAATACTTTTGAATTAAATAATATTTAATTCATTGGACCTATCACTAGCTCATCTCTCAGTTATAACTAATTAAAATTATTTTAACTCATTTAATCGAGTTAACTAATTACAACTCATAAATAAATGTAACTGGGCCCCTTAAAATCATGGGAGAACTATACATGCCTCCTATCTAACCCTCAAATCGAATTTAATAACCTAACTAAGTCTTCCTAGCTCAGTTAAATAATACAATTTTTCATGAGATGAAATTACAATTTCTCTTCCAATTTAATTAAGGGAAAATTAAATCAGAAGCCCCTTTGGGTGCCATTTCAACATACCACTCCTAGGTCCAATAATCCCTCAAGGTATGTAGCTAAACAACATCATGAAATTAAAATTATTGGTGATCAAATACTTGGTGTTTAAACAAGGAGGAGATTCCTCGACAACCCAAGTTGTGCAAATATTGCTTTGCTATCTCAAATTGAGCCCAAGAATATTAATCAGGCAAGTGAGGATAATTCCTAGGTAAAGATAATGAATAAATAGTTGGATAAAATTGAGAATAATAACACTTGGGAGTTTGTTCCAAGACCCAAATATAACAATGTCATAGGCACCAAACAAGTCTTCAAAAATAATCTAAATTAACAAGGTCAAGTGATTAAGAGCAAGGCTCTCTTAGTATCTAAAGGGTATGCCAAAATAGTGGGGATATATTTTGAATTAACCTTTGCACTTGTAGAAATATTGGAATCTATCATAATTTTTTTGTATTTTTCCAGTCATAAAAACATCAAGGTGTATAATATGGATGTGAAGTATAATATTCTCATTGGAGGTCTAGAACAATAAGTATACATCGAGAATTCAAAAGGGTTCATGCTCACAGGAAAATGAAGGGTTTCTTTGCAAACTAAAAAAGGGTTTATATGGGCTCAAATAGGCCCATAGAGCCTGGTATGCTAGATTGGGTAGATACCTTCAACAACAAGTTTGTAAGAGGGGAAATTTAGATAGAAATATGTATATAAAATATGAAGATGACCACCTATTAATTGTGGCAGTGTATTCAGATGACATAATCTTTGGCAGCGATCTGGAGCAGTTGGGACATCAATTTGAAAATTGTATGTAGATAGAATTTGAGATGTCCATGATAGAATAACTATTCTTTTTCTTAGGGATGGAAATTTCTCAATTAAAGGATGACATATTAATCTCCCAATCCAAGTATTTGTGAGACATTGAAGAAATTTGGATTGGAAGATTGCAAGCCAATCTACACCCCCATAGTTATAAATTGCAAGTTATGTAGAGAATATCATACACCACTGGTAAATCAGACTGTATATAGATATATGATAGGAATATTGTTGTATCTCATAACATCTAGACCAGACATCATGCAAATAGCAGGTTTGGTGGTAAAATTTCAAGCATTCCCCTGTGAAAGTCAAATCATTGTTGTCAAAAGTATTTTCAAATACTTTCAAGGAACAAAAAACTATGGGTTGTGGTATTCTAGGTGGAGAGAGTTTAAATTAAAGGCCTATCCTAATGTTTATTGAGCAGGAATTTTTTATGACAGGAAGAGCACCTATGGTTCAACATTATTTTTAGGATATTTCTTAGTATCTTGGCTCAACAAGAAACAATACTACATATCTTTATCAACTATTGGAGAAAAGTATATTGTAGCTTCCAC
Organism: Pinus albicaulis; assembly: GCA_034641835.2. Taxonomy (NCBI): domain Eukaryota; kingdom Viridiplantae; phylum Streptophyta; class Pinopsida; order Pinales; family Pinaceae; genus Pinus; species Pinus albicaulis. Next base: position 677,877,880 of record CM076578.1, read on the forward strand.
TTGCTGCTCACAAATTATTTAGATGAGGAAGGTCTTAAAGGAGATTAAGGTAGAGTTTAATGATCTAATTCCAATGATGTGAAACAACACTAGTGCTATCATCATTTCTAAGAATCTCATTATGCACTCCAAGACCAAGCACATTCCTATCTAGTTTAATTTATTCCGAGAACAATTAGTTGATAATGTTGCTCGACTTGAATATGTTTCCACTAAGGAGAAACTGGAAGATATTTTCAACAAGCCACTGGCAAGAGAACCCTTTGGGTATCTCTGACAGCAGATAGGAGTTGTGACTCCTCCACCCAAATGACTAAATTACAATGAGTATTGGAAGCTACTCAGTTTTTTGGATTGAGTGAAGAGTAGGTTATAGTGTTTCAGGGGGAGATTTTAGGAACATTCTTTTCCATTGATATCAAAGGGGAAGAATTTTATTGGTAACCATACCTGATTTCAGGTGGAGCTTGGTCTATTTCCGTCAATTCCAATGGGAGATATTGTTGGATATTTGGTTCTGTTTTAATGGTTGGTTGCATTTAGTATGATGTCATTGATATAAACCATATTAACATTGAGGTTGGTGAAAGCATATGTTGGCATAAGCTCAGGGGGAGTTCCATGGTTGTTGCACTATTTTCTAGAGAATTATCATAGTAGTAGGCTTATTGGAGAAGCCATAATATTATTTCTATGTTGGATGGGAGTCCAAATATTTGGAGGAGGTTATGCATCAAGATATTAGATTTGATGCTCTAATCTCTTGGGGATTGCACATTTGGATAGTGTTTGGAAAGAGATTTCCAATGGTAAATTGAAGTCTGAAAATGGCCTCCTGGTTTAAGAGATAGAGTGACTCAAATTTTTGATACCCCAAGTCAAACTATTGCAAAGTAAATGCTTGGAGACCCTTTTGGAATGAACCCAAGTTTGGTGCATTTACAAAATATAGGAGAACGGTTAGTGGTGTTGCCATAAAAACGATTGAGCATACATGGTGCAACAGTAAAGAAATGGGAAGTATTTTTATTGGCTAATAGGCAGATCTTACCCGGTGGTAATATCCCCACAACATTGTGTCGATGGATTTGTTATAGCACTCAAATAAGGTGAGCATGGTAACACCAAAATATGACACCATCCTGATGAAGTTACCTCGGCAAGTGTACTCCGTAGGTTGGATAACAATGTGTAGAAGATATGCATCAAGATGAAATTGAGTGGGTTGATGAGAATCACATAGTGCATCAGATATGTTTTTCATTGGCTAAGGATTTGAGCAGGAGGTCCTCACTCCAATAGCTCATCCCACTAAGGGCAAGCCTGAAGGTATAACAAATTTTTAGTACAAAGGAGATCTAACCCGACGAAAGAATAAAGAAAAATTTGGGAAACCTTAAATGTTTAACAAACGAAATCAGTGCAAATCCCAAGGGCCATAGGACCCTTCTATCTCCTTTGACAGAGGAGAAGTCACACCATAATAGTGGTTAGAGGATTATGTAAGCATGACATGGCATGTGACATATGGCAGGAAGTGTTGGCATTTTTGGGTATCCAAAAGGCCCATTTCTGGTGGACACATGGACCAATCACAGGTTGACAGGTGGCATGGGTGATGTTAACATGACATCATCCCATTGGTTGGAGCTTGGTGGTTTATCAATGCTGCAAAAATCGAAAATGTCAGGCAGCACAAATCAGCCACGTCAATCTCGTAATTCACAAAATGGTAGCAAATTGAATGGAGCCAGGTCGACCCAACCTGAAAGCTCATCCCAAAGGTATGGGGCCCAAAATTTTATAAGTAAGTGTAAATGAGTGGCACAGGGAGAAAAGTGTCGGACTTTGGTGCTTGGGCCTCAACTCCAAGCATTGGTCATTTTTCGTAGAAATGATACCAATGGCGTAGAGCCATTAACAAAGTGAATTTGGCCCATGAAGGGCGTAATGAGGCTTAGCGAGTGAAGAGAAAAAAGGCACCAAGAGAAAGGATCTAAGGAAGATTCAACAAAATTAGTAAGGTTCTATAATAAAATTAAAAAGCACTGAGAGTTTAATATAATAGTGAAATTTGGAAAAAACGTATTAAAAAGGGATTTAGGTATATTATTAAGATCATGGGGCACATGAAAGGTTAAATTAGTCAGAAACTCTTAGGGATTGAGTACCAAATTTTCCATGGAAATAGTTGTGATAAGAAAGGTTGGAGCAGCTGAGTAAATGCGCACATTCAGGTTGGTGCCATTGGTTTAATGGTGACTGCAAAGAATAATAGCTCAATAATGGAGATGAACCAAGATGCAAGTTTATTTTGTAAGCTTGACTCAAACAACACAAACCTCCTCTATTTTCACCTGCACACCATGAGGAACTAATTGAAGAAAATAGCTCAGGGACACCATATGAGTGATTTTGTGGGCTCTGATGGTGTACTACAACTAAAGAAGAAAAGAGAGACATATCTGAAGTACATTTTGAGATCTGTGGGAATTTAAGAGGAATGGAGGAACAAGTTATTTATGAAGGTAATATTAAATGGAGGTACATCTTTAGTGTGCAAGTAAGACTGTGATTTATTTCTCAGTATGAGGGGACACTAACATGCCCATTATTCGATTTAATGTAACTACGACAGTTGAGTGAAGAATTCCCATTTCCATAGTTTAATTAATTTTTAGTGACCTTTCACCTTAATGGAACAAAAACATGGGAATCCATGCAGAAGCACACTTTCAGGATCTTTGTTGCAGAGACAGTAGGAGGAAAACTGAGACAACGTAAATCACAATGTAGGAGAGTAACAAATTGGATTTTGGTCATGCAATGTGGGGTAACACATCATTTTTGTGAGGGAATGTGTTTAGAGCAGCGTGAAGAGGGTGATCCAAAGGGATTCGACAACTAACAGTCACTCAGAGAAACTGAGGGCCGAGAAAAAATCAACTTGAGAAGTGAAGTGTGAAGAACAAAGGAGGACTGAAGATCATAAGGAAAAGTGTTGTGTGGTGCAGCTAATCAAGTTCATATTTCTATGCATTTTTATTAACCTTTTTTTTCAATTTGAAAATTGTATGAAAATCATAGCAGTGGCTACAGCAGGTAGTGGTTTTCATTCATAAGAGGTTGGTGCCCCTTGGAAAGTGGTTGATTTCTATCTTGAAGGTGTTGGAGACTCTTGTGATTGGGTGCTCACAAATAACTTGATGTGACTAAGTTGGTGGTTAATTTACATCATAATAACAAAAGAATTGGTGGTTTTATCCTTTTGGGTTTCCATGTAAAACTACCTATGTCAATATGTATGTGTTGCTCAATTGATGGATTGTGTGCTCATTTGAATGGTTTACATTTGAATGTACACATATACACATATACATACACATATATATATAATATATATATATATATATATATATATATATATATATTATATAGAGTATATATAATACATATATATAAGTTATTACCTTATATATATATATACTTTATGTTTAAGCATATTACACTTTCCAGGTTAAGATATTATATATATATGTTTTATACATATATATTTATATATATATATATATTATATGAATGTCACACACGAATCAAAAAGTAAAATTCAATTTAATAATGTAGCTTAAATCTTAAGAACCTCACTATTACTGATTCACCCGCCCTAGAGTAACTATTAGCCTAGAAATCAAAATTTTGTAAGTGAGTAGTAAATGAAAGGATATTGATGGAAAGAATATGTTGGTAAGCTAGGAATGTGAATGTCGGTCAAAACACTGAAGAAAATACTTCCTGAAAGTTACAGGATTAACATAAGAATATGATGATTTTTGATAGCAGTGAAGCATGGGTTTGACTTGGGCACAATGGATAGTGTAGAATTGGCAACGACTAAAATAAAGTAAAGTTCCATGATGAAATTTCTATATTAAGATTTTGATAGTAACTGAAAGGGTTATATATGCATAGGTCACAATGATAGGAGTTGTATGGTAAAGTCGTACATGAATAGGTATCCTAGATAACTTGACAACTAATTCATCCACAAAAATGATGACAATAAAAATATAAGATACACGTGCTTGGTAAAAGAATATTCATCATGAGAAAAATCTAGCATGGAAAATGGCGTTGACTGAATTATGTGGCCTATGAGAAAAAGGAGAAGGAAAATTTTTATAAACCTTCTCTCTCTGATAAACTATAAAACATTTTATGATATACATGCATATGTAATTGTGAAGCATGAATTTTACTTGGTGATTTCCTACTACTTGACAACAAGATGTTAAAGTATTTACGTAATATATGATATGGAGACTAATCTAATAAGTGTTGATTCATTGTACATATATTATTCATCTTTTGTGTAATGATTACATGAGTTAAGAATTGTAACTCTTTGATCCAGATTTATGCAAGTGTTATGCGGATAAATCCTTCTTGTGGACAAGAACAATCTCCCTAGTATCCTAAGGATATTTAGAAACAAACAACCAAATGAAAACCATTTTCTATATATCATTTATGATTAAGAATTATTAATAACAAATTACGAGGACATGCCCCTACCTGAAGTCCAACGCTTGCCAAAATATTCTATACAATCGCTCCAAAAGAGGTCACTTTAGCATGTGAAACCTATAAACAAATAAAGATAAAAGGATTAAAAGCACCTGAAAGACATAATAATTGAGAAAACACTAACCTATCTCAGTGATAAAGGAATCTAAGAATTGAATTACTCAAATAGATATTCAATGAGAAAATAGAATCCATTTGTATTATCTTGTATAATAAGAACCTTACAACCTGTCACCTTGATGTTATACAGGTTCTTTCGGGGTCCTAAAAAACTGTCCTCTCTCATATTGACAAGCCTTCTTCTCTCTAAACTAGCATGAAGTTATGGACATGTGTGTGTGATCATTCTCATACCAAAAATGGCTAGTATAGAGAGTATGCTCTCTTAAGAATTTCTTTGGCAATTACTACATATGTGTCTCTACCCTTGGGACTAAAACATGAGCTCAATTTATAGGGAAATGGAGGTAGTTTCAGTTCCATGAAGAGGGGAATGGACTCCTCTATGAAGGGATTGGAGTTCCATATACCAAGGGATAAACTCCATGAGTGAAGGGATAGAGCTCATGAGTAGAGGATAAAGGTCGAACTGAACGCGCTTCTAGAAGCTTCCAGTTGGGAGAATATTCGACAAGCTGGGCTTCTTGAGATTAATTTCTCCTTTATTTTACCTTTTATGTAGGTTCGTAGGTTTTATAAGAATAACATACGGGATGTGCCGCAGGCTATAGAACAAGTATCCGTGGTACCGCAAGCAAGGGCTAGGAAAAGTTCGGGGTTAGAATTTTAAAGTTTTTAATGAGCTTTTCTTCAATTCCAAGACTTGGTTTAGGAACATTAGGGTTTTTTACTTCTAAGGGAGCATAATATAGGTAGTGATGGACCTATATATACAATGAGATGTCATGGTGAAAAAATAATGTGTAACGGATTTCCCCCTAAAGTGTGAAGTATGAGTTAGTTCTGAAGAGTGAAGTGCTTTATCTTTCTGAGGGTTGGATTGTCGACATATCGGTCAAAAACCTGTAAAAAAATTCAATGCAAACATATGTATGTATATCATTGCTGAGGTAGGAATTCCCATACTCAGATAAAAAATAACTACATGTTCTAGTACATAAATGATTTTAAAATTACATCATTAGTAGACACAGCATGGACATAGCCATCTGTCATAAGTAATTTACTGTATCATGAATAATAAAAATCCTCGTAGCCTGGATGGTGGAAACTAGATCCAGGGTCTTGATTTCCACTTCTCGAACTAGTATGATTCTATCCATGTGATTAATTGTGTTGAAGTCGAACATGGTAGAAACCACTTGATTACCAGTCAATGATGTAAATTGTTAACAAGTGTGAGAGAAACCACCAATAATGAAAATGGCTCTCAAAGTACTCAATACAATCCATGAAGTGTGAATGAATGATTTGCAGTCGAACACTTCATGGATTAATTCGATCGAAGGTCAATGATGCAACCTATTGTCGAAGGCGAGAAACCTACCATTAGGGCATGCAGATCTCAAGGTACTGATAGGATTCTAGATCAACTTTCTAGATGATGAGTTGTCATCGATAGAAAGCGACCCATCGTAGGAAAACCCAGGACACGAAACCATTAGATCAAATTTTGAGGAATTTTTTAGCAAGGACTCACTCAGGGATGGTCAACGTGAATGGAGACAAATGTTTGCAATGAATGGTTTATTTGAACTCTCCCTTGAACACATAACGACACTGCAAATGGTTTGGTAACAATTGACCTAAAGCTAATTACCAGAAACTGGCTGAAGACTTTCAATATGGTTTGATTAACTGTTAGACAAGGGATTTTCCCAACCCAGTTACAAGTGTGACAAAAGTGTCATGTTCAAGAGTGGTATGCTGATTTTTAAAACAAGGGTAACAACTGGATTCATTTTCTCTCTTTTTCCCCCACCATTACTAGCAAGTACCTCTTTATTTTTGACAAGCTTGAGGAGGATAACATTTTCTTGTTGTGTAATCTCATCCCTCGGATGAGTCCAACTTAGTATTAAAATATAACCCTAAGAAGGAGTGTTTTGTTTCTGTTTGTAATCGATAGGTCCTTTACTGTTAAGTTTTAACCAGTCCAGTATAGGTGAAACTCGGTGTTTTTCAGTTTTAGGGAGTCAGAAGGAAAACATAAGTAAACTCTGTGGTTGTACTTTTTCATAAATTTAGTCTCTCAAGCCCAAAAAAGGATAAAATAATACAAGAGAGAACTCTATTGACCATGATTAGTCAACGTATACCTTTTTCGTAAATAGTCCATTTTAGTCTGGAAAAGGGGTAAAATTATACTGAAGGGACGATTGTTCACTTCTTTTAAGGAGTTCGAATAGTCAAGTACTCGGCGATATTTTCATTTTTAGAGAGTTTGAAAAGAGCTAAAAAGAGAACTCTACGGTTTTTCTTTTTCGTAATTTTCAAGAGCCCGAAAAAGTGATAAAAGTGTACTCATCATCAAAATAATTCTTTTCACCAAAAAAACCTGTATTTTGCACAGAAACTTGAAAGATTAAACATACTTGTTTCCAATAAGTAAAAACATTGAAAATTCACTTTTTAAAGTGGAAAATAAATATAATATAATATTTTATTCATTCAAAAAATATTATAAAAAGGAGTTTAACAAAGTCATTTTCACCTTTTGTCTTCAGAGATGTAAATTGAGAGTTTTTGGCAGAAATAGTTCCGAAGTTGATAACGAGAGAACCGAACGCTCAAATCAAGGTTCATCAGAAACAGGTAATCCACAATACTATTCTCTTCATTTCTATCCAATTAAATTGTCTCTTTAGGCTTTAAAATAATTTTTTGAGGAGAAATTATGTTCATAATTCCACTCTTGAGGTCTGCAGGTCATACATGTGTTACCTGTGGACCCCGATAATTTTCTCAAATTTCGTGTAGAGCCTGTGCGGACGTCCGCACTGTCTCTGCAAAAAAACTACAGAGGCACCGTGACCAAATGAAAATTGAAAATTACTCACAAAATTGTTGAAAATTTCTCACTCTAAAAGCTTCTAATCCTCAAATGCATCCATTTGCATACTATTCCACCATGCTAGAGTGGAGAGAATGTGAGCATGAAGATATAGATGATGCAACTATGAATGATTCAGCCACAATGCATGTGCTTAGAAATTGTGGATTGTATAAGTTTTGGGAAATTCAAGGCATGAGGGCACAGGTGGAACTGATGACATGGTTAGTGAACAAATGGGATTTTCAAGATCAATGCTTTATCATTGGCAATCATTGGCTTGAACTTGAGCTCAAATATATTTACTTTCTCACTAGATTGTCCAAAAGAGGAGAACATATATCCTTGTTTGGAGCTAGGCAGGGTGTCCTACCCGTTGCTAGTTATAAACAAGAGTTTTGCAGTGAGGCAGCAGATCCAAAGGATAATCGTATTGATATAAAGACTATCTTGCGACTTGGTCTTAAAGTAGTTTCATTCACATTAACCAGGTTGTGTGGAAGTGCGGCTCCACATGTGGCCACCAAGTCTCAGATGTAGACCACAGTTGAATGTTTCAGAGGCACCATTTTCAACTGGTGCGAAGGGGTATTGGCCAACATGAAAGGCCAATTAACCAAAGCAAAAAATGAAATGTTGAAAAACTTTGGGTATGGCGCCATCTTGATTTCTTTTTCTTTGGAGAGGATTCCATTCCTCGCCCCTCGGCTTATTCCTATTGATCTTTGTGAACTTAGAGAACCTCACATGGTCCGTTGGGTTGCACTAATGGCCCGTCATGGTGGCGACAACAGTGTGGTGGTTTGGTTTACTGTTGCATATTTTATGTGGCTGCAGAACCAAATCTTCACAATTGAAGATTTCCCATATGTGGGAATAGATTTCAAAGGTGATCCCGGGATGTCCTTACCTCTAGGGGCGTAATGGGACGAATCAGGTAAGTGAATCATTTGTATGTGTTTTAAATCTAATTTTTTATTTGTTTTTTAATCTTCCAATATTGATAACAAAATTTTAAATGCATATGTTGGTCCACGAAGACCAGCTACACTTCGCCACTTTGAAAGGCAGCCAACAGAGCCTATAGTAAAGCCACAGGATCAGGCAGTATAAATCCTTACTGATATGGAACGAAACCTGCAGATATTTACTATAGATATCTCGGAGACATCGACAGATGACATTCCTCTCTAGCTCCAGAGACATGTGACTGGTGTTCCATGCCAGTTTAGGAGATTCCTATGCAAGGTGGCACATACAATAGTCTACTTTCATGATCATCACCACAGATAGTGGATGATCATCATGGATTGACATATTTTGTTTTTTTGTATCAGTATCTTTCAGATCATAAGGTGTTTTAAACCTATGATTGCAGACGATGTAATATTTTTTGAAAACAAAAACTCCTATCTATGATATTACTACTTTCTCTGAATATATTGTTCAACATGTATCGAATGTTGTTTTGGTTTACTGATTTAAAGTTGAAAATGTCTATTTAAAACATGATTAGCTAATGCATTAGCCAATGTGTTTAAATTTTTTGAAATGTGTTGATATTCGATGTAATCAAATTGTCTTTCCAAGAGATGAACCTTCAAAAATAATCTCAATAACACTGGATTTTTAATTGCATATGCTCTATTTAAATGTAATACAATGAGTTCCGAATCTAACCTAATGATCAAAAGTCAAATACCAAATGAAATGGCATCAGATAATAACTCAATCACTGCACTATATTCTGCAATATTTTTCATTTTTTTACTAAGGCTTACCCCATGCATAGAACTAACTCATCAGTGGGTGAATAGATAATGCAAGCTGCAGAAGAAATATTTCATGTACTATGACAGGCACCATCAGCAAAACCAATGTACATTTGAAGGGATGTCGACATCTGCAATATCAAGAGTAATCAAGATAAACAGTGATAGTAGTAAAAACAAACTTAAACTAGGCACACTTATCTAATCTAAGGCACACTAACTAGAAGAATAAGTAATATACAAGTGAGATATTCACACAAGAATCAAGCATAGTATCTCTTCAGATAAAGACCATTTCTGGGCTTATCTAAAGAGACCCCGTCATAATCAGTCAATTCATAGGCCCTTTTTGCAAGCACTCGCTTGACAATGTAAGGACCATGGCACATTGGTTCGAATTTTCCAGCTCCTAGCTTATAGTTAGCTTGATCATATACTAAAACTAGGTCACATTTTGAAAAAACACGAGGTGTAACACTTTGATCATACTGAGCTTTAATACGTTTCTTATGAGCTTCGGTAGCTAATGCAGCGGCGCGCCGAGGCTCATCTAATTGTGCTAAGTACAAAAAGCATTTTTCCTCTTCAAAGGTAGTTGATAGTAACTCTATGGCTAACTGGAGTGATGGTATTTCACATTCAATAGGTAACACAGCTTCTAAACTGTAAACCAGTTGAAAAGGAGTGAACCCTATAGCAGTTTTTGTTGAGGTTTGGTATGCCCATAGCGCCAAAAAAAGCATGGTATGCCAATTCGATTTGTTAATTCCAATAATCCGTTTAATCATAGTCATTAAAACATTGTTGACGGCTTCAACTTGACCATTATCCTGCAAGTAATATGGAGTAGAGTTATCATGACGTAGGCCAAGTTGATCGGAAAGTTCGGTCATAATTATATTTCGAAAATGACTCCCATGATCAGTGATAATAGCTTGGGGTACACCGAAACGAGCAATCACATGATTGAATACAAATGTAGCTGCAGTATTTCCATCTTCCGCTAATTTAGGCATCTCCTTGGCCCATTTGGTAAAGTAATCTACTGTGAGAATAATATACCCATGCCCCCCCTCCGAGTGAGGGTTACATGTAATGAAATCAATGCCCCATTTTGCAAAAGGATCAACAATAATTATGGGGTGAAGATAAGCTAGAGGCACACACATCTTACGATAAAAAAATTGGCAATTATGGCACTTTCGGACCACAAGAATACAGTATTTGAATAATGATGGCAAAAAATATCCAGCGCACAATATCTTTTGGGTTGTGGCATATGCAGACATATGACCACCACACGCTCCAAAGTGGAAATCATTTAAAAACCTTTCAGCTTCTTCATGAGTTATATAGCGTTGAAAGACAGAATTCGCACCACGACGATAAAGAGTGTCCCAAAAAATATTATATTGTTGGGATTGATACCGAATTTTGCGTCGATGTGAACGTGAAATTTCAGGTCGAAAAGTTACGGTTTCAAGAAAAATGATGACATTTCCATACCATCGATCTAACGTATTGATAAGAAATAGAGATTCATCTGCAATGGGATGCTCTACCACAGTTTTCGTCTCAGTATTGGGAAAGTCACACATAAGTTTTACAAATGTGAGAAATTTATTTGATTTAGACTTTTCGAATGCCAAATCAAACTCTTACAGGATAACCATCAATTTAGATTATTTTCCCCCAAGTAATTGTTTTTTCAAAATATACATCATTGGGTTGCAATTAGAAACCACAGTGGTCTTGCGTAACAATATGTAATGACGAAATATTTGGACAACTTGAACTACTGCCAAGGCCAATTTTTCCACATGTGAATACTTAATTTCGGTCGGATTCAGATTCCGACTTCAATAGTAAATCACATGTTCATTGTGAAATTCATCCTCTTGAACTAGAACCATTCCAATGGTGGAATCAGAGGCTGCTAGGTATAAAATCTAGTCCTAGTTGTAATTGGGTGGATGCAATAAAGGTGCATGGGTTAACGTGCATTTTAGAGCATCAAAATATTGTTCAGAAATCTAATCCCAAATAAAAGGAACATTCTATTTCAACAACGCAGTAAAACCTTTTGTGAACTCAACATAGTTCGGGATAAATCTATGCAGAAATTTTTATTTCCCTTGAAAACTTTGGAGTTGGCGGAGTGTGGAAGGAGGAGGTAAATCGATGATAGCCTCAACCTTCGAAGGATCAACATGAATGTCAGCTTTGGAAACAAAAATTCCCATTAATAATCTAGATTGCACAATAAAAACACACATGTGCAGATTCAAATGAATCCTGTAATGCCTACATCTCGTAAAAATTTCTCGTAAATGAGTAGAATAGTGTTTGATGAAATCATATTGATATTAGAAATAGTACGCAGTACATTAGGTGGAGGCATAGAAAAATTTCCCATCAAAGAAGAATATTTTACTAAACTTACCCCAACATCTTCATATGTGATAGTCGATTTTCCAACATCTTGAATACTATCTGTAGAAGTTGGGTCGGACGAATAATATGACAACTGATCGATTTTCACAATATTTCCTTTATGAGGAAACATGATTAACCGAAAAACGGATGACACCACAACAGTCATAGCATAAGACCAACTTCGACCCAAAAGAAGGTTGCATTCCAGAGGGGCATCAATTACTTCCACATCTAGATTAACGGTTTTGCCTTCGACCTCTATAGGTAGATCCTATAAAATTCCGTATGGATGGAATCCTCTTCCATCAAAAGCTTTGATAATTTTTAGAGATTGGTTGAATGTCAAAGAACCAAGTGATTTCCAATAGTTTAACAACATTATTCACGTGGATGCCCCCTCATAAATCACAATATGAAAGCAACGTCTTTTTTTTACTATTACTGGAATCTGAAAAGCCATCTGATGAGGGAGTCTTGGTGTAAAATTTTCTAAATCGAAGACCACAAGTTTAGAATCCTGAAGATATATAGCTCCAATTTCTAATAAAAGTAATTTCCTTTGTGCTGAACATTATTGTAGCACTTCTAAGGATGACATTACTGAAGGGGAAATCGCCAAGTCTTCAACAATGTTGTAGTTCTGAGCAGCTCTCGCATGTGGATTGAAAGCTAATTTCCGAAGTACACCTTTAGCAGGCGGTTTAATTACTAGATCAGGATTAGGTTTCTCAATATGAAGTGGATCAGAAACCGAAGGAGATGTAGCTGGTGTCGAATTAGAATTTTGTATGTCTTTACCAGTCACAGGATTTTTACTTCCATAGTCTTGCGATCATGTCGAAACCATTATCTGAGACATCATCAAAATGTATGCTGATGTATCCGAAGAAGATCCTATCATTTTGCTATCTTGAGTAGGAAAAGGATCCTTCAAGACAACAGGTGTGGGTGAACCTTTGACTAATTTAGAAACCTCATACCTATGCAGGAACTCTTTAGTAAAGTGATCCTCATCACAAATAAGACAAGGATAACGAGGCTTTCGTTTATCATCAGATGGTTCATTATTTTCAGTTTTATATTTGGGAGATGAAGTCTGCTTGTTTTTATTCTTCCCTTTCTTCTTGTTACCAGTTTTAGATTTAGTGGTAGATGAATCTACAACGTGAATGTTGGCAGAAGTTTCAAGGTAAGAATCTCCTTTTGGTGAATCTGGTAAAGTTATGATAGGATAAGTAGTTTTTGAAGACTTCTTCTAACTCTTATTTGCACTAACTAAACCAATTACACCGTCAACAACATGAGATCCTGAAGGAGTTGCAGTTATTTGACCAGGACATGGTAAATCGGGATTTTTTTTGTATAACGTACCAGACTTTGTATACAAGGTCTAAGTACTGAGCTTGAGCAATGACCTGCTCTTCCATAAAAACTCCTCCCTTAGGCACATCTTCAGTGATATTTGGAAGTAATGATTTAATAAACCATTCTGCCAAGGTCTGATCTGGAATAAAAAATTTCACTAAACTTCTTCTCCGTCTCCATTCATGTATGTGATCTGAGATGTATGTAGACGTAGATTGTTTTAATGAAGTCAATAATTTTGTGCCAATGTCGTATCTGACTAGCAACTGAAAGTGGGATAAGAAAGCTGTTTCTAGTGCATTGAAATTTGTGAATGAGCCACGTGGTAGTTCAATATAGCATTTTCCAACTAAACCTATCAGTGTTCTCTGAAAAATTTGTAATCGAATCGAATCATTAATCAAAGAGTTAGATGCACACCAGAGGTGGTAAGTCATGACATGGTTTGAGGGGTCCTCTCCTGATTTCCCTTCAAATTTAGGGATATCACTGGGCAACTTATTTGGCATTGGTGGCCAATACAGAAGATAATATATTGGATCATTCATTAGGTGCGAAAAATCCGGTAAATCCAAAGTTTATATGAATGGCAACCGACGGTTAGGGTCCTGCTGATTAAATTGATAACCTTGCGAAACTATACCAATACCAAGAGGAGGATATCCAGGATATCCCGGAATAGTCTGTGCATTTGGAATCATAATGCCTCCTAGATAACCAGGATTATCCGGACCATATTGTGGTTGAGCTAGCGTCTGATATGTGTACCCAAGGTACGGTTGGTGCTGGTATACTTGATTTTTTGCTACAGGTCCATATTTATATTTCCCCTAATACGGTTGATAAACAAACTGAGGTTGGATTTTTATAATTGTACTTGTACTAGGTTGTCCCGCAGGCATTTGAACAGTAGTCTGAACTATGGGTCTAGGTTGTGGTGAAGAAACTACATATATTTTTTGTGATACTTGAGGGGTTGTAGGAATAGGGGCTGCAAAAACTCTAGGAATAGGTGTGGTAGCTTGAACAGAAGTTGGTGCATTAGTTTGAGGTAGAGTTCTAGGTGTACTCGGATCAGGCTGCTGAACTGTATTGGATGTAGTTACCTAAATTATAGGTTGGACAGGTTGGACAGGTTGTTGGATTTGACTATAACCAGTTGGCTGACTAGGTTGATAATAGGGTACTTGTACATTAGGTTGCAAATTATGTTGAACTTTGGATGGATCCCACACCGTATTTAATCTAGGATATGAAGGTCCCATTGAAGGTTGTGTTGCATAAGAAGGACCATAACCGGGTTGATAATTTGGAACATATGTTTGATGATTAGCTGGATAATTCCCTCCTCCCTGAAAAAATTGTTTTTCCAAGTACAATTGTGGCCCTAAAGGATATTTTTGTCCCTGAAAATATGGTTTCCTTAGCATAGGGTACTATCCTTGAAGAGGTTGCGGGCCCTAAATTGGATACTGCCCTTGAGATTGATATTTTCCTTGAGGTATGTACTGACCTTGAGGAATGTATTGTCCCTGCGGTATGTAATATCCTCGAGGTTGCCCCCCAGGCGGTAAATTACTACCTTGAGGGTGAGGGTTAGGAATGTTTCCAGAAATCATATAAACTTGTTCCGCGTTCAAATTTTCCAGTATGTGATTCATTTGGACTAGGTGATGATATAAGTTTGTCAAGAGAAGGAGATGCTCCTGAAAAAGTACTAGAAAGCAACTAATATCATGCAGGAACAAACGGACCACCATACTAATATGATTCTGGTGATGCAAAAAACATGGATGACTCACCAAACATGTTTAATGGAGGTCTGTAACCTCTGTAAAAAGGAATTCGGGGTGGTGAATAGTTTAGACCAGTATAGTGTAGATAGTCTGTCCATTGAGAATACTAGGGATCTTGTTTGAAAGGGCTATAATAAATCGATTCACGTGGTCTAAGATCTAAAAATTTCTCATTTGAAGGAAGAATAACTTATTCCTCTATGTCAGTAACTTCTTTAATACTAATGAGACCAGGAGGAAGGTATTCAGTAATGCGATACTTCACTCTAGGTGAATCAAGATGACCAGGGGTCGGAGTAACGAACTCTAAAGTAGGCTCAGACGTAGCAAGTTCAGTTTTAGGTTGAGTAGCTAATAATTCACTAGTTGTAGAAACAAGTTCAAGTAGTTCAAAAATTGAAACTCTTTTTAGAGTACTCTCTACTGTTTGAGGTTGATCTACTTCGTATTCAGGATGCATAATTATTGATGTTTCTTTGTGTTTAGTTGATCCAGTCCCTGATGTTTTTCCTTTCTCAGATTTAAGTCTTTCTAAATCGCTTGGTGTGTACTTAGGGGGTTTCCCCTGCATTCTATGTGATTTTCTAGGTAATTCAGCTACAATTAAAAATTATAACACACGAAATCAAAGAAAATTTCAACAAAATTTCCTAAATTCTCTAAGAAAAAAACCAAATTGATCACATGCCTACAAAATCTAGGAGAGAAATCCACACACAAACAGTAGATTTCCGCACTAAAAACACTAGTTGCTGATGAAATCCAACATCGTAGAATTTCAATGCAGAAATGGCAGTTAGAACAGTTACCCTAACAACCTGCTTAATGAAACAGTCTGGTGAAATTTTTTCCACTTAAACCATCTCGAAGTGAAAATAACCCTTCGGAATGTCCAAGTGAGTCTAGTCGACGTCTGATCCAGGTATAGTGGGACCTTCCCTCCACCGTCACCTTGGGAAAAAATCCTAAAGTTTATAGCCACTAAGGTCACCAACGGGAACGGACATACCTAGGGGAACAGTCTATGATCCGATATGCATGCAAGGGTAGAGTAACTAGCTCAATCCCCTTGAAGGTTGCTTGAGATAATATAAGGTTTACCGACATGTGACCCCAGGCTCCTCAACAATGGTCTATCCGAGGTTTACCATTTTTAATACGTGCACATCTGCTATCTTTCCCAATGAGATGGGTATGATTACCTCACTAGTTCGGACATGATCACGTGCTTGAATATTTTAAGAAGAGCTTCTGAGAGCATAAATACTACAATTGGATTTTCCCTACCATAAGATTTCTACTTGTTTGTTTGAACTGTCTTGGAATGTTAATTACAACCTGTTCCAAGACACTAGCCTAAGTTATGTTGGTGGAAAAGAGCCCTAGAAAATGCAAAATCTCTAGATTTATTTTAATTAAGGGTTGTTTTTAACTTGGATGTTATTTAGGACATAAGGTATGGAAGTCAAACTTCTATGATGTTCATGAACTAACCCAAAAATACCCTAAATGCATCTACATGAAAGTGCAATCCTTTTCTTTTCAATGAAACTTATTTACGTGAAAGATTTGAGAGATTTAATGATTTTCAAAACACCAATTATTTCATAAACAAATATCTTAGAAAAGACAACGATTTCTTGGAGAAATCAATTTCATAAAATAATCAATTACTCGTTCAAAATTAAATCCTTTATCAATCAGATCAAAAACTACAAATCGTTTAAAAAACTATTTCCAAAAAGAAGACCTTATCGAAAAATCCTAAAAACATAAAATTCAAAATCAAAAGAAAACACTAATGTTGAATTCTATCTACAAAATTTTGAGAATGTTTGACTTAGTTTGTGATCGAACCAAGAAGAATTTCAGCTTATCTCAGCAAAAATAAAAGCATCCAACAAATGGCTTAAAGTGAAATTCAGGCCTTAGTAAGCTTAAGACTCTTCTAAATTTGCAAATGAAAATGAAACTCAATTTTCATAATAGCAAGGGTTGCAACAAGTTCAATGGCTCAGCAAGAAAACAACAATCATACCAGTAAGCTAAGGTATATGAAGGTTTTTGATATAGAGCAACAATAAAGTAGGGTAAACACTTACTCGTAAAACGCAAATCAGATGAAAAATCACTTAAACACAAAAATTGTTGAAAAAAACTCAGATATAAAATTTTGACAGTCAAGACAAGTTGGGGTGAACACAGAGAATCTGGTAATCTGGCTCCTGAAAAGTGAATTCTTAAATTTTCATAAATTTTCCTCAATTCCGCAGGTTTTAATGGAGAACAGTGCGGTACTGCACTATTTTGAACTAAAAACCACGGAGGTTACCACATTGTCTTTAAGAAAAAACTGCAGAGGCCAGGAAAAACACAGAAAAAATAAAAATTCAGATTTACTTTTTAGTGATTCTGGTAAGTTATCTACCCAACCTAGTTTTAGACTAATCAAAATCAGAAGATTCTTAAAATTCAAGCTGAAAAACAAAAGGAAAACTAAGTTCTATTCCCCAATGGAGTCACCATTTTGTTATGCGGATAAATCCTTCTTGCGGACAAGAACGATCTCCCTAGTATCCTAAAGATATCTAGAAAAAAACAACCAAATGCAAACCAATTTCTCTATATCATTTGTGATTCAGAATTATTAATAACAAAGTATGAGGACATGCCCCTACCTAGAGTCCAACACTTGCCGAAATCTTCTTTCCAGTCACTCCAAAAGAGGTCACTTCAGCATGTGAAACCTACAATCAAAGATAGATAAAAGGATTAAAAGCACCTACAAGATATAATAATTGAGAAAACACTAATCTATCTCAGTGGTCAAGGAATCTAATAATTGAATTACTCAAATAGATACATGAACAATTCAATGAGAAAATAGAATCCATCTGTATTATCTGGTATAATAAGAAGTAACCTTACAACCTTTCGCCTTGATGTTATACAGGTTCTTCCAGGGTACTGAACAATCGTCCTCTCTCATATTGACAAGCCTTCTTCTCTCTGAACTAGCATGAAGTTATGCACATGAGTGTGTGATCATTCTCATACCAAAAATGGCTAGTATAGAGAGTATGCTCTCTTAAGGATTTCTTCAGCAATTACTACATATGTGTCTCTACCCTTGGGACTGAAACATGAGCTCAATTTATAGGGAAATGGAGGCAGTTTCAGTTCCATGAGGAGGGGAATGGATTCCTCATGAATGGATTTGAGTTCCATATACCAAGGGATAAACTCCATGAGTGAAGGGATAGAGCTCATGAGTAGAGGATAAAGCTTGAACTAAACACGCTTATAGAAGCTTCCAGTTGGGAGAATATTCAACCAGTTGGGCTTCTAGAGCTTAATTTTTCCTTTATTTTACCTTTTACGGAGGTTCATAGGTTTTATAAGTAGAACGTGCGGGATGTGTCCTAGGCTATAGAAAAAGTATCCGCAGTACCGCATGCAAGGGCTAGGAAAAGTGCATAGTTAGACTTTTAAACTTTTTGATGAGCTTTTCTTCAATTGCAAGACTTGGTTTAGGAACATTAGGGTTTTTGAATTCTAAGGAAGCATAATATAGATAATTATGGACCTATGTATACAGTCAGATGTCATGGTGAAAAAATAACGTGTAACAGAAGGAACACAACATATTAGAAATATAACCATAAATACAAAGATGCAGTGTAAATATAACATTATTTCATTAATAGCAAATGACTAAAATATGGTTAAATACAGAATGAAAACAAACTATCTAGGGCACTGGTAGCTTATCTCTAAGAAGATATGTGGTATATACAAGCCTATGAATTGTTTTACAATGAGGCTCGAAGGCCGATATATTATTGAGAAACAATGGAAAACCCTAAACATCCAAAAACCTAACCCTAGGAGATGAAACTGTAGAAATTATATGCACTACGCATGCATATGTCCAATATTCTCCTAATCACACACTATTTTAACTTCATGCACAATACAGAATCTATTCCACCATTGATCATCACATGCGGAAATTAAATCAATTGCAATGCACACATGAAACCATAAAAATTCACACACATTAACACAGTTGTTTTAACGGGAAAGCCTGAAGCTAAAATCCCCAACTATAAGTATATAATATATGTCATATAGATCATGTAACAATCTTCATATAAATCTTATCACAAGCTCTCAGTACAATCCAACTGTCACACACTAATCATGCCCGATCTTACAAATCCATGCACCGATCATTGCCAGCCTCTAGCCTCCCTCTACTGCGCAATCCCTGCTGAAGAATGGCTCTAGATGAACTCAAATTGCTCCAACCTTGCTCACGCAATCCTCATAGGCATCTCCGCTAAATTTTTGGTGCAAACAACACAACACTATAGTCACAACTGCTAGTCACACTTGCTCTTTCACCTACCTCTCCACTGGTCTCCACTGAGATGTCCATGCACTATAGTTAACTGATGTATTCTTCAGTTGATTAATGATTTAATATTTAGTGAATTAATTATTAATTAATTCACACCACTCTCACTAGTGTATCAATCAGTTAGACTAGATACAACTAGCTCAACTATGTCTAACTGAGTTAAACTGAACACAACTCCACCAACTACTTCTACAACTCCACCAAACTCTGTCACATGAGTTCTAACTGAAGTCCTCCATGCATTAGCTCCACTGAACCCTCAGGAATAGCGTAATTCATTTTTTCAGTTGTTGTGCCACATCTGTGCACTTAACTTAAGTGCTCCAAGAGAATAAGATAATGTTTAGAGTCCAAATATTATTAAGAGCTAATAATATTCGACATATCTATTTTTAGACTGGCAGTCTAAAAATAAAATTCGCCCAATATGTCTAAAAATATAAGTCCATATATTTTTCCAACTTGACCAACCATCCACAAATAAAATCTCGCAACTCATAGAATATGATCGACATGTCTAAAAATATACATAGTCTAAAAATAGACTTTGCGACAAAAATCACCTGTGTGGACCCCACCTAGTTTAGGTGATTATTTTCCAACTAGGATCAGGAATGATGTTTTAGGATGCCTCCTTCACTGTCTCTTGTTGCAATCTTCAACAATCCCTCTCAACAAGAAAGGACTGTCTTTGCATGCGACATGCAACTCCATGCATTCGCCCTGCAACCTTTGCGAGCGCCATGCAACTCCATGCATCTGCTCTGCAACTCTTCCAAAACTGAAAAGGCTCCAAAAAAATCAATCAATCTGATGCATCTATCATCAAAGTCTTTGAATTCTGCTAGTACCAACTGCACATGTCTTCAGGAACCACTGCGTTGTTGAACTCTGCACCCATGCACTCTGCACTTGCTGTCAACTCTGAACCGCACTCCAGTATCCGACACTGTCACTTTGATCTGCCTACATCAAACCAAATGATCATGATACTGCTACTCTATGGGTGCCTCGTAGCTAGTTTCAATTCATGAGATCCACACCATCTCAATGAATCCTGCCTAGAAATATCCTCTTGGGATTACTCATGCATGTCGCCCCAGCTCTCACCTGGTGGTATAGGTGCATGCACTCTCTCTGCCCATCTGGCACGAAATTTCTCTGCATTAGTGGTTGCTCCCACTCCATGATCCTCATCTTGTGGCTGCTCCACATCCTAAGGTTCACTCTTACCTGCATGCAAATCCTGCTCCCTCTCAAGCTTCAATTGCATGTCTTTCTTGCACTTCCCAATAGTAGGAAGCTCCGTAGAAATCCCATCTACTTCAAGTCTGTAAAAATTCTTAGCTCAAATCCAAACCTTCTTGACTTGTCCTGTTGCTTTGTACCGAAGCAAAAAAAATTCCTTCACTAAAGACAACATCATACCCTTTATCCTCTAACATTGCGACTGAGATTAAATTCTTATTTAAAGTTAGAACATGCACTACATCTTGTAAAAGAATGAGTTTACCTGACTCCCTCTGGAAGGTAATGGTACCAATTTTAGTTGCATTGTATCATCCATTGTCACCCAACTCAACATGCAACTAGATAACTTTCTCCACCAAGTCACTGAAAAGATTCACATCTCCCGTCATGTGAAAGGAAGCGCCACTATCAAAATACCACCCCGATCCCAATGCACTAGACACCATGCATGCGATCAATGAGAATTCCAACTCAAATTGCAAGGCAAGAGCCTCACCAGTTGCATCTCCAGCAACCTGCTTGTTCTTCTTCTTATGTGGACAATTTGTGGCGAAATTCCCATGCTCGTGACAGTGAAAACACTTCACTTTGGACATGTCATGCTCTTTATCATCCGCACCGGATTGAGAAGGATTTTTCTTCCCCTTCCCTTTCCTTGCTTTGGCAGCCAAAGTGCAATCCTCTTCATCATCATTCTTTGATGAAGGGCCATCCCTGGTACTCCGCCTTATCTCCTCCTGCACAAGATCCGACCAAAGTCGCTCCCATCCTAGCAGTTTCTCCTATCCATTGACAGAGTCCTCGTAGCTATGCCAACTCTTCGGAAGCCCAAGGAGAGCCAAGCTCACCAAGTCTTATTCATCCACACTAACTCCTACACTCCCAAGCTCATCCCTGCAGTGGACAAAAATTTTCAAGTATACCGGAATAGTGTCATTCTTCTCCATTTTTATTTTCCTAAGCTTATCTTTAAGCGCCAACTTCCTCTAGTCAGTTCTGCTTTGGAAAACTTTTGTCAAAGCCTTCCACATCAAGAATGGAGTGGCTTTACTGTGAAGGCTGGACACAATGTGATCCTTCACACATTTCAACAGAATCCTTCGACACCTTACTACCTTCTTTTGCCATGCGTCAAGTGCGGCTACATCGCTAGAACCCGGTTTAGGAATATCAACATCTATGAATTCCTTCAACCCATTATCCTCCAGCACCGCCTCCATCCTGTCCTTACATGCAATATAATTAGACCTCCTGTCAAGGGCATACTCCAATCGCAATCCGTTGAAAGACATTTCAATGAATGCTCAACTTCGACACCAAGAAAACACTACAGCAATTTTGAATTCCACAAGCACAAAACTCAACTGTTTCAATAATTGCAATTGCTCCAATGATCAATGCTCTGATACCATGTAGAAATTATATGCACTACGCATGCATATGTCCAAGATTATCCTGATCACACACTATTTTAACTTCATGCACAATCCAGAATCTATTCCACCATTGATCATCACATGTGAAAATTAAATCAATTGCAATGCACACATGAAACCATAAAAATTCACACACATTAACACAATTGTTTTAACAGGAAAACCTAAACCTAAAAACCCCAACTATCCGTATATAATATATGTCAGATATCATGTAACAATCTTCATACAAATCTTATCACAAGCTCTCAGTACAATCCAACTGTCACACACTAATCAGGCCTGATCTTGCAAAACCATGCACTGATCTTTGCCAGCCTCTAACCTGCCTCTACTACGCAATCCCTGCTGAATAATGGCTCTGGATGAACTCAAATTGATCCAACCTTTCTCACACAATCCTCATAGCAATCTCCACTAAATTTGTGGTGCAAACAATGCAACACTATAGTCACAACTGATAGTCACACTTTCTCTTTCACCTACCTCTCCACTGGTCTCCACTGAGATGTCCATGCACTGTAGTTAATTGATGTATTCTTCAGTTGATTAATGAGTTAATATTTATTGAATTAATTATTAATTAATTCACACCACTCTCACTAGTGTATCAATCAGTTAGACTAGATACAACTAGCTCAACTGTGTCTAACTGAGTTAAACTGAACACAACTCCACCAACTACTTCTACAACTCCACCAAACTCTGTCACATGAGTTATAACTGAATTCCTCCATGCATTAGCTCCACTAAACCCTCAGGAATGGCATAATTCCTTCTTTCAGCTACTGTGCCACATCTGTGCACTTAACTGAAGTGCTCCAAGAGAATAAGATAGTGTTTAGAGTCCAAATATTATTAAGAGCTAATAATATTCGACATATCTATTTTTAGATTAGCAGTCTAAAAATAGACTTCACCCAATATGTCTAAAAATAGAAGTCCATCTATTTTTCCAACTTGACCAACCATCCACAAATAGCATCCCGCAACTCATAGAATATGATCGACATGTCTAAAAATAGACATAGTCTAAAAATATACTTTGTGACAAAAATCACCTCTGTGGACCTCACCTAGTTTAGGTGATTATTTTCCAACTAGGATCAGGAATGATGTTTCAGGATGCCTCCTTCACTGTTTCTTGTTGCAATCTTCAATAGAAACACCAGAATATGGGCCCTATCAGGGTAAATTGGTACATCAATTTCTTGGGGTCGTATCGTTGGCATACTATGTCCGTTTGATGGACATGGTACATCGTTAGAAAGATCTATCAAGTCTAGAGGACTACAACTAATAATAGCAAATATCAAGTCTACAACTCATATTCTCTAAAAAATTTCGTTTAGGGCCTCAAAATGGCTCCGGAAGTTGAGGACCCATAAAAATTCTAAAAATAGTAAACTGTTTTACAATTAAGGAAATCGAAACACTAAAATAAAAAATGCTGGGGCCCCAAGTGAAATAGTCAGGTGGCCATAAAAATCCGCCTCGATCATTCCTCCCCCCTTAGGAAGGAATGGTCCCCATTACGTTGATTTTATCCATGAGATGAGGAATGTCAGATGTGTCCAATAATGGTGGAAAATATTGATGAAGGCGATTGACATTGAAAACTGGTTGTCGGCCAAGGAATGGGGGAATGCTAAACCCAAATGCATTGTCACCCATAACCTTGATAATGATGTAAGGCCCATATCAGAGTGGTCTGAGCTTCGGATCAACTCTAGTTAGGAGTTATTTTTGCAAATGTAACCAAACTTGGCCACCCACCTGGAATTTGTGTGGCACCGAATGTTGATCATGTTGTTTCTTGTACTCTCCATTGGATTTCTCCAACATGTCATGGATTTGTTGGATGCGTTCAATAAAATTGGTTTCTTTATGAGTCTATGATATTATATGTGTGGATTTTGTCTGTGTGGTCGCATGACATATGACAACATCAGGCAATGGCGCACCTGCAGTCAAATCAATGGAGTGCTTGACATGACATTGTATAGGAACCTATGCAGGTGAGGAAAAAATGGCGTTGTATTCCTCCACGACTTTTTCAATCTGCTGTTGTCATGTAAGGGAACCCTATTTGTAGGTTGTGGCCACAATATTTTTCTTGCCCTGTGGGCGAATTGTAATGAAAATGAATTTCGTATTTTGGGAAATAATATTATAGCATTGTGTTGTAGTAATCGAAGATATCAGGCGGGATGCGGTACTACCTCCGGTATCCTGTATAACTTATGTCCCAAATTAATAACAACATCGCGAGGCCTAGACTCATACACACCATGTCACTTCCACAAGTATGGTTGGCCTAATAATACATCAGACATGTCAAGAGGAGAAACATAACACAATACCTCGTCCATGAATGACTTAATATTGTACAGAAGGAGGAACTACTGGCGGACGCAGAGATATCTTCCTTGGTGAAGCCACACAATTTTATATGGCTGCAGGTGTGTTGTGGTCAGTAGGATGAGCTGATTCACAACCTCTGCTGAAATGAGGTTCTTTTGGCTTCCGCTATCGACAAGGAATTGTAGTGGAGAACCCTTCACCCACATTTGGGAATGGAAGAGGCGCTCCCCCTCCTATGCATCTTAGAGTTCCTCCTTCTGGATCTTGGTGGTGGAACAGTGGTGTTGGGTTCTGCATCGACGATTGTCTTCCATTTTTCATTCCCCATATCAAGTTCTGACTCATTATCAAAACATGCATCTAATTCATATGCCTTCAGTACGGCCACCAATGACTGTTTGGTCTGACACTTGCTTGTGTTGTGAGTGGGGCTATTATGAAATTCACACCACTTTCCCATGTCCTTGTTTTCCTTTGCGGTGTAATCTTGAGTCACCTCGCTTTTTCTTTGCCCCTTGTTCTGTAGTTTGGGGGTGCATTTCCCTGGCTTTGGATTCGCAGTCCAAAGCCTTTCTTCTTCTACTAAAATTTCTGCTTGATCTTGGTGGCATATCGATATGCCGCACCAAGCGAGGTAATGTCATGGAACTCCATTTCCTCATAAATGTATCGGTGCAAACAACTATGGTCATTAAGCACCAAATGTCTCTCTGAATCTTTAGTACCCAATTTTTTGTTCAGGGTATGGAACAAATTCGCCAGCTTGTGCAAATCTTGATCCCTTTGCTGCCACAGCATGGTCCATTGGATGTACTTGTCCTCATAGCTCCCCATGGGGTAATATTTTTCCTTGATGTCATCTTGAAATGAATTCCAAGTGGGTGTGGCCGAGAACAGAGAGGGTTTCTACCTTCTTCTCATAGTAAGTTTCTCACCTATCTTTGACATGGGGGGTGGCTTTTAGGAGTGAAAAAGTAATATTTTCTTGGTTGGATAAATCATGGACTGAGAAATACCCTTCCAGCAAATTCAACCATCTATCTATGGTGTCTGCATGTATCTAGCCTTCAAATAAAAGAATGTCAATTTTTACATGTACCTTGAAGGGAGTGGTGCCTCCAGAGTGGCTGTTGGACGCAGATGCACCATACGTGGGTAGTCATTGAAGGATTTGGGAAAAGTTAGCCATCATCGGATTCCTTTGTTTCTCAAGGGCCTCCTCGAGAAATATTTTGATAGGATCTCCCACTCCCTCATCTTTCTTCTCTTCTGCCATGGGAGGACATTGGGGTTTGCGAGGTTGATCCTGCAAGGGCTCAACCAGATCGAGCCCTAACTCCTTATACCCTAACCTTGTTGGGGACATGCAAAGAAAAACAGAGAAAGAGTAGACCGGTCTAATACCACTGATCTATATATAGGAATGCAACATAATACAAATATAACCATAAATAAAAATATACAGCGTAAATATAACTTCATTTCATTAATATCAAATGACTGAAATATGCTTACAGACGAAATGAAAATAAACTAGCTAGGGTGATGGTAACTTATCTCTGAGAAGATATGTGGTAGCTACAGGCCTCTTAACTCTATTACAATGAGGCTCGAATGCCTATTTATTACTGATAAACAACATAAAACCATAAACATTCAAAAACCTAACCCTAGGAAATGAAACACCAGACTGTGGGCCCTCTCAGGGTAAACTAGTACATCAATTTCCCGGGGTCGTAACTTTGACATACTATCTCCATTTGACACACATGATACATCCTTAGAAAGACCTAATTGATGACTAAAACTACTATTAAAATACTTTGGGTTTTGAAATCCTATTATTCAGACCTTTCATGCCCAAAAAAACATCGTTTAGGGTCTCAAAATGGCTCCAGATGTTCGGGACCCGAAAAAATGCTAAAATAGTAAATTGTGCTACAATTAAGGAAACTGAAAAACTAGAAAAAATAATGGTGGGGCCCCAGGTTGAATAGGCATGTGGCCACCAATATCCACCTTGATCATTCCTCCCCCCTTAGGAAGAAATTGTCCCCATTGCGTTGAGTTCCTCCATGAGATGAGGAATGTCAGATGTGCCTAGTAATGGTGGAAAGTATGACCGAAGGTGATCCACATTGAACACTGGTTGTCAGCCAAGGAATGAAGAAATGTTGACGTTAAGTGCATTGTCACCCTCAGCCTTGATAATTATATAAGGCCCATATCAGATTGGTCTGATATTTCGATGAGCTCCTGTTAGGTGTTCTTTCTGTAAATGCAACCAAACTTGTTCGCCCACCTGGAATTTGTGTGGCACCCAATTTTTATGATGTCACTGCCTGTACCTGGCATTGGATTTCTCCAAGATGTCGTGGACCTGCTGGATGCATTCAATAAAACTGGTTGCTTTATCATCCTTCGACAATACATGTGTAGATTATGTCTGTGTGGTCGCATGAGGTATGGAAACATCACACAGTGGCATGCCTAGGGTCAGATCAATGGAGTGCTTGACCTGACATTGTAGAGGAACCTGTGGGTGAGGAGAAAATTTCCTTGTATTCCTCCATAACTTTTTCAATCTGTTGTTGTCATTCAGGGTAGCCCTGTTTGGAGGCTCTAGCCACAATATTCTTCTTGCCCTGTGGGTGAATTGTAATGAAAAATAATTTCCTGGTTTGGGAAAAAAATCTTACTGTGTTGCTTTGTTGTAATCAAAGAGATGGAGGGAGGCGGTACTAGCTCTGGTATCTTATACAACTTATTTCCCAAAGTAATAATAATAGCACAAGGCTTAGACTCATACACAACATGTCGCTTCCACAAGTATGGTTGGAATGATAATACATTAGACATGTCAAGACGAGCAACACCACACAATAACTCATCCGTGAATGTCTTGATGCTGTAAATAAGGCGACACTACTGATGGATGCAGAGATCTCTTCCTTGGTGAAGACACCCAATGGTATAAAGTTTTGGGTGTGCTATGGTCGGTAGGCCAAGACACTTCATGACCTCTGCTAAAATGAGGTTCTTTTGGCTTCCGTTATCTACAAGGAATTGTAGTGGAGAACCCTTCATCCACATTTGGGAATGGAATAGGCACTCCCCCTCCTATGGATCTTTGAGTTCCTCCTTCTAGATCTTAGTGGTAGCAATGGTGGCGTTGGGTTCTACATCGATTATTTTCTTCCCTTTGTCATTCCCCTTGTCCGGTTTTGACACAAAATCATAACATGCATCTTATTCGGATGCCTTCAGTTGAGCCACCAATGACTGTTTGGTCTGGCACTCGCTTATGTTGTGAGTGGCATTGTTATGAAATTCACAGGCTCTATGGCGTCGCTCTAAGTCACCTTGCTATGGATTTTCCCCTTGTTTTGCGGTTCGGGGGTGACTTTCCTTGGCTTTGGATTTGTGGATCCAAAGTCTTGCTTCTTCTTCTTAAATTTTTGCTTGATCTTGGAGGCATATCGATATGCCGTGCCAAGAGAGGTAATGTCAAGGAACTCCATTTCTTCCTGAATGTATCGATGCAAAAAACTGTGGTACTTGAGAACCAAATGTCTCTCTGAATCTTTAATACCCAACTTTGTGCACAGGGTATGGAACAATTCGTCAGCTCATGCACATATTGATCCCTTTGATGCCGCAACATGGTCCATTGGATGTAATTTTCCTAATAGAACTCGACGAGGTAATATTATTCCTTGATGTTATCTCAAAACGAATTTCAAGTGGGTGCGGCCAAGAATAGAAAGGGTTTCTTCCCGTCATTTTGCTCACAGTAGGTTTCCCACCAGTCTCTGACATGGGGGGAAGCTTTGAGGAGTGAAAAAGTAATATTTTCTCGGTCGAAGAAATCATGGACCGAGAAATACCCTTCCAGAAAATTTAACCATCTATCTACGACATTTGCATCCATCTAGCCTTTAAATACAGGAATGTCAAAGTTTTCTTGTACCTTGAAGGGAGTGGCGCCTCCAAAGTGGTTACTGGATGCATATGCATCGTAGGTGGGGAGTTATTGAAGGATCTTGGCGAAGTTATCCATCATTGCGTTCCTTTGTTTCTCGAGGGCCTCCTCGAGCAATATTTTGATAGAATATAATGCTCCCTTGCCTTTTTTTTCTTTCCACCATGGGAGGTCATCGAGGTTTTCAAGGTTGATCTTGCAAGGGTTCAACTAGATCGAACCCTAACCCCTTATATCTTGACCTCGTTGGGGACATGCAAAGAAAAACATAGAAAGAGTAGACTACTCTGAGACCGTTGATCCAGATTTATGGAGGAACATAACATAATACAAATATAACCATAAAGACAAAGATGCAATAGAAACATAACTTCATTTCATTAATATCGAATGACTGAAATATGTTTACAGATGGAATGAAATTAAAAAATCTAGGGAGCTGGTAGCTTATCTCTGAGAAGATATGTGGTGGTTACAGATCTCTGAATTATTTTACAATGAGGCTCAAAGGACTATTTATTATTGAGAAACAATTGAAAACCCTAAACATCCAAAAACCTAACCCTAGGAGATGAAACACTAGACTATAGGCCTCGTTGGGGTAAATTGGGACATCAATTTCCTGGTGTCATAACTTTTGCATACTATCTTTGTTTGATGCACATGATACATTATTAGAAAGATCTATCCGAGGACTACAACTGCTAACAATGAATATCATGTCTCTGAATCATATTCTCTAAACCTTTCATTCCCAAAAAAACGTCGTTCAGGCCCTCAAAATGGCTCCAAAAGACCAGGACCCAAAAAACAGCTAAAAATAGTAAATTGTGCTACAACTAAGGAAAATGAAAACTAAAAGAAACAATGGTGGGGTCCCATGTGGAATATGCGGGTGGCCACCAGTATCCACCTGGATCACTCTTAGGAATACAATGTTGTGAGTGGACTATTCACTTTATGGGCATGCTTCTTTTGTCACTAGCTATCATAAAATCGGGATTTGATTTCATAAATGTAGCATTGAGGATGTTGTTGGGTGCCCTAAAGTGAAAGATAAGGTTCAAGTAAATAAATAAAGTGATGTGCTGGCATAGGTTACATGTTTAAAAAAAAACATGTTGGTTGTTGAACTGGTACATGAATAGAATACTAAATAACAATATTATGCAAGGTTAGAAAATACCGAGGCTACAAGGGGTTGAATACTAGAACTCTATGCAAGAAAATATACATGTTTGATTGAAAAATATAGATGGTACAACCATGAATAAATGATAATATTATAATCAATTAACAATTATGAAAAGGATAAGCATATGACATATTATAACTGGATGTGATCACAGATACCATATAGATGTTGAAAGTACCATATGATGTCATAGAATCTCACAGAATTGACAGGGTTATAATCACAAGATTAAAAAAGATTCATAATAGCTATATGATAGGTTACCATAGTTGGGTTTGTCACTAGTGGGTGACCAGGTTGCAATGGGTTGTGATAGGTTATACTGGGCATATTACAGCTTAAATAACAAGTTTTCACAAGTAGGTGATGGGTATATTAAAAATTGTAACAAAGTGTTACAAGTGGATTCGGTGGTTTCTAGATTTCTTACAGGTTTATAACAAGCTTGTAACATGTAGATAAAAAGTATGTCTACAAGTTTTCATAGAGAATTACAAGTAGGATGGTCACATGTTGATATCATAACTCCTTCCATAATAAGTATAGGTCATCAAATATTTTTTTATTGGTAGTCAACACAATCATTACAGGTTACAACCGAGGAACTGGCAAGAGAGAGTAAAAGGGCATATAACAGGTTATATGACATGTTTGTGTATGGTTTATCAAAAGAAATTACATATTGATTTCCAGAAGTTTGTCACGGGTTGATGACATGTTAACGTAAGGTTTTCACAAATTTTGTGCAGGTGGATGAAAAGGACATAAGATGCTATAATATGTTTATAACATGTCATTTTACAACTTTGTATACAGGTTTTAGTAGATCTACAATAAAACTTCTAACTAGATTTGTATGCAAGATATGATAAATCATTACAGGTGTGATGATAAGAGTAACAAGATACTATTTATAAAAATATATGTATGGAAATTATTGACCTAGCAGGTATGTGGCAAGTTGCAATGACTGATGATAGATTTGGTACAACTTTGCAATAAACTTCAATAAAGTTCAACCAAAAGTTTAAGCTCTGGTTAAACACTGCTGTAAAGAAAATAGGAAGTTTATTAGGGATTTGGAGAGATAAATGTTGGAACTTGAACATAAACACCAAGAAGTAGAGAAAATAGAAGCTCCAAATGATTTTGAAAATATAGAAGATGATAGAAACTAAACATAGAAGAAGGTCATACCATATGTTTGTGTCAAGTTGGAGATAGAAACTAAACATACTCCTAGATACATTTGGCTCATAGGGAAAGAATTGAATCCTATGTTTACTAATATATGAGGCACTATTGAAGGAAATATTGGGCTAGAATGTTCAAGTTCATTCCCTAAACAATATCTTCTTTTTTTCCTTTTAGAAATATAAGTCTTCGAAACCATGAAATATATATGTAATAACACGCTAAACCTGTCGATAATAACACCAATTGGAAGATAAATTTAGCCCTTAACTAGGAGCCTCTCTCCCTAATTGGTGCGATTAATAATCCTTCATGAAAGTGAGGTTGAGACGATCTAGTAAAAATGCACAAGGGAAAAGAAGAAGATCCAAACTCAGCTAGGATGAAGAATGAGAAGAATTTAACTAAATAATTGGTGGAATTCAACCAACAATAAGGGGACAATTATGAGGGTATGTAATCACTATGAGCTTGAGGTTGATAATGAAGATTATAAATGTAGGTGGTTTATATTCTAAATTATTGAAGTTGAGATCCAATATTTGCACATATATGATAAAGTTTTGGCAAGATTTGAGAGACTAATTTTTCTTTTTAACCTAAACACAATTTAAAAGAGGTTGATTATAAGAAGATAAAGTACAAGGTGTAAAAGGCATGAAAAAAATAGCTTTAGAAAATTTTGGAGTTACCAACTCCTTATTTATGGATCAAAGTCAGGAATTCGCTATCCTTAGTAGATTCAAGAGTTTCCCATTTGAAAATGGACCTATGATCTACCTAGCCACAAGATATGTGCATTTATCTACTTATATGACTTACATATCATGTCTTAGAGAGAAACATGTAGAGGATAAGATAAATTTTAGTCTAGTCAACATTCACGTGTATTAAGAATTTCAAGAAGTCACCTTTAACTAACATAAGTAGAACAAATAAAGAACAAACACAAGGTTTTATCTATGGGAAGGAGATAATTCTTATAAAGAAATCTACCATGGAGTAAACAAGACCAAGAATGACCCAAGAAGGTAACACATGCAGCTTAGTTCAAGTACTAGACATCAATTGAGATAAAACACATTCATATGTCTAGAATTAGAAAGTGGGATAACCAATTAGAAAGTACCAATTCTAATAATATTTCTTGAAATTATGGGAGGCCTCATGTCAAGTTTTGTTTTCGAGGTTGTGAAATCCATGAAATACATAATTACAATAATAGAATTCAATTCTGTTTCACATATACATTAGTTATTTGTTTTTTGGTGAAAATGTGAAGTTGGGTTACACTTTTTGCCCTTTTTTGGGAAAAAAATTTCATTTTTTTTTCGGTTTTTCAACATTCTGCAAGCTAAAACAATTTTTCTATTTAGAATTTCATGTTGCGATAAAAATAAAAGTTGTCAAAAATTTTGTTAGCTTTCTATTACTTATTTTTTGGAATTTTTTTATACACATTTGATATGTCAACTTAGTGTTTCTTTGAGTGTGTTTTTTAACAATCAAAGGATTCATAAGAAGTCATGTTAATACACAATGTTGTATTCTTTGAAAATTTGTGTTTTTGAGAAACAAAATGTTTTACAACAATATAGACAGAGTCTACTTTGGTTTCGTCATATTTACAAAGCCAATGGATGCCTATCATTATTACTAGAATTTTATGAACTGGTACAATATGAAAAAAATGCATATTTTGAATATGCTTTGCGACGCAAGAAATTTCTTAACATATAAGTTATAAACTAAAACTCTAAAAGCTACCCATTAGAGACAATAGACCAATGTAATGCACCATAATTTTTTCAATTTTTTTTACACTTTATTTTGGAAGATACAGAATTTTGATTTCACTGAATCATAATGACCTTCAGAAATTGTTTGCACCCGCTTTAATACAAAATTAATTAAAATTATTAAATATTTATGAAATTACATAAAAGTTATATGTCCTAAAAGTATATTCAATTCTTAAAATGCTTGTCTTAGTTTCGACAGTTAATTCAAAATGTTTCATGAAGTTTAATCAGTCCAAAGTTGCAGATACGTATTCAGAGCTTGGCTCTGCGTAATTGTTGACGTGTTAGTTCGACCAAACTCTTAAACAAAGTTTGACCAATATATATATATATATATATATATATATATATAAATAATAACAATTATGTGAGTTAAAATGAAATATATTATGAGAAACATTCATTATAAACATATTCCTTTTCCAAAATTTTCCAAAGGAACCTCTGAAAAAAATATATTTTTATATATTTTACTGTGCTCCCGTGCTAGTTATTTCTACAAACATTTAATATTATTGAAAATTTGCAAATAATATAGTGTGAATTGACTCTGTATTTCTATACACAACATTAAATTTTAAAGGACATTCGATATAGAAACCATCGTTATTATTTATG
Organism: Pinus albicaulis; assembly: GCA_034641835.2. Classification (NCBI taxonomy): domain Eukaryota; kingdom Viridiplantae; phylum Streptophyta; class Pinopsida; order Pinales; family Pinaceae; genus Pinus; species Pinus albicaulis. Next base: position 677,911,111 of record CM076578.1, read on the forward strand.
GCCACATATTATTTATAGTAAAATCATTATGGATAGGTAGTGAGTGCTTTATTGGAAACCATATTTCATAGTCTCTTTAATATAAGGTGTGTGATTTTAATGTAATGAATTATAATATTATGTTTGTGGTTAAGAAAGTTATGACAGGTAGTTATTATTTGTTTATAGTTTTTATTTATTTTGTCCAATTTAAAATTTGACTAAAGGATATAATCTTTTACGAAATCTGTATTGTTTACGTATTTATTTAATTGGATATTGAATAAGAATCAATTGAATAAGTTTTTTAATAATCTCTAAAGCAATATCTAAATATGAAGAATGGTAAATATTGTATTTATATTGTGTTTTAAATGAGTGAAAAAATATTGGATGTTATACCTTATTCATAAATGTAACATATGAACATCACATATTATATATGATTGGATTTTACGCTTTTATCTACAAGGTGTCAACATGTTTGTTAATACAAAAATATCTCTTTTCATTGTCAAATTTGAAGAGATTGGGCTATAATGTTTCATGAGACAATAAAGGTGGTTACATTACCCAATCCATTATGTTATTGCAACACATTTCCTTGGATATATTTTAGAAAGGGAATATTATCTATGAATAATAAGAGGACATCCAATAGCAATCTAAGAATATACTCAACAAATTAATAATTACATTTTACAAAAAATTTATTTCTTACCATAAAATAATACCATAAGCCTTATAAGAATACACTAGAGTTTTTGGACACATTTCACAAGACATCATTCTCCACCATACAACAAGCTAAATGATATTATCAATATTACCTTGATTTAGTACAAGAGCACTTGGAAAAAATGAGATTGATTTAGATATAATTGGGGTAATTTTTAATTTTTTGAAAGCCTCTTCTTAAGATCTTTAGAAATTAACAAATTATTCACAAATTTATATTGAAATTTTTGTAGCTATCAACATATACAATTCTCATGTTAAACATAACCAACATGTTCTTAAAATACAATAGAGAAAATTTTGTGCTCCTTTGAGCTAATTTCATTTAGAAGAACATATTCTATTAAATATAATAGAGCCTCTATAGCATTCCAATATTTGGAGGTCTTAGAAAATAAATATTTGTAATCATAGTTAGTCGTTTAACTGAAGTGAGCGATTGATTGAAAATTTTCAAATGAGCAAGAGATTTCCATGGAGATAGTCGAGTCCATGTTTCACATATATATCTGTGTATTAATAACTAATAGAAATTCAAATAGAATTTTTGAATTCTATTTTACAAACTCTATATTATTATATTGAATAAAATAATGATATATGTGGGCAAGTGACATTCAAATATTATACCAGAAAATAATATTATATACACTAAAACACTAATGTATATAGAGAAGTGTTACAGATTTATGTAGGGAATCGATACAATCCATAAACTGGTCTTTCTGTGCTGTTGGGAGACAACCCCATTACCCAAAACCTTGCTCTATCCCAAAAAATGAACATAGAAATAACTCCCACAAAGCCAATCCCCATTCCAATCCCTAATGCTGTGAAAGATATTTCTTCATTTACATAGCTCAACCATCTTCTTTTAACATCACTACCATTACCACTAACCATTGTTTTATTTGACTTCACATTTTGCTTGCATGGTGGTAGAGCAAGCCCACATAAGCACTTATTATCTTGAAATGAAGCCACATTAAAAGTGTAAAATTGTGTCCCTGTTGGGATTGGCCCACATAGATATTAGTAGAAAGATTTAGAGAAGCCAACATTGATAATTTAGAAAGTTCTGTAGGAATTTATCCCTGTAACTTATTTTTTTCCAGGTTCAACTCTTCTAGAGTAGGTATGTCACCAAGACCTGCGGGTATTTTCCCTTCCAATTGGTTCCAAGATAAATTCAACAATCACAACTTATTCATAATTGCTATGCTTTCAGGGATTTTTCCAGAAATATTATTCATAGACAAATCAAATATCCTGTCATTTTGCCACACATATGGCATAATGTATTCAAACCCTTTTATGTCGACTGCCATTTCATAGTAATATTTGGACCCTTGTGAAGATTTGTTTATTAAAAATCAGTGAAGTCTACCAAGATCAGATGGTATTTCTCCACTTAATTTATTGTTGGATAAATCCAACAAAAACAACTTTCTGAGAGTTGTAATCCAGTGAGGAATACTACCGTGAAGGTTATTATAAGAAAAATTTAAAACTTGCAAGTCACTAAAATTGGAGAGGTATGGAGGAAGCTCACCTGTAAACCTATTGTGTCTTAAATTTAGTACCAAAATTTTGGTGCAATTGGCCAATGATGAGGGCAAAGTCCCAGAAAAGTTGTTGGAAAAAGCAGAGAAAACAATTAAATAAGTCCAATTGTAGATGCCTTTAGTGGGGATCAATCCCTCTAATTTGTTTTTTGATAAATCTAATTCGTAAAGTGAAACTAAACCATTAATATTATTAGGAATACTCCCATAAAAACTATTATTATTGATATAAAGTATCTTGAGGGCTTCTAATTGACCTAGGCTATATGGAATTCGACCATTTAATTTGTTTGAATACAAATATAAATATTCCAATGATTGAAGTTTTCCTATTGTACTTGGAATTACCCCTGTCAAATTATTGTTTGAGAGTAAAAAGATCTCAAGTTCTCTTAAATTTCCTATTGTACTTGGAATTACCCCTGTCAAACTATTGTTTGAGAGTTGAAGGACTTCAAGTTTTCTAAAATCAGTAATGGCTTCTGGAATTTGACCAATTAATTTATTTGAAGACAGATCTAAAGAGGTTAATTGGGTCAAATTGGCAATGCTTTGAGGTATGTTCGTGACTCCAAGGTTGGAAAGAGTTAAATCCGTCAACATGGTCAAATTTCCAATGGCTGTAGGTATGATGCCGCCTGTGAGGTTAAGACTCCTAAGATATAAAGAATAGAGGGGTAGACGGAATAGTTCAAAAGGGATAGAACCTGAAATATTAAGGCTTGAAATGGATAGATGCGTAAGGTGTGTGAGATTACCGAGCCAATGTGGTATATTGCCCGACAAGTCATTGTTGTCCAGAAATAGGTACTCCAATTGCTGCAGTGAGCTCAACTCTAGTGGAATAGAACCCCCGAGCACATTCCAGCTGAGGTCTAATTCTCTTAGTGCTTTAAGTTGCCCAAACTCAGCTGGAATTCTTCCTGTCAACTGATTGTCAGAAAGATACAAGGAACGCAGTTTCTGCAGTCGACCCAATTCGGCTGGAATAGAACCGTTCAGCGCATTCCAACTGAGGTCAAGTGCTCGCAATGCTTTGAGCTGCCCAAACTCAGGTGGAATTGTTCCTGTGAAAGAGTTACCAGATAGATTGAAGGTATGCAATATTGAGAGGCTGCTAAGAGATGATGAAAGACTACCTTCCAATCTGCCTTCGAATAATGTACTCAACAAATTAATTATTATATCAACAAATTAATTATTATATTTTAAAAACATCTCATTTCTCACTATTAAGACAGACCATAATTCTTATAAGAATAAAGTAGAGTTCTTGAATACGTTTTGCAATGCACCATCCTCCAATATTAACAAGCTAAAATGATATTATCAAGAGAATCTTGATCTGATATAATAGTGACTAGAAATTATGAAATAGGAGGGAAATTTTAAAAAAATTTAGAAACCTCTCTCGAATATCTTTGGCAACTAACTAATTATTAACAAATTTATATTAAAGTACGCAACTTTCAAGCAAGGCCTAATTAATATCTTCTCATAATAAAATAGAGAAATTTATATGTTCCTTTGGGATAATTTAGAGTAGAAAAATGTATTCTATTAAATAAAATAGTCTTTATTACATTACAAAAATTTGGAAGTTTATGGAAAATAAAATTTGAAAACAAGGTGTAATTCTTTAAGTGAAATGGACCATAAAATCATTTGATAAAAAATATTTTAAATGAGCATCAAATTTTCATCCACATATTGAATTCATGTTTTTCATATATATATATATATATATATATATATATATATATATATATATATATATATATATATAATTAATAGAAATTCAAATAAATTATTTGAATTATATTTCAGATATCTTGAAAATTTGTTTACCTACATTCAAAGACTATGTTATTAAAACACTATATTATTATATTGAATAAAAGAATGATATATGTGGGCAAGTGACATTCAAATAGTATACCAGAAAATAATATTTTATACACTAAAACATTAATGTATATAGAGAAGTGTTACATATTTATGTAGGGAATCGATACAATCCATAAACTGGTCTTTGTGTGCTGTTGAGAGAGAACCCCATTACCCAACACCTTGCTCTATCCCAAAAAATGAACATAGAAACAACTCCCACAAAGCCAATCCCCATTCCAATCCCTAATGCTGTGAAAGATATTTCTTCATTTACATAGCTCAACCATCTTCTTTTAACATCACTACCATTACCACTAACCATTTTTTTATTTGACTTCACATTTTGCTTGCATGGTGGTAGAACAAGCCCACATAAGCACTTATTATCCTGAAATGAAGCTAGAGTAAAAGTGTAAAATTGTGTCCCTGTTGGGATTGGCCCACACAAGATATTGGATGAAAGATTTAGAGAAGCCAACATTGACAATTTAGAAAGTTCTGCAGGAATTCCTCCCTGTAACTTATTTTTTGCTAGGTTCAACTCTTCTAGAGTTGGTATGTCACCAAGACCTGCAGGAATTTCGCCTTCCAATTGGTTCCAAGATAAATTCAACAATCGCAAGCTATTCATACCTGCTATGCTTTCAGGGATTTTTCCAGAAAGATTGTTCATAGACAAATCAAATATCCCCTCATTTTTCCACACATATGGCATAATATATTCAATACCCTTTATGTTGGCTTCCGTTTCATATTCAATCTTGAACCCTTCTGCAGATTTTTTTATTGCAAATCCTTGGAGTCTATGAAGATCACATGGTATTTCTCCACTAAATTTATTGTTGGACAAATCCAACAAAAACAATTGGCTGAGACCTGTAATCCACTGAGGAATATTACCGTGAAGGTTATTATAACCAACATTTAAAACTTGCAAGTCACTGAAATTTGAGAGGTATGGAGGAAGCTCACCTGTAAACCCATTGTGTCTTAAATTTAGTACCCAAAGGTTTGTGCAATTTGCTAATGATGAGGGAAAAGTACCAGAAAAGTTATTGGAATGAGCAGAAAAGACAATTAAATAAGTCCAATTGTAGATGCCTTTAGGGATCAGTCCCTCTAATTTATTTTCTGATAAATCTAATACCTCAAGTGAAACTAAACCATTAATATTGTTAGGAATACTACCAGAGATGCTATTATTATAGATGTAAAGTATACGGAGGGCTTTTAATTGACCTAAACTATATGGAATTCGACCAGTTAATTTGTTTGAATGCAAAGATAAATATTCCAATGATTGAAGTTTTCCTATTGTACTTGGAATTACCCCACTCAGATTATTGTTTGAGAGGAGAAGAATTACAAGTTTTCTTAAATTTCCTATTGTACTTGGAATTAACCCTGTCAAACTATTGTTTGGGAGTAGAAGTCGTTCAAGTTTTCTTAAATTAGTAATGGCTTCTAGAATTTGACCAATTAATTTATTTGAAGACAAATCTAAAGAGGTTAATTGGGTCAAATTGGCAATGCTGTTAATGTTATCCGTGAGCATATTGAAAGACAGATTTAAAGAGGTTAATTTGGTCAAATTGGCAATGCTTTGAGGGATGTTCGTGACTGCAAGGTCGGAAAGAGCTAAATCGGTCAACATGGTCAAATTGCCAATGGCGGTAGGTATGCTGCCTGTGAGGTTAAGACTGCAAAGATATAAAGAAGAGAGGGGTAGACGGAATAGTTCAGAAGGAATAGATCCTGAAAGATCAAGGCTTGAAATGGATAGATGGGTAAGGTGTGTGAGATTACCGAGCGAATGTGGTATATTGCCCGACAAGTCGTTGCTGTCCAGAACCAGGGACTCCAATTGCTGCAGCGAGCCCAACTCCAGTGGAATAGAACCCGCGAGCACATTCTCGCTGAGGTCCAATTCTCTTAGTGCTTTAAGTTGCCCAAACTCAGCTGGAATTCTTCCTGTCAACTGATTGTCAGAAAGATCCAAGGAACGCAGTTTCTGCAGTCGGCCCAATTCGGCTGGAATAGAACCGTTCAGCTCATTCCAGCTGAGGTCAAGTGCTCGCAATGCTTTCAGCTGCCCAAACTCAGCTGGAATTCTTCCTGTCAACTGATTGTCAGAAAGATCCAAGGAACGCAGTTTCTGCAGTTGGCCCAATTCGGCTGGAATAGAACCGTTCAGCGGATTGTAGCTGAGGTCAAGTGCTCGCAATACTTTCAGGTGGCCAAACTCAGCTGGAATTCTTCCTGTCAACTGATTGTCAGAAAGATCCAAGGAACGCAGTTTCTGCAGTCGGCCCAATTCGGCTGGAATAGAACCGTTCAGCGCATTGATCGCCCTGAGGTCAAGTGCTCGCAATGCTTTCAGGTGGCCAAACTCAGCTGGAATTCTTCCTGTCAACTGATTGAAAGAAAGATCCAAGGAACGCAGTTTCTGCAGTCGGCCCAATTCGGCTGGAATAGAACCGTTCAGCTCATTCCAGCTGAGGTCAAGTGCTCGCAATGCTTTCAGCTTCCCAAACTCACGTGGAATTGTTCCTGTGAATGAGTTACCATATAGATATAAGGTATGCAACATTGAGAGGCTGCTAAGAGATGATGAAAGACTACCTTCCAATCCATCATATGGATTTTCATTGAAATCTACATGAAGGTCAATGGCAAGGATTCTTGTTGTGTTTGGTGTGCAGCGAATGCCAAACCAGGTGGAGCAGATATTGTGGGAGTTGTGGTGCGTCCAGTTGGAGAGCTTTCCCAATCGATCAGATGTGATGCACTCTTTGAATGACAAGAGAGCAGCAACGTCCCTTTGCTCGTTGAATTCATGTTCCTCCACCATAGAAATGGAATGCAGAGAGGCAGCGAAGCAGAGAAGCATTAATGACATTATTGAGGGATTAAGAGCCATTTCTTCGTCTCCCACTAAACGTCTCTCAAATCCGTGTCGAGGTGTTTGGTATCGATGGGGTGAATACATATTTATAGCTCTTTGCACGTGAAGTCCACCGTATAATTCGGCGATTGACTCGGTGAAGGCAGAGAGACATTGTTGATTAAATGAGTGGTTCTTGATTTCGCAGAAATCGGCAGAGATTCGATCGAATTTACTGGAATTGGGGTATGACTCGGAGAGCATTACCGGAAAATTTTAAAAGTTTCTTTACTGTTGGTAAAGACCAAAGGTAATAATGCTCATTTGTCATTTAAATATTTATATAATAAAGCAGCGAAAGATAATATATTTTTTATTTAATTCTTATGGATAAGTATGAGACTAAATTGTGATTTTGTGTGTATTAGTGACAGTGTAGCAATCATCTCCTTCCACCTCGCAATGTCGTCATGGGCCCATCGCACAAAACTCGCAGGCAAATTAGAGTCTAAGCAATTTTTAATTTATCAAACCTTCTTTATATATCGACCATTGGGGCCAGAAACCGTGAACTGACACCCGTGTAAGCGTGAAAACTTAATCCATTGAAATATAAGTATGTCAAAAGAATTCGAGTGAAAACGGTTGGACATTAATTAACTTTTTACAAATGGTTAATTTGTAATTAAATTAAATTTAGTATTTAACTAGTTTATATATGTTGGATTTAGTATTTAATTATCTTACCTCTAGAAAAAAAAACATTTAACTTATATAGAGAGAGAGGGGTATGTATGTATCTATCTTAAATATTTATAATTTTTGTTTTTGTTAAAATTTGTCTCAAGAAACAGAAAAAGCATGTAATATATAGTTCTTTTATATATTTGAAATATTTAATGATTTTTATTTAGATAGAATTTATCTCACACAATTATGATATTTATTTATGTAATTATACATGTGAAATACTTATTAATTTTCACTTGGATTAATTTTACCTTACAAATCATTTTAACTATAATATCAATTATATCATAAATAAGCCAAGTCTAAGCTCTTTTAGTAATGATTGATTTGAATTGGTCATGATAAAAAAAAATTGCCTTCCCCATTTGAGTTTATGTGTTTCCAATAGTTAAGCAAACCATTGATAAGCTCCTTCTACTTCATCAAATCATATCTTAGACTTGTTTTTTTTAATATGATAGGAAAACTCAACTATAGAACAAATATGAATCCCCTCTTACAGTGTCAAAAGAGGAATCAATACGTGACACCGAGACTAATTGATTAATGAGATGGTTAGCCTTACTAATTGATTAATGAGATGGTTAGCCTTATTTGTGAAGTTGTCTGTAATTGCAAATGACTTCTTCACACTGGGGCACACTGCCCCAAATTCTGTTGCATGCATAGTGGTACAAAAACTGTGACCATGCTTTGTGGTAAACATTCTAATGAATTTTTCCATTTTTTATTTCAATTTAATTTTTCCTTTTCTCCAATTTTTGTCATCTTTAAAACAACAGAAAATATTTCCGTTTTCAGGCCCTGGAAATAACCCAGAAAACTTTGACTAATTGATTAAACTTCCAGAATTGTCTGGCATTATGGTTTTTTCTTCTATATTACTATTTCCTATGTTACTGCTTTACAGCGTTTCCTTTGCAACATATGGTGCAATTTCTAGTTTGTAATTAAATTAAATTTAGTATTTAACTAGTTTATATATGTTGGATTTAGTATTTAATTATCTTACCTCTCGAAAAAAAACATTTAATTTATATAGAGAGAGAGGGGTATGTATGTATCTATCTTAAATATTTTATCCCACGTCACAAGGTTTGCTTCTTTACAATTATTTTCAAGACCAAAATAAGCTTTCCACCCTCCATTAATCCTTTTCTCAATGCTATAATTCTAGTGGAGCTTGTGATGAATATCAATTCCTAGGTACTTGTAAGAAGAAACTTCCTACAAGTGCTATTGTCATACACAAAATTAGCGTAAGTGTCCTTCTTAGATTTGATAATCATAACTTTTTTTTTGTCAATGTTAACAATTATACCCATGGTAGAGCAGAAATCCTTAAGAAGTCTATGTTTCTTATCAAGATCATATGGGCACCTTGCTAGAAGAACAATATCGTCAGCATAGAGAAGAAGGAGGATGACTATTCCAGCTAAGATCGTGCCAGCACAACCTTCTTCCTATAAACAACCTTCTATCTTGTCGATGTAAATGCAAAGTAGGGTAGGGGATAGGGGGCAACCTTGCTTAACTCCGATATTACACTTAATATCTTTATACCACCCCTCATTGCTCTTAAACTTGGCAATTACATTCTTGTATGACCTTATAGCAGCCGCTTTCAACTTGAAAGGAACCTTTAGCTCTTCTAATCTATTCCATAGGTTATTTCTAGGTACTGTATCGAAAACCTTTCTAAATTCCACAAAGAAACAAAAGATATTGGATTTATCATTATGTCATTCCTCCATAATTATCCTAAGTGTAATGAGGTGTTCCGTTGTTGAGTGCTGCCTTCTAAAACCTGCTTGGCATTTAGCCCGCTTACTTTCACTTTTAAGCCATATGCTCATCTTATTTTCCAAAATAATAACATATAACTTGGCTAAGAGAGGGCTAATCATAATTCTCCGATAATTAGAGGGGTTATTTGTATCCCCACTTTTAGAAATAGGAATAATGAGGCTTTGAGTCCATGGTTTATGGAACCCTTTCTTGACTGCTTGATTGAAAAGATTGTGGATGTGAGGGATGAGGACACAACCTCCAATTTTTAATATTTCAGCTTGGTGACCTTCAATGTTCTTATCATTTCCATTTTCCAGGCTCTTAACCCCAAAATCTATGTCTTCTAATGTGAAAACTTCTTCCGTTGTGAGTAGGGTTTCAAAGTTATCTATGACATTTGGAGATTCATAAAGCTAATTAAGATAATAATTCCAATCGTGTAAAGAAATTCTATTATTATCTTTAGTTTTTCTAGTTGGAATCTGCCTCTAGAATTTCCTAGGATCTACATTAGAGAGGTGTAAGAGATTTTCTTGTCTTTTATGAATATACTGCATTTTTTTCCTTTTATTTAGGGTTTTGTATATTTTTATCTTGCCAGTTTTAAGAGACTCATCAAGAGCTTTCTTAATTTCTCTCCTCGCACTTTTACAATCTTTATCATACAAAGGGTTGATTTTTCTATTTCTTTTATTACTTGAAACTTCAATTGAGAACTTGTTAATAGAATATGAGAGGGTTGTAGTAAAATTACGGTACAGAGCTTCTATGTTGTCTATACTAGATAAAAGAAGAAAATTAATTTTTGATTCATATAGAAAAAGATCATCTTTATTTCTATCAAAGGTTAAGTTCTTTTGGCTATAAGGATTATCTTCTAAGCAATCTCTATGCATGATAAAATTTAGAGTTATAATTAAAGGTCTATGATTCGAGTTAGGCTCATGGTCGTTGAAGGTGTCAAAATTTATTATTTCATTTTATAAAGGGATATCAGAAATAACATAGTCTACCACACTGCTACCAAGCCCATGGATACAGGTCATCTGGCTAGAATTGGGCCACTTCTTTAGACCATTGCAAATTATGAGATCTTGAGCACTACAGAGCTTGACTAGCTCTGACCCAAACAAATTTTTCCCTAGATCTTCAGAGCTTCTCTTGTACAAACTAGCTAGAGTAAGGTATTCATCTAACCAAAGAGGATTAGGGTTGGAATAATTTCTTAGAGGAATATCTTGGTTGCTTGAATTTCGAGCATTAATTTCACCCATTAAGAGGATATTACCTTCATTCCTTAGGCTAGAAATATCATTCTCTAAACCATTGTAAGGACCATTTTTATCTAAATTGTTTTTCTTATAGAAGTTAGAATTGATAGGGGCAAAATAAAAGATTTCTATGTAGGTTTTTTTATCATTAATGTCAGTAATATCTATCCAAATATATTGGTTGTAAGGGTCTTTTTTATAAATCCTGGCATGTGGGGAGATGTTCTTCCTAATGTAACAAGCTATACCCCCAATGCCTCTACGGTAAGATCGCTTGTTCCATATTGACCATAGTACAAAGCCATCTATGTTAGGGACCTTAGATTCTTCGTGCTTGCAAGTTTCAACTAGAAATATAGTATCAACTTCATTCGAGATCCAACTTAGCTTGGGGTTTTTGTTCCATGGAAAGCCCCGACAGTTCCAAGAGAAAATGTGGAGCATGTTGAATTACTAACAATATTTTTAATTTTAAACCCTAATTAAAATTAAAAATTAATTTAAATATTAATTAAAAGATAATTTTAACTTGTAATATATATACATATATATATATATATATATATATATATATATATATATATATATATACACATTTATTTATTTATTTATTCAATAAAATAATTTAAATGTTTTTTAAATTTATAAAAAAATTGCATATTTATTTCTTATTTCTTACTTTTAAAGATTAATTTATTAGTAAATTTAAAATTTTATATATATCTTTAGCAAAAAATTGTAAATTTTAAGATATGACGTTTACTTTTCTTTTTCCTAATGAAAAAATTGGTGAAATAGGGTTATATAAGTGTATTAATTAATATAATTAATGCTATTAAGTTTCTAACAAAATATCCAAAAAATTCTCAACATAATTTTGTGTTTCCTATTTTCCTAAAGGAGACAAAAAATTATCTTTCCTTATAATTTTTTCACAAATTTTATCTCTATCTCTCATTCTCCCACTCTAGCTCACAATATTAGACAATACATTGAAATTTCATAATATCCCATTGTTTTCTTTACTGACAAAATTTCTAATTTATTAACTCCACTTATATCGAATCAATACAAAAAACTCATATGCTTGAAGCTTGAAAATATGGTAATATTCTCTTTACCAACAAATTTGTCATTTCTTAGCCACATCTAAGTCAATTCAATACAAATAGGGCACATGCCCTATAATCAACACAACTAAGTTTCTAACAATTTATTGGAAAATTCTCTACTTATTTTTTGAGTGTCTCCATTTTCCAAATAGAATCAAATATTTCTCTTCATTTTAATTCTCTAACAATTTCTATCTCTATCAAAATCTTTAATTTTATCTCATCCTCTAGGTCCAACTCATAAAGTTAGAAAATACATTGAAATTTCATAATATGGTGATCTTCTCATTATCAACAAAGTTTCTAATTTTCTAACTCCCAATTAAATCAACTCAATATAAATAATCCATAAAATTAGAAAATAAATTGAAATTTCATAATATAATGATATTTTTATAAACATTTTTTTTCATTTTCTAACCCACTTGAGTCAAGTCAATACAAATATCCCATAAAATTAGAAAATGCATTACAATTTCTCAATATGATAATGTTTATGTTCTTTTTCTAACCCCACTTAAAGTCACCTCAATACAAATAACTCATATACTTGAATCTCCACAATATAGTAATGTTATGTTTATCATAAAAAAGAATCCCCCTTTTCTTAACCCACTTAAGTCCATTCAAATACCTTGCATCCAGTATGCTAATTTTCTTTTTAATTAAATGGAATTTCCATTATTTTATTTTCCATTTCATTCAAAACCATATGAACCTTTCTAATTTTTCAGTTTTGTAATTGCACTAATTTTTCAACTCTATTACCATTTCTCATTTTGTCAGATTTATTATTTCCCACTCATGGTTTAATGGATTTTAATAGTATGATGATTTTTTAATATCTTGAGATTTTGAAATTTTAATTAGTATGGTGATATTTTAATATTTTTATAATATAAATATATTTTTTTATAAAAAATTGTAAGGCAAGATTTTATTAATTTCAAAAAAATAAGTAAATAGAGTACGTCCCAAAGCAGGTGGTCTTATCTAGATTAGGTTTGTTGACCAAAAGTTTCACCAGATGACAAAAATATAAAAATGAAGCTAAGGACAACGTTCACAAAAGATTGGTCCATAGGAACCAAAACATGGCTAACACAAAAAGGACACCATAAATCATACTAATCACTAGACATAACGGATGTAGGGTTGCTCAGGGTCGTTCCAGGAGGTGGTGGAGGGTGAAAGTCGCACTGAACATGTCCCTTGTAGTGCTCCATCCATGTCTCTATCTTTTATACTTTCTCCGTGAGCTGATTTGTCCCTTGCTAGGCAAAAACCAGTATTTCCCAAAGTTGGCTTTCAAAGTAATGTAACCGCTCCAAAGAGGCCATCTGTACCACATGCTCCTCACATTAAATTCTTTCAGTAACATCCACCCTATCCATCAGACTGAAAATGAGAGCCTGATAATTTTTTAGGTGGAAATGCTAGAGACCCTACCCCTCTTGAGCCTCGAGTTTTGTTGGCCCACACTTTGCGCTACCTCCACGGGTGTCATCTCCTGTGTGAAACTGCCCACAGTCGTGCACTCCTCCACCTCGGCTCATTGCATTCTTGCCACCACCACACGACCCTTCACCATGGAACGCCCCTAGCATACCAGCTCTCCAGGCTCCTCTCTCACCAACAGTTCCTTTCTATGCACGCCTAACAATTTTACCACCTCGACTTGGAAGCATGGTGATCAGGGCTTGAGCAATCGCCTCTTAAGAAGCAAGGGCTGATAGGGAGGAATATTTTCCCCTTCATGTCGGTGGCTTCATGGCTTCCCATGGCTAAGGAATGCCTTGTGAAAACATGGCACTAATTTTCCAACTCTATTACCATTTCTCATTTTGCTAGATTTATTATTTCCCACTCATGGTTTAATGGATTTTAATAGTATGATGATTTTTTAATATTTTTAAAATATAATATATTTTTTTATAAAAAAAATTGTAAGGCAAGGTTTTATTAATTTCGAAAAAATAAGGACATTGAATACGTCCCAAAGCAGGTGGTCTCATCTAGACTTGGTTTCTCGACCAAAAATTTCACCAGAAGACAAAAATATAAAAATGAATCTAAGAACAACGTTCACAAACAGTTGGTCCACAAGCACCAGAACACACCTAACACAAAAAAGACACCATAAATCATACTAATCACTAGACATAACAGCTGTATGCTTATTCAGAGTCGTTCCAGGAGGCGGTGGAGGGAGAAAGTTGCACTGAACGTGTCCCTTGTAGTGCTCCATCCATGTCTCTAGCTTTTCTACTTTCTCCGTGAGCTGATTTGTCCCTCGCTAGACAACAACCAGTCTTTCTCGAAGTTTGTTTTCAATGTAATGTAGCAGCTGCAAAGAGGCCATCTCTACTGCATGCTCCTCACGTCGAATTATTTCAGCAACATCCACCCTGTCCATCGAACTGAAAATGAGAGCGTGGTAGTTGTTTAGGTGGAAATGCTGGAGACCCTACCCCTCTTGAGCCTCGAGTGTTGTCGGCCCACACTTTTCCCTACCTCCATGGGTGTCATCTCCCTTGCGAAACTGCCCATGGTCATGCACTCCTCCACCTTGACTCACCGCATTCTTGCCACCACCACACGACCCTTCACAATGGAACTCCCGCAGCCTACCAGCTCTCCAGCCTCCTCTCGCACCAAAAATTCTTTTTTGTGCATGCCCAACCCTTTTAACACCTCGACTTGGCAGAATGGTGATCAGGGCCTGAGTAGTCACCTCTTAAGAAGAAAGGGCTGATGGGGAGGAAGATTTTTCCCTTCATGTCAGTGGCTTCATGCCTTCCCATTGATAAGGAATGCCTTGTGAAAACATGGCACAAAGAACTATCCACTCGACAGAACACTCCCCCAAAAGTGAAAGACCAAGAAGCACTACCGAAAATATCATGAATTCACCAAGGTGGCACCTTCGACCCTCGAAGGACCACTGCCACGAGAGAGAACTGAAGCCTCCACCTTCCAGACACTCACAAATAGTGGAGTTCCACCCAGGGAGAGGGGGAATGTTTCCGTCCTTAGACTAGCACAAGAAAGGCACCCACCTACTAAACTTAACAACCGGAAGCCACATGTGAACCCCCCAAGCCCCATCGAACCAAAAAACAATAATAAAACAAGGGCACGTGAGTTTCCTTCTCTAGATTCGGGGTTTCCGATCCATCAAGATCCACCACCCGATGAAAATGAGGCAAAACCAATTACCACCAGGTCACAATATGTTTTCCTTCGGCATCCACACTTTCCTTAAACCACCAATAACCAGAGTTCTCAGTCGATTAGACCAAATGAGCCCCCGACCCCTATATGATTTAACTGTAGGAAACCACACTTTCAGACCAGTGAGCATCAACCTCCAACGTTTCTTTCTCCTTCCAGAAAACCACCTAACTCCTAGCCCCATGACCACGCAAAAAGACAAATTCTTGGTGCAGTCATCTCATATGGCTTTAGTGCTCCTCCACCCTCACACACAGACTCAGAGTAATGATTCACACGAACAACTAACATAATGGTGGTACCTCTCCTGGAGCATGTGACGGTGTGGAGGGACAGGGAGGCCTGCCCCCTTGGCCATAACCACTTGGAGTCACTCATGTGGTGTGGCCTCCACGTGTTGCCTTAAACTCACCCCGTCGGGGATTAATATTTATAATTTTAAAATATTTTTATAATAATTTAGAATAAAATCAATAATTTATAAATATTAATTAAATATATATTTTTAATCATGGAAAATTTATATTTACATATTTAATTTTTATTTTAAAAATTAAAAACAAATTAAACATTAATAATATAAAATTTTAGAGAGTAGGTTTTAACAATTCAAATTCATACCATGTGTTCTTACTCTTACAAAATACATGGAGTAGGTTTGAAACATCCAACGTTTCAAAAAATATGCATACATATATATATATATACCTTCTCTCACCATCACCTAGCAAAAGAATTTAGTATCCTTAATACTTTACCCAACATTAATAATGTAAAATTTGAGAGAGTATGTTTTCACAATTCAAATTCATATCACATGTTGTTATTCTTAGAAAATACATGGAATATGTGTGAAAAATCCAACGTTTCAAGAAATACTCATACATATATATACTTTCATACAAACTCTCACCGTCACCTAGCACAATTATTTATTATCCTTAATACCTTACCCACTAGGGTCATTCAAAATTCTTCCCCCCAATTTTTTGAAATAGGAAAATCCCATTAACTAAAACCCTCTTATCTAATGGCTACAAACTCTTATCTGACTTTTCTTGTTTATGTAGGTGAAATGGTTTTTTCTCATTTTATTTTCAAAGTTTTATATAGTTTCTTTAGTGTTGGCACACTAGTCACAATTCTTGGTTTTTATAAAATGGGTCTATTTATTAGTTTGATTAGAAAAAAAAAATATCTTATAGTTGAATATAGAAATTTAAAATGTGTCACATTACCAAGGATAAGATGCTTTCAATACATTGACACTTGAATCTAAACACAATTGGGTTTGTGCCTTTTAGGTGTTAGTTTGTTTGTCTCAAAACTCTATTCGTCTCCCTTGTTACAAGATTATGAATTTCTTCAAAATTTATGCTTGCATATTATTATTGATTGAAATGTTAGAATCCTCTCAAATTCTTATTTACAAGTGGCTTCAAACGTGTCTCATTATTTGTAAGGTCCTACTTAATTCCAACTTATCAAATTGAAAGTTTAGATCATTTCTTACTCTTCAAAATACATTATAGTTAATGTGTTTGAACAAACTACTTAACTTTTCAAGAATGGTTTATCATAATTGGTAAAGTATTTACACCAAATAGTCGGCTAGTTTGGCGTTAGGAATGAACATGCTTGAATAAGTTTGATCTCTATAATGTAAAATAAAACATATACATCTATGGTATTAATTGTTTGAGACTTAGTTTATGGTCAAATCATAATTACGAAATTTACTCGCTCAAAATACAAAACTTATATTAACAAAAAAATGTTTTTACATTCACAACAACAAATTTACAAAAACACATAATACATGATATTTAAATGATGAGTAAAAATAAAAATCAAATGTCATACATAAAAATAAATAAATAAAAAATTTTCATAAAAAATTTACCTCGTAGTTAAAAGTTTGTGCCAAATTTATACCGTGATTTAAATAATGATATATTTTAAATATTATTTTAAATAAATTAAAAGTCGAATAACTCTATTATGTAGTATTTGCATTATACAATATTAAACTTTGATAAATATTTATTTCCAAATGTATCAAAATATGAAAAATTAAAGCCTTATTAGTTTATGTTAATAACTATAAAAACATATCTAAAAAAAATAGTCACACACATTAATTATATATATATATATATATATATAGATATATATATATATATAATATTTGTAAAAAATAAGTTTTACATATATAAACTTTTATATATATATATATATATATATATATATATATATATATATATATATATATATATATATATAATAAGTTTTACATATATAAACTTCAAACATTTTTTAAATTTGAACTATGGTTCTAATTTACATTGTAAAAAAAAATAAACAATACTATTTTCATAACATAAAAATATAATAATTAATTTTTGTAAATGGATAGACATTAATTCATTGTAAGTATCAAAATTATCAAAATTATTTATACTATTATTATAAAAAGATTAATATATAATTTAAACATATATATCTTTGAAAAAACATATAACAATATTTTTAACAATGACTTACCTCATTTTTACCATAAAAACTGTTTTGTAATAATATTAGAGACTAATACCATAGCTTATTAGTACCACTTGTCCAAAAAACATAACTCATTTTATATGACATTTATTTATATTACATTTTTTTAATATCTATCTATATATATATATATATAAACTTCAAGCATTTTTGTAAATTTGAACTATGGTTCTAATTTACATTGTAAAAAAAATTAACCAATACTATTTTCATAACATGAAAATATAATAATTAATGATTGTAAATGGATAGACATTAATTCATGATAAGTATCAAAATTATCAAAATTATTTTTACTATTATTATAAAAATATTAATATATGATTTAAACATATATATCTTTGAAAAAAACATATAACAATATTTTTAACAATAAGGACTTACCTCATTTTTACCATCAAGATTGTTTTGTAACAATATTAGAGACTAATACCATGGCTTATTAGTACCACTTGTCCAAAAAACATAACTCATTTCATATGACATTTGTTTATATTACATTTTTTTAATTAACCAGCCTAGATCCATCTTAACTTCCGATCTATCAAGCGCCTAGAGGGATCAAATCTCTCGAGGTGAAAACCTATTTTTTTAGTGCAAAACTTGAGGAAAGGTTTGCACCTCGAGAGATTTGATCCCTCTCAATGCTTGATAGATTTGGAGTTATGATGGATGATTAATTTTATCAATAATATGTAAATCTATCAAATATTAATATAATAATTTTAAATATGTTAAATATTCCTGAGATTAACTTGATCATTTTAATTTTAAATTTTCTTAGTTACCTCAATTTGTTGAGATGATAAATATTGTTAATAACCTTAATGATAAAAAATGACGAAATAATTTTTTTGAATGCAAAGTGACAATAATAATGTTGAAAGATAGAAAATGTTAATAATAAGAATGTACTCATGTTACAAATAGTCTTCATTGTGATCAATCTCAAACTATTCTCTTATACTATTCTTATTGTCACCCTTGTTAGTTTTGCCATCTTTTCATATCGATTATATGAAAAAGAAAAATTAAATCGTAAATCATTTAAATATTTAGCTTGAGATGTTGTAGTAAACATGATACCATACCTCAGAGTTGAAGCAAGAAATCAAATAAGATTAGAAAATAATTTCTACACTAAAATCAATGCATTTAGTGCAAACAATCAAATAGGATTATAAATCATCTACATTGAAATCAATGCATCTAGTACAAGCAATCAAATATAATTGTAAATCAACATCTACATTGAAATCAATGCATCCAGTGCAAGCAATCAAATAGTATTAGAAGTCACCACCTACACTGAAATCAATGCATCTAGTGCAAGTAATCAAATATCATTAGAAATAAATATCTACAGTAAAATCAATGAATCTAGTACAAGTAATCAAATGGGATTAGAAATCACCATCTCCACTTAAATAAATCCATCTAGTGCAAGAAATATTCTTCCCTCTCTCCACCCTCCATCCATATCTATATCCCCCTCCATCTCTTCTTTTTTGTCTCTCTATCTCACCCCCCTAAACATACATGCTCTCACACTCCATATCTATCAATCTCTTTGTCACTCCCTCCCTCTCCCCATGTCTCTCTTCAACCCTCGCTTCACGTTCCATCAATATCTCTATCTTCCCCTTCTTTCCCTCTTCCCCGCTAATATCTCTCTTTCCTCCTTCTGTCCTCTCTCCCTCTCTCCATCTTCCTTATCACTCGCTCTCTCTCTCTCTCTCCAC
This sequence comes from Pinus albicaulis, assembly GCA_034641835.2. NCBI lineage: Eukaryota > Viridiplantae > Streptophyta > Pinopsida > Pinales > Pinaceae > Pinus > Pinus albicaulis. The sequence continues at coordinate 677,930,626 of CM076578.1, forward strand.
CTTTATCTATCTATGTCTTTCCTCTTACCTCCCTCTCTCTCCCCCTCCAAGTCCATCTCTCTTTCTCTCTCTCTCTCTACTCTCTCACATCCTTTCCCTTCCTTCCTCTCTTTCCCTTTCTTTCCCATCTCTCTCTCTCTCTCTCTCTCTCTCTCTCCACCCACCAAATATGTTACTATATCCATCCCTCTCTCCTTATCTCTCTTTCTCTCCCCCCTTATCTCCATATCTCCTTCTTTGTCTCTTTATCTCACCCCCAAACATACACGCTCTCTCCTTCTCTCTCCCTTGTCACTCCTTCTCTCTCTCCACTTCTCACTCTATATATTTCTTATTTCCTACCTCTCTCCCCCTCCAACTCCATCTCTCTATCGATCCCTCTCTCCTCCTCTCTCTTGTCCTTCCTTTCTCTCCCTTTATCTCCTACCTCCCTCTCTCTTCCATAATATTTCTCTCTTTCTCTCTCTCTCTCTCTCTCTATCTCTCTCTCTCTCTCTCTCGTTCTCTCTCCCTCTCTCTTTTCCCTCCAATACTCTCTCTTCCCCCATCATTCTCCTCCTCTCTCTCAAGTCCTCTCTCAAGTCCTTCCTCTCTCTCCCTTTCTCTCATACCTCCCTCTTTCTTCCCTAATCTCTCTCTCTCTCTCTCTCTCCAATACTCTCTCTTCCCCCATCATTCTCCTCCTGTCTCTCAATTCCTCTCTCTCATCCTTCCCCATCACTCTCTCTCTCTCTCTCTCTCTCTCTCTCTCTCTGCCCCTCTCTCCCTCCAACTACATTACTATATCCCTCCCTCTCTCCTTCTCTCCCCCCTTCTCTCCATACTTCCTACTTTGCTTCTTTATCTCACCCCTAAACATACACACTCTCTCTCCATCTCTCCCTTGCAACTCCCTCTCTCTCTCTCTCCACTTCTCCCTCTCTATATATTTCTTCTTCCCTCCCTCTCTCCCCCTCCAACTTCATCTCTCTATCCCTCCCTCTCTCAAGTCCTCTCTCTGGTCCTTCCTATCTCTTCTTCTCTCTCTTACCTCCCTCTCTCTTCCACCATCTCTCTCTCCCTTTATCTCTTACCCCCCTCTCTCTTCCACCATCTCTGTCTCCTCTAATCCTATCACTATCTCCATCCCCTCTCCTTCTCTCTCTCCCCCCTCCTTATTTGTGTCTCCCTCTCTCGCTTTTCATTCCTCCTCTCCCCTTTCCTTTAGTTTATCTCCATCTCTCCCTTTTCAATCCCCCTATATCTCCACCTCTATCACTCTATGTCTTTGTTCTTCCCTCCCATATATATCTAGAGTTAATATATATCATGATACATTTATGTATATTATAATATAATAGATTTAATATTGTATTAATGGAAAGTTATTAAATTTAATAATATTAATATTATAATATACTATTATGAATTAGAATTAATAATATTCTTATTATTATTATTATTAATCTTTTAATATTATATTAGGGTTAATAATGTTTTTTTTTCATGGTATTAATATAATTTAGCCCATGGTCTTTGGAATATAGGCTTCACCTAAATAAAACCTATTTTTTTAGTGTTTGTAAATGTAAAAAAAATTATGGAGCAAATATGAAAAGAGATTTTATTTACTTATCATACCTCTACTTTATTTATATTTTTATTTAATTATGATACCTCTTTTATTTCCTATGGTATTTGGCCGATAGGCTTATAATCATATTCCATATATTTTTATTTATTTACGTCACCTCTTTATATCTCTTTTATATTTATTTATTTACCATACATCTAGTTTATATATATTTTTATTTATTTACCATACCTCCGGTTTTATTAGATTTTTATTTATTTAAATTTTGAAATATTTCAATTTTGATGGGGAAATATTTATATCTTTAAACATTTTAATTTATCCAACATGGGTTTTCTTTTTAAAGATTCATTTTACAAATATTTAATTAAAAGAAATATTAAAAGGTTTTGGATTTTGTTTGTTTGTGTTGAATTAACTCTTTTCCTTTGATTTAGGAAATGGTATTGAATTTAGTAAAGAGTAAAGATGTTTAAAATTTTTCTTAATTTGGGAATTCAATGTGGCAATTTTTTTTTTAAAGGTAAATTTATGATCCATTCAAATTCACGTATATAATAAAGCAATTATTAAATGGGTGAGATAATTTATTATCTATTCAAATTATATAAATAATACATAATTGTATTTCAATAATTAATCTGAGCCCATTAATAAGTTAAAAAAGTTATATATAATCTAAATATTCAAGTTATATAAAATTAAAGATTAGGTTAATGCATTGGCCGACATTAACAAAAATAAAATTTATTATTTTTTGAGAACGTGACATGCCTAACATCGAGGTCATACTTGGCTATAGATTGTGTCTCTCAACACAATAATTTTAATTAAAATAGTAGAAAACACATAACTACTTTCTAAATAAATTTCAAAATTTGATATGTAATTATTACCAAAGATATTTTAGAATATTTTATACAGATTAAATTTCTTCCATTCATTTAAAATAATTATGATAACTAATTTAAAATTATAAAAATCTTATCTCAAAATAAATACATATCAATATAAAAAAAATACTATAATTGATTAGTAATAGCAACATATTAGAACATTGCTGATGAGTGGAAAAAAAAAAACGATATTTTAATTAATATAAATAATTGTATTAGATAAGTAAAATTGGAGGATTGAGTTGAAACACGAAAAGACAGCTGCAAATTCTGTGGAACACGGAGATAAAGAAAAGTATCGTAAATTGTAGATGGCCTTAGTGGTGTGGCATCAACATTTTACAGCTTCACATGTGGTGCTTTCTCACGAGAACTTAACCTTATTATGGCTCGTTAATAGCATATATTTTTTTTAATATATTTAAATATAATATAAAAAAATAGTAAAACATAATATGGATGTGTTTTAACCATAATAGTAAATTGTCGATTAATTTGGTATTTTGTATTATGATCTTTAAAGTATTAGTGATGATTAACATGAGATATTTATGATGATTAACAATTGACATGGGATATGTCTATATCGACTCACATGAATATTAATGATCGTTAAATTATTAAATTATTTTAAATTGTCGATTAATTTGGTCTTTTGTATTATGATTTTTAGAGTATTAGTGACTATTAACATGAGATATTTATGACGATTAACAATTGACATGGGATATCGTCCATATTGAGTCACATGAATATTAATGGTCGTTAAATTATTAAATTATTTTAAATTGACTAATTATATATATATAGAGAGATAGTTAATATTTAGTATTATAGTTAATATTTAGTATTATTATGTTTTTTATTTTGTTTATGGTTAGTTTATTTATTTATTTATTTTGTTTTTGATGTTTTATTTGAGGTTTAAGGAGTTTTTTTTTTTATGATTGATTTGGGTCATTTTTTCCTTTAATTACATATGTCTTGATTTTCGGCCCACTTTGATAAGATTCAAGGAGTAGTATCTTCCACTTTGGCGGAGTTTTGATTCTTATTAAGTCATAAATCCTAGTATATCTAGCTTAATGCATGTTGGATATGCTCTTGGTGTTATAGTGACAACAAGTAAGTTTGATCTTTGGGACTAGTCCAAATTAATCCAATGAGTTATAGATTCACTATGGTAAAAATTGAAAGTGAAAAGCGAAGAAAAAAAAAAGATAATTTCACTTTCTCGTGACCCTAAACATATAATATTAAATGTGGACACAATGGATCATAATTTGGGTTTACATTTTTCACTTTCTAATTACAATAATTTAAAAATAAGAAATATTTAATCTTTCATTTTTTAATTTTTTTGAGTATTTAATAAATTACAATGTTATGCATAGATTTTTTTTAAGTTTAACATATTTGTATTTATTTATTAATTTATTAAATTGATATCAAACAATGAAATCAAATGGTTAAAAAAATATTTTAAATATTTTAATCTATTTTTTTTGGGTCAAACTTAATAAAAAAATCTTTTTTTTGACACTTGTATAATTAATTCTTTTTTCTTCAATTCTATAAGTTTTTCAATTTATCTCACTCCACTTATAAAATTTCCCATTTTATTAACTTCAAGTCAATACAAACTCTATAATAATCTTTCTTTTTATCCCACCTTCCTATTCCTTTCACAAAATTCCTAACCCACTAAAATCATCTGAACATAAAAATAAGTTCAAGTCAATACAAACTCTATAATTATCTTTCTTTTTCTCCCACTTTCTTATTCCAGTCACAAAATTCCTAACCCACTAAAATAAATTGAATATAAAAATAACTTCAAGTCAATACAAACTCTATAATTATATTTCTTTTCTTTTTCTCTCACTTTCTTATTCCACTCACAAAATTCCTAACCCGTTAAAATAAACTGAATATAAAAATGAATTCAAATTAATAAAAATCTATAATTATCTTTCTTTTCTTTTTATCCTGCTCTCTCATTCCTGTCACGAAATTCCTAACCTACTAAAATCAATTTAACATAAAAATAACTTCAAGTCAATAAAAACTCTATAATTATCTTTCTTTTTCTCCCATTTTTTTATTCTACTCACAAAATTCCTAATCCACTAAAATAATATGAGTATAAAAATAACTTCAAGTCAATACAAATTCTATAATTGTCTTTCATTTCTTTTTTTCCCATTTTCTAGTTCTTTTCACAAAATTCCTAACCCACTACAATCAATTGAATTTAAATATAACTTCAAATCAATACAAATTCTATAATTATCTTTCTTTTTTCTATTTTTTATTCCACTCACAAAATTCCTATCCCACTCAAATCAAGTCAACATATTTAAAAAAAATAAAAATAAAAAATACATTATAAGTTATAATCAACTCAACCTATTTAAAAAAATTGGGAAATGCATTATATGAATATTTTTATTTTCTTGGCTTTCCAACTCCATCACCATCTTTCATTTTACAAAAGTTACTTTCTAACTTGAAGTCATAGCGTTTGAACGACGATAGAGTTATTCCATTATTTATGTGTTTAATCAAATTCATTGCATTAAATATTGTATCGTACAAGGAAGGTGGTAAGACTAAATGAATCGAAGAGAGGCTTTGTGCGATGTTGAATGTCTTTAAAGTAAATATTCCATTTAAAGCGATTAGCACATGGGTTGTAATGATTTCCGAGAGGAGGAATGATAATATGCTCGTTAGATACTTCACAATGGAAATAAAGAAAAGAGTTTTCTAAATTTTGTATATTAGTTTTTATATTTTTTTAAATTTCTGTTAAATAGTGAAATTAATAATATATTAATTATTAATATTAAAAATGAATATATAAATTTTAAAATGTTTATTTAATTATGAATATATAAATTTTAAAATGTTTATTTAATAATGGAGATAATAATTAGATTTATTAAGAGATACAAAAGAGATTGTGATTTCATATGTATTATTATAAAATGTGCAATTTTTATTGGCCTTTTTAATATTTAAAGTTATAATAAATTATAGATAATAATATTCATTTTTTTTTTATCTTAAGTTTTTGAATAAAAATCATTTATGACAATTTATGAGAAGTAGTAATTTATTCTTGTATATATCTAAATATTTAATAAAATTCTTGTTATAGGAATAATGAAAAAGATGTAAGAGGAAATATAGAGTGGAAGAAACCATAGTAGATGTTTGTATATCTTTGGAAGAATAATCTTTCCAGACATATTTAAATAGAAGATAGACATATGACATATTGTATAAATGTTTTATTCTAGATGATGACGAAAAATTGGACTCTTAAGCCTAAGCTTCTAAGCCTATACATCTAGCATAGCAGAGATGATTGAAACCATTTAAAAGAAATCCTATAAATATGAAACATGAAATAGGTTATGCTCCCCTATGCTATTTGCAATACATTACAATATAAGAAATGCATTGTAGAAGGACTTTAAGTCAACCCAAAAATCTCATAGTGTGCCTTTACAAATGCCTTATACTATCATTAATACAAATGGATAGTACCCTCATGGTCAATCTATGTCATCAATGCTCATGAAAAGTACCCCATGGTAAATCCTCAATGTCATGAGTAAACTCATGTAGCTCGTCATGCTCATCCACCTTGTTAGTCAAGGTTGTCATTGATGTCAATATGGCATTATTGGGATGGAAAATATTCTTGTGATGTCATAACCTCATGTACATTATGATGATGTCCTTACTCATAATTATAGGTCCCTCTTGTTTGATAAGGATGCCATTAATGAAAATGTCAAGCTATTAATGATGCCATTATGATGTCAAGTCACTAAGAAGATGTCTTGTCTTAGATAACTATTGATCATAATGATGTCCTTTAACTAACCATGAAGACAACACATGTATCCTTGCTCTTGATGAAGAAATCCTAGAAATCATGATGATTTCCTTACTCTTGATGAAAGATTCCTTCTTATTGATGCTCATGGTGACTCTTGAAGAAGAGGCTCTCCTTATGATGATCTAGCCCTTGCTCATAGTGACTCTTGATGAAGAAGCTCTCCTTGTGATGATCATGCTACATATGATTAATGACATATCGTTGCACTATCTTGATGACATGGTGAAATTGATGGCACACTTGATGACATATACGATAACATGGACAATGAAGGAATTGGAGATCACTTGATGATGAAAGACATAACAAGTGGAGACCTCACTTAAAAACACTTGGTGACGTATGACAATGAAGAAGCCCTTGTTTTCCATCACCTTCTGCACTAATTAATGATCATTCACGTTAAAAAAAAAAAATTTCACTACCTTAGAAGCAACGTCTCAATATGATTCGTACACCTTCTTTTAGAGAATAATTTTTCCTTTCCAACAAGCCCTTATTTGTCCCGAAAATCCTAGTAGTTTGTGAGATAATAAATTTTTATGTTTAGAAAAATATATGTTTTATATAGCTGACCTGAGTTAACATACATATGTCGGCTCTCATCTTCAATGGTCACATCCTCTCATTAAAGGCCGAAATCAATATAAATAAGGTTTCAGAATTCATTTCCATGATCAATTTTCGGTCAAGAAATTCAGAGTTATATACAGCAAGGAACATCACTGAGGAGAGAAGACATAGAGGCTGAAAATGATTAATTGTTTGGGCTGATATTTTGTCATTCAAAGCTAAATACATAGTTCAGATAACAAATTTGTTAGACAAGACAATTATTTTGAACCTCAGTTTAGAACAGTGGGCAACTTGGTTTAAAGTTCATAGAATTTTGGGACAGTCCCTCACATATCTATACCCTCGGACCTGTGCTGGCCTGAATTCAATTTCCTGTAGCAGCTTTACAACCTGTACTGCAGGAAGGCACACCTCAAAAATCTGAAAATTGCAGGAAGGCACACTTCAGGAATCCGAAAATTCCATGAAGGCATACAACAAGAATCCAAAAATTGCAGGAGACCACAGTGTGGACTATTTGACTTTTTAAGGAGGCTGAGAAGATATTGAGAGCTTAATTTTTTGGTTAAAATATGTTGGGAGCTCAATCTTCGTATCTCATCAAGTCTCTGAGCTTATATCTATGGTGGGTTGTCATTCAAAACTGGACAAGGAAATCGGAATTATAGACCTTGATCTAAGAGAGGCTTGAACTATTTTAGAATGTACCTTGGAGTAGAATCAAAGGCACTCTTAAACATATTGAAGACATTCTTGAAGAACAAATTATCGAGGATAATATTTTGGGATCAAGGGAGATTAGTGAAGCAAAAGTATAACAGAAAAGAAAAACAGTGAACAAGACTTGAAGATAAGAGTAAGTAGACTATGTGGAGTGACCTTGAAGAATATTGAAGATATTTTGTGAGAAGCCTTTAGTGATCTTGGAAATAACATTGAAGATCATGATGCATCGCTGATGTCATCATGAGGTAAGTCGGAGAAATTTTTTGGGTACGATGAAGAGTAGTGGTGACACCTTCTAAGAAGAAAAGGTTTTCATTAATGATGTGACGTGTAGACTAGGTGTGACAGGGCTTGTTAAAGAAGAATTTGTGAGCCGTGAAGAATAACCAAACATATTTTGATGAAGTGAAGTTGGGGGTTGGAGCCGAAGAGGTTGGGGCCTCATAGAGACAATGTCGGTGCCTTGGAAGATAGGGTTGGAGCCCTAGAGGATTGGAGTCCTCAAGAAACCAAGTTGGAGCTTGTACTAGAGATAGGGTTGGAGCCCTAGAGGTTGGTGCCTCATATTGACAAGGTTGGAACCTTGGAAATTCCAAGTTGGTGCTTGGCACAATACAGGTTGGAGCCTGTACTAGAGATAGGGTTGGAGCCCTAGAGCTTGGTGCCTCAAATTAATAAGGTTGGATCCTTGGAAAGTCCAAGTTGGTGCTTGGCACAATATAGGTTGGAGCTTGGAATATTAGAGTCTTCATCTGGGGTTGGAGCCCTATACTATTATTGTACTTGATTTATTTTAAAGAAGAAATTAATAAAAGTATTTATTCATCATTATCCATTTTGTGTTCTAAATATAAGTGATCTAGCTGGTAAAACTAACAATTGAAAATAAATATGGTTTCACCCCCCTCTCAGTATTTCCAATAATTGGTATCAGAGACAATACATTCACTCAAAGCCCAACAGCTTGAAGGGTGATCATTAGAAAACAAATGGCAAAGCCAATGAAGAAAGTCTCCAATCCTCCTAAATATGTGTCGTCTTCAACCATCGAAATTGAAGTCAATCAATTTGCAAAGGCTCCATTGTTCAATGGAAATTTTGATATATGGGAGGCAATAATAAGGAATTTCTTGAAAACTCAAGGAATTGAAGCTTGGAAATCAGTGATTACTGATGAAACGAAGGACGAAGAATCCAAGGTGTACAATACAAGAGCAATGAAGGAAATTTTGAATGGGTTATCAAATTCTGTGAAGGCCAAGCTTGAAAAATGTTTGTCAGTAAAAGTCATATGGGACAAACTTCATGATCTTCACTCAAAAGGAGCATTGAAAATGATCTCTAATCAAGAATATGATGGGAAACAAGAAAGAAGTCCAGAATCCATCAAGGAAGCTAAAGATAAGAGAGATGAAAACAAGGCTAAAGAAGACCTAGAAGATGAAGAGAACAAAGAATACTTTGAAGAAGATCTCTTGAATAAAATTATGGCTTCCATGGAAGAGATTAACAATTTGAAAAAGGAAAATGAGGAACTTAAGAAGAAAGCGCAATATTGTAACCAAGAGAAGAAAAGGAAGGAAGTTGACTTAAATGTCAAGCTTCAAGGACAACAAAGAGATGAGGAGCTCGCGAAAATTAAACAGCAATTTCATCAAAACAAAAGAAAGCATCATGAAGAAGTCATATCTATGACAAATAAATTAGATAAGGCAAAGAAAAAGGGAGAAACTTTTTCAAGCCACCTTGAACAAAGACCTGAGAGCTTGAACAATCTTGAAGCAGAGATTGGTCAATACATGGAAGAGGTCTCCTCTCTTAAATATCAAATAGAATAAAAGGATGAAAAAATCTTCAAACTAAAATCATACATCAATCTTCTCAAGGCCGAAACATGTGAAGCTACAAGAATAAAAGAAGAAATGGAGAGTAGTCTAGCAAAGGAGAATGAAGAAATTTTCATAATGAAATCAAATATCATTTCCCTTAAAATCGAAGCACATGAAGCAACAAAGATGATGGAAGAAATGAAGAAGCAACTAGCCATGAAAGATGAAGATTGTGAAAAATTTAAAGGAGAAATTGTCTCTCTTAAAAAGGAAGTTGATTTGCTGAATAAGAACTTGAAGAGTTCTCAAACCCTAGATGATATTCTAAGTCATCAAATATCCCCCCTTGATAAATCAGGTCTTGGATATGCAGGTGAACCTCAAGCAAGAATGATAATGATTCAAACAACAAGGATGTGAGGAAGCTAGGAAGAAATGATAGTCCCAGTTCTAGCAAAGGCAAGAGTCAAGATGACATTAGAAGAAAACCTACTCCAACAAGATTTACAAATGATGTCAAGAATACAAAAGGAAATCATCAAAGAATTCCAAGGCAAAATGACTTTAGAAGTACTTCAAGGAATTCTTCATCTCTCAGGTACCAAAATTTATTTCTTGGATATTTCTATTATTTTACAAACTTTGGGCACATGGCAAAAGACTGTAGGGCATATAACAAATAAAACTATAATGGTCCCCGTCAATATCCTAGAAGCAATTTTGCAAGAAGAAGCCATGATTTCTTATTCATGAACAAGATAGAGTGCTTCAAGTGCTAAAATATTGGACATATGGCACATGATTGTAACTTGACATGGGCCCCTGCACAAGCTAGAACCATGCAAGAGAAGAAAGTTACACAAGTATGGAGAAGAAGAAAATTGCCTCTGGAAATCTTTTGAACACTCCAGCCAACAACACATGTTGTTGACTTGATGAAGTCATCCTTGATATTCGAAGTCATTTATAATGAAATTTTTCCAAATGAGACCGTCCAGGCAGGGGGAGTCAATTGACCATTTAGATGAAGATATGCAAAGGCTTAGGGGGATCAAGTTCATTGAAGAGCACCATGACAACGAGAGCAACATACCTATAAAGAACTATTATTGATGAAGAAAATATGATGAAAAGAAGAAACTTGATAAGGGGATTACTTCGGCACCCCGTTTGCCATTGATGTCAAAGGGAGAGATAATGTTGGAAGGGCAAGAATATTGCCATCAATGACAAAGGGGGAGATTGTTAGTCCAGGTTGTCATTGATGTCAATATGGCATTATTGGGATGGAAAATATTCTTGTGATGTCATAACCTCATGTATATTATGATGATGTCCTTACTCATAATGAAAATTCCATCTTGTTTGATAAGGATGCCATTAATGAAGATGTCAAGCTATTAATGATGCCATTATGATGTCAAGTCACTAAGAAGATGTCTTGTCCTAGATGACTATTGAAAAACACCAAGGAGAGAAGACATAGAGGCTGAAAATGAGCAAGGAACAACACCGAGGAGTGAAGACATAGAGGTTGAAAATGATTAATTGTTTGGGCTGATGTTTTTTCATTCAAAGCTAAATACATAGTTCATATCACAAATTTGTTGGACAGGACAGTTATTTTGAAGCTCAGTTTAGAATAGTGGGCAGCTTGGTTTAAAGTTCATAGAATTATGGGACAGTCCATCACATATATATACCCTCAGACCTGTGCTGACCTGAACTCAATTACCTATAGCAGCTTTACAACCCGTATTGCAGGAAGGCACACCTCAAAAATCTGAAAATTGCAAGAAGGCAGACTTCAGGAATCTTAAAATTGCAGGAAGGGACACTTCAGGAATCCGAAAATTCCATGAAGGCATACAACAAGAATCCAAAAATTGCAGGAGACCACAGTGTGGACTGTTTGACTTTTTAAGGAGGCCATGAAGATATTGAGAGCTTAATTTTTTGGTTAAAATATGTTGGGAGCTCAAACTTAGTATCTCATCAAGTCTTAGACCTTATATCTGTGGTGGGTTTTCATTCAAAATTGGACAAGGAAATCATAATTACAGACCTTGATCTAAGAGAGGCTTGAACTATTTTAGAAGGTATCGTGGAGTAGAATGAAAGGCACTCTTAAACATATTGAAGAAATTCTTGAAGAACAGCTTATCGGGGACAATATTTCGGGATCAAGGGAGATTAGTGAAGTAGAAGTATAACATAAAAGAAAAATAGCGAAGAAGACTTGAAGATAAGACTAAGAAGACTATATGGAGTGACCTTGAAGAAGATTGAATATATTTTGTTGAGAAGCCTTAAGTGATCTTGGAAATAACATTGAAGATCATGATGCATCGTTGATGTGATCTTGAGGTAACTTGGAGAAATTGTTTGGGAATGATGAAGAGCAATGGTGAAACCTTCTAATAAGAAAAGGTTGTCATTGATGATGTGACATGGAGACTAAGTGTGACAGGGCTCGTTGAAGAAGACTTTGTGAGTCGTGAAAAATAACCAAACATATTTTGATGAAGTGAAGTTGAGGGTTGGAGCCCAAGAGGTTGGAGCCTCATAGAGACAAGGTCGGTGCCTTGGAATATAGGGTTGGAGCCCTAGAGGATTGGATTTCTCAAGAAACTAGGTTGGAGCCTGTACTAGAGATAGGGTTGGAGCCCTAGAGGTTGGTGCCTCAAATTGATAAGGTTGGAGCCTTGGAAAGTCCAAGTCGGTGCTTGGCACAATACAAGTTGGAGCCTGTACTAGAGATATGGTTGGAGCCCTAGAGGTTGGTGCCTCAAATTGACAAGGTTGGAGCCTTGGAAAGTCCAAGTTGGTGCTTGGCACAATATAGGTTGGAGCCTATACTAGAGATAGGGTTGGAGCCCTAGAGGTTGGTGCCTCAAATTGACAAGGCTGGAGCCTTGGAAAGTCCAAGTTGGTGCTTGGAACAATACATGTTGGAGCCTGGAAGATTGGAGTCTTCATCTGGAGTTGGAGCCCTATGTTATTATTGTACTTGATTTATTGTAAAGAATAAATTAATAAAAGTTTTTATTCCATCATTATCCATTTTGTGTTCTAAATATAAGTGATCTAACTGGTCAAACTAACAATTAAAAAGAAATATTAATTCACCCCCCTCTTAGTATTTCCAACACCACCTATGGGTCTTCCTCTAAAGCCTCTCTTGCATATGATCCCAGATGATCAAATAGTGCACTAAGCATGGGGTTGAGAAAAAACCACATATATATATATAATCAAAATTGTATAAGGTTAGTAGCATCATATCACCAAAAAAAAAATCATATATGAAAAAAATATAAATATAAATGTATAACTTGAAAAACACCAAAATCATTTACTTTCCCATATCTTCCCGCGGGTATTTGGCAGAATCATTGTGAAAGCATAAACTTAGATAGATGTAGTTGTCAATGATCATATATTGCTTCGAACTAGTGAAAGAAGTCTTCATTGGACTAGTGCATGGGTGGATTGAGAGAGTCATGGGAAATAAGGGAAACCATGGGAAATTGTTGATTAAATTAAGGAAATCGTGGGTAATTGTTGAGAAAATTGAGGTAAATTGCTAATGAATTTAGTGGTGGGGTATGACTAGGAGAGCATTACGGGAAGATTAAAAAGCTTCTTTACTGCTGGGGAAGACCAAAGCTTTGTCATTTAAATATTTATATAATTTTTCAGTGAAAGATAATATGTTTTTTTATTGATAAGTATGACACTAAATTGTTATTTTGTGTGTATTAGTGACCACTGTATTTGACATTGTAGCAACCATCGCAATTTCGTCATGCGCTCATCGCACAAAACTCGCAGGCAAATAGAGGGCTAAGCCTAAATGGAGAGTTATAGTGTTTTAATACAAGTAACCAATTTTTAATTTATCTATTTACATGTTATATCAAACCCAATTTATATATCGACCATTGGGGCCAGAAACAGTGAACTAACACCGTGTAAGGGTGAAAACTTAATCCATTCAAATAGTAGATCAAACGGCTTTGGGGGATGAAAAACGTATGAAAATTTCCATGCAACTTAAAATGGTTAGACATCTAACTTTTTATTTGTATTACATTTCTCATGGGTAATTTTTAATTGGATTTAATTTAGTATTTAATTACTTCGCAAGGCATTATTACTTGAAAATAGCTCCTGCCTTTGTGTTATAATCTCTATCACTCAATCTTTTGTTAGATGATTAAGTTATAATTATCTTTTAATTTAAATTGTGACTATCTCCATGTTGTTTGTAACCGTTCTTGATTTTCATTAATTCGTTCTTTCACATCCGACGGTTCCAATTTTTGGGTAATCACCCAGTTTTGTGGCCGCTTGAGAAGGTTTGGCTATCACGAAATTTTCCTCTGCAAACCCATTCTTGATTTTCATTACGAAGATAATTTTCATTACGCAGAGAATTCGTTCTCGCACATTTGACGGTTCCAATTTTTGGGTAATGGCCCAGTTTTGTGGTCACTCCAGAAGGTTTGGCTGTCACGAAATGTTCCTCTGCAAACCCATTCTTGATTTTCTTTACGTAGAGGATTCACTCTCGCACATATGATGGTTCCAATTTTTGGGTAATCTCTCAGTTTTACGCTTATGCCTACTCCAGAAGGTTTGGCTGTCATGAAATGTTCCTATGTAAACCCTTATATTCTCACCACTAGCTGGTTTTTGGGAGATCGTCATCGACGGTATTTTTTTTAAATGGTTCTAACTGTTTTTGGTTGTTGAAATTTCTTAACAATTCCGAACAACAGAGAAATAAAAAATTCCTCTTCCACGACACAGAGATTCAATTAAAATTTGTTGGAAAGAGATGGCACAAAATAAAACTTATTTCATTAGAATAAAAAGCTATTACAAACTGAGATTCTTCCTCTTAAAAGGGATTATAGAATGAAACTGTTCCACAGGCAGTGTTCAAAAAAAACTTGCTCTCTGTCACATAAAACGCACACACAATGCTCTATTCTGTTCTCTGTTTCTGCCTTTGGGAATATTACAAATACCCTGTCCTCACAATGCACTCACGACATATATATATATATATATATATATATATATATATATATATATATATATATATATAACATTAAAATAATCATATATATTGTAAATATAAAATATTTACAATATATATTATGAAATATATATAATCCAAGTTAAAAAACATGTGTTGTGGTAAAAGTCGGTAAAAGTAAATAATAAAAACATTAAAAACTTTATGCTAAACTTCAAAACCTTATTCCCTTTATACTTTCAAGGGAGTGCTTGGAGATCATTCACGTGAGTTCCCTTATCCCCTCGGAATTGTTGTAGTGGGTCCAGAGAGGAGATGACATCATTCATTCCAGTGGGTCATCTTCCTCCTTCATTGCCCATCCTTGCTACCCTCCGGAATGGAGCTATTGTCCAATAAATATGGTTGGCGGAGAATTCATTGATGTGGTTGCTGCATATAAGTATGCAGTTGCGTGAAGTGAAAATCTGGAGATTGCTACTACCATTCTTCAAACCCTTCACATCATAATTGATGTCGTCACTACTACTGTCTCTCAAGAGCTCCCATCACAATTTAAGTTGCCATCCTACTCTTCTGTGTGGGAAGTTGGAATTAAATTCCAACACTCCCCCTTAATTTCAATTGCTGGGTTTTCTTGCATACATAGATATTTCCTTAAATAATTAAAACTCCTCTGCGTTAATGGCTTTGTCAATATATCAGCAAACTATTCCTCTGTTCTACAGTGTTGTAAAACAATCTCACCATTATTACCCATTTCTCGTATAAAATGAAATTTTGCATCAATATGC
Organism: Pinus albicaulis; assembly: GCA_034641835.2. Classification (NCBI taxonomy): domain Eukaryota; kingdom Viridiplantae; phylum Streptophyta; class Pinopsida; order Pinales; family Pinaceae; genus Pinus; species Pinus albicaulis. The sequence goes on from CM076578.1 coordinate 677,945,980, forward strand.
TTTGTTCTCTTATGAAAGACAAAATTCTTTGATAAAGCTATCGCTAAGTTGTTATCACAATAAATTGACATTCCGTTGTCCTGTTCATGAAATAAATCTCTGAGCATTCTTCTCATCCATACTTCTTGGCATGCTATTGTTGTTGCTGCCACATATTCTGCCTCTGCTATTGACGAAGCAACTATTGGTTGCTTCTTCGAAGCCCATGAGATGGCCCCCGATCCCAAATGAAACACATATCTAGATGTGCTCTTCCTGTCATCTACACTTCCAGCCCAATCACTGTCAGTGTAACCAATCAATTTAAAATTTTTAGATGGGGAGTATAAAATGCCATACTGATCTGAAATCGTGAGAACAAACTATTTCTCATACAGAGATGGACTGTAGGGGCATTCACCGGATATTTCACCTTTCAAGGAAAGGATGAATCCGGAGGCTACCTGGCCCTCTACAGACTCTGCCTAAAGAAATAATATGTAATCACCAATATCTAGATCAATGAAAGTATTTTGTTTTTAAGTTCAAAGTATTCATTGATCTGTTTTTATGTGTGAATAAGCAAGAAGATATGTTCTGCAATTGAAGTGTAGAGGTTTGATGATAAAATAACAAGTTTTGTTTACTGTATAAACTTGTTTTGGAAAAGCATGCTTATGAAAATTTACTGTTTAAACTATCAGAATCTGAAAATAAACAGCCAAAATATACAGAGTGACAGCAAATATGTGTTTAAGCGGTTCACCCCTCTCTTGGGCTACCTCCGCTGGGTCCAAAAGCCTCTAATTAGGCTCAGTCCTCCTTTGATTAAATGCTGAAAATGAGATTACATCTGTATAAAAGCCTCTAATGGAAAAATAGACTACTAAAACAGATTCAAAAGATCCAAATCAGTCTAAAATGACTACAAATTCACCTCCATTGGATGAAGGTAGTCCAATGCAGCTCTCTTTCCCTTAGGCCCTGATGGCTCCACGATCAAAAGCGCTGTAAAATTCGCAGATAGAATGCCCTAGTGGCTCCGTAGACACTTCCAACAGCTCCAGAATGATCTTTACACCCAAAATAAATAAAAAAATTGTCTCCAAAGACCTCTCCTAGCCAAAGTTATGCCACATTTACTCCAACTGCCAGTTACACTAAACAAACTCCAGCTAAAACTGGAGACACCACCAGATAGGTCCGACAAATTAGTGCTTGGCGCTATTTTTGAGGGTTCCACCGAATTTTCCACCAAAACTGAAGGGCTAAGTGGATAAGCCCCTCGTGACCGCACCGAGCGGGAGTTGGTTGAACGACTTAAAGTCGTGGCGGACATATAATAAAGTTTGAACAACATTTAAACGTGCACTCCGCACCCTCTGCCGGCCCGTGTGACCCACACCTTATCCCTTGCGCACCGATGCTTGTAGCCCTGAGTTCTCGGACCTGGGTTTTATGCAGAGGGGGCTGGCCCTTAGGGGCTGGCCCCCTTTCGGGCCCGCCCAAAGGAACTTCAAACGTTATCAACATACCGGTGCCAATGCAATACAAGAACCGCCTTTCTGGCCTAACGGTCAGTCCATTGTAATGTTAACCGCCCGACCCATGTTCGATTCCGGCCGACCCGAAACAAATTTTTAAATTGCCATATGCCATTCCACTTGGGGCCACGTGGCGGCCTCCGGGTTGGCCACGTGGCGCCCGATGATTGTATGTCACCGAAATATTCCCCAGAATATTTTGCAGAATATTCCACGGAATATTCCCAGAATATTCTGTGGAATATTCTTTTTTTAATAAAATTTTTCATGAAGTCAAATTTGGCATTTTTAATTGAAATTGAGGGATCTTTAAACTTGAATAACTTCTGCATACGACATCGGATTTGAGTGCCATTCGCGGCGTTGGGATCGTTTCGCTGAACACTTTCCAGTCGATCTATTTTGGATTCATTCTGAGCAACTTCATTTTTGAGCATTTTTCTTCAAGAGACTTGATCTCCTGATCACACCTCCCAAATGGGAAGCTTTTGGACCCTCAAAAGCTTTCAATTACCTGTTAAGAAGGTGAGGATATAGCCTCCTCACCTGTTCCAACTCCATCCACTTTTCTTTGCTTGGTTTACTGCCTTTTAAACCAACTCTTAGATACTCAACATCTCCCCTCCTTGAAGTGTGTGTCCTTCTGTCAAGGATTGCATCTTCTTTCAACTCATCCAAAAATTCTAGCGAGAAATCTTATATGGATGGTAGATGAACATGATTTTCAGAATCATCAATAAGAGGAGGTTCATACAAACGTAAATTTTCCACATTAACAACGGAATACATTTGCATGTATGAAGGAAAATCTAGTTGAAAGGCATTATTTCCAACTTGTTTAAGGATTTTGAATGGACCATAACGAATAGGCTTCAGCTTTTTACCTTCTCCTTGCATTCTATCCTTACTTATGTGCAACCATACCTCATCTCCTTCCTGAAACTTGTGATCAATTCTATGTTTTTCATGTCTTTCTTTGTACTTGCCTTGACTCTTTTCAAGCTGTTCTTGAACTTGCTGATGAATGAGCTGAATTCTTTCAATGAACATGCGAGCTTTTTCAACGTCACTATGCCCATCTATGGCAATATCCTTCTCAAGAATGAAGTCCAATGGTGACTTAGGCAAATATCCAAAACAGGCTTCAAATGGCGAAGTATTTGTAGAAGAGTGTTTGGCCCGGTTGTAAGCATGCTGAATGTAATGCAAATGCTCATCCCAAAGCTTGGGATGCTTGCTACAATACCCTCTCAAAAGATGCACAATGGTTCTGTTCACTACCTCTGTTTGGCCATCTGTTTGCGGATGGAAAGCAGTACTCTTCTTCAACTTGGTATCCATCATCTTCCATAGATTGGACCAAAAATTCCCAACAAATCTGGAATCCCTGTCACTAACAATAGAAGTAGGAAAGCCATAATGAACCCATACATGTTGAAAATATAATTCAGCAGTTTGTTCAGCAGTTATAGTTTTCTTACATTGCATAAGAATACACATGTTGCTGAAACGATCAACTACTACAAAAAGATAATCATGCTGCTTTCTAGATAATGGTAATCCCCCAACAAAATCCATAGAAACACTTTCCCATGGTCTAGAAGGTACCGGAAATGGCGTATACAATCCAAGCTTCCTATTGCTAGGCTTGCTTGTAGCACATAATGAACAACCTCTAATGAAACGTGTAACACTATCTACCATGCGAGGCCAATAACAATACCTCTGCAGATGTGCCACCGTTTTGCTTACACCAAAATGGCCAGCAATAAGAGAAGAATGAGCTTCTCTCATCATGCTTAATCTCTCTCCCTGTGGTATACATAACTTTCCCAAATGAAACAGCAAATTGTTATGCAAATGATAATCATTCTCCTCAACATGATTCCCTTTACTCAAGTTAGCATACACCTCTTTAAAATCTTCATCTGATGCATATTGTTCTATGTAGCTTTCATGCACAATAGAATCATTCTTAAGCAAAATAATAGCACTAATAATAGGCCTTGAAAGCATATCAGCAACTTTATTGTTAATACCTTTCTTGTACCTTATTACCAAGTGGAATTGTTGTAGGAAACCCATCCATCTGAAATGTCGTGACTGCTGCAATTTACTTTGCGACTGCAAATACTGTAAAGGCTAATGGTCGGTATGGACAACTGTTTCTTTGCCCATAAAATAGTGCTTCCACTTTTTGACACTTTGTACCAATGCATACAACTCCTTATCATATGTAGGATAATTCACAACAGCACCATTAAATGTCTCAGAATGAAAAGCGATAGGCTTACCATGCTGTAAGAGAACTGCACCCATGGCATAATCACTAGCATCTGTCTGAATCTCGAATGGCTGTCTCAAATCTGGTAATGCAAGGACCGGAGCTGAACTGATCTTTTCTTTCAAATATTCGAAAGCTTTTTGTTGCTTACTTCCCCATTGGAAAGAACGCTTCACACTTATCACTGCATGCATAGGAGCTGATATGGCAGAAAAGTTAGCAATAAACTTTCTCCAATACTGAGCTGCACCCAAAAAACTTCTTACCTCTGTAATGGACTTGGGAGTAGGCCAAGTCACAATAGCTTCTACTTTGGAAGGATCAATTCTCAAAGCGCCTCCACCTACTATGTGTCCCAAATAAACCAAAGAAGTCTTTCCAAATTCACACTTGGACATCTTAAGAAATAACTGATTTTTCTTCAAAACATCAAGTACTTCACTGACATGCATGACATGATCTTCTCTTGTCTTGCTAAAAATCAAGATGTCATCTAAGTAGACAATAACAAAATCATCAAGAAAAGGACGTAAGACATCATCCATTACCCGCATGAAAGTTGCAGGTGCATTGCATAAACCAAACGGCATCACAAGCCACTCAAAGAGTCCTTGTTTGGTTTTAAAAGTTGTTTTCCAAATGTCACTTTCTTCAATTCTTACTTGATGATAACCACTTCTTAAGTCTAACTTAGTGAAATATCTTGCATCTTTCAGCTGATCTAACAAATCATCTATTCTTGGAAGTGGGTAACTATTCTTTACCGTTATCTTGTTCAAAGCTCTGAAGTCAACACACATACGCCAAGTTCCATCTTTCTTCGGAATCAACACTATAGGTGACCCACATGGCGAAGTGCTTGGCCTTATGAAACCCTTGTCCAACAACTCTTTAATCTGCTTCTTTATTTCAGCATTCTACATAACAGACATGCGATACATGCCAATGTTAGGAAGAGGACAATCTGGATGTAAATGGATTTCATGCTGAATCTCCCTTTTAGGAGGCAAACCTGTTGGCTCCTGAAACATCTCATGATGTGCATCAACTACATCATATAAATCAGATTTAAGCTTTGCATCACAATTTTCAAATGACTCGTGATTCACATCAACCTTTGGCTTGACCATAAGAAGTACAAAACTCTTGCTTGAATTGACTAGCCTTTTTACCTGTCCTGCATTTACCATTGCAACATTTGTCTTCTTGCAATGAGCTCTGACAATAAACTCCTTACCATCTTTGAAAAGATGATATTTGTTTTCATGGCGATAGAAAATCGCTTTCCTGTCAAACAAGTAAGGACTTCCCAAAACAATACCAGATATATCAAGTGGAACCACATCAAGTTCAACTGTGTCAATATAGCGTGCAGTTATTGCAAAGCGCAATATGCACTTCCTTGAGACTTGCAAGTTAGCATCCTTGCATATCCATCCAAGTGGATAAGGCTTCGGATGTGGAATGGTCTCAAGTTTAAGTTGCTTGACCAAATCTTCAGATATGAGGTTAGCTTGTGACCCACTATCAAATAGTGTATCAATTTTGGTATGTTTTGCAACTACCCTCACATGGAATAGTTCAATTCTTTCTTCCTCATTAGGAGCTTGTGTATGACAGTTTGAAGAACTAGCACTTGCTTGAGTTTCAATTTCCTTCCCTTTCAAACTTTTCAAACCCATGGCTGCAATTTTTGTTTCATCACCTGAATCATCACCTAAATCTTGTGGTGTAGTTGTAGTAGCTGCATTTTTCTTCTTTCCCTTGTTTTTGTTAAACTGGTTTCTTTTTTCAGGATGAAGTTTCCAACATTTTTTCTCTTCATGGCCACTCTTTGAACAATGTTTACAAATGACCTTTTCACCCTCTTGTTTGATAGATGCATTTTTCTTGCCTTTTCCTTTGTTTTTCTTCTTTGTTCTTTCCTTTGAAAGACTTGTTTCTACCCTCATCAAGAGTATTCTTTCCTCTAGCTTCTAAATGTGTAGCCTGTACACAGACTTCATCTAAGCTTGTAGGATTGAACATTAGGATAGTATGTTTAAGGTAACTGTGCAAACCACCTATATATTTCAATAAGGTGTCTTGACTTTGTAAGTCTACCCCAAGTAGAAGTGCTCTCCTTCTAAATTATTGAGTATAATCTTGCACATTTTGACCCTTGAGTTGCCTAAAATGCTGCGAATTCATGATAGCTTTCTGAATATGAGCAAGAGGATAAAATTGTTTCTTAATGGTTGTAATAAACTCATTCCATGTTAGAGTTATCTTACCATACTTTTTAATCTCCTCTCTAGTCTTGGCTTCCCACCAAACCAAAGCTGCTCCATCCATTCTCAAAGAGGCTAATTGAATTTTAGTGTCATCATCATGTAAATTCTGGATTCTTAGATAGACTTCCAGCTGTCTTATCCAATTATCCAATTTCTTTGCATTAACATCACCATTAAACATTGGCAACTCAAACTTCACATCAAGCTTCAACAAAGGATTTTTAAAAGAGGTTTTTGTTTGGTGTGACTGATTTTCAGAAGTTGAAGAGGATGATGTGGAGGATGAGGATGATGATGGAGATGGTGGATCACCATTTCCTCCATTCCCTTTCTTAGACTCATCTTTGTCTTTCTTTCCTCCTCAAGAATCTCCTTCTTCTTTTTGGTTCCTAGACCCTTCTCCAGCAATCCTATCATTTCTCTCCTGGTATAGGATTCTAACCATCTCAGTCAAATCCAAGAAAGCTTTTCTAAGGACTCTTTCTTCTTCCTTGGGATCCATTTCCTCATGTACTTCTCCTTCTCTGGATGACATGCTTGTGGCTGATTCAAAGGCTACTGAGGATGAAATGGAAGGTGGATGTAATGGCACTCTAGCCCTCCTTGGTTGAGGATTAACTTGTTCTCTAACCAGTTGACATTCCCCTCTTTGCAGTTTCAGCCTAATAAGCATCAAATTTTGCAGACTAATACAATTTACTTGCACAAATTTCACAATCTCTTAAGAAAAACCTTGAGCTCCGATACTAACCTGATCTGAAATCGTGAGAACAACTATTTCCCATACAGAGATGGACTGTAGGGGCATTCACCGGATGTTTCACCTTTCAAGGAAAGGATGAACTGGAGGCTACCTGGCCCTCTACAGACTCTGCCTAAAGAAATAATATGTAATCACCAATATCTAGATCAATGAAAGTATTTTGTTTTTAAGTTCAAAGTATTCATTGATCTATTTTTATGTGTGAATAAGCAAGAAGATATGTTCTGCAATTGAAGTGTAGAGGTTTGATGATAAAATAACAAGTTTTGTTTACTGTATAAACTTGTTTTGGAAAAGCATGCTTATGAAAATTTATTGTTTAAACTATCAGAATCTGAAAATAAACAGCCAAAATATACAGAGTGACAGCAGATATTTGTTTAAGCGGTTCACCCCTCTCTTGGGCTACCTCCACTGGGTCCAAAAGCCTCTAATTAGGCTCAGTCCTCCTTTGATTAAATGCTGAAAATGAGATTACATCTGTATAAAAGCCTCTAATGGAAAAATAGACTGCTAAAACAGATTCAGAAGATCCAAATCAGTCTAAAATGACTACAAATTCACCTCCATTGGATGAAGGTAGTCCAATGCAGCTCTCTTTCCCTTAGGCCCTAATGGCTCCACGATCAAAAGCGCTGTAAAATTCGTAGATAGAATGCCCTGGTGGCTCTGCAGACACTTCCAACAGCTCCAAAATGATCTCTACGCCCAAAATAAAAAAAAAAATCGTCTCCAAAGACCTCTCCTAGCCAAAGTTATGCCACATTTACTCCAACTGCCAGTTACACTAAACAAACTCTAGCTAAAACTGGAGACACTGCCAGATAGGTCCGACAAATTAGTGCTTGGCGCTATTTTTGAGGGTTCCGCCAAAACTGAAGGGCTAAGGGGATAAGCCCCTTGTGACCGCACCGAGCGGGAGTTGGTTGAATGACTTAAAGTCGTGGCGGGCATATAATAAAGTTTGAACAACATTTAAACGTGCACTCCGCACCCTCTGCCGGCCCGTGTGACCCACACCTTATCCCTTGTGCGCTGATGCTTGTAGCCCTGAGTTCTCGGGCCTGGGTTTTATGCAGAGGGGGCTGGCCCCCTTTCCGGCCCACCCAAAGGAACTTCAAACGTTATCAACATACCGGTGCCAATGCAATACAAGAACCGCCTTTCTGGCCTAACGGTTAGTCCATTGTAATGTTAACCGCCCGACCCACGTTCGATTCCGACCGACCCGAAACAAATTTTTAAATTTCCATATGCCATTCCACTCGGGGCCACGTGGCGGCCTCCGGGTTGGCCACGTGGCGCCCGATGATTGGATGTCACCGGAATATTCCCCAGAATATTCTGCGGAATATTCCCCAGAATATTCTGCGGAATATTCCACAGAATATTCCCAGAATATTCTGTGGAATATTATTTTTTTAATAAAATTTTTCATGAAGTCAAATTTGGCATTTTTAATTGAAATTGAGGGATCTTTAAACTTGAATAAATTCTGCATACGACGTCGGATTTGAGTGCCGTTCACGGCGTTGGGATCATTTCGCTGAAAACTTTCCAGTCGATCTATTTTGGAGTCATTCTGAGCAACTTCATTTTTGAGCATTTTTCTTCAAGAGACTTGATCTCCTGATCACATACCCCTTCATTCCATTCACATACCTTAGAATTCCCTTGGCTTCTTGCCAATGAATCTCTTTAGGTGTTTCCATGAATCTGGAAATTAAACTTACAGCGTACATAATATCCGGCCTATTTCCAATCAAATACATGAGGCTGCCAACTATGATTTTATACAAACTTGGATCAAAATCCTTGTTGTTGTATTCTTAGCTCAAATTTAACCCCATGACAATTGGAGTTACAGATACCTTGTCGTTCTGCATGTTGAATCTTTTCAACACTTCTTCAACATATTTTGATTAGGAGATAAAAATCCCATTTTCATTTTTCTCTACTTCTATTCCAAGAAAATATCTCAGAAAACCCAAATCAATCATTTCAAATTCACTCTTCATGACTGCTTTAAAATCAGTAATGAAAGAAACTTCATTGCCAGTAAATATTAAATCATCTACATATAAAACAACAATAAGAATATTACCATCATTTTCTTTTATGTAGAGTGTGGGTTCTCCGTCACATTTCTCAAATCTATTTTCAATTAGGTAAGCATCTATCCTGTTGTACCATGCTCTTGGTTCTTACTTTAGCCCATAGAGAGCTTTCTTCAACTTCCATACTTTGTGCTCTTTTCCTTTAATCTCATAGCCTGGAGGTTGTTCAACATATACCTCTTCTTTCAACACTCCATTCAGGAGTGCATATTTTACATCCATTTAGTAAACCTTCCATTTGTGTTGTGCAGCTATGGAAAAAATTGTTCTCATTGTTTCCATTCTTGCAACTGGTGCAAAAGTTTCTTCATAATCTCTTCCTTGTTGCTGCTTGTAGCCTTTGACAACAAGTCTTTCTTTATGCCTTTCAATCATGCCTTCAGCGTTGCTCTTGGTCTTATAAACCCAATTTAATCCAATGACTTCTTTAGCTTTAGGGAGGTCCACTGACTCCCATGTATTACTCTTTTTTATTGCACCAATCTCTTCATTCATTGCTTCAATCCATTTTTCTTCTTTTACAACATATTCAAAATGAATTGGGTCATCAACATGACGATACAAAGAAAATAGAGAGTTCAGACTAGCATTATCATTCACCTCTCCTTGTTCATAAATCTTACTCAAATTTCTAAATCTCAGTCTTCTTGGTGTACTTGGAGTTCCACTTGAGCTCGAGGGAGTTTAAGTTCCTTGTGGTGTGCTTGAAGAAGCACTTCCTTGATTTCTCTAGGCTATTCTATTTCCATCTTGTGGTGTGGTTTGCTATGCTTGCGGTGGTGGAGGAGGAGCCATCAAGGAGGGATTTTCAGCTGCTGTTCCTTCCTCTCGTTCTTCGTAAGACACACATGTCTTCACATTCACCATTTTCTCTAAGATTCCATCCCAAGCTTCTTCTTCAATAAACTGCACATCTCTGCTTATTATTTTTTTCTTGGTGGATAGATTATAGAGTTTGTATGCCTTGGCCTCATCACTGTATCCAAAAAATATACACTTCTCCCCCTTGCTATGAAACTTCTTTCTCAATTGATCTGGGACATGTGCATAAGCCACACATCCAAAAAATTTCATGTGGGTGACATGCTGCTTTATGCCGCACCACACTTCTTCAGGAACTCTGTTCATAAAATCTTTTGTTGGGCATCTATTCAAGATATATGCTGCATAATTTACAACTTCATCCCAATACTCATTTGGCAAGTGTTTTTCCTTCAACATACTTCTCACCATGTCCATGATGGTCCTATTCTTCCTTTCAGCAACACCATTTTGCTGAGGTCTGTACCTTGTGGTAAACTGCTTATGTATGCCATTCTCCCTACAGAAACGTAGGAACTCTTTGGAGATGTATTCTCCACCTCTGTCAGTTCTCGGCACTTTGATGTAGTGCCCACTCTGGTTCTCTGCAAGAACCTTAAAGTGGCAGAATTTCTTAAACACTTCACTTTCAAATTTCAAGAAATACACCCATGTATTTCTAGTGTAATCATCTATAAATGTCAAAACATATTTTCTGCCAGCTAAAGATGGCATTTTCATTGGTCCACACAAATTTGAACGGAAAATTTCTAAGGGTGCTTTTTCCCTTATGCTCTTTCCTGATGGAATCATTCTCTATGTTGTTTTCCCAAGATGCAGCCTTCACATAGGCTGTCTGGTTTTTCAATCAATGGTAATCCCTTTACCATTCCCTTTCTGTGCAACAAGTTCAGGTCTCTGAAATTGAGATGTCCAAATCTCAAGTGCCATAACCAGTTTTCATCTTTCACTTCCTCTTGAAAGACCTCTTGTGTTACAGTTGTTACATTCCTTCTTTCCTTCAAGTCTTCTCTAAGCTTGAGAGGAAACATCCTATTGATTTTCATCTGCACCTCTGTAATGACTTTCTTGTTTGGAGGTATGTCCATGACTGTGCACACATCATCTTTAAAAAATACATTGTAGCCCTTTTCAGTGAGCTGTCCAATGCTCAAAATATTACATTTCAATCCAGGTGCATAATATACATCTAGCACAAACTTTTGTTCTCCATTTCTTGCCAGGATACTTACTTTGCCTTTTCCCTTGACAGAGATCTTAATATCAGTTCCTGTTGTTACTTCAGAATTAACATTCTCATCAAGGTTGGCAAACATTTCTATGTTTCTAGTCATGTGGTTACTTCAACCTGAGTCTAAGAACCATACATCATCTTGTCTATCTTGCGCTACATTATATGTTAACAACACATTCTTTTGGTTCTTTTCTTCTTTTGCAAAATGAGCATTCTGCCTATTATTCATGTCATTTTTCTTTTTCCTACATTCATTGGCATAGTGCCCATATTTCTTGCAATAATGACATTGGACTTTGGATTTATCATACCTTTGTCCATGAGCTTGATTTTGGCTTGAGCCTCTATTTTGGTTCTGATTGCTGCCACTTCCACTCAAAATTGCAAGGTTGCTTCTCCTCTATTTTGGCTTCTGCCTCTTCCTCTTTTGTTTGCTCTACCTTGACCTCTACCTCATCCAAAATACATTTGAGTCTTGAAAGCTTGTTTCAATGAGGAATATGTTCCTCCGTTCGGTTTATGTTCATGAGACATCAGGGATGCACTAAGCTCATCCACTGTAAATAGTGATAGATCCTTTGTCTCTTCTATTGCCACTACTATGGCATCAAATCTTGAGGGTAGAATTCTCAAGATTTTCTCCACTATTCTTCTTTCTTCAAGTTTCTCCCCATGAGACCTTATCTGGGTAACCAACCCAATAACATGAGTGATGAATGAGTCTATAGTGTCAGACTCTTTCATACAGAGAGTTTCAAAATCTCTCCTCAACATTTCCAACTTTGTTGTCTTCACCTTCTCCATGCCTTGATAGGTTGTTTTGAGAATATCCCACGCCTCCTTAGACTTTTTTGCTGCTACAATCCTTGGGAAAATATTCTAGTGTACTGATTGAAAGAGATAAGAGAGGGCTTTGGGGTCCTTCTTCCTATTATATTTTAACAAGACTCTTTATGCTGTTGTCAAAGCAGCCAGTGCTGCTACATCTGCTGGTTCTTGATCTGAAAATGGAAGGTACTTGAAAAAGCTGCAAGGAATCCATTTTCAATTATGTAAATGTGTGCAAAAATACTCTAAGTTTAAATCTGAAAATGTGAGAACTTCATATTTCTAATACAGAGATAGACAGTAGGGGCATTTACCAGATATTTCACCTTTCAAAGAAAGGATGAATCCAGAGGCTACCTGGCCCTCTTACAGACACTGCCTAGAGAAATAATAGAATTAAACACTCAGATTTAATTAAAATGATCTTGCTTTAAACTTGATGTTATGCGGAAATATAGCTTGCAAATGGTGTATGTCTTTTCACTGTTTATGTATCTTAAGTGTAATTGTTTTTGCTGAAACTTAACATGGGTAGCAGAAAAAATATTCAGCAATATAATATCATAACACAACATCAATATAATATAGGATTTCACCCCAACTCTTGGGCTACATCTCCTGGATCAAGCCTCCCAAAATGGGCTTGTCCTCTTGTATTAAAAGCTCTCAAATGCAATACAAGATTATAAGTGTCTCAATAGATAAATCTGGATATATAAACTGATTCAGAATGCAGGAAAAAGCTAAGAATTCCTTTTCAAATTCACTAAACAATGAAAGATTACCATAAACAATGATCTCTTCATCAATGTCCTGCTAGTGCTTTAAACTTATCTACAACTTTTCAGGCTGTATAAGTCCTCAAATACCTCTGAAACCTCTTCCAATGGCTTCATAAGGTCTAAATTATCTGAAATGGATCTTTGGTTCACCTCAAACTGATAACCACAACTCAACCAAACTCAAAACCCAAAATGGCCCTAGTCGCTCAAAAAGCTGCTCCGAAGCTAAACAGGCTGAAAATGAGCTCTAATGGCTCTAAAACCTATTCCATTGAGTCCGGAAGGTTGAAGAGACCCAAAATTAAAAAAAAATTCACTTCAAAAGGCTTTTCCTAGCCAAAGTTATGCCACATTTACTCAGACTACCAGTTTGGCCTAGACAAGCTCCACTAAATGTGGAGACACTGCCAGTTAACTAAACTAAACTGGCACACCCGCCTAATCTGGCGGAACCGGTGCTAAATTTTGGGCGGCATAAACTGCTAGCATTAAATTTCAAGTGACATGTGGCTGCACATTCCGCATTTACTGTTGGGGTCAACCATTACAACTGTTATAATAAATTCAATTTTTCTGCTTCTCATATCAAAACCAAACGCCATGGGCCAATGGTAAGGTGTAGCGCTTGTGAACTGCAGGTTGTGGGTTAAAACCACCAACATGCAAAATTTTAATCCACGCTATTCCCATTGTGAATTGGGGGTCACGTGGCAGCCTTTGGGCCTGCCACGTGGCGGCCTCTAATTGGTCCGTCATTACACAGTCAACTCTCCAGCCAATTGCAGAATGCCACTTGTCACAAAACAACTGGTTTACATGGAATATTATGTAGAATATTCCAAGGGATATTCTCAAAATATTTCGAAGAATATTCCTGGAATATTTTTTTTAATATTTGCCAATTTCTAAAGTCAAACTGCCCTTTTTTTTTATTGAAATTGAAGAACTTCAAAGTTGAATAATTTCTTCATACAGCGTCGGTTTTCAGTGTCGTTCATGGCGTTGGGATCGTATCGCTGAGGCCTATCTCGTCGCTCAGGTTCCAAATCAATTTGAACAGTTTCATTTTTGAGCTTTTTCCCAAGCTCAGATTTGAGCTCCTGATCACACCTCCCAAATGAGAGGCTTTTGGTCCCCAAAAGCTTACTGAAATGAAGAACTGAATTGTAGTACAACAAATGAGAGAATAAAAATCCTCTTCTCTTCAGCCCTTCAAACACTTTTGCCTTACAAAGCAAGTGAATTTGAACGACAAATGAAAAGAAATCGACATTTCCCTTTCTGAATGTGCTTGTCCACAACTGTCCACAACTAACCTTCTTGAACTCACACAGAAATTTCTGGCAATAAATTTATAGAATGAAACTGTACAACGCTGCCTTGATCCATGATCTAAGGTGGCTCAAAACAAACAAGATACTATAGCATAAAATACAGGCATACATCCGAAATTTGCATATTTACAAAAGGAGTACGTCTTACTGTGTCAAGAAGTCCATCCACTTCTCACCGAGCCACTTCCATGGTGAATTTTTCTGCTGAAACTTTTCCTCATGTGAAACTTCCCTTTCCACATCAATAATGGAATCCATGATTCCACCTTCGCCAATATTTTTGTCCTCTTGCTGCATGTGTGTGGGACGACGAGTTGGATGCAAAGTCCAACAATGAGAGACAACATATCCCTTCTTTTGGAAAAAAGTGAAAATCATATGCACATTATTTGAAGGTATTCTTTGCTTCATCTGCTTCTTGTGTGCCTTCTTCCTCATCCAGCATCTTGAAACATGATGGTTAAATCAACCACAAAATGTACAAGAAATCCTCTTATGCTGCTTTGCATGCTTGCCATAAGCTGCATGTCTACCATCTTCTTGCTGCAACAAAGGCTTCAAACAATGGTAAGGAATATTGACATCATGACATTGATTTAATTGAGAACTTGGGAGAAATGTTCTCTTCAAATTTGCATCACATTCTTGAATGCATGTGCTCAAAGCTTCACCATTAAGCTGCTCATAGCCAAGACCAATATTCTTGGGATGCTCCACAACACAAATAGGCTCAAAAATGCCTTGTGCATGCTTTCCCAAACCTTTGCCTTCTTGATAGCCCATTTTCAACATTAATTTGGACCCAATACCTCTTGTATGTCTTTCAAACAAACCAACACACTTTTCAATAGAGGAAACTGAAGACAAATCAGACTGATATACCTCATGATTTACATCCTGAAGATGAGGTATTTTCTTGGACAAAGCTTCTTGAGCTTGAAGAAGCTGCAACTCCATATCATGTAGTCTTTGAAGAATGGATTCTTTCTCTTCCTGCATAGCTAGCAATTGTGCACGAAGTTGAACACTTTCCCTTTGATCCTCAAGGAGAATCTGCAACATGTCCTTCACCTTAAAGAACTCATTCTTCATGTCATCATTGAAGAATCTCGTGAAGGAGGAAACTTCACTTGTAGAAGAAGTTGACATTATGTAAATGGTCAAACAACCAAAATGAACTTCCAAAGAAAAGTCCTCAAATCTTTCAAATAATCGACAAGCTTTCAACCAAATGTTAGTAAAGACCCCTTCTCATTCAAGCAACCATTTTGCAACCAATAAAACAGTAAATCTCTTACACTGTTTTAAAAACTTTTGCACAATAACAAATGCTCAACCTGAGCTCTGATACCATTTGATCTGAAAATGGAAGGTACTCGAAAAGGGTGCAAGGTATCCATTTTCAATTATGTAAATGTGTGCAAAAATACTCTAAGTTTAAATCTGAAAATGTGAGAACTTCATATTTCTAATACAGAGATAGATAGTAGGGGCATTTATCAGATATTTCACCTTTCAAAGAAAGGATGAATCCAGAGGCTACCTGGCCCTCTTACAGACTCTGCCTAAAGAAATAATAGAAGTAAGCACTCAGATTTAATTAAAATGATCTTGCTTTAAACTTGATGTTATGCGGAAATATAGCTTGCAAATGGTGTATGTCTTTTCAATGTTTATGTATCTTAAGTGTAATTTTTTTTGCTGAAACTTAACATGGGTAGCAGCAACAATATTCAGCAATATAATATCATAACACAACAGCAATATAATATAGGAGTTCACCCCAACTCTTGGGCTACATCTCTGGGATCAAGCCTCCCAAAATGGGCTTGTCCTCTTGTATTAAAAGCTCTCAAATGAAATACAAGATTACAAGTGTCTCAATAGACAAATCTGGATATATAAAATGATTCATAAGGCAGGAAAAAGCTAAGAATTCCTTTTCAAATTCATTAAACAGCGAAAGATTACCATAAACAATGATCTCTTCATCAATGTCCTCCTGGTGCCTTGAACTTCTCTGCAAATTTTCAGGCTATAGAAGTCCTCAAATGCCTCTGAAACCTCTTCCAATGGCTTCATAAGGTCCAAATTATCTGAAATAAAGCTTTGGTTCACCTCAAACTGATAACCACAACTCAACCAAACTCAAAACCCAAAATGGCCCTAGTGGTTCAAAAAGCTTCTCCGAAGCTAAACAGCCTGAAAATGAGCTCCAGTCACTCTGAAACCTATTCCATTGAGTCCAGAAGGTCGCAGGGACCCAAAATCAAAAATAAATTCACTTCAAAAGGCTTTTCCTAGCCAAATTTATGCCACATTTACTCAGACTACCAGTTTGGCCTAAACAAGCTCCACTAAATGTGGAGACACTGCCAGTTAACTAAACTAAACTAGCACACCCGCCTAATCTAGTGGAACCGACGCTAACTTTGGGGCGGCATAAACTGCTAACATTAAATTTCAAGTGACATGTGGCCGCACATTCCGCATTAACTATTGGGGTCAACCATTACAACTGTTATAATAAATTCAATTTTTGTGCTTCTCATATCAAAAACCAAACGCCGTGGGCTAATGGTAAGGTGTAGCGCTTGTGAACTATAGGTCGTGGGTTCAAACCACCAACATGCAAAATTTTAATCCACGTTATTCCCATTGTGAATTGGGGTCATGTGGCAACCTTTGGGCCTGCCACGTGGCGGCCTCTGATTGCTCCGTCATTACACAGTCAACTCTCCAACCAATTGCATAATGCCACTTGTCACAAAACAACTGGTTTACATGGAATATTCTATGGAATATTCCAAGAGATATTCTTAGAATATTTCGAAGAATATTCTCGGAATATTTTCTTTTAAATATTTGCCAATTTCTAAAGTCAAACTGGCATTTTTTTTTACTGAAATTGAAGAACTTCAAAGTTGAATAACTTCTTCATACATCGTCGGTTTTCAGTGCCATTCATGGCGTTGGGATTGTATCGCCGAGGCCTATCCCCTCCCTCAGGTTCCAAATCAATTTGAGCACTTTCATTTTTGAGCTTTTTCCCAAGCTCAGATTTGAGCTCCTGATCAGTTCTGGGTAGCCATTCTCAACTAGCTCCCATATGTCCTATGAAGCAAACTGGGCTCTCATCGTGATTGCCCAATATTCATGGTTCTTCTCGTTAAACTGTAGAAGATGGGGTTTTTTCAGGCTAGTGCCCGCTGCTGCCATTGTAACTATGCAAACCCGGCCGTTTTCCTGACTGTGTAAAGAAAAAAAAACATAAGCTTTCTCTCTGCTGGAGAAATCCTCTTCAACAACCTTCTTACAACTTCTGCAGTAAAGAGCGGTCTCTTCTTCGTTCACTGAGTGCCTAGACTAGCTCTGATACCATGTTGAAATTTCTTAACAATTCTGAACAGCAGAGAAATAAAAAATTCCTCTTCCACAACACAGAGATTCAATTAAAATTTGTTGGATAGAGATGGCACAAAATAAAAATTCTTTCGTTAAAATAAAAAGCTATTACAAACTGAGATTCTTCCTCTTTAGAGGGATTACAGAATGAAACTTCTCCATAGGCAGTGTTAAAAAAAAAATTGCTCTCTGTCACATAAAATGCACACATAGTGCTCTATTCTATTCTTTGTTTCTACCTTCGGGCATATTACAAATACCCTGTCCTCACAATGCACTCACGGCATATATATATAAAATATTTACAATATATATTATGAAATATATATAATCCAAGTTAACAGACATGTGTCGTGGTAAAAGTTGGTAAAAGTAAATAACAAAAACATTAAAAAATTTATGCTAAAGTTCAAAACCTTATTCCCTTTATACTTTCTGGGGAGTGCTTGGAGATCATTCACATGAGTTCCCTTATCCCCCTGGAATTGTTGTAGTGGGTCTAGAGAGGAGATGATGTCACTCATTCTGGTGGGTCATCTTCCTTCTTCGCTGCCCATCCTTGCTACACTCCGGAATGGAGTTTTTGTCCAATAAATATGGTTGGCGGAGAATTCATTGAGGTGGTTGCTGCCGATAATTATGTAGTTGTGTGAAGTGCAAATCTGGAGATTGTTGTTGCCGTTCTTCAAACCCCTCACATCAGAATTGATGTCGTCGTTGCTGCTGTCTCTCAAGATCTCCCATCACGTACTAAATTGTCGATTAATTTGGTATTTTGTATTATAATTTTTAAAGTATTAGTGGCGATTAACATGAGATATTTATGATGATTAAAAATTGACATGGGATATCATCCATATCGAGTCACATGAATATTAATGGTTGTTAAATTATTAAATTATTTTAAATTGACGAATTATATATATATATATATATATATATATATATATATATATATATATATATATATATATATTCAGTATTATTATGTTTTTAATTTTGTTTATGGTTAGTTTATTTATTTATTTTTTTGTTTTTGATGTTTTATTTGAGATTTAAGGAGTTTTTTTCTTTTTTTCTTTTTGATAATTGATTTGGGTCATTTTTTTCTTTAATTACATACGTCTTGATCTTTGGCGAACTCTCATAAGATTCAAGGAGTAGTATCTTCCACTTTGGTGGAGTTTTGATTCTTGTTAAGTAATAAATCCTAGTATATCTAGCTTAATGCATGATGGATATGCTCTTGGTGTTATAGTGACAAGTAAGTTTGATCTTTGGGACTCGTCCAAATTAATCCAATGAGTTACAAATTCACTATGGTAAAAGGAGAAAGTGAAAGAAGAAGAAGAAAAGATAATGTCACTTCCTCATGACCCTAAACATATAATATTAAATGTGGACACAATGGATCATAATTTGTGTTTACATTTTTCACTTTCTAATTACAAGAATTTAAAAATAAGAAATATTCAATCTTTCATTTTTTAATTTTTTGAGTATTTAATAAATTACAATGTTATGCATAATTTTTTTTAAAGTTTAACATATTTTTTATTTCTTTATTTTTTTTATTTACTTATTAATTTATTAAATTGATATCAAACAATGAAATCAAATGGTTAAAAAAATATTTTAAAGATTTTCATCTATTTTTTTGGGTCAAACATAAAAAAATCTTTTTTTTGGCACTTGTATAATTAATTCCTTTTTCTTCAATTCTATAATTTTTTCAATTTATCTCACTCCACTTATAAAATTTCCCATTTTATTAAATTCAAGTCAATACAAACTCTATAATAATCTTTCTTTTTCTCCCACCTTCTCATTCCTCTCACAAAATTCCTAACCCACTAAAATCATCTGAACATAAAAATAACTTCAAGCCAATACAAACTCTATAATTATCTTTCTTTTTCTCCCACTTTCTTATTCCAGTCACAAAATTCCTAACCCACTAAAATAAATTGAGTATAAAAATAACTTCAAGTCAATACAAACTCTATAATTATATTTCTTTTCTTTTTCTCTCACTTTCTTATTCCACTCACAAAATTCCTAACCCACTAAAATAAACCGAATATAAAAATGAATTCAAATTAATAAAACTCTATAATTATCTTTCTTTTCTTTTTATCTGCTCTCTCATTCCTCTCACAAAATTCCTAACCTACTAAAATCAACTGAACATAAAATAACTTCAAGTCAATACAAACTCTATAATTATCTTTCTTTTTCTCCTACTTTTTTATTCCACTCACAAAATTACTAATCCACTAAAATAATATGAATATAAAAATAACTTCAAGTCAATATAAACTCTATAACTGTCTTTCATTTCTTTTTTTCCATTTTCTCATTCCTCTCACAAAATTCCGAACCCACTAAAATCAATTGAATATAAAAATAACTTCAAATTAATACAAATTCTATTATTATCTCTTTTTTTCTCATTTTTTATTCCACTCACAAAATTCCTATCCCACTCAAATCAACACAACATACTTAAAAAAAAATACATTATAACTTATAATCAACTCATAATCAACTCAACCTGTTAAAAGAAATGGGAAATGCGTTATATGAATATTTTTCTTTTCTCTTTATCCCTGTTCAATTTTTGGCTCTCCAACTCCATCACCATCTTTCATTTTACAAAAATTACTTTTTAACTTGAACAAAAATTACAAAAATCACGATAGACTTATTCCATTAGTTATGTGTTTAATCAAATTCATTGCATTAAATATTGCATCGTATAGGGAAGGTGGTAAGACTCAATGAGTGGAAGAGAGGGTTTGTGCGAGGTTGAATGTCTTTAAAGTAAATATTCCATTTAAAGCGATTAGCACATGGTTTGTAATGATTTCCGAGAGGAGGAATGATAATATGCTCGTTAGATACTTCACAATGGAAATAAAGAAAAGAGTTTTCTAAATTTTGTATATTAGTTTTTATATATTTTTAAAATTTCTGTTAAATAGTGAAATTAATAATATATTAAAAATGATTATAAAAATTTTAAAAATGAATATATAAATTTTAAAAACGAATATATAAAAATTAAAATGAATATATAAATTTTAAAATGTTTATTTAGTAATGGAGATGATAATTAGATTTATTAAGAGATATAAAAGAGATTGTGATTTCATATGTATTATCATAAAATTTGCAATTTTTATTGGTCTCTTTAATATTTAAAGTTATAATAAATTATAGATAATAATATTCATTTTTTTTATCTTAAGTTTTTGAATAAAAATAATTTATGACAATTTATGAGAAGTAGTAATTTATTCTTGTATATAAAATTCTTATTAAAGGAATAATGAAAAAGATGTGTGAGGAAATATAGAGTGGAAGAAACTATAGTAGATGTTTGTATATCTTTGGAAGAATAATTTCTGTAGACATATTTAAATAGAAGATAGATATATGACATATTGTACAAATGTTTTATTCTAGATGATGAAGAAAAATTGGACTCTTAAGCCTAAGCTTCTAAGACTATACATCTAGCATAGCAGAGATGACTGAAACCATTTAAAAGAAATCCTAAAAATATGAAACATGAAATAGGTTATGCTCCTCTATTCTATTTGCAATACATTACAACATAAAAAATGCATTGTAGAAGGACTTTAAGTCAACCCAAAAATCTCATAGTGTGCCTCTACAAGTGCCTTATACTATCATTAATACACATGGATAGTACCCTCATGGTCAATCTATGTCATCAATACTCATGGAAAGTACCCCATCGTAAATCCTAAATGTCGTGAGAAAACTCATGTAGCTCATCATGCTCATCCACCTATGGGTCTTCCTCTAAAGCCTCTCTTGCATATGATCCCAGATGATCAAATAGTGCACTAAGCACGGGGTTGAGAAAAAACCACATATATATAATCAAAATTGTATCAGGTTAGTAGCATCATATCACCAAAAAAAATCATATATGGCAAAAATATAAATATAAATGTATAACTTGAAAAACACCAAAACCATTTATTTTCCCATATCTTCCCGCGGGGTATTTGGTAGAATAATTGTGAAAGCATAAACTTACATAGATGTAGTCGTCAATGATCATGTATTGCTTCGAACTAGTGAAAGAAGTCTTCGTTGAACTAGTTCATGGGTGCATTGAGAGAGTTGTGGGAAATAAGGGAAACCGTGAGAAATTGTTGATTAAATTAAGCAAACCATGGGAAATTGTTGAGAAAATTGAGGTAAATTGCTAACGAATTTAGTGGTGGGGTATGTCTCACAGAGCATTACCGGAAGATTAAAAATATTCTTTACTACTGTGAAAGACCAAATCTTTGTCATTTAAATATTTATATAATTTTTCAGTGAAAGATAATATGTTTTTTTATTGATAAGTATGACACTAAATTGTGATTTTGTGTGTATTAATGACCACTGTATTTGACCGTGTAGCAATCATCACAATTTCATCATGGCCACATCACACAAAACTCACAGGAAAATAGAGGGCTAAGCCTAAATGGAGAATTAGAGTGTATTAATACAAATAACCAATTTTTAATTTATCTATTTACATGTTATATCAAACCCACTTTATATATCGAACATTGGGGCCAGAAACTGTGAACTAACACTGTGTAAGGGTGAAAACTTAATCCACTAAAATAGTAGATCAAACGGCTTTGGGGGCTGAAAAATGTATGAAAATTGCCATGCGGCTTAAAATGGTTAGACATCTAACTTTTTATTTGTATTAAATTTCTCATGGGTAGTTTTTAATTGGATTTAATTTAGTATTTAATTACTTTGTAAGGCATTATTATTTGAAAATAACTCCCACCTTTGTGTCATATTCTCTGTCGTTCAATATTTTGTTAGACGATTTAGTTAGAACTACCTTTTAATTTAAATTGTGACAATTTCCATGTTGTCTGTAACCGTTCTTGATTTTCATTAATTCGTTCTTCCACATCCGACATTTCAAATTTTTTTGTAATTGCCCAGTTTTGTTGCCACTCGAGAAGGTTTTCTTGTCAAGAAATGTTCCTCTACAAACCCATTCTTGATTTTCATTACTAAGAGAATTTTCGTTACGCAAAGAATTCATTCTCTCACATTCAACAGTTCCAATTTTTTGGTAATGGCCCAGTTTTCTGGTCACTCCAGAAGGTTTGGCTGTCATGAAATGTTCCTCTGCAAACCAGTTCTTGATTTTCTTTACGCAGAGGATTCACTCTCACACATATGACGGTTTCAATTTTTGGGTAATTGCTCGGTTTTATGCTTATGCCTGCTCCAGAAGGTTTGGCTGTCCTGAAATGTTCCTATGCAAACCCTTATCTTCTCACCACTAGCTGGTTTTTGGGACATCGTCATCGACACCATTTTTTTTTTAATGGTTCTAACTGTTTCTGGTTGTCGCAATTTCTTAACAATTCCGAACAATAGAGAAATAAAAAATTCCTCTTCCACAACAGAGAGATTCAATTAAAATTTGTTGGACAGAGATGACACAAAATAAAACTTATTTCATTAAAATAAAAAGCTATTACAAACAGAGATTGATCTATTCTCTCTTCGTAGGGATTTCTCTCTGGAACCGCTTCTCCATAGGCAACATAAAAAAAACTTCTTCTGCTCTCCGTCACATAAAACGTACATACAAGGTTTCCGTTCTATTCTCTCGTTTCTACCTTCGGCGTATTACAAATACCGTCCTCACAATGTGCACTCTCACGATATATATATATATATATATATATATATATATATATATATATATATATATAATTAAAATAATCATATATATTGTAAATATAAAATATTTACAGTATATATTATGAAATATATATAATCCAAGTTACAAAACATTTGCCGTGGTAAAAGTCGGTAAAAGTAAATAATAAAAACATTAAAAACTTTATGCTAAAGTTCAAAACCTTATTCCCTTAATACTTTCCGGGGAGTTCTTGGATATCATTCACGTGAGTTCCCTTATCCCCGCGGAATTGTTGTAGTGGGTCTAGAGAGGAGATGACGTCACTCATTCTAGTGGGTCATCTTCCTCCTTCAATGCCCATCCTTGCTACCCTTCAGAATGGAGCTGTTGTCCAATAAATATGGTTGGCAGAGAATTCATTGAGGTGGTTGTTGCAGATAAGTATGCAGTTGCGTGAAGAGCAAATTTGGAGATTGTTGCCACCGTTCTTCAAACCCCTCACATCATAATTGATGTCATCATTGCTACTGTCTCTCAAGAGCTCCCATCACAATTTAAGTTGTCGTCCTGCTCTTCTATGCGGGCAGTTGGAATTAAATTCCAACACCCCACCTTAATTTCAACTGCTGGGCTTTCTTGCATACCCAGACATTTCCTTAAATAATTAAAACTCTTCTGCGTTAATGGCTTTGTCAATATATCAGCAAGTTGTTCCTCTGTTCTATAGTGCTGCAAAACAATCTCACCATTATTAACCAGTTCTCGTATAAAATGAAATTTTGCATGAATATGCTTTGTTCTCTTATGGAGGGAAAAATTATTTGATAAAGCTATCCCTGAGCTGTTATTACAATAAATTTTTGTTCCGTTGTCCTGTTCATGACATAAATCTCTGAGCATTCTTCTCATCCATACTGCTTGGCATGTTGTTGTTGTTGTTGCTTCCACATATTCTGCCTTTACTATTGATAAATCAACTATTGGTTGCTTCTTGGAAGCCCATGAGATGGCCCCCGATCCCAAATGAAACACATATCTAGATGTGCTCTTCCTGGCATCTACACTTCTAGCCCAATCACTGTCAGTGTAACCAATCAATTTAAAATTTTCAGATGGGGAGTATAAAATGCCATACCCCTTCATTCCATTCACATACCTTATAATTCTCTTGGCTGCCTGCCAATGAGTCTCTTTTGGTATTTCCATGAATCTGAAAATTAAAATTACAGCGTGCATAATATCTACCCTAGTTGCAGTCAAATACATGAGGCTGCCAACTATGTTTTTATACAAACTTGAATCAAAATCCTTGTTGTTGTCTTATTTTCTCAATTTTAACCACATGACAGTTGGAGTTACAGCTGCCTTGTTTTTCTGCATGTTGAATCTTTTCAACACTTCTTCAACATATTTTTCTTGGGAAATAAAAATCCCATTTTCATTTTTCTCTTGTTCTATTCCAAGAAAATATCTCAGAAAACCCAAATCATTCATTTTAAATTCACTCTTCATGACTGCTTTAAAATCATCAATGAGAGAAACTTCATTCCCAGTAAAGATTAAATCATCTACATATAAAACAACAATAAGAATCTTACCATCATTTTCTTTTATGTAGAGTGTGGGTTCTCCGTCACATTTCTCAAATCCATTTTCAGTTAGGTAAGCATCTATCCTGCTATACCATGCTCTCGGTGCTTGCTTCGGCCCATAAAGAGCTTTCTTCAACTTGCATACTTTGTGCTGTTGGCCTTCAATCTCATAGCCTGGAGGTTGTTCAACATATACCTCTTCTTTCAACACTCCATTCAGGAATGCAGATTTTACATCCATTTGGTAAACCTTCCATTTTTGTTGTGCTGCTATGGACAACACTGTTCTCATTATTTCCATTCTTGCAACTGGTGCAAAGGTTTCTTCATAATCTCTTCCTTGTTGCTGCTTGTAGTTGTTGACAAAAAGTCTTGCCTTCAGCATTGCTCTTGGCCTTATAAACCCATTTTACTCAATGACTTTTTTACCTTTAGGGAGGTCCACTAACTCCCATGTATTACTCTTTTCTATTGCACCAATATCTTCATTCATTGCTTCAATCCATTTTTCTTCTTTTACAACATCTTCAAAATGAATTGGGTCATCAACATGACAATACAAACCAAATAGAGAGTTCAGACTAGCATTATCATTTACCTCTCCTTGTTCATAAATCTCACTTAAATTTTTGAATCTCGGTCTTCTTGGTGTACTTGGAGTTCCACTTGAACTCGAGGGAGTTTCAGTTCCCTGTGGTGTGCTTGAAGAAGCACTTCGTTGATTTCTCAAGGCTATTCTATTTCCAACTTATGGTGTGGTTTTTTGTGCTTGCGGTGGTGGAGGAGGAGCCACCAAGGAGGGATTTTCAGCTATTGTTCATTCCTCTTGTTCTTCGTGAGATAGACATTTCTTCACATTCACCATTTTCTCTAAGCTTCCATCCCAAGCTTCTTCTTCGATAAACTGCACATCTCTGCTTATTATTGTTTTCTTGGTGGATGGATTATAGAGTTTGTATTCCTTGGACTCATCACTGTATCCAACAAAGATACACTTCTCCCCCTTGTTGTCAAACTTCTTTCTCAATTGATCTGGGACATGTGCATAAGGCACACATCCAAAAAATTTCATGTGGGTGACATGCTACTTTATGCCGCTCCATGCTTCTTCAGGAACTCTGTTCATAACAGCTTTGGTTGGGAATCTATTTAAGATATACACTACACAATTTATAGATTTAGCCCAAGACTCATTTGGCAAGTGTTTTTCCTGCAACATACTCCTAACCATGTCCATGATGGCCCTATTATTCCTTTCAGCAACACCATTTTGCTGAGGTGTGTACCTTGTGGTAAAATTCTTATGTATGCCATTCTCCCTAAAGAAACTTAGCAACCCTTTGGAGATGTATTCTCCACCTCTATCAGTTTTCAACACTTTGATGTAGTGCCCACTCTGTTTCTCTGCAAGAACCTTAAAGTGGCAGAATTTCTCAAACACTTCACTTTTAAATTTCAAGAAATATACCCATGTCTTTCTGGTGTAATCATCTATAAATGTCAAAAAATATTTGCTGCGAGCTAAATATGCATTTGCATTGGTCCACAAAAATTTGGATGGACAATTTCTAAGCGTGTTTTTTCCCTTATTCTCTTTCCTAGTGGAAAGCTTTCTTTGTGTTGTTTGCCCAAAATGCAGCCTTCACATAGGCTGTTCGGTTTTTCAATCAATGGTAATCCCTTTACCATTCCCTTTCTGTGCAACAAGTTCAGGCCTTAGAAATTGAGATGTCCAAATCTCAAGTGCCATAACCAGTTTTCATCTTTCACTTCCTCTTGAAATACCTCTTGTGTTACAGCTACTACATTCCTTCTTTCCTTCAAGTTTGCTCTGAGCTTGAGAGGAAACATCCTATTTCTTGTCATCTGCACCTCTGCAATGACTTTCTTGCTTGGAGGTATGTCCATGATTGTGCACACATCATATTTAAAAAATACATTGTAGCTCTTTTAAATGAGCTATCCAATTCTCAAAATATTACATTTCAAGCCAGGTACATAATATACATCTGGCACAAACTTTTGTTCTCTATTTCTTGCCAAGATACTTACTCTACCTTTTCCTTTGATAGAGATCTTACAATCAATTCCTCTTGTTACTTCAGATTTAACATTCTCATCAAGATTGGCAAACATTTCTATGTTTCCAGTCATGTGGTTGCTACAACCTGAGTCTAAGAACCATACATCATCTTGTCTATCTTGTGCTACATTACATGTTAACAGCACATTCTTCTGGTTCTTTTCTTCTTTTGTAAAACTAGCATTCTGCCTATTATTCATGTCATTTTTCCTTTTCCTACGTTCATTGGCATAGTGCCCATATTTCTTTCAATAATGACATTGGACTTGGGATTTATCATACCTTTTTCCATGAGCTTGATGTTGGCTTGAGCCTTCATTCTAGTTCTGATTGCTGCCCCTTCCACTCGAACTTGCAGGGTCATTTCTTCCTCTATTTTGGCTTCTGCCTCTTCCTCTGTTGTTTGCTCTACCTTGACCTCTGCCTCAGCCAAAAGACATTTGAGTCTTGAAAGCTTGTTCCAATGAGTAATCTGTTGCTCTGTTTAGTTTGTGTTCATGAGACATCAAGGATGCACTAAGCTCATCCACTGTAAATAGTGAGAGATCCTTTGTCTCTTCTATTGCCACTACTATGGGATCAAATATTGAGGGTAAACTTATCAATATTTTCTCCATTATTCTTATTTCTTCAAGTGTCTCTCCATGAGACCTTATCTTAGTAACCAACCCAATAACATGAGTGAAGAATGAGTCTATAGTGTCAGAATTTTTCATACAGAGAGTTTCAAAATCTCTCCTCAGCATTTGCAACTTTGTTCTCTTCACCTTCTCCATGCCTTGATAGGTTCTTTTGAGAATATCTCGCACCTCCTTAGAATTTTTTGCTACCGCAATCCTTGGGAAAATACTCTTGTGTCCTGATTGAAAGAGATAGAAGAGGGATTTGGAGTCCTTCTTCCTATTATCTTTTAACAAGTCTCTTTCTATTGCTATCAAAGCATCCAACACTGCTACGTCTGCTAGTTCTGGGTATCCATTCTCAACTAGCTTCCATATATCTTGTGAAGCAAGAAGGGCTCTCATCGTGATTGCCCAATATTTGTGGTTCTTCCCATTAAATTGTGGAAGTTGGGGATTCGTCAGGCTGGTGCCCACTGCTGCCATTGTAACTATGCAAACCCGACAGTTTTCTTGACTGTGTAAAAAAAACAAACATAAGCTTTCTCTCTGTTGGAGAAATCCACTTCAACAACCTTCTTACAGCTTCTGGAGTGAAGAGAGATCTGTGCTTCGTTCATTGAGCACCTAGACTAGCTCTGATACCATGTTGAAATTTCCTAACAATTCTGAACAACAGAGAAATAAAAAATTCCTCTTCCACAGCATAGAGATTCAATTAAAATTTGTTGGACAGAGATGGCACAAAATAAAACTTCCTTCATTAAAATAAAAAGCTATTACAAACTAAGATTCTTCCTCTTCATATGGATTACAGAATGAAACTGATCGACAGGTAGTGTTCAAAAAAAACTTGCTCTCTGTGACAAAAAATGCACACACATTGCTCTATTCTATTCTCTATTTCTGCCTTCAGGCATTTTACAAATACCCTGTCCTCACAATGCACTTACGACATATATATATATATATATATAAAACATTACAATAATCATATATATTTTAAATATAAAATATTTACTATATATATTATTAAATATATATAATCTAAGTTATAAAAAACATGTGTCGTGGCAAAAGTCGGTAAAAGTAAATAATAAAAACATTAAAAACATTATGGTAAAGTTCAAAACCTTATTCCCTTTATACTTTCTGGGGAGTGCTTGGATATCATTCATGTGAGTTCCATTATCCTTCCAAAATTGTTGTAGTGGGTCCAGAGAGGAGATGACATCACTCATTCCGGTGGGTCATCGTCCTCCTTCGCTGCCCATCCTTGCTACCCTCCGGAATGGAGCTGTTGTCCAATAAATATGGTTGGCGGAGAATTCAATTAGGTGGTTGCTGCAGATAAGTATGCAGTTGTGTGAAGTGAAAATCTGGAGATTGCTGTCACCCTTCTTCAAACCCCTCACATCAGAATTGATGTCGTCGTTGCTGCTATCTCTCAAGAGCTCCCATCAAAATTTAAGTTGTCGTCATACTCTTCTATGTGGGCAGTTGGAATTAAATTTTAACACCGTTTTCTTGGAAAGGCACAACCTATGGCCAATTATCTGGTAAATAATTTATCGGTACTTTTTTTTTCTATGCTTATTTAAGATATTAAGATATTTTGCACCAGATATTTCATCATTTAACAATTATTCTTTCATTATGGTCTCAGGTGCGGGATTTTTTAATTATCTACAGGAAAAATTACAAAATCTTGTTCCTATGGTCTCAAGTGCAGGATTTTCTAATTCTCTGCAAGCAAAATCACATTCCTAGAGTTATAATCTAAAGGTATTATGAAAATAAAGGTCTGGTTAAAATTCAATGTTAATTTGTGACATACAAATTCTTTTCATTTTGATTAAAGTGTAAGGCAAACAGTGAACTTGCGGGGAAGAGCTTCATTATTCTCTTGTGCTCTTTTGGACCATTCGGAGGACCTGTAGAGTATGTTGGGCGACCTCTTGCAGTCTTACCTACCAATATATATACACGAGTATTTAACCTTTTAAGGAAGCAAGACAATGACTAGTATTCTGTCGGGAGAATTAAATGGAGAAATGAGAAGAGGCAGATGTTATTAGATTAAACATGCATAATAGAACAAATATGATGGGGATGTGGACCAAGATGGCAAGTATAACCTAGGGGTACAGGGTACCCCGATCTGTGGCACTCTGATGCAACCTTAGTGTTTCCCTACCAACCAAGCAATCCTCGACACACGCAACCTTCATTAGCAGCTTTGACATCCGTTATCAAAATCGTGGATGTTAGCAACATTATCGCTATTATTGAAATCCCCAATGTTTACATGTTCTTGGACTTCATGGCCATCTCCTTAATTCACAAGGGAAAACTAAATCTATTTCAAGATATTTCTTCGACACCTAATTTTGACAATTAAGTATTCCCTCCAATCGGTTGCTTCAACCTCATTTCTGCTTTTGTGTAGACACCTATTTTTTTGCAACGTGATCTCTCCAACCTCTTATCCTTGGTTTTCCCTATCACACATCCATACCTATGATTTGATTTCAACTTCTTTCCACGTCTTTCTCTTTCACTTTCAAAGGTATAATATTCGATTTCAACTTACCATATCCCCAACCTTCTCAATCGTGTATACATGTTCATATTTGATATGCGTAACATTTAAATATTTGTTACTATATCTTCAGCTATTGGATATCTTTAACTATTATAATATTATCACTAATTCAGATATATTTAGTTCGTCCCTCCAATTGGTCACTTCAACCTCATCTTCACGTTTGTGTAGACACCTGCTTTTTTGCAACGTTGTCTCTCCAACCTTGTATCCTTGGTTTTTTGTATCACACATCCATACCTATGATTTGATTTCAGCTTCTTTCCGCGTCTTTCTCTTTCACTTTCAAAGGTATAATATTCAACTTCCACTTACCATATCCCCAACCTCCTCATTCGTGCATACATATTCATATTTGATATGCATAACATTTAAATATTTGTTACTATATATTCAGCTATTGTATATTTTTAACTATTATAATATTATCGCTAATTCAGATATATTTTTTATAACTAATATAAAATTTAAAATAGTAAAAATTAATTTCTTAAAATAAATAAAACAGGATTGTTTACATGGGATGGAAAAATAATATCTTTTAAATAATAATATAAAATTTAAAATAATAAAAAATAATTTCTTAAAATATATAAAACAAGTTTATTTACATGGGATGGAATTTTTCATTTTTTCAAAAGTGATTGACATTTGTTTTTTTGTTTTCTTAATTTAAATAAATAAAACATCTCATTATTTTCCTCTATTTATTATTTTAATAGAAAATTTGTTTTTTATAATAAATAAAAAACAATTGGAGCATTTTGGCATTTTCTCCACTTCATATCAAATTAGGGAACAAGGATAAGCAAAAGAAATTACTAATGACTCTAGTAGTACCTGCAAAATTTCTATGCTACGTGCAACTCCTCTTTGTTCGTCATTTGGATTGGTGAGTTTCCATTGGTGTGAATGTTTGCTGGATTGAAATAGTATTGGTAAAGTTTGTAACTTTTAAAGAGGTCATCAACCAAAGAGTGCAATGCAAATGGAATAATGCTTTCCACTATGTCTCACATTTTCATGATAACTTTATTTATATCACAAAACTTATCTTGTATGTTAATATAATCACATCTTATATGTAGTTTAATGGCATATTAAATTTCCAAAAATAAGACTATCATAGTTTATTTTCTTTATTGAATTGTGAAGAGTGGTATTGATTTCCAAGAATCCTCACTAATCTAAATCTATTTTCTTTAGCTAAAATCTTTACAAGGGACCTCAAAGAGTTTGTCCATTGCTGAATGAACTATCACTTTAGATATATGCCACTGAAAATGGACACTTTCAAGGATTTAATAGCTAACATGAAATTGCTACTTATGATTTAAGACAACTTAATAACATTTTGCTTACTAATTTTTATCTTCATTCAAAATGTATACCTTATGGTGTTTCCTTGGCAACATCTGGTGCCATTGCTAGTTATTTTATATTTAGATTGAATTTTTAGAAAAAAATTGGTTAAAATCACATGAGAATGAAATTTGTCGACAGGTTTCGAACCAACAAGTGTGGTTCATCTTCAAGATGAGATTAGAGATCAGATCTAAACATTAAACTTAAATAGATGTAGAGAGGTCCCAAACTAGATGTTTTGAATAAAGCCTAATGTGATAAAGTGAGAAAAAAATCAGCCAAATTTTATATTTAATATTTTTTAATTTCATTTTTGTTAAAGATTTAAATATTACAAATCATTTTAATAAATTATTATTATTTTTAAATATTTATTTGTTAAAGGTTTATATAATATAAGTTAATAATTTTTAATATATATATATATATATATATATATATATATATATATATATATATATATATATATATATATATATATTAGTTCTAAATAATTGGATTTATTAAGTATTGAGATGGATCAAATTTCTTGAAATGTAAATCTCTTTTAAAGTAAAAAAGTTTTGATCTCTCACTACTTGGTAGATTTAGAATTGGATAAATCTAGGCTAGTTATTTTTAATTTAATTTTATTTTGATCAAGTCAAAATATGAAATAGAATATTATACCATTTCTATCATACTTGACAATGCCTATAGGCTCAATTATCATTAGACATTTTTTTTTACCCATGAAAAAATATTTTATATATTTGTAAGTAATTTTTTTTTTTTGTTAATTTTGGAGTACCTTTCTGTTTTTTATTTTGTAAAGAGAAAGTTGCTATACATGTTCTACTAAAATTAGTGGCCTCAACCTGCCCGAAGGAAACCAGATCTGTTGGCCACCTCATAGAGTTATAAGCCAACCAAAATTGGTATTGTTTTATCCTTATACACACAGCTAATATCGCTTTACTATGTCCATAAAAATTTCATATAAAACATAAACTATACAAACTTTCTTCAAAAAACATACGAAATTAGAAACTATGAATTGTCAACCATCTGAAGAATCCATAGGTGCTAGGTCTTTAGCAGTAGACCCAGGCATATCTGCTTGCTACATGCTCAAAAGTTGTTGTTCAATACTTCCTATATGAGCATTTTCTTGTATCTGAGCCTTGGCCATTTCATGCATATCCTATTTCATCTACTAAAGTTCAAAGAGCACTGAAGAATTGGCTTCCTTTTCCTGCGTACTCAACATCGCCTTTGCTAATACACACTTAAATTTCCAGTATGTCTTAACCGATTGTTGAAATAGTGAAACTCGGCCTCTTGTGTTTCCTGGGTCCGAAATGAAATCCATTCTAGACTCTTGATCTTTAAAATCTTCATCATCATCATCACTTTCCCTCTCCCAACCCTGAATAGTTTTCCAAATATACATTGGAGTCCCTGAATCATACATATTTGCTAGGTGTTCAAGAGTCTGCTTATTACTCTTTCTACCTCTTTTACTTGGAGCAGCTGCCTGAGTTTGTTTTAGCTTCTCCCCTTTACCTGTGTCTTTTCAATAACCCTTCTTACCCTTTGTCATTCTACCCTAATCAAGATTGTCTATTAATGTAAATTCCAGAAACCTTATATTGTGAAAGGGAAAAATTATATAAATCTTAGATTCAATATTAGACTTCAGATAATTCGTGTGACTCTGAGCATTCAAATATTGCTTGCGCGGACCAATCGCTCGAAAATTAGCAAACTGCGTGCTCTCATTTGTGGCTTGCATCCCCCTTTGAATTAACAAAAGGAAGGTTTTTCCCAGAGAAAACAAAGTATATTCAGTACCTCGAAATTTAGGACTGACCCAATAAAGTTGCAGCAAATGATAACAAGACCTCTCATTCCAGATAGAGGAGTAGCTTTGAAAACAACAAGACTTCCAATTACAGACCATAACAGTTTTATAATATGTTGAAAGATTGGTTGAGCATGGGATGCAGGGATACCGGCAATATACACTACACCTAATATTCTGGAACTTAATATCATTCTCAATCAGATGCTTTTGAATAAGAAGATAAATCTCTACCAGACCATTGAAGACCATAAAATTAAATTCCAAAATATATAGCATTATCATTAGAAAACCACAGACTTAACCAATGCAAATTGACATAACTGAGGTGTTTGTACTAAGGACCAGGAGGGCTGTGGAAGCATGGTTTGAGTTCTAGCTTAGCCCCCTCTACCACTACATGCAAACTATAAATAACAAAAAAACTAACAGTCCATGGAAAATACTCTGTAACCCCTATAGAAACTGCTTCTGTAACCCCTGTAGAAACTGCTTCTGGCATTATCAGCATGGTAACAGGAAAGCCACATTGTAAAAATAGAGTGACGAAAACCAATACATAGCAAATATGCCTCCACCCGCTAAGCTATGATTTTTCTTCCTGAAAATCCTCTGTCACAGCTACCGTCCAAATTGCATCTACTGTTAGAAAAATCGCATTACAATCTAGAGAACTTACCTTATACATTCTCCTACCCCGCAGCCAGCGTACCTTCCCACTCTCTACTTTGCATTGATGAGCTGAGCCATCTCGTTCCTTGATCACTAATTGTGGTTCATGTGGGTACGATTACCACCGCTCACCATAAACTATTGCATGATGGTCAGCTGACAAGCCTCACCAAGTGGCATTGTCCACTGCCATCCGCCCTCCCTTTGTTGACACCCCGATCAGGGATCTTCATTTCCTTTTAAATCTCTATCAAGAATGATCTAGAGAGAGTGTAATTCAACATTCCATATTTTGGCTCTTAGCATAACATCTAATTGTCTTTCACTATTACTACAGCCTCAATTTTCTAGGTAATCAGCCACCTCATTACCTATTCTGCGAACATGTTGAGGTATCATATACTGGATTCCTTTAATTAGCAAGCCCATTTCCTGAATTATATTCGATGTCCTCCAGCTTTTACTGATCTTTTCTCATGTTGATCCTTGCTGCAATTTATGTAAAATTCCATTTACCATTGCCGAGTTACCTTCTACAATAAGTCGATGGTAATTTTCTCATTTTTCTATCATTAAACCCTGTTTGACTGCTGACAATTTTGCTTCATTATTAGTTGCATGGCCCAATTCCATAGCATAAACTCTACAAGATTCCCCTGGAGAGCTTCTAAATATCCCTCCTTCTCCTGCTTGTCCTGGGTTTCCTTTTGATGCACCAGCATTGTTGAGTCTGATGAATTGATTTTGAGGTGCCTTCCATTTATCCTCTAGATTTTGACGACGAGGTCTATATTTTGAAAGGGTAATTGACAACATTTCAGGTTTCAAATTTAATCTATCTATCTATCTTAAATAATTTTTTTTAGTTTGAAGAAAAAAAAAATATCTATCTTAAATACTTATTATCTTTCCCTTTATTAAAATTTACCTTAGTAAAAAACATGTAAAGTGTGTGTATATATATACAAATTAGTTGTTTCTTTATATATTTGAAATATTTATTGTTTTCTATTCTTTTTAATATATATATATATATATATATATATATATACACACACACACAAATTAGTTGTTCCTTTATATATTTGAAATGTTTATTGTTTTTTAACTAACACAAAAATGTTTTTTAACTAACACAAAAATGTTTTTAACTATAATATCAATTTACTTAATTTGTATATTTGAAATGCTATCTATTTATTTTTACTTCGATAAATTTTACCTAGCACAAACTTTAACTATGATATCAATTTACATTTTATAAATATTGTAATTTCATACAACACTTTAGACGTAAATAACTATGGAGTTGACCTATGTTTAATCAA
This sequence comes from Pinus albicaulis, assembly GCA_034641835.2. NCBI lineage: Eukaryota > Viridiplantae > Streptophyta > Pinopsida > Pinales > Pinaceae > Pinus > Pinus albicaulis. The sequence goes on from CM076578.1 coordinate 677,981,166, forward strand.
CTTCAAGTTTTGGAAAATAATTTTATATAATACTTTACATATTTTCAGTGAAATTCCCTACAAGGATCAAAATAAAGCCGAATGAGAAATATTAACTAAAATATTCGGCACCAATACTCCTTATACTCCTTAATTTTGTGGCATACTCTATTCATTATATTTTCTTGATTTATCAAGGATATTATTGTATATATATGTTTTATTTTGTTAAAAAAATTAATTTAATTCACATATTTAAATTTTTTATTTTTTTTATTAATTAGTTGAAAATTATTTTTAAAGTTCTCCCTTTCATAAGATTGTAAAACCATTATATATATATATATATATATATATATATATATATATATATATATATATATATATATATATATATATATATATATATATATATATACACACACATTATATTTTCAATTTTAAACCCTTCATAGTGACTAGATGGCCACCCTATTGTATTGGAGAAATACCACATGAGAGGGTAGGATCCTTTGTAGGGGTTTTAATTACATCTCACATTGGTTATCTCACTTCACTTATGGACATTTGTTTGATGTGTGGTATTTATTAATTACTTTAAATTTATTAAAACAAAATTTATTTATTTAAGAAAAGTTATAATAATTAATTTAGTTTTTTTTATTTTGTCTTAAGGATATAATCACATTAGTTGGTTAGAAACGTACCAAATCTTAATGATGTGATTAATTAGAAAAGCATTTATCTACATTATGGATCAAAAAATTCTTAGATCTCTTCTTAAGGGACTTAGAGAGAGATTTAGGCTCCATGAATTATAATAATAACATTGATCAAATTTATTACGATTTCACTACTGTCTTTCCAATACCATTAACAAGTTTTCTAATGAGATTTTTTTTAAGAAGTCTAATAGAACTTCCAATCCATGGTATGACAAAGATTGTAAAATTTCCAGGAAAGCAATCAGAGATGCTCCTATTGAAATCATTAAGCTGTAGAATATCAATATATAGAAAAATATCATAAAGAGGAAGAAAATATCATATATTAATAAAAGACAGGATTATCTTCTCCACCTTTCTAAAGTCACGCCGAAAATTTTTTGGTGGAACGCTCTTGTCCGTAAGACCAAAGATAACCATTCTATCCCCTTAGAAAATTGAGAGAAATATCTTAAGAACTTGTACGACTCTCCAGACACTATGGGTACCACCCTAATTACTCTAACTAAGGAGGATGTATTCTCTCTAAACGACACTGAGTCTACTATTAATAAGCTCGCTAATGGGAAAGCTAAGGATATTGAAGGATACCAAGTTGATATCCTTAAAATGTGAAGATCTATCCTCATTCCTTATCTCCACAAGCTTCTCAATTTGGCTACTACGCATGGCTTCCCTCAACTTTGGATGCAAATCCTTATTGTGCCCATATTTAAAAATGGGGACAAGATTGTTTTGTCTAACTACAAGACCATTATGATTAGCCATATCCTGGCCAAGATTTATGAGCTCCTTTTGGAAAAGAAGCTTAGCATTTGGCTTGAAAGCCAGGGGAAAAGAGCTAAAGGGCAAATTGGTTTTAGGAGACAACGCTCGACTATTGACCATATTGTTACTCTTATGATCATTGCAGAATAATGTCACAATAGTAAAGCCGATTTATTTTGTTGCTTTGTGGACTTTAGAAAAGCTTTCGACACTATTACTTGAGATAAAATTTGTGAGAGACTTAAAGAGATCATGGTCCCTCTTGAGCTGAGGATTTTTGTAATCCGTCTCTACGATACCGTCACTGCCAAGCTCAAGACCAACGACGGGTGGTCTAAAGACATTAAATGCAATATGGGTGTCCCCTATCCCCTACCATTTTTGGATATACATCAATAAGCTAGAAGAGTGTCTCCAATATGCGGGGTCCAAGGGCACCGAGATTGTTTCTTTTCTCATTACTCTTCTCCTCTATGTGGATGATATCGTTCTTCTTGCAAAAATCCATGATGACCTTGACAAGCAACTTGAAATTCTTCATGACTACTACTCCACAATGGGTATGATAGTTAATACCGACAATACTAAAGTTATGATCATTAAATACAAAAGTATCACCCATGGTAGTTTTGTGTATAATAACCAGTTCTTAGAGAAGGTTTCTTCTTATAAATATTTGGGCATTGACTTCCCTCATCAACTCAACTATAATTATAGCATCGAGAAAAGGATTATTGGGGGATGGAAATATTTTTATGAGCTTGAAAAAAAATGTAAGTTGGTCAATATTTACATTTGGAGTAAAGAGAGGTTCCTCTTGGAGAGCCTCGTCATCCTTGTTATCTTATACGACTGTGAATTTTGGGGCTGTAGTATATACAGAGAGTCATGGAGAAAGATTGAGATTATTCAAAAACAATTCATAACCTAGAACCTTAAGATGAAGTATAATACTCCCTATCCTATCCTCTTGGTCGAATCTGGTTTGTCCCCCATTGAAAGTATGATTGTGTTTAGATATCTTATGTATAATAAGAAGCTTTACAACATGCATTCTCATAGGATCCCAAAAATTTATTCTGATTTTATTCAAAACCCCCACCTTCACCTCAAGTGTGGGTGAAAAAGGATGCCCAGTATTGGCTCAACCATTATGGAATTAAGGAGGATATCAGTATGGGAAGCAAAGATAATGTCAAAAAATACTATTACCTCCAAGTTTAACGACAAGTTGTGGGAGGATCATGAGATGGAGGGTAAAAGGAAGCTAAGAAACTATAAGGAGGTGATCAACCCCACCCTTGATAATCAGAGTTATCTGTCTGTGTTGTCCAACACTAAGAAAAAAATCAACATCGCTAGGATAAGAACTAATTCCCATGAGATTCGAAGTGAGACCGGGCGGTGGTCTACTGCCAAAACCCCTTGGAACTATAGAATATGTCAAATTTGTGATTCTAAGCAAGTAGAAGATGAAAAAAAATTCCTTTTTAGACTACCCGACTCTTACCCACTTTCACTCTCAATTCCCTAACATCTGCCACACTTCCAATCTTCTTGACCTATTAAGCCAGCCCGCCTATAACGATCTTGGAGTGCTTATTTTCCTTCTCTTTGATTCTTTCTCCTCTCTTAAGGTCCGATTAACCGCATTGGTATTAACAGATGGTAACCATTATCATCATCATTATTACTTTTTTAATTTAAAAAAAAAAACATTTTAATTTTTTGCAAGAGTTTTAATAATTAAAATAGTATATTTATATATTTTTTAATTTAATTTATATTTTAAATTGTTATTAAAATAAAAATATAATAATAATTAGAATTTAAAATTAATAAAATTAAATTATATATATATATATAACAAAATAATTTAATATTTTTAAATTAATAAAAAATTACATATTTATTTTTTTATTATGTAAAGATTAATTTATTAGTAAATTTAAAATTTTATATAAATTTTCAATAAAAGCATTTTAAAATATGTTGTTTACTTCTTCTTCCTTTTTTAATGAAAAACTTATTGAAATAGGGTTATATAAGTGTATTAATTAATATAGTTAATGTTATTAAGTTTCTAACAAATTATTTAAAAATATTTCAACCTAAATTTTTGTTTCCTATTTTTATAAAGGAGACAAAAATTTCTCTTTCGTTATAATTTTCTCACAAATATTATTTGTATCTCTTATTTTCCCACTCAACTCACAAAATTAGAAAATACATTGAAATTTCATAATACCCCAATGTTCTCTTTATTGAAAAAAATTCTCATTTCTTAACCCCACTTATGTAAAATCAATACAAATAATTGATATGCTTGAAGCTTGACAATATGTTAATGTTCTCTTTATCAAAAAAATTCTCATTTCTTAGAACCACCTAAGTTAAGTCAATACAAATAGCACACATTCCTTATAATTTACACAACTAAGTTTCTAACAATTTATTGGAAATTTCTCTACTTATTTTTCGAGTTTCCCTATTTTCCAAATGGAATAAAATATTTCTATTTCTTTTTAATTGTATAAAAATTTATATCTCTATCAACATCTTTAATTTTCTCTCATTCCCTAGTTCCAACTCATAAAGTTAGAAAATACATTGAAATTTCATAATATAGTGATGTTCTAATTATCAACAAAGTTTCTCATTTTCTATACCCAATTAAATTAACTCAATACAAATAACCCATAAAGTTCATTTTTGAAGTGAGCTTATGAGTCAATTATAAGTGAGTGTGACACATCTATTTCGTTGGAGTGAGCCATGAAAAATTGGGTAACCTTTGTGTTTCCAAGTAAATGATCTTGCCAAATGTTCAGAGTGTAAGATGGAAGTGGAAATTTGGGGCTTGAAGCGTGTATACTTGAGCCTCCTATAAGCTATGGAGAGATCTAAGGGCATGCTCAAATATTTGGAGAGATCGAGTGTCAACCTTGTTAATAGTATTGAAAGGGGCTTGATTCCTCTAGCACATTCTTTAAATTTTGGTAACTAATTGTATGATTTTTCATGAGTATGGAAATGGGAGATTGATGCAAGAGCATTCTTCAATGTTTATAAGGCCTAGGAGTCTTATCACACATTTACTAAAGGGAGTGGGTTCCCTTAATTATTTTTTTAATTTTCCTAATTTTAGTTTGAGTTCTAAAGAGATTTAAATGTAATTTCATTAATGAAGAATATCTCATGAGTTATAGAGATCTTAGGGACGAGTGAGTAATCCTAAGAAGCATGAGGATTTTATGGATCTAGAATATCTTATGAGTTGTTAAGGATGGTTTTTTGGATCTGAACCAGAATCTGGTATCAGAATCCTTTTCTTTAAAAATGTAATTTGGTGAGAAATCAAGGTTGTGCCTGTTAGGTGTGATAGAGATTAGAGATGTAGAGAAAGAGGCCATTTTAACAAAGAAATCAGGCCATAGTGTAGAAGGCCAATTAAATGAAGAGAAGGCCAACAAGTGTATAAGAGAGTGTAAATAAGAAATATATTTTGAGAATAAATTAATGCAATCACTTGTATGCCTATACTATTTCTATGAATATAACAGGGTGATGTATTCTCTTCTCGGTATATGATAAATTCATTGAATTCTAGTATTTTGTATGTGGAACTGAAGATGGTTCCTTGAGTGATGGAAGAAAATGTCGGGACCCACAAGAAGTTTAAAATCTCCTGTCATCAATCATTCAATTATTTTTGTTAGGGAAATTATTTTTCTGGTTAAGTAATGTTTATGCATGTTTTAGTGTTCCCGATACATTATAAAAGAATTGATACCACACACAAATTTGGGAATGAAAATATATAAGGTCGAGTCTAAGGCAGGAGGGAGTTTGAGAACCTGGTGCGTATGGACACTGCGTTGCAAATTGTGCTAATATTTGTGCAAAATACTGCATACAACATTGTAAAGATTGTGTTTCAAATCAGAAGGGACCAACGCTGAGCGAGTTAAGGATCTTGAAGTTGGCATAATGTATTAAATTTTCTGAGTGTTGCAAAGCATAGATAGTCTGAGTGTGAATAGGCCGTGTTGGGTCAATGGAAGTTTCAATGCTTGATATTAGAATTACAAAGCTGTTGAACGGATCGACATGGCTGTGTGACTTTAGATCTGTGGCTGATTGTGTGGAATTAGTGCGATGCTCATCCAACGGGAAAACCAAATTTCTTGAAGTTCGCTACGCATTCATTGCGCATATAGCAGACATGCTACGCAAACACCTTTGAGGTGCTATGCATAAATTGGAAGCATTGCGAAAATGTTGTGCATACCGTGGAGACATTGTTTGTACACCTAAGGCACTATGCATACACATGTGATGCTACGCTACCTTTAGACGCTACGTTTTCACCAACAATAGTTTCTATCATTGTGTTTTCACATGCAAGCTAAACCTTGCCTCAAAAATGAATAGGTTGATCCATCCAAGCTCCAGTAAGTAAAAAAAAAATGGATTGAAGGCAAGCATTAAGATAAAAATACTACAATACTGATTAGAGACTGATTTACCCAACATCATTTGGTATCAGAGCAAGACTAGTGCTCTTTGGGTTTTTTGTTCAAAGACTAAATTTTGTTCTCAGTATGTGTAGAGTTTTCATTGGTAATAGATCCATATACAAAGGGTTATGATATGAAATGAATTAGTCGTTATGAGATCAGAACACTAAATATTTTATGCAAAAAGGAAATCAGAAGTGTAGGAAAAGCAAGATATTTACATGTGTAAAGAAGATAAGAATCCTTAAATACTGCAGGCAATGAAGACTTCAACCATTTCATTCAAGGTAGACTGTGGAAAAAGGTTTGAGCAAGACAAGATCAGGGAAGGATCTTGTAAGTTTTAAAAACTTCAATGATGTATGTATGTGAATGCAAGTAGCAACAAGAAATTATAGCCAGCTAGTTGTGATAAAGAACAAGGGAGCAAGTGAAGAAATTGCAGCAAGAGATGTTGTAAGGCGATGAAGAGAACATGGATGTTCTCAGAAGGAAAAGAAAATTAGCTGGAAGAAGAACTCATTTACAGAAAGTGAAAAGTAAAGAAACATGTTTATCGTCCAAGACAATGAAATTTTAAGGAGATAAGATCATTGGAATATCTCTCAGGTATGATTTATATTTTGATATTTGCTCTAATTTGAATTATTTTCATAGTGAAGATAATGATAGCAGGCAACACAAAACAACAAATTGTGTAGAGGGAAGAGAATTTGTGTTAGTGGAAAACCTCAGCAAAGAAGATTGTTGTAGAAAAGAAGAGAATAACAGAGTTTTCAAAACAGAGAGAGAGGCAGGTGAGCATTGTTTACAAAATCCTGACAACATTGGAAGTTGAGGAGCAGGAGTGCTCAAAAGAGGTTTTGTTACAAAAGCTTGAAAATATATTAATGTTCTCTTTATCAACAAATTTCTCATTTCTTAGACCCACCTAAGTCAAGATAATACAAATAGCACACCTTACTTATAATTATCACAACTAAGTTTCTAACAATTTATTGGAAATTTCTCTACTTATTTTTCGCGTTTCCCTTTTTCCAAATGGAATCAAACATTTCTTTTTCTTTTTAATTGTATAAAAATTTATATCTCTATCAACATCTTTAATCTTCTCTCATTCTCTAGTTCCAACTCATAAATTTAGAAAATACATTGAAATTTCATAATATAGTGATGTTCTAGTCATCAACAAAGTTTCTCATTTTATATACCCAATTAAATTAACTCAATACAAATAACCCATAAAGTTAGAAAATAAATTCAAATTTCACAATAAATTAATGTTATTTTTATAAAGAAAATTTCTCATTTTCTAATTCACTTAAGTCAAATCAATACAAATATCCATAAAATTAGAAAATACATCAAAATTTCTCAATAAGATAATATTGATGTTCTTATTCTTTTTCTAACACCACTTAAAGACTTAAATTCATATCAATACAAATAACACATTTACTTGAATCTTAACAATATAGTAATATTATCTTTATCTTCAAAAATTACCCATTTCTTTACCCACTTAAGTCCATTCAAATATCTTGCATCAAGTATGCTAATTTTTTTTTTAATTAAATAAAATTTCCATTATTTTATTTTCCATTCCATTCAAAACAATACGAACCTTTCTAATTTTTTTGTTTTGTAATTGCTTTAATTTTCCAACTCTATTACCATTTTCCCAAATTTATTCTTTCCCACTCATAATTTAATTTAATGGATTCAAATAGTATGATGATTTTTTGATTTTTTAATATGTTTATAGTATAAATATTAATATTTATAATTTTGATAGAATATTATAATAATTAAAAATAAATAAAAAATTGAATTTTTTTTTTTTTTTTTCTAAATAACACTAAATTCTATTACTGTAAGAAAATATGGTACATACAGAGGTGCGTCTTCATCCGCAGGACGAGTTTCAGCAAAATGACAGAAAAAGCGCTGCCCACAGGGGGAAACCAGCGTGAAGAGAGTTTAATTGCTGCCTCAAGGGAGGAAACCAACATTACACAGAAAATCTTAAAGCTGTAGCAGTATGAACTATCATTAAACTTAGACCTAGGACTGTAACATAGATTGGTCAAGCCCGCAGGCCAAAAATTCTGAAGACTCCAACCAGACAATAACTCTGACCTGAAAGAAGCAGTAAAACTGGAAAATTTAGAGACCATAGTCGTCGGAGGGGGGTTCTTCCACGATTCGGCATCCATAGCCATAATCATCATCATTCTACATGGGAGTCGCTGCCTCGCCTGCGTCGTTCTGTTCCAGGGGCGTGCCTGTGAAATTGGTGCTGCCACCTCCGTGCGCGCCTCCCTCAGTGTCACGAGAGCAGTTCAACGGAGCTGTGTGGAAAGCCTGTTCAGACCCGGGCGCGTGGAGTTGTATCCCCGGAGGCACAGGAGGTGAGGGCCCCGAACTGAATTGAGGGAGCTCCTTGAATTTCAATGAAATGGTCGCCACCACCATAGGCTGGGCAGTGACACAAGGGAAGTGGAACAGAGCTGTAGACGGGTTAGCCAAAAGAGCTGACTCGGGATTGCGAGGTTCAGAGGAAGGCGGAGGGAAAGGGGCGCCGCGCGGAGAAGAGGGAGGGTGGTGGATTGGCGGAGCTCTGCGCCTGTTCGAGGCTCGAGTGGAAGGGCGACGTGGGAAATCAGAATCCGGGGAGCTCGAAGGGCTGGAGGAGGAGCGGCGCCTGGAGGCAGGCCTGGCTCGGGTGCTGCCTCTGCGGCATCTGAGCCTGTGCCTAAGCCGAGGCATATTCTTGCTAGGAGAGTGCAGGCGGGGAGGGAGTAAAAGAAGCGAGACAGGTGGAGGAGGTAGCGACAGACCAGGTGAGAAATTCTGAGGCGGATCTGCAAGAAGCCAGGGGCACAATGTGCTTTGACAGTGGTGAGAGCCGGGAATGAATTCAACACAGCAGTGAAGAGTGCACCTCCGACCTAGAGCCGTTCGGGAGCTGGCGATCTTGGCTTCCGGAGGGCATACAGAGCCGAGAGGAGCGATGAACTGATACATGGTGACAATCCAGATAAAATACGGAGCATGGCGATGAAGCATCGAGAAGGCGGGAGTGCAATTGCAAATGGAGGACGGCGTCGAGTTATGGTAATGGCCTCGTCCTCCCCACCGGCTTGAATGCCGAATTGTGTGATGAGCCAGAGAGTTAATGCGTCTAGGGCGAAGTGAATGCAGTTGGCCGGCTGCCTTGTGGCCTTGCCACGCGCCAACCAAACCTCCTCGCATCCCTATGTCAACTGTGTTCACCCGCATCCGGGGAAAAAATTGAAAAATATTAATTAAACATATATTTTTAATTATTTAGAAATTATTTATATATTTAGTTTTTTTTTTTTAAGTTAAAAACAAATTAGACATTAATAATATAAAATTTGAGAATGTAGATTTTCACAATTCGAATTTATATCATGTGCTGTTATTCCTAGAAAATATAGTATGTGTGAAACATCTAAATTTCTAAAAAATACTTATATAGATATATATCATTATCCTCACTATCACCATCACCTAGCAGAAGAATTTATCATCCTTAACACCTTACCCACTAGTGTCATTCAAAATTATTCCCCCCAATTTTTTGAAATAGGAAAAGTTGAACAATTAAAATCCTCTTATCTAATGGCTACCAAATCTCTCAAATAAAAAGAAACTTATGTTTAGTTATCAGCCTCAAAACCTTCTAATTGTTGTCCCTCCCTATAGTAAAATTCACCCTTCCTTATATCCAACTTATCATTTATCGCATGTCAATAACCCTTGCAAAAAAGAACATTAAGGTTATCTTTAGACCGCATATCACTCTTAAACAATTATTCTTTTCTCATAAGGACCACTCTGATTGAATTTTTTCCCATCGGGTTTATCAAATTCCACGTTATTTTGGAAAACCCCACATTGGAAAAATAGGAAGATATTTTAAAGTGCATCTAAAAAAACATTTAGTTGACACCCAATGCAATAGAACATCCAAATCTTCCATCGTTGGGCACTCCCAAAATATCAAACACTTTATTAACTTTGTGTTATGGTAATTTAGATCAAATTGATTCGGTCTAGATACTAGTGGTTTTCATTCTCCAGATATAAGACAACCCATGGTTTTGACCCATAGTATTCATGTGGAATATAACACATTTAAAGGCAAAAGGAATCTATGTTAATATTTCCACATGATCATTGGGATCTCAAGCAAAGGTGTCTTTAGATACCACCAATTCTCTCGGTTTCGTGATCCTAACAACTATGATCATAATTGTGCTTAAAGTTGTTGTGTCTTGATAAAGGCATGGTTATGAATGAAGAGATTTATAGGATAAATATAGAGAATACATGAAGAATAAAGTTTCCCATCTTGTCAAGGAAGCTAAGATATGCATAGATGGCCTAAAGGTTTTTAGGAACACAAATTATGTCAAATTTGATCATAGGAGGAGATGAGGTTCATGATTTGAAGGAGAGTTCTTTGATGTATACAAATCATACATCATTGTGGCCACACATAAGAACACATATTGGTACCTCTGGTGGTGGCTTGGAGAATGTGGATGTTGTCATGATGAAACCATTAGAAATATGTGATCGGAAGGTGTTGCTGTATCTACAATAATGAAAGTGAGAACCCTAAAATGAATCAAATTAATAGATGATGAAAGTAAAGCCTCTAGGAGTTAGAGGGAAATAGGTTGAGTTGAAACGCAGTGTCATCAAGTTTATGATAAGGGGGTTTGAGATAAGAAAAGCAATGGTTTTTTGGATAATTAAATCCATATTCGAAGTGAGCCTATGAGTCAGCTGTAAATGAGTGAGACACGATTCTTTCGTTGGAGTGAGCCATGAAAATTTGGGTAACCTTTGTGTTGCTAAGTAGGTGATCTTGCAAAATGTTCAGAGTGTAAGTTGGAAGTGAAAATTTGGGGCTTGTAGTGTGTAGACTTGAGCCTCCTATAAGCTATGGAGAGATCTAAGGGCATGCTCAAATATTTGGAGAGATCGAGTGTCAACCTTGTTAATAGTATTGAAATGGGCTTGATGCCTCTAGCACATTATTTAAATGTTGGGAATTAATTGTATGATTTTGCATGAGGATGGAAATGGGAGATTGATGCAGGAGCATTCTTCAATGTTTATAAGCCTAGGAGTCTTATCACACATTTACTAAAGGGAGTGGGTTCCCTTAATTATTTTTTTTATTTTCCTAATTTTAGTTTGAGTTCTAAAGAGATTTTAATGTAATTTCATTAATGAAGAATATCTCATGAGTTGTAGAGATATTAGGGATAAGTGGGTAATCCTAGGAAGCGTGAGGATTTTATGGATCTAGAATATCTTATGAGTTGTTAATGATGGTTTTGTGGATTTGAACCAGAATCTGGTATCAGAATCCTTTTCTTTAAAAATGTAATTTGGTGAGAAATCAAGGTTATGCTTGTAAGGTGTGATAGAGATTATAGATGTAGAGAAAGAGGCCATTTTAACAAAGAAATCAGGCCATAGTGTAGAAGTCCAATTAAATGAAGACCGGCCCAACAGGTGTACAAGAGAGTGTAAATAAGAAATAGTTTTTGAGAATAAATTAATGAAAACATTTTTATTCCTATACTGTTTCTGTGAATATAACAGGGTCATGTATTCTCTTCTCGGTATATGATGAATTCATTGAATTCTAGTTTTGTGTATGTGGAAGTGAAGATGGTTCCTTGAGTGATGGAAGAAAATATCGGGACTCACATTAAGTTTAAAATACCCTGTCATCAATCATTGAGTTATGTTCGTTAGGGAAATTATTTTTTTGGTTGCAGGTAATGGTTATGCATGTTTTATTGGTCTTGATACATTATAAAATAATTGATACCACACACGAATTTGGGATTGAAAATATAGAAGGTCGATTTTAAGCCAGGAGGGAGTTTGATAACCTGGTGCGTGTGGACACTGCGTTGAAAATTGTGCTATGATTTGTGTAAAAATATTGCAACAACATTGTAAAGATTGTGTTGCAAATGAGAAGGGACCAACGCTTAGCGAGTTAAGGATCTTGAAGTTTGCATAAAGTATTAAACTGTGTGAGTGTTGCAAAGCCTAGACAGTGTGAGTGTGAAGAGATCGTGTTCGGTCAATGGAAGTTTCAATGCTTGATGTTAGAATTAAGAAGTTGTTGAATGGATCGGAATTGTTATATGACTTTTAGATCTGTGGCTGATCAAGTGGAATTAGTGTGATGCTCATCCAATGGAAAAACCAAATTTCTTAAAGTTTGCTACACATTCGCTGTGCATATACCAGAGACACTACACAAACACCTTTGATGCGCTATACATAAATTGGAAGCGTCGCGCAGATGCTGTGCATACCCTGGAGACATTGCGTGTACACCTAAGGTGTTATGCATACACCTGTGATGTTACACTACCTTTAGACACTACGTTTTCACCAACAATAGTTTCCGTCATTGCATTTTCACCTGCAAGCTAAACCTCACCTCAACAACAAACAAGTTGATCAATCCAAGCTCTAGTAAGTAAAAAAAAAATGGATTGAAGGCAAGGAGTAAGATAAAAATACCACAATATTGATTACAGACTGATTTACTCGGCATCATTTGGTATTAGAGCAAGACTAGTGCTCTTTGGGGTTTTTTGTTCAAAGACTGAATTTTATTCTCAGTATGTGTAGAATTTGCATTGGTAATAGATCCATATACAATTGGTTATGATATGAAATGAATTGTTCGTTAGGAGATCAAAACACTAAATATTTTATGCAGAAAGGAAATCATAAGTGTAGGCAAAGCAAGATATTTACATGTGTAAAGAAGAGAAGAATCATTAAAAACTGCAGGCAATGAAGACTTTAGCCATTTCATTCAAGGAAGACTATGGAAAAAGGTTTGAGGAAGACAAGATCAGGGAAGGATCTTGTAATTTTTAAAAACTTTAATGATATATGTATGTGAATGCAAGTAGCAACAAGAAATTGCAGCCAGGTAGCTGTGATAAAGGACAATGGAGCAAGTGAATAAATTGCAGCAAGAGATGATGTAAGGCGATGAAGAGAACATGAATGTTCTCAGAAGGAAAAGAAAATTAGTTGGAAGAAGAATTGAATTGCAGACAGTGAAAATTAAGGAAACATGTTTAATGTCTAAGCCAGTGAAAGTTTAAGGAGATAAGATCATTGGAATATCTCTCCGGTATGAATTATACTTTGATATTTCATCTAATTTGAATTATTTTCATAGTGAAGAGAATTATAGCATACAACACACAACAACATACTGTGTAGAGGGAAGAGAAATTGTGTTAGTGGAAAACCTTAGCAAGGAAGTTTGTTGTAGAAAAGAAGAGAATAATGGATTTTTCAAAACAGAGAGAGGCAGGTGAGCATTGTTTACAAAATCCTGACAACATTGGAAGTTGAGGAGCAAGAGTGCTCAAAAGAGGTTTTGTTGCAGAAACCCAAGGAAATATACCAAGATTATGGCTTGGTGTAGGTGACAAGTAAATATTTGTTACAAAGAAATGAGAGAGTATTATTTTAAGCTCATAGTGGGCAATGGAAGTCCACACAAATAATCCAAGATTACTATTAGGGGTCATGAGAGAAGCAAGAATAGAAGAAATAAAGATTCCAAGGAAAATGGCAAAGGAAAGAAGATGAGTCAAGAAGTACTTGACGAAGACATTGTTGTATTGAAAGAAAGTATTGATGCAAGAATAATGTTGCTAGAATATTGTGAAAGGGGCCACAGGTATGGTTGGACTATGAAAAGAAAGAAGATAAAATGGAAGTTGTTGCAGAAATAGATAAAGAGGAGAATGTACATCAGATTAAGAGAGGAACTTAGAGCAGCTGAGTTAAAGGTGGAATATGGATATTGTAGACTTCAGCAAGAGGTTTACCTTGATGAGGATGGAATTATTGACGATTTTCTGAACTGGACATGTTCTGATCAATAGAGAGATGTGATGATTAAGACATTAAAGGAAGAGGAGCCTTGTATTTTTGAAACTAATTCTTTGTGTATGTTTGTAGGTGATGAAAAACCTTTAGAAGACATGTTTATGTAGGTTTATGACTAAATGAAGATATTAGAAGAGATGGCTATAATAGAACAGTTCTTAATTGAACATGTGTTCAAAGACACTGAAGATGGACAATTGTTGAAGACTACTATGGAACTTGAAGATGATGAATTCAGTAAGACTTGGAAAAAATATGGAAGACAGTCTAAGGAAAAAATGAAATTGCATATTGCACAAGAAGAAGTAGAAAATAGGTATGAATATGGCCTTATGAAAGGATCAATCAAGAGTATATGTACAGTGCAAAAAACTTGAGGTAATGGGATTATCTCTTCAATTTTTATTCAAAAATTATGAACCTGTATTGATAGTTAATGGGAAAGAAATTTTCTCAAAAGGACATAATGGAGCATTAATGGAAAGGGATCTTACTAAATATTTCACTATGGAAGATGGTAGAATAGAAACTTATAAGGAGAATTCAGTCCAAGGAGGTACAACTAGTCTAGTAAAGGCTATGAAGAGGAAAGGAAAAGAGGATAGTCAAGAACATAAGTATAAGTTGGCAGAGGCTGATGCACAGCAAAAAATTGAAGACAATGTTATTTGTACAAATTTCAAAAAGAGTAAAGGTGAATGTAACCAACAAACTGAAGAGAGACAGGCAATCTTAGAGGATGAAGGTAAGGATGCTTTAGTGAACTATGCATTTGCAGTGAGTAGCAAAGGGGTTCAATGGAATGCGATATTCATGGTGTTAATAGTAATTTTTACTATTTTAAAAGGGACTTTAGAGTGGAATGAAAAATCTGTTGTATATGGTGATTTAGTTTCTTGTACAGAAACAAAGAGAACTTCAGTTTATAAAATTATAAATTGGTAGATTTTGATTGAAAATAAAGAGGAATGGAAAAAGAAACTTAGTGGCTTACATATTTTTGAGTAAGAAAAGTGAAGAATGAAAATAAATATGAAAGGAAGGAAGGCCAAAGAGAAGAACAAAGAAAAAAATTCATAAATTAGACAACATTCAAAACAAAGTGAAGACAAAGAAGACTTTTCTAAGACAATACAACATGAAGAAGCATATGACAAGTTTGACATGTCATATGCACATCAAGAGGATGAAAAATCAGAGAAAACTTGGAGCAGAGTTAATGAGGAAAGAGATGGAAAATGTAATATGTTTTATGATTTTTAATTATTAACTATTGAACGTGTTTTTCAGGATGAAAGAAAAATTGTTCTTGGAGATATATTTGTTTGTGCAAATATAAACGAGTATGTAAGTTCTGGAAATGCAGAAAATCTGTTTTCCTTATGAAAACAAGAAGATGGGAGAAAGAAACTAGTTAGCTCAGAAGCTTGGAATGGAGGAAAAAGAGTTGATATAAATATTATACAAGTCATTGCAAAATATAAATAAGTTTGCAGAGGATTTGAAATTACAGTCCATGAACAAATTTTGTTTTTGATCCAAAGAATATTTGAATGTCAAGGGTTTATCTTGAGTTTGAAATTGAAAAACTGGGTGAACAGTTCAATTAAATTTAATATGAATATGGAGACAATTGAACAGGGTTCAATAACTAAAAAAAATTTAGCTGATGGAAAATATGTAACTGAAAGGTAATATGTATTAAAACACTATGCGATATAGATGCTCATGACAACAGAGCAAAAGGACACCCACAATACAGGGTTTGGTATCCAAGAGAAGAACATAATACAGCAAATACACCTGCAATTGGAAAAGGTCAGACATCCAGTTGGAAGATGAAATCTGATGAAGTTTACAACAGAGGAAGTTTGAAGAATCATGAACAAGATTCCATGAATTATTTCAATGTGGGGAGTCTGATGCAGGAGCGTTCTTCAAGGTTTATAAGACCTAGGAGTCTTATCACACATTTACTAAAGGGAATGGGTTCCCTTAATTTTCTTTTTATTTTCCTAAGTTTAGTTTGAGTTCTATAGAGATTTAAATGTAATTTGATTAATGAATAATATCTCATGAGTTGTAGAGATCTTAGGGATGAGTGATTAATCTTAGGAAGCATGAGAATTTTGTGGATCTAGAATATATTATGAGTTGTTAAGGAGGGTTTTGTGGATCTGAACCAAAATCTGGTATCATAATCATTTTCCTTAAAAATGTAATTTGGTGAGAAATCAAGGTTGGGCTTGTTAGGTGTGAGAGAGATTAGAGATGCAGAGAAAGAGGCCATTTTAACAGAGAAGTCAGGTCATAGTTTAGAAGGCCAATTAAATGAAGACCATGCCAACAGGTGTACAAGAGAGTGTAAATAATAAATAGATTTTGAGAAGAAATTATTGGAAGCATTTTTATGCCTATACTATTCCTGTGAATATAACCGGGTCATGTATTCTCTTGGTGGTATATGTTGAATTCATTGAATTCTAGTTTTGTGTATGTGGAAGTGAATATGGTTCCTTGAGTGATGGAAGAAAATGTCGGGACTCATAGGGAGTTTAAATTCCCTTTTCATCAATCATTGATTTAAGTTCATTAGGGAAATTGTTTTTCTAGTTGCAGGTAATGGTTATTAATGTTTCAGTGGTCCCAATAAATTATAAAAGAATTGATATCACACACGAATTTGGGTTCAAAACTCTAAAAGGTTGAGTCTAAGCTAGGAGGGAGTTTGAGAACCTAATGCATGTGGACATTGCGTTTCAAATTTCACCGAGATTTGTGTCAAAATACTGCATACAACATTGTGAAGACTATGTTGCAAATGAGAAGGGACCAGCGCTGAGCGAGTTAAGCATGGACAATGTGAGTTTGAAGAGATCGTGTTGGGTCAATGGAAGTTTCAATGCTTTATATTAGAATTATGTAGTTGGTAAATGGATTGGCACCGCTGTGTGACTTTTAGATCTCTGGCTGATGCTGTGGAACTACACATTCACTGCGCATATATCATAGATGCTATGTAAACACCTTTGAGGCACTATGCATAAACTGGAAGCATTGCGCAGGTGATGCACATACCCTGGAGATGCTGCATATACACCTAAGTCGCTACACATACACTTGTGATGCTA
The DNA here is from genome assembly GCA_034641835.2 of Pinus albicaulis. Lineage (NCBI taxonomy): Eukaryota > Viridiplantae > Streptophyta > Pinopsida > Pinales > Pinaceae > Pinus > Pinus albicaulis. The sequence goes on from CM076578.1 coordinate 677,998,278, forward strand.
CACTACCTTTACATGCTACGTTTTCACCAACAGTAGTTTCTATCACTACATTTTCACCTGCAAGCTAAAACTCACCTCAATAAGGAACATGTTGATCAATCCAAGCTCCAATAAGTAAAAAAAAATGGATTGAAGGCAAGGAGTAAGAGAAGAAGACAACAATATTGAATAGAGACTGATTGACCTTGCATAAGATATTATTTTAGGTGATGATCGACAAGAATGACCATGCTAAAAAGAAACAGGTTAAAGATGCAAGTTTTATTGATATTGAAAACAAGAGTATAGTGGAGATAGTAAATTGGTTTTCCAATTCCTCGAGTTGTATGTAGAATAAAAATGAAGGTGAGATTGAAATGGAAGATTGGTTCATTGTTAAAAAATATATAGAATTTGTCGTTGAAAAATATTCAAAAAGAAATTATATGAGATGTCAAGGTAGAAGTTGAAGATTTGTGGGTCTCTCATGCTCACAAATAAAATGTCAGATGTTTTGAAAGAATGAATTAATGGGGGGGGAAAGGGGTTGTGTATTTTACAAGTATATGTGAATAATTCAAATAAAGTTACATGGAGTTCACAAACAAGAAAGTAAGATCAAATTTTCAGAGCTAAATCGATTAAAGATAAATAGAGAGGGGTGATATAGAAGAGAAAAGAGATATGGAGTAAATGGTTTGAATGTTATTGGAGGATTGAGCTTGTGATGAGATATGTTGTGTGATAACACCCTAAGAATTTTGGTCGAAGTTATGAAATATTTCCATAGGCATGTGTATTCGTCAAGGAAGTTGTAATACCTCTATTATTCAAGCATACATGTTGTGCAAGAGAACATGGTAACTCAAGTTGTGGAATGAACCACTTGGATAGGTATGAGGGTGGTAAGTGTACTCATATGCTAGTTTGAGGTTGTTTTCTGTAATACCTTAAGGCTTTAATTAGGAATACATGTAGTGCAGAGACACATGGAGTTATCAAGTTGTGGAATTGACCACATAATGGGTACCAAGGTGGCAGTTGTATTGATTTCCTATATTGAGGGTGGGGGGGGGGATGTGATAATGTGAGATTGTTGATGAACCACGTACATGAAAATGTGTCATAGATACAATGGCTAGTTACCCATGTACTTTGGTAGATGGAAACCTTTTCATATGGACATCAATAGAATGATTGGGACCAAGTTAGTCTCTCTGAGTAAAATTTTAGTGGGGATTATTAATGTAGTTTAGGTAAACTTGTCTTGGTCAAGCTACCAGTAGTTTTTGAGCTCCAGGTTTATGAGAACCTACAATATCCATGTGGAATATGTATTATTTTAAGGCGAAAATAATTTAGGTAAATTTGTACTCGAGGTCATTGGGATCCTCAACAAGGGTACTTTTAGACACCATCACTTCTCATGGTTTCAAGGTCCTAGCACTTTGATGATTTTAAAATCTTGTCTTCCTCCCCCTTCTACCCCCAACATATCACAAGGGAAGCCCTTTAAATAAAAAAACACCCCAATAAGTTCAATCGTGAAGTGGATTTCAATCTAAATCAGTCTTTGAAAGTTGTTATACATTATTTCTCCTATACTCACAATGATGTCGATTTGAATTTAAATTGATCTTGGAAATTTTCTATCCACTATTTCTCCTATACTCACAACAATTCAAAATTTTCCTCTTAATTCCTCCCCCGCAACCCCAAATTTTGTATTTATACCCCTTTCTCTTGCTCACTTCCCCTCCCCAAACACATTTATAATCTAATGCCCTCCCTTTTTATCCTATTAATATTATTATCATTTAGCCTAATTTATTTCACAGGAACATCTCAAAGATGTTAAATTCTTTTTAACATGATATTCACATATCAGTTAATTTTATTTAAAAATCAACATAGCCACATACTATTATCTATTTATCTATTTACTAGACCTTATTCCCATGATTAATCATTTCATTAGTTTCCTTACCCCAAATATTATAGTAATTATTATCCTAATATTAGGTTATAATAACATTGACATATTAATATTAATTTATAACTCTACCACACACACACACACACACATAGATATATATATATATTTAACACAATTTCATTATCGCTAATTTCCTTATAATATAACAATAATATCAATATATTTTATTAATAAATTATTAGTAACAATATTGAATTATCTTTATACAACAACAATATTACTCAATAATATTAATATAATACTAATAATTTCTATGTTTCCTTATAATATATGGTTTATGGTCTAATAATAATAATCATAACAATATTGTTATAATAACTAGTATAAATCCATCCTAACCATGGATCTAGCAAGTGCTTAGAGGGATTAATTTTTTTAAAATGAAAACTTCTTTTAAATTGAAAGACTTGAAAATTTATTTGTAGCTCTAAAGATTGTCAATTGAGATACCCCTTGTTGAACATAACACAATATTTTTAACACAATTGCATTATCACTGATCTCTTTATACTATAATAATAAAATCAATACTTTTATTAATAAATTATTATTAATAACAATATTAACTTCCAATTATAATTATACAACAAGAAGGCATAACAATACAAGACAAAATCCAAAAAAAATACAAAGGCCATCCATAGAAGGTTATAAACAAGATAAATGAGAAAAAAACATATATTACTTTCTGATTTATGGGTAGGATAACCACTTCACCTACCCATTTCTTCCTTTCTTCTTTTCAACTTTACGCTACAACCCTTGTGAGGGAGTGGCATTCACAATTGCTAACTAATTTTCATTTTCCTGTAAAGAGGATTATTTTTCTGAATCCAAACTCTCTAAGACATGGGACATTTTCACTCCACCTACCTCCATGTGAGGGAGTGCTTCTCTCAACTGTTGCACTGTTATATTTATTTTTTCAATAATTATTTGACTTTCAATCATTGATCCATCCTACTCTTCCTCTTTGTTCTTAGGTCTACGTTGGTGTTCCTGGACCTCAACACTCATTTGATTCACCACATCTTCCTCATCCCCATATTCTAAAATTTTCAAATCTGGAACCTGCCACCCCTTTTTCTTTTTGGGCTGCTTATTTTTCCTATATGGAATATTCTTTCACCACGGACATGAATTTTGTAAATGTATAGTCTGAAAACAAATGCGACATCTACATGTCGTGTTCTGAAAATCTATAAATTTTGTCCAATGAAAACTATTATGAATCAAGTGTATACGATCACGTAGTCCTTTACTAAGATCTACCTCTACACATATTCTAGCATAGGTAAAAAAAAAATTGTCAATTATTTCTAAATCTGTCATTATGTATTTTGCCAAAGTGTTTCCAATTCCCATTAATAATTGGTGGTGCCAAAAACGAAGGGGAATATTATGCATTCTCAACCAAATTGTCATTTTTGAGACCACAAATGTATTGACATCAAAGCCTAGGAAACATGGAGTGATAAAAGACTTTCACATCCCCAAAACCATGGTCCATCATTTAGATCATAAACTAGATGCTTTTGTGTGTAAAATTGCACGATAAAAATTATTTCAAACATAGATGAATGTTGTAGTTGTGGGTCCAATTTGAGAAAACCCACTATGGAGGATCCAATGTTTTTGGCCAAAAACCATTAAAATTTCATACAATAGCTCGTGATTGTATAAAGTTAAAAATATCCTTTACCTACAATATATTTACGAACATTTTTGGAGTATGTTCCAATTGATCAATGATATAAGGACCTAGTAGATTCTGAATTTTCCCAAATGGCGTGAGCTTATTCCCTATTATCTGGAATGAGCTAGAAGGTTTCGCCATATCATGTTGAGCTTGAGGCTCTCCCTTCCATTTCACTGTATCTTGATATGAAATTGAAACCTTAGGGTCATTGGAGCCTGGAGAGCCTCCCCTCAACCTCAGATTAAAAAAAATGGTGAACTATGGAATGATTTGGTAATCTCTCATCCTACAACGATTCCCCCCCATTAATCAAGATTTGAAAGATCATCAGGATGCCCAATTTATTTTGGATATTTTCTTCAATTATTTAACAAAATCAGAAGTTCGAACCCAAAATAAGACAAAGTTTCCACTATGGGGTTTTAATAAATATTTGGAAAATATGTAGTGCACCTAGATTTGTTTTCAAATTGATAATACCATGTTGATCCACATCTAGATCAACTAGAAAAAAAATAATTAAGGACCTTGGGTTTGGGAGAGCCTGAAATGAGTCAGGAAACCTCCAAAGTGAAATCCAAGCCACCATATTTTCATTTAGGAACCACTAGATCGATGGGAAACAACCATGCAAGTGCAGATCTACAAATAAATATTCATATCTGCTCATAAGGGTTGTCATAATACTGTGAGTCTCTATACATGATATCATTAGCCTACCATTCACTAGATCCATCCATTTGGATAGTGAATATTTTGCTGGAAGAATCCCTATCAAGAAAGATGCAAACGTTTGTGAGCTACTATCTTTTGATCTGAAGATCTCTACTAATGCATCACATTGAAACTGAGAAACTATGCCCTTTGCAAAAACCACCAATGCAAAAATTAGATCTAGGATCTTTGCATGGCATAGATGCCACTAATTGCCATTAGGGACTCCATACTTGTCATGAGAAGGATCGAACCCCGCACTAGACTCCAGGAATTAACTGCAAAAACTTTTCCATTGTTCTCCAACCACCGACACACACACACCCTCTACTTCTTATTATTCTTATTAGGAAGTAGTTAATCTATTTCACTCTTTATATATATATATATATATATATATATATATATATATATATATATATATATATATATATATATATATATATATATATATATATATATATATATATATATATATATATATATATATATATATATATCTGATTTTGAAATAAATTGGTTAGTATATTTTATTTAAGTGTTGTATTGCAACATTTTTAAAAAGTATAAGATTTATACATTTTTCTCACAACCAAAAGTGAAAATATAAGGTTTTTTTGTTACACTTATTTTATCTCTATAAATTTAATGTAAAATTATTTTATTACACCGGGATATTGAGAATGGGAGTCAAATATTTTTATCACATATCCTTCATACCAAACATGTACATATTCATTTTTTATGTATATCAAAGCTTTTGATGAACTGTGTGTTGTCATTTATCTGCCTCATGTTTCTCGTGAACACTTCACGTTTATTAAATATATCTTATTATAATATAATAATAATTATATAATAAACTTATTATTTTTTATTTTAATTTAAAAATTTTAAGTTTTTAATCTGTTTCACGAATTTTAATAATTCAGATAGTATATTTATATTTATTTTAATATAATTTATATTTTAAACTGTTATTAAGATAAAACTATAATAATAATTTAAATTTAAAAATAATTTAAATGTTAATAAAATAAATAAATAAATAAATATATATATATATATATATATATATATATATATATATATATATTCAATAAAAAATTTAAATATATATTAAATTAATAAAAAAATTATGTATTTATTATTATTTAAAGATTAGTTTATTAGTAAATTTAAAATTTTATATAAATATTTGGCAAAAGAATTGTAAATTTTAAAATATATCGTTTACTTTTCTTTTTTTTAATAAAAATCTTCTTTAAATAGGGTTATATAAGTGTATTGATTAATATAATTAATGCTATTAAGTTTATAACAAATTATTTGATTTTGTTTTTTCATATAACATATTATTTAATAATAGTATTATCGGAAGTAATTGAAGGTGAGGAGGGGGGAGCTCTGAAATGAGGTGCAAGCTCAAACCTCCATGGCTCTAAAAATTCGCGCTCACCACAGACTTCTTTGCCATTAGGGTTGCGAGTTGTTTGGTTAGGGTTTTTTTTGTAGGCGAATATCGACTGCAGCCTCCGTTACAACTCCCCACTGTTTGCCATTGGTTGGGCGCGATGACGACATGCAGCACGGGAATCTCAGCTTAGCTGTGCAACTATGGATGAGGAGATTGACTATTCACCAGACCCTTTAGAAGGTGTAGACATTTTGGGTTCCCCCAACTATCCTGTGCCATCTCATGCCCCGTTCATGTTCAATATTCTGGAGGTGGCTTCTGTTGGTCCTGTCTTTCCCCCTCCACTCTCTCATCCACTCTTCAATAAGCCTCTGACCTCCGATTCTCCGCCATTTTCACTCACCGACTTTCCTTCTATCCCTTTCACCTCCTCGTCGGCACAGGAAATGCCTGTTTTCTCACCTGACTCTTTGAATTTCCTCACTACCTATCTCGAAACACCTTTATCAACCCTCCCCCCGAACCCTCCTGCTCTTGACCCTCTACCAAGTGGACTACGCCTCTAGACCCTCCTCAATCGAAATTTAATTCCTCTAGATGTTTTTCCGCACCACCCGTATCTCTTTTGCCGGATGCACCTAACCCATCTGCCACCATTAGTGCACCTGAACCTGATCTCGACCCTCATAACCCTGATTCCTCTCGCAGAGGAAGACGCTGATCCAATTGCATCAATAAAAGTAACAGAAACTTCGACCTAACTTTAGGGGACAATCTGAGTATGAGAGAAGTTTTGGATACTTCTGATAGGGTTCTAGTGGGACATGTGAGAAGGAGATGATACATCCTCTCGAGATTACAAACCTAGACCAATGAGATTTGGGGGCCCATTATGGAAGAACTCCCATGGATTGTGATCCTCCCTCATGGATGGTTCGCCTTATGATTCCATCAATCTGAGCAGGTTAACTGGGTGATATTGAAGCTATGGCACATTGAACAAGCTCATGTATTATTCAAATGATGGAGCCCTCTCTTTGATTCCGAAAAAGAACAAGTCGGAGTGGGGCCAATATGGGTGTGGTTTCCTGGATTACCTCTTCACTTCTAGTCAGAAGATATTATGCGGCACATAAGCAACACCCTTGGCACTTATCTGGATCATAGTAAATATTTTCTCACATTAGGAATCATGACTATGGCTCAGATACTGGTACATTTAGACACCAGGGATGCACTTGAGGAAGCTATCACGCTAAGGTGGAGGCAATTCATCAAAATTCTGATACTATATTATGAAGGAGCTCCTTACAGATGTCGAAGATGTCATGAAGTCGGGCACCTATATGAGTATTGCCCACTCTTGAAGGGCATCGAAACTGATGGAGAGCTAGACCAAGCATTGACTATCCCCTCACAGCCCGATCCCCCTTCTGTCAATGCTGTTGATGCTCGTGGGAAAGGGAAGAAGACTGGGTCTGGGCTGCTGGACGGATAAGTCGTTCTTGCAGACAAGACAGACCTTGCAAATTTCCTATGGATAGCTAGCAACAAACAGACAAAAAAAACTATCTTTCTCTAGATATATTGCGATTCATAATTAAATGCTATAAAGGTTTAACGATCTTACCTTTAATCCAATGCTTGTTTGTAGTAGTAGTCCTTCAGTTTCCCGAAAGAGTTATCTTCGTAGATCTACAATCACAAAAAAAAACATAAAATAGCACCTACATAGCATATATTCATAAATAATATCCATTATGGTGATCAAGGAATCCATAAAATAAACTAATCAATTGACATCTTATTGAGAAAAATGGATTTATTTGTATTAACTTAAATAAGAAGAGCCTTACAACCGTGTCTACCTTGATGTTGTACAGGTCTTCGTAGGGTCCAGAACAGGCGTTTCCTTTACTCTGATCATCCTTGCACTCTTCCAACCGAGATACATACAGGTATGTGATCCTTCCCACATGAAATCTCAACTAAAAGGGTCTAAGTTTCAACAGCACTTCGTCTCCAACAATATTAAAACTTTAACTCATCAATTGGTTAACAATAACCACTTGAGGCTGCCTTATGCCTCTTTTTATAGTGAAAGAGAGGAGGTTAAAGCTCCATACAAGAAGGGATAGAATCCTCCTTCAAAGGGATTAGTTCCTTACATCAAGGGGTTAGCTCTTTATTGGATGGGATACATGAACACGAAAGGAGCATACTTTCCATCGCAGGAATGTTTCCAGAAGCTTCTAAAAATGACTTTAACTAAGCTTCTAGATTTTAGTTGCACATTTTCCAATATTTTACAAGGGTCTGCACTTTTAATGAACATAAAGTGCGCTTGGCTATGCATGATTTATAGCCAAAAAGTGCGGGAATGTAGGCAAAACTAGGAGAAATTGTGGTACCAAAGTTTTAAGGCTTTTATGAGCTTTTATCTTAGTTTCAAGGCTTGAATTTGGGAACTTTGATATTGTAGACTTTCAAGGGAGTACTAAAATGTCATGGTGACAAATTTCAGTGTAACAAATTCCCCCCTAAAGTGCAAAATCTGAGAATATTCGAAGAGTGATGTGCTTTATCATTTCAAGGATTAGCCTGTGGACACCCCAGTTGGAACCCTGTAAAAACATTCAACACAACACATATACATATTATCATCATTGACGTAGGCATTCCCATACTCAGATCAAAACTAAGTAAAATTTTTCTGATACATAAATGATTTTAATATTACATCAATAGTGTAGACACAGCATGGACACAGCCATTTGTAATGAATCGTCTACTGCATAATGAATAATAAAATCCTCGCAGAATGGATGGTGGAAACTAGATCCAATGTCTTGATTTCTGCTTCCCGAACTAGTACGATTCTATCCATGTGATTAAATGTGTTGAAGTCAAACATGGCAGAGACCACTTGATTACCAGTCAATGATGTGAACTGTTAACAAGTGTGAGAGAAACCACCAATAATGACAATGGATCTCAAAGTACTCAGTACAATCCATGAAATGTGAATATGTGATCTGAAGTCGAACATTTCACGGAATCGTTCGATCAAAGATCAACGACGTGACCTGCCATCGAAGGTGAGAAACCTGCCAATAAGGCATGTAGATTCCAAGGTACTGACAGATTCTAGATCAACTTCCTAGATGATGAGTTGTCGTTGATAGAAAGTGATCCATCATAAGCAAGCTTATGACACGAAACCATAGATCAAGTTTTGAAGAAATATTTTTGCAAGGATTGACTCAGGGATGGTCAACGCGAATGGAGACAAGTGTTTGCAGATGAATGGTTTGTTTGACTGTCCTCTTGAACACATAACAACACTGCAGATGGTTTGGTAACAGTTGCCCTAAGATAATACTCAGAAACTGGCTGAAGACTTTCAATGTGGTTTGATTAACTGATAGGCAAAGGATTTCCCTACCTAGGTAGAAGTGTGACAAAAAATGTCGTGTTCAAGAGTGGTATAATGCTTTTACAAATCAAAGTGTAACAAACGAATCTGTTTTTTCTCTCTTTTCCCCCACCATTTCTAGAAAGTACCTCTTTATTTTTGATAAGCTTGAGGAGGATAACATTTGCTTGTTTATAAGCTCATCCTTCGGATGAGTCCAACTTAGTTTAAAATCAAGCCCTAAGAAGGAGTGGCCCATTCCTGTTTGTAATTGACAGGTCCTTTACGGTTATATTTTAACGAGTCCAGTATAGGAGAAACTCAATGTTTTTCATTCTTAGGGAGTTAGAATAAAAAACTTAAGAAAACTCCATGGGTGTTCTTTTCTGTAAATTTAGTCCCTCAAGCCTGAAAAATGATAAAATAATGCAATAGAGAACTCTATTGACCATGATTAGTCAACGTATACCTTTTTCATAAATATTCCATTTCAGTCCGGAAAAGGGGTAAACTTATACTGAAAGGACGACCATTCATTTACTTTAACGAGCTCGAATAGTCAAGTACTTAGCGATCTTTTCATTTTTAGAGAGTCTGAAAAGGGCTTAAAAGAGGACTCCATGGTTTCACTTTTTCGTAAAATTTAAAGAGCCCGAAAAAGTGATAAAAGTTTACTCTTCATCAAAAATGACTATTTGCCTAAAAAACCCATTATTTTTCACAAAAACTCAAAAAACTAAACATACCTGTTTCAATAATAAAAATATTTTGAAAAACTGATTTTTAAAGTGAAAATAAACAAATTTAAAATTCATCTATTCGAAAAAAATTATAAAAAGGAGTTTTTCAAGTTCATTTTTACCGTTTGAATTTGGAGTGAATTTTTTAGAGCTCTAGGAAAAAAACGCTTTGGAGAAGATTCTGGGCAAACCAATCGTCAGATTTGAAAATTGTCTATTTCAGGTAATCCACAACCTCCTTATCTTGCATTTCATCCGTTCAATTTTTTAATTTTGGGTCAAAATTTAAAATTTTGGAGGAAAATATGTTGAAAAGTTTGCCCTCGGGGGTCCACACCCAATGCATTAGGTAGCTGCAGACCTCGAAATTTTTCTACAGAGAAAAATGTTGGGGCCCCGCACTTTTAACATAGGGCCCATGTGTACCTACGCACTGTCCTTGAGCGTAATGTGCAGAGGCATCGTGAAAAATTCAAAAACATATTTTCTTCCTAAATTACCCAAATTTTTTTCTTGAAAATGATTGTAATCCTTCATTTTACTTGTTGTAGGATATCTACAATGCTTATTTGGAAATAATGGGAGCACGAAGAGGTAGATGAAGTACCGATAAATCATCTACCTACTTTGCAAGCTTTAAGAGCATGTGGCCTTTACAAATTTTGGGCTATCAGTGGCATGAGTGCTCAAGTGGATCTTCTTACTTGGCTGGTAAGTAAATGGGATGTCCAGGACTAGTGTTTTGTTATCGGAGGTCACCGGCTCGAGATTGAGCTAGAAGACATCTATTTTTTGATTGTTTTATCTAGGAGAGGTGAACCATTATCTCTATTTGGGACTAGGTGAGGTGGCCAATCTGTCACCAGCCTACAATTAGAGTTCTACAATGATGAGTCCAATCCCCGGGACAAACCGATTGACATAAAAACTATCATCCATCCAGAGTTGAAAGTGATCGCTTTTACCATTGCCAAGCTGTGCAGAAGTGCAGCTTTGCATGTAGCCACTGGTTCTAAGATGCGCATAGTATTAGATTGCTTTCGAGGCACCATATACAACTGGTGCAAGGCAGTGTTGGAAAATGTGAAAGGCCAACTTACCAGAGAAAAAAATGGGAAACTAAACAACTTTCGATATGGGTCCATTGTAGTCACCTTTTCTCTAGAGAGGATCCCCATGTTAGCCCTGCAGCACATTCTTGTCGATGTTGGTCAGCCTCGAGAGCCCAGGATGGTTCATTGGGTTGCTTTGATGGCCTGCCACAGTGAGGGTTGCGATATTGTGCGATTTCCTTCTACATATTTCCGTTGGCTGGAACGCCAAATTTTTGTTATACATGATTTTCCTTATGCTGGCATGGACTTTCATGGCGACCAAGACATACCCCTTCCTCCAGGAGCTCAGTGGGACAAGTCAGGTAAAAAATAGCTTTTGACATGTTCTAATTTCTAATTTTTATTTTGTTTTTTAAATCGTCCAAAAACTGATAACAAAAATTTTCAAATGCAGATGTGGGTCCAACTCGACCAGCCATTCTCCACCCCTTTGACCAGAGGCAAAGGGATGCAGTAGTAGCACCACCACCCCCACAGGATTAGAATGCAGAGATCCTGACTGAATTAGAGCACCATCTAGAGCAGCTCATTATAGATATTCTTGAGACTACTATAGATGATATCCCGCTCCATCTACAGAGATATGTCATAGGTGTTTCTGGTCCATTCATGAGGTTTTTGACTAGGGTGGCATGAGCGGTGGTGTATTATCATGATCATCACCATGGATAGTGGATGATTGACTTGTAGACTCATTTTTGTATCACTTTTTTTCAATCATAAGGCATTTTGAGCCTAAGATCGAAGATGATGTACTATTTTTTAAACACTACATTTATACTATGATATACTATTATTTCCAGTTTACCTGTTCAATCATGTTATGGAATGTTGATTTGTTACTTTGTTATCGCAAATGTCTATTTATAACACTAGAAGAAATTGCATTTGCTAATGTATTTAAATTTCTTGAAATGTGTTGATATTCAATATAATCGAACTCTCATTCCAAGAGACGAACCCTTAAAAATAATCTTAATAATACTGGATTTCTAACGGCATATACTCGATTTAACTGTAATACAATGAGTTCAGAATCTAACTTAACGATCAAACTCTGAATTCCAAATGAAATGGATTCCAATAATAATTCAATAACTGCACTATATTCAGCAATATTGTTCGTATTTTGACCGAGACTTACCCCATGCATCGATACTAACTCGTCAGTGAGTGAATAAATAACCCAAGCTGTAGAAGAGATGTTCCGTGTATTACGACAAGCGCCATCAGTAAAAGAAATATACGTTTGAAAGGACGTCGACATCTGCGATATCAAAAGTATCCAGATAAATGGGAATAATAGTAAGAGAACACTTACACTAGACACACGTTTCTAATCTATAGCACACCACCTAAAAAGTAACTAATATACATAGAAGATCTCCACATGAATTCAAGCGTAATATCTCTTCAGATAAAGTCCATTTCTAGGTTTACCTAAAGAGACCCCATCAAAATCAATCAATTCATAGGCCCCATTTTTAAGATGTCACTTGACAATGTAAGGACCATGCCACATGGGTTCAAATTTCCAAGCCCCTAGTTTATCGTTGGCTTGATCATAAATCAAAACTAGGTCTCCTTCTAAAAAATTATGAGGGGTAACACTTCTATCATACTGAGCTTTCATTCTTTTCGCATGAGCCTTGGTAGCTAATGCAGTGGTGCACCGATTCTCATCTAATTGAGCCAAGTATAAAAAATGTTTCTCCTCTTCAGAAGTGTCTGGTAATAACTCTATGGCTAGTTGGAGTGACGGTATCTCACATTCAATGGGTAATACCGCTTCTAAACCGTAGACTAGTTGAAAAGGGGTAAAACCTGTTGATGTTTTTGCTGAGGTTCGATATGCCCAAAGTGTTGAAAAGAGCATGGTATGCTAATTCGTCTTATGAATTCCATTGATTCATTTAATCATGGTGACTAAGAATTTATTAATCACTTCAACTAAACCATTGGCCTATGGATAATATGGTGTAGAACTGTCATGGTGTAGGCCAAGTTGATCTATTAACTCAGTCATCATGATATTTCGAAAATGGCTTCCGTGATCAGTAATTATCACTTGGGGTACACCAAAATAGGCAATCACATGATTGAATACAAAATTAGTTGTATTTTTTCCATCTGCTGCAAATGTAGGCATCGCCTCAGCCCATTTGGTAAAATAGTCTACTACTAGAATAATATACCCATGCCCCCCAGTCGAGTGAGGGTTACATGTAATGAAATAAATGCCCCATTTTGCAAAAGGACAGACAACAATTATGGGGTGAAGAGGAGCAGGTTGTGCATGCATTTTTCCATCAAAGATTTGACAATTATGACATTTTAAGACTGTGTAAATAAAATATTTAAACATAGATGGCCAGAAATAACCTGCACACAATATCTTTTAGGCTGTGGTGTACCTAGACATATGACCGCCACATGCTCCAGAGTGACAGTCATTTAAAACCTTTTCGGCTTCGTCATGAGTTAGACAACGTCGAAAAACTGAGCCCGCACCACGATGATAAAGTGTGTCGCCAACAATGTGATATTGTTGATACTAGAAACGAATTTTTCGTCATTATGACCATGAAATCTCAGGCCGAAAAGATTGGGTTTGAAGATATAAAATAATATCTCCATACCATGGATCAATGCTACTAATAAGAAACAAGGATTCATCCACGATTGGTTGTTCCTCCACAGTTTCTGTATCAGTACGTGGGAAATCACACATAAGTTCAGCAAATATCAATGATTTCTTGGATTTGGACTTTTCAAACTCCAAATAAAACTCCTGCAAGATAACAATCAATTTGGAGTATTTCCCCCCTAACAATTGTTTGGTCAAGATGTACATCATAGGGTTGCAATCAGAGATCACTGTCGTTTTGCGTAAAACTATGTAGTGATGAAAACGTTGGACAACTTGAACAACTGCCAAGGCCAATTTCTCCACATGTGAGTATTTGGTCTCAGTTGGATGCAAATTTCGACTAAGATAGTAAATCACATGTTCACTATGGAATTCATCTTCCTGAACTAAAACCATCCCTATCGTGGAATCGGAAGCGGCGAGGTACAAAAAGTAATCTTGGTTGTAGTTGGGAGGATGTAGTAACAGTGCATGGGTCAATTCATTTTTCAAAGAATCAAAAGATCGATCAGTGATCTCATTCCAAAAGAATGGAATGTTCTATTTCAACAACCTAGTGAAACCTTTCGTTAACTCGGTGTAGTTAGGAATGAATCGACGTAAAAAGTTTGCTTTCCCTTGAAAACTTTGGAGTTGGTGAAGAGTAGAAGGAGGAGGTAAATTGATGATTGCCTCAACCTTCGATGGGTCAACATGAATGCCTGCCTTTGAGACAATAAATCCCAATAATCGTCTAGATTATACATAGAAAACACATTTGTGAGGATTCAAATGAATATTATAGTGCCTACATTGTATAAATATTTCTTGTAAATGAGTAATATGATATTCTCTACGTGAAGAATGAGCAGGAAAATCATCGAGGTAGGGTTGCACAATATGCTTAATGTCGTGAAATGCATAAGACATGGCCCTTTGAAAAGTGGCGCCAGCGTTCTTAAGGCCAAAAGGTAATTTGCGATAAGAAAAATTTCCCCATGGACAAATGAAAGTTGTTTTAGGTTGATCTGTAGGGAGTATGTTTATTTGATTGTAGCCGGAAAATCCATCCATGAACGAGAACATTTCACTTCCAGCACAATCATCGATAATTTGATCGATGTAAGGGGTTGGATAATTGTCTTTAGGACAAGCTCGATTTATATCCCTATAATTGATACATACTCTTATTTTTCCTTGCTTTTTATTGACCGAAACAATATTAGATACCTAATCCATTAACAGGATCAGATAAATGAAACCTACATGAAGTATTTTTTCAACTTCTGCTTTAATAGTGGCAACTTTTCTATGATGAATCTGACGTAATTTCTGTCTGACTGGTTTGGCATCTGGGTATGTCTTAATTTCATGTACGACTATTGATGGATTGATTCCTGGCATTTCTTCATATGACCAGGCAAAGATGTCACATAATTCCTAAAACAGGGCCTTATATGCTTGAATTTCTTCAGGCGTACAAGAAGCACCTATGTGAATGTTTTCAACAATTCCAGGTTTTACTAAAATGTCAAGAGGAACCATCGTAGAAATATTTTCTAAATTCAATTCAGAATCGGCATGTGAGATAGGGTTTTGAGGTTCTTTGACGTAATCAATGGTAAAAATAGAGGAAAAATCATTTTCAAAATGATTGAGATCAGGTAAAAATGAAGACCTATGGTGTATATCTTCCCATGGTGATTCATCTACCGACAAGAATTCACGAATATGTTCATCAATATGGAAAACTTGTTGAGCGGGATCCCGAATTGATGTCGAAGCTAAACTCGATATTGAAAACAACTCCTAATTGATCACATTCACTCGATCAGATTTAGTTGAAGGGGTATCAGAAAATGTCTGTACTTGCTAATATGCTAGCTCAAAAGGACTCAAAGGCATTGGGCCTTCGAAAGAATACAATTTTGATTCTAAAGGTAATATCCAAGGATCATCAAAGGAAATAGTACTTGATGTAATCATATTGATATTACCAATAGGAGTTTGTACGTTAGGAGGAGGTAGGGAAAAAGTTCCCAGTAAAGCTGAATCTTTAATCAAACCTACTCCAACGTCTTTATAAGGGATAGTCAATTTTCCAATATGTTGGATGCTATCAGTAGAGGCTAGGTCGGATGAATAATATGAGAGTTGATCTATCTTAACAATATTTCCTTTATGAGGAAACATGATGAGACGAAAGATCGAATATACAACAGAATTCATAGCGTAAGACCAACTATGACCTAGGAGAAGGTTATAATCCAAAGGGGCATTAACCACTACCACATCTAGATTAACCACTTTGCCTTCGACCTCTATTGGTAGATCTTGTAAAATACCATATGGCTGAAAACCTCTTCCATCAAATGCTTTGAAAATAGTTGGTGATTGGTTGATTGTTGGAGAACCAAGTGATTTCCAACATTTTATCGACATTATACATATAGAATCCCCTTCATCAACAATAGTATGAAAGATACGCTTGTTTTTTACTATTACCAGAATCTGAAAATCCATTTGATTAGGCAGGCGTGGTGTAAAATTTTCCAAATCGAAGATCATGAGGTTCGAATCCTGGAGATCTACAGCTCCTAAGGCTGAGAAAAGTAATTTTCTTTGGGAAGGGCATGATTGCAATACTTCCAAAGACGACATTTTTGAAGGGGAAATTGCCAAATCCTCAACAATATTGTAATTCTGAGTAGCTCTCGCATGTGGATTAAAATCTGATTTACGAAGTACACCTTTTGTAGGCGGTTTAATCACTAAGTTAGGATTTTGTTTCTTGATTTGTAACGGATTAGAAACTGAGGGAGATGTAGTTGATGCAGAATTGGATGTTTCTGCATCTTTACCAGTATTTCTACTACCGTAATCTTGCGATCGTGTCACAACCATGAAAATACTCAACCAGATTGGAGGAAGATCCAACCATGTTACTATCTTGAGTGGGAAAAGGATCCTTCAAGACAGTAGGTATAGGCGAACCCTTAACGAATTTTTATACCTCAGCTGTATGTGGGCATTCTTTTGTAAAATGATCCTGGTCACAGATGAGACAAGGATATCTAGGTTTGCATTTTTCGTCAGTTGCTTCAGTTGTATCAGTTTTCTCTTTCGAAGATTTCTTCTTCTTATTCTTACCTTTCTTCTTACCATCGGTTTTAGATTTAGCCGTAGATGTCTCTACAGCATGGATATCGACGGAAGTTTCTAGGGAAGAATCTCCTTTGGGTGAATCAAGTAAAGTGATAATAGGAGAAGTAGTCTTGAAAGACTTCTTCTTACTCTTACCAGTACTAACATAACTAATTACACCATCAGCGGCATGAGAGCCAGAAGGATTTGCAGTTAACTAACCAGGTCTTGGTAAATCAGGGATTTTATCATACAAAGTACCTAACTAAGTATAGACAAGGTCAACGTACTGAGCCTGAGTAATAACTTTCTCTTCCGTAACAACGCCTCCTTTGGCCACATCTTTAGTAATTTTGGGCAATAACGATTTAATAAACCATTCAGCCAAAATTTGATCAGGAATAAAGGCTTTCACTAAAAGCCTTCTACGTCT
This sequence comes from Pinus albicaulis, assembly GCA_034641835.2. Classification (NCBI taxonomy): domain Eukaryota; kingdom Viridiplantae; phylum Streptophyta; class Pinopsida; order Pinales; family Pinaceae; genus Pinus; species Pinus albicaulis. The sequence goes on from CM076578.1 coordinate 678,015,559, forward strand.
CCATTCATGAATGTGATCAGACATGTATGTAGACGTAGACTGCTTTAATGAAGTCAGTAATTCTATGTCATTGTCGTATCTGACAGGAAACTAAAAATGGGTCAAGAAAGCAGTAGCTAACGCATTAAAATTATTACAAGAGTCGTGTGGTAACTCAATGTACCATTTGGCAGTTGGACCAATAAGAGTTCTCTAAAAAAGACATAATCTAATAGAATCATCGACTAGTGAATTGGATGCGCACAAAAGGTGATAAGTCATAACATGATTAGATGAGTCCTCTCTTAACTTCCTTCGAATTTTGGAATATGACTGGGCAACTTGTTAGGCATCGACAGCCAATATGGAAGATAAAAAATGGGATCATTCGTAAGGCGCGACAGATCCAGTAAATCTAAAGTTGCTATGAATGATAACCGATGGCTAGGGTCTTGATAACCTTGAGTGATCAAACCAGTGCCAGGAGGAGGATAACCAGGATATTTGGGAATCGGATATGCATTTTGAATCATGTAACCTCCTAGGTAACCAGGATTGACTGGACCATACTGGGGTTGTTGAGGTATTTGATAAGTATACCAAGGGTACGGCTAATACTGATACGCTGGATTTTGAGTAGCTTGACCAATTTGATATTGTCCCTAGTACGTTTGGTAAGTAAACTGAGGTTGACTAGAGACAATCATACTTGTACCAGCTTGTCTAGTAGGCATCTGGGCCGTAGTCTAACTTGTAGGTCCCGACTGTGGTACAGAGGCGTGAGGAATTTTCAGTGATGCAGGGATAGAAGAAACTAGAGCTACATATACTCCAGAAACAGGTGTTGTAGGTTGAACAGAGGTTGCAGTAGTTGCAGCAGCTTGAGGTAGAGTCTGAGGTGTACCAGGCCTAGGTTGCTGAACAGAACCAAGTGCAGGGATTTGAACAATAGGCTGAACAGGTTGCTGGGTTGAACCAAAAACTAAAGGTTGTCCAGGTTGATTAGGTAACTGCACATTAGGTTGCATCCATAGAAGGTTGTACATATGAAGTACCATAGCTTGGTTGAACATAGGGTTGATAATTAAGTGGTAAATTTCCAGCTCCTTGTAAAAATGATTGACTGGAAGGCGGTTAGAAACCTTGAGTTGGGTACTGACCTTGGGGTTGATAACCCTGAGGCACGTACTGAATCTGGGGTTGATGAGGACCCTAAGGAATATACTGAGTCTGGGGTTGACCTTGGGATATGTACTGTCCTTGAGGTTGATAACCTTAAGGTATGTACAGTCCTTGAGTTTGTTCTCCAGGTAAATAGTATTGTCCTACAGTTTGTCCCAGCAGAAAATTACCCTGAGGCTACCTCCCAGGCGGTAACTTACTACCTTGAGGTTGCCCCCCAGGTAGTAACTGACTATCTTGAGGTTCAGAATTTGGAATATTACTAGACATCATAAAAATTTGCTCTGTGTTCGACATTTCATTTTTAGTTCCATTTGTACTAGTTGATAACACTTGTTCGGTTGGTTGAGGAGTTGCTCCTGAGAAAGTAACAGAAAGTGACTAGTACCCTGAAGGAACAAAATGACCACCATATAAAAATGTTCTCGGTAATTGGGAAAACATAGATGGCTCACTTGACATGATTGATGAAGGATAATAACCCCTTGGTATAGGATAAAAAGGAATTCAGGGTGGTGAAAAAATAAGACCTGGGTTCTCTAAAATATCTATCAATGAAAAATAACAAGCGTCACTTCTAAAAGGACTGTAGAATATAGATTCACACTCCCTAAGATTCAAAGTCTGTTGGGATTCGGGAAGAGTTACTTCTTCATCTGGACTGACAAGTTCTTCAATGGAAATGAGGTCAGAAGGAAGATTTTCAGTAATAATATGTCTTACCCTAGGTGAACCAGGATCACTAGAAGTTGGAGTAATAAATCCTGAAGATGGTTCCAAAACAATAGGTTCAGTGTCAGGTTCAGAAATTTTAGGTTCTTCAGCGAATTCACTGGAAGGAGAAATACTCCCAGTAAGCTCGGATACTGAAATCGACTCTTGAATATGCTCTGTTGTTTGTGGTTGATAATCAGTATGAACAACTATAGATGACTCTCCTGATTTTTTTGATCTAATTCTACTGTCAGTACAGCATACTAGAGCCTACAGCCCTTCAAGTTTGCGTGGTGTATATTCAGGGGGCTTCCCCTAAAGTTTGTGCTATTGTCTCGGTAATTCAGCCATGATTAAAAATTATTAATCACACGCAATCAAATGAAAATTTCAATGAAAAATGGTAGAGTCACTGAGGAAAAAAACAAATGAATCACGCGCTTAAAAATCTAGGAGATCAAACCACACACAAATAGTAACTTCCCACACTAAAAACACTATTTGGTGTTGAAATCCAACATCGTAGTATTTAACGTAGAAAGAGCGATTGGAACAGTTACCCTGACAACCTACTTAATGAAACAGATCGGTGCAAGTTTCTCCACTTAAACCATCTCAAGTGAAGATAACCCTCCAGAGAGTCCAACTGAGTCTAGTCGACATCTGCTTCAGGTACAGTGGGATCTTTCCACCACCGTCACCTTAGGAAAGAACCGTAAGATTATGGTCACTATGGTTACCAACAGGAACTAATATACCTGGGGGAACAGTCTACAGTCCGACATACGTGCAAGGGCAGAGTAACAAAGCTCAATCCCCTTGAAGGCTCCTTGACATAATCCAAGGTATACCGGCAAGTGACCCCAGGCTCCTTGACAATGGTCTATCCAAGGTTTATCATTGTTAATACGCACAAATCTTCTATTGTTCCTAATGAGATAGAATTGATTATCCCACTGGTTCAGATATGACCTCATGCTTGACTCCTTTAAGAGGAGCTTCCCAGAGCATACAAGCGACTATTGGATTTTTTCCTACCACAAGATTAACTACTTGTTTGTTTTAGCTGTCTTGGAGAGTTAATTACTCCCTACTCCAAGAAACTAGCCTAAGCTATATTGGTGAAATGAGTCCTAGAAATATAAAAGTTATTAGATTAATTTTAATTTAAGCGTTGATTTTATAAGGTTGTTTCTTAAGACAATAGGTGCGAAAGTGAAATTGATGATATGAAGTGACCCGACTCAATTCATACTAAAAATGCATCTATAATGAGAAACAGTATGTTTTCTTTCAATGAATTCTAGTTAAAGGAAGAGTTGAGAAATGCAATATTTTAAAAACAAATCTTTCCTTCAAGAAGAATATATGAAAAGAAATCTAATTTCAATGAGAACTCAAAATGATCTATGCTTAATAAAAATCCCTTTTGCTCAAGATCAAAACTGCAAACTAAGTTTTTCTTCAAAAGACACTACAATTTCTAGAAAAGCACTCAAAGCTTAAAACACTATTTTGAGATCTAAAAATTCTAAGACTAAATCTAAATTAAAACTTCAAATATTTTAAGGATGCTTTACTTAGCTTGTGATCCAACTAATAAATTCTTTGCTTGAATCAGAAAGAACTCAAAAAAACATCCAATTTTCATTTTTTAAGTGAAATTCCAAACTTATTAACAAAAGTTTAAACGATTTGCAAATGAGAAAAATAGGATCTAAAACTCATAAAACAATTTTTTTCATGATGTCAGACTCAACAAGAAAACAAGAGAATATTAGTGATCTAAAGGCATACCAAGGTTTCTAATCTTTGAGCGGGATGTAAAACAAAGCAAAAATCATTATAACATGCAAATCTTTCAACAATAAAAATGCTGAAACAAACTCTTAAACAAGGCTTTCTGACAGAAAATATAGGTCTGGGTAATCACTGAGAACCTAAAAACTAAACAAGAAAAGAGGATTTTAAGATTTTTCAAAAATTTTGACAGGGTCCGCAGGCTTTAGTGCAATCCAGTGCGGTCCCGCATTATGGGTACAGAAAAAGTGTAGAACTGCCCACACTGTCTCTAAAGGAAAAGAGAAGACACAAGAAAACAAGAGAAAAAACAAAAAAAACTCAAAGATTTCTCAGGGATTCTACAAGGGTTAACTACCCAAGCCAATATAAATCAATCGAAATCACAAAACATACTTTCATAAATCAAAATTAAAAGAAATCAAAGCTCAAATATTTCCCCAGCAGAGTCGCCATTTTTTTGGATGGATAAGTCATTCTTGTGGACAAGACAGACCTCCCAAGTGTCCTATGGACAGCTAGCAACAAATGGACAAACAAAAATATCTTTCTCTAGATATATTGTGATTCATAATTAAATGCTATAAAGGTTTAATGATCTTACCTTTAATCCAACGCTTGTTTGTAGTAGTAGTCTTTTAGTCCCCCGAAAGAGTTATCTTTGTAGATCCTCAATCACAAACAAAAAAACATCAAATAGCACCTAGATAGCATATATTCATAAATCATATCCATTATGGTGATCAAGGAATCCATAAAATAAACCAATCAATTGACAGCTTATTGAGAAAAACGAATGTATTTGTATTAACTTAAATAAGAAGAGCCTTACAACCGTGTCCGCCTTGATGTTGTACAAGTCTTCCTAGGGTCCAGAATAGGTGTTTCCTTTACTCTGATCAGCCTTGCACTCTTCCAACCGAGATACATACAGGTATGTGATCCTGCCCACATGAAATCTCAGCTAAAAGGGTCTAAGTTTCAACAGCACTTCGTCTCCAACAATATTAAAACTTTAACTCATCAATTGGTTAACAATTGGTAACCACTTGAGGCTGCCCTATGCCTCTTTTTATAGCGAAAGAGAGGAGGTTACAGCTCCATACAAGAAGGGATAGAATCCTCCTTCAAAGGGATTAGTTCCTTACATCAAGGGGTTAGCTCCTTATTGGATGGGATGCATGAACATGAAAGGAGCGTACTTTCCATTGCAGGAATGTTTCCAGAAGCTTCTAAAAATGACTTTAACTGAGCTTCTAGATTTTACTTGCACCATTTCTAATCTTTTACAGGGGTCCGCACTTTTAATGAACAGAAATTGCGCTTGGCTACGCATGATTTATAGCCAGAAAGTGCAGGATCGTAGGCAAAACTAGGAGAAAGCGCAGTACCAGAGTTTTAAGGCTTTTATGAGCTTTTCTCTTAATTTAAAGGCTTGAATTTGGGAACTTTGATATTGTAGACTTTCAAGGGAGTACTAAAATTTCATGGTGAAAAATTTCAGTGTAACATGAGCCCAAGCCCCCCTTTGCTCCCCTCAGACCTCCCTCTCCGCGGATGACCAGAGCACAGGCTGCTACTGCCAGGTAGGCATCGGGTACTTCTCCATCCTCTAACCCTGTATCTCTTTTAATCTCTACTACTTTCATTTCCACTCACACACATAGCATACCTCCCCCCTCACACTCTATCCCCCTTCCTATGACTACCTGCCCTAGCCCCCTTTCCTTCCCACTTATTCAGATACCCCCCCTTCTATCCCTGATCTCTCCCCCCCACTCTCTCCTTTGGTATCATCCTCAGATATCCACCCTCCCCATCCCTACCACCTCCGATCCCTCGCACATTCCTCACTCCCCTCAGCTGAGACTGGTGGACTTCGCCTCATTAAACATTCCCGAACAAAACATGGAAGAGGTCGACACTCCAACATATCCAAAGCTATTATCCAAGCTGGTCATGATATCGTTGAAGGAAAAAAAAACACTCTTGAAGGGGTCCTTAGAGCTCGGATGACCCATCCCATGGTTACCACATAAAAATAATTTCTTTCAACTGTCTAGGGTTGGCCAACCCTAAGAATAAATTGGCCCTGCGCAGACTCCTCCATAGCACCCCATCTGATGTGATTTTCCTCCAAGAAACTCTGGAGTCAGCCAAACATGTCACCTCTACTCTCCTTGCTATCTGCCCTGATTGGACCTTCCAGGTACTGGATGCAAGAGGCCGATCTGGGGGGTTCACTATCGGTACCAATCCCTGTACCATTAGAATCCTAAACCAATGCAGAGGGGATGGATTTCTAGGGATTGATATCTATTCATCCGATCTTGAAGATGATTACCATCTTGTCAACATATACACACCTTGTTCATCCTGAATCACATTCTGGCATAATATTCTTGGCTCCTCACTTTTATCTGCTCACAATCGAGTCAGTAGGGGGGATCTCAATTTCTCCATGGGATTAGTGGAATCTTGGGGTCTGCATGCTACTGCTAATACTCTAGCAGATAACATGTCACAAATCTTAGAATCCCACCATCTGATTAATATTCCCATGGCTCGAATTCACCCCACTTGGAACAACCATAGAAATGGGGAGGCCTTCGTAGCTAGAAGACTTGATCATTTCTTGATTCATGAAGACCTCACTAGCTCAGGCATTTCTTATCGTTAATGGGTGGGCACTGGTGGGATCTCTGATCACTCTCCCATCTATTTGGAACTTTCACATCACCGATAAAATCCCTGTAGTCCTTTCAAATTCAATGCCACTAGGTTAGCCTGTCCCAATTACATCGATCTGGTTAAATCATATTTGTCATCTCACCCTATAGATCACACAAGCTCCCCCTCGGTCTCTTTTGCTACAAATATGAATGTCATTAATAAATGAACTAAAACCTGGGCCAGAGTCAAAAGGATAAAGGATGAAGACACTCTGAATAACACAGAATAGGTGATCGCAGATATTGAACAATCTCTGCGATCCAGGACATGCTCTGATCATTCCAGATCCCAACTATCACAGTTAATCAAAGATTGCACTCAAATCCTCAAAGAATAAGAAGAAATCTAGCACCTTCGAAGTAGAGCCATCTGGCTAAAAGCTGCGGACGAGAACTCCAAATTCTTTCACCTTTTTTCAAATGGTCGCAAATCCATCAACACTATTTGGACATTAAAGGACCAACAAGAAAATCAAGCCCATAATTTCCACCAGCTGGCTCAAATGGATATTGATCACTTCAGAGAGCTATATGAAGCCCCTGCTAACACAAATCTTACTGATATTATCAGGGTGGCCATCTTCTTCCCAAGATTTGTGGATCAGCAAGCTACAGAAATGCTTATGAAACCAGTCTCTCTTAAGGAACTTGAGGACACCTTAAAATGGTTCAAGAAAGATAAAAGCTTAGGACCAGACGATTGGCCAATTGAATTTTACTTAGCTTTCTTCAATATTATGGGACAAGACATTCTCAGCTTGGTCGAAGAATGCAGATTGACTGGAAGACTATATGATGCATTCAACTCCACTTTCATTTCCCTCATCCCCAAATCAGACAATCCACAACACTTCTCCAACTATCGTCCTATATCTCTTTGTAATTACATATACAAAATCATTGCCAAAATCACTGCCAATCGTATCAAGCCCATCCTCTCTGAGCACATTTCTCTAGAACAATTTTCTTTCCTACACAAGTGCCAGATACATGAAGCTATTGGTTTTGCTCAAGAGGTGTTGCACTCCATCAAACACAAAAAACTCTAAAGCATCATCCTCAAACTAGATCTAGCCAAGGCTTTAGTCCAAGAAAATTGGCTCTACATTCATATGATACTTACACATTTGGGCTTTCCCTACAATTTCATCAAATGGATCATATGCTGCATCACTAATGTTTCCTTTAGTCTTCTCATCAATGGTTCTACATCCCCTTTCTTCCACTTAGAAAGAGGTCTCCACCAAGGATGTCCCCTCTCACCCCTCCTCTTCCTACTCATCATGGAAGCTCTAAGTCGATTAATTAAGAATGAGAAGCAATTGGGTCGATTGCAGGGTATCAGATTGGCATAAGGATGCACTCTCACTCACTTGCTCTTTATCGATGATGTCCTCATTCTACTCAATGGTTCTATTGGAGATATTCTCTCCTTTGCAACTGTACTTTCTGATTTTAGTACAGCTACTAGTATGAAATGCAATGCCTTGAAATCCACCATTACTTTCAACAGATGCTCCGCTTAGGAAAGAGGACTTTCACTCAACAAATTCCCGTTCATTTCCTTGAACCTTCAGGAAGGATTAAAATACCTTGGGTTTAGATTGAAACCCTCGGATTATCGCATTTCATATTGGAGTTGGCTACTGGCCAAGCTAGAAAAACACATTGGTATTTGGCACAACAGATGGTTATCTCAGGCTGGCAGGCTTACTCTCCTCAAATCTATTTTGGAAGTCACCCCGGTGTACAGGATGTCACTGGCTTGGTTACCCCGGGATACTATTCATCACATTCAACAAATGTGAAGCAAATTTCTTTGGAATGGCAGCAGAGAGGCTAGAACATTTGCATGGGTCAAATGGGACAACATTGCCCTCCCCAAAAAATGGGGAGGATGGGGCATAAAAAACATGGACTCTTTTGCAAGAGCCCTTGCTGCTAAAACGGGATGGCAACTCATGAAAACCAAGAACCTCTGGACACATGTGGTATATATGAGTATATCCAGCCCATGAACATATTTGACTGGATTCGGCTACCAACATGGAATCTACGTAACATCTCATTTGGAAAGTTGTCATTACATCCCTGCTACATATCATGAATGAACTTTCTTGGAGAATTAGATCTGGGAACAAAGCTCATACTGGTATCGACTCCTGGTCGGGCTGCGACAACACACACATTCTACCCCTAGAACTCATCAACCATCTGGCCGATCATGACATCAGATACATTCCCCAGATTGTTGAGCCTCGAACCACAAACCTCTACTCACAAGGATGGAAATCACCCCATCAACTTGTCATTCTAGAGCATCTTAAACATGATTGGAAAACTTACATTACTGCACTGACAGAATGTCAAATTAGAACTGGTACTGGGATGATGAAATCATTTGGGCCCCTGGAAAGTCTAGAATCTATACTCCAAAAGACGGATATCTGCACATATATCTAGACCATCTCTCTCAGAGACGTGAATGGTGGTGGCACCCCCTCTGGAAGCTTCTGGATCCTCCTCACACTAGATTATTCATGTGGTGCTCACTAAATAACATTGCCCCTTCCATGGACAATCTTCTCAAATGATCCATTCACGGACCCACATGATGCATGCTTTGCAGAATCGATTCAGAATCCATTAGTGACCTTCTACTTTTCTGCAGATCCACTGTTGCGCTCTGGACATCCGTAATTCACAATCTTGGCATCAATCTAAATTGTCAAGTTCAGAACTTAAAAGAGGCATTGCAAGCATGGTGGAACTCTACCTCTACATATAAAATCAGGAGCCTCCCACTCCTTGTCTGTTGGGGCATCTGGCTCGCTAGGAATGCTTCTATATTTAAATATTCTCCCCCCCTTTGGCACATGATCAAGTCCAAAATCCTATCTAGTTTCTCTAGCATACCTGAAGATGACCCACCTAGACCATCCCGAATCATCACTCCTGAAGTCATAAATCTCAACACACCTTGGGCTTATTTCTATGGATCTGCACAACCTACAGGCTGTGGTGGTGGTGCACTCTTACATCTTTCCAACCTGCATTTCTTCAAAGTCAAAATGGGTCTGGGACCTGGCACAAACAATTATGCTGAGCTTATCACTCTTCACCATCTACTACAGTTTGCATTAGAGCATAACCTTTTACACCTACAAGTATATGGGGATTCTAAAATTATCATTAATTGGTTCAAAAAAGTTGCATCTTGTCATGTGCATACACTTGTTTCTATATTAGAAGATATATAGTGAATGAAAGAATTATTCTCATGAATATCCTACTCTCACATATACAGGGAACGCATCTGCATTTCTGACAAGATTTCCAAGGAGGTAGCGGTCCAACATAGGGGGCTCTGGCACATAGACGAACATAACGATGCACAACATTTCAGCTATTATCATCGTCCATTTGTAGAACAGGTTGATAATGCAGCACAAATGATCTGAAAATTGACAGTTTTTTGAATATTTTTTGACAGTTACATGATGGACAGCATGGCCGGATCTGTTATCTAACAATTTGTAATTATTGTATCTATGCTGATGTACACCCCATAGAGGGATTTTTTTAGGATCTAATGTAAGTTACAAGAGTCACAATATGCATATGCAAAGCGTCTACAACATGTAATTTTCAACTATAATGAAAATTATGATTTTTCCTTGGGAAAAAAAAACAAATTATCCAAAAAAAATTCAATTTAAAATTTTTGTCTCCTAATTTCAAAGAGGAGTCAAAAATTAGAGGAGACAAAAAAAAAATTTCTTATAATTTTATCACAAATTCTATCTCTATCTCTTATTCTCCCACTCCAACTCACAAAATTAGAAAATACGTTGAAATTTCATGATGCCTCAATGTTCTCTTTATCGACAAAATTTCTCATTTCTTAACCCCACTTATGTCAAATCAATACAAATAACTCATATGCTTGAAGCTTCACAATATGATAATTTTCACTTGATCAAAAAAAATCTTATTTCTTATCCCCACTTAAATCAAGTCAATAAAAATAGAAAATATGCTCTATAATCAACACAAGTAAGTTTCTAACAATTTATTGAAAATTTATCTACTTATTTTTTTAGTCTTCCTATTTTCCAAATGCAATCAAACATTTCTCTTTCCTTTTGATGGTCTAACAATTTATATCTCTCTCAACATCTTTAATTTTGTCTTATTATCTAGATCCAACTTATAAAATTGAAAAATATATTGAAATCTCATTATGTGATTTTAATTTTCTCTTATTATCTAGGTCCAACTCATAAAGTTGAAAAATACATTGAAATCTCATTATATGATGATTTTGTTATCAACAAAGTTTCTCAATTTATAGCTCCAATTAAATCAACTTAATACAAATAACTTATGAAATTAGAAAATAAAGTAAATTTCATAATATAATGATGTCTTCTTATTTACAAAATTTCTAATTTTCTAACCCATTTAAGTCCATACAAATAACCCATAAAGTTGAAAAATACATTAAGTTAAAAAATACATTAAAAATGATCAATGTAATAATGTTGATGTTATTTTTCTAGCCCACTTAAAATCAATTCAATACAAATAACTCATATATTTAAATCTTCCCAATATAATAATATTATCTTTATCATAAAAAAAATCCCCATTTCTTACGGCACTTAAGTCAATTCAAATATATTACATAGAGTATGCTAACTTTCTTATTTTTATTTTTTTTTGGTAATTGTGTTAACTTTTCAACTCTATTACCATTTTTTATTTTCCGATATTTATTCTTTCCCATTCATAATTTAATGGATTCTTAATAGTATGATGATTTTTTTTATTTTCCGAAATTTATTCTCTCCCGCTCATAGTTTTATGGATTTTAATAGTATGGTGATTTTTTAAAATCTTTATAGTATATATATTAATATTCATAATTTTGAAAGAATATTATAATAATTAAAAATAAAATAAAAAAATTATGAATATTAATTAAATATATATTTTTAATTATGGAAAAATCATTTATATATTTAACTTTTTATTTTAGAAGTAAAAAAAAAACATTAATAATATAAATTTTGAGAGTGTAGGCTTTCACAATTCGAATTTATATCATGTGTTGTTACTCTTAGAAAATATATGGAGTATGTGTGAAACATTCAACATTTCAAAAATTACCCATACAATTATATACCTTTATCCTCACTCTCACCATCACCTAGCATAAGAATCTATCATCCTTAACACCTTACCCACTAGGGTCATTCAAAATTATTCCCCCAAATTTTTCGAAATATGAAAAGCCCATTAACTAAAACCCTCTTATCCAATGGCTACAAACTCTCTCAAATAAAAATAGACTTTTGTTTAGCTATCAACCTCAAAACCTCAAAACTATTGTCCTACCCCATAACAAAAGTCACCCTTCTTTATTTCCAAGGGATCATTAATTGCATCTCAATAACCCTTGCAAAAAATAACATTAAGATTATCTTTAAACCTTACACCACCCTGAATCAACTATTCTTCTTTGCTAAGGACCACTCTAATATAATGATTTCCCCTAGGGTTTATCAAATTCCACGTTCTTATGGAAAAACCCACATTCGCTAAATAGGAAGATCTTTTAAAGTGCATCTAAAATTACATATAGTTGACACCCAATGAAATGGAATACCCAAATCTTCCATTATTGGGCACTCTGAAAATATCAAACACTTTATTAACTTTGTGTTAGGGTAATTTCGGTAAAATTGACTAGGTTCAGTTACTAGTGGTTTTCATTCTTGAGGTTTATGATAACCCATGGTATTGACCCATAGTATTCATGTGGAATATAAACTATATAAATGAAAAAGGAATTCATGTTAATTTTCCCACATGATCATTGGGATCTCAAGCAACGGTGTCTTTAGATACCACCAATTCTCTCGATTCCATGATCCTAACAACTAGTATTAGAATTGTGGTTAAATTTTTTGTGTCTTGATCAAAGCATGGTTATGAATGACCAGATTTATAGGAGAAATATAGAGAAGACATGAAGAATAAAAGTTCCCATCTTGGAAAGGTAGCTAAGATATGCAAAGATGGCATAAATGTTTTTAGGAACACAAATTATGTCAAAGCTTGATCAGAGGAGGAGATGAGGTTCATGATCTGAAGGAAATATCTATGACATATACAAGTCATACATCATTGTGGCCACATAGAACACACATATTGGTACTTCGAGTGGTGGCTTGGAGGTTGTGGATGTGGTCATGATGAAACCATTAGAAAAATGTGATCGGAAGGTATAGCTGTTGATGGGCCTCTAAATTAGACATAAATTAAGGCCCATCTAACCTTTCTTAGACTCATCTACCTTCCTTATGCACATGAAAATATATATTAAATCTCTCCTTCTGCACTTAATAATGTTTTCTTATGCTTTAATATTTTCTTAGGAAAGTTTAAAGGTAATTGCATATTTCATATTGGTTATTTTGTAGAATATTGTGAGAATATCGGGAATATTATGCAGATTTGGAGAAGCATATAATTTGGGGGCTTTCTCCCTACCACTAGAAGATCAATATTGAAGAATAAATGAGCGCAATGTCAGGAAATTATGGAGAAATCTTGGAGATATTCAAGGGGTTTTTTACCCTCCTTAACTCTCAAAGGCACCCAAAGGATCCTCATGAGATCCCCTCCAACAATTTTAATTCCAGAGGTAGCCAAGAAACTCAAGACCAAGTGCACTCAAGCCATACTTCACTTAGAGTCAAGTATATCACCCCAAATATTCTCTCCAACAAATCAAATTCCAGAGGCAACCGACCAACTCAATCTCTATTTACTTGGACTCAAGTGGACTCAATCACCCCAAATATTATCTCCAACAATTTGAGTTCTAGAGGTAGCCACGCAACTCAAAGAGGAGTGCACTCAATATTTGTTTACTTGGAGTCAAAGTGGACTCAATCACTATGTATTAGGGAGCTATTGGTAGCTGCCCTTGAGGATAAATAAAGTTGATCAAGAGCTAATTAGGGTCTATTCTATTCCATTCTGGTCTAGCCATTTGATTCTAGTCCATTCGATACAGTCCATTCCATTCCATCCCATGAAATCCATTTTCCATTCTATTATGCTTTTGTTGTTTAAGACCTTCAGGATGAAATAAGATTTCTTTTTAATGAAATGAGTATTCAGATGAATTTTTGTTGATCTAGCTCTAGAGAGTTGGGCTCATGGATTAGGACCCAATCCATGTGCCTCAGCTTCTATGCCTATTACCACTCTTTCCTTTCTGTCATTTAGCTAGTTTGTTTCTGCCCATTACTTATTTTTTGTTTCTGTCATTTAGTTATTCTTTCTTCTCATAGTTTCAAGTTGTTGTTTTGAATTGTTATTTTAGGTTTTAATTTGCTTAATAGAATGTAGGATAAAACTCTAAAAGTTGTGGATATAGACTTCCCTTCTCATCTCTATCCATAGAGCTTGAGGGGGATAGGCTTTCCCATAGGTCAAAAAAATTGATTTTTGTTCACTTTTTTTTATCACAAATTCTTTTCTCTTTTCCCGTGCATGAATCTGTAGGTTTTTTTGCAAGAAGCAGTATTAAATTTCTGAAAAAGTTCACCCTCGCCTTCCTACTTCATTTTCCATATTTGCTGCTACACTTCTATCCGCTTCTATTTTCACTTATTTGCAGCTGTTGAACCCTTTTTATTCCCAAAGACACTTCAAAATGACTAAGTCTACCTTCTATTCCTTATCTTTCATGTTCTGCAACTATCGCAACAATTTTAACGCAAAACACTTGACAAACCATCAAAGTTTGACCTCCTCCATTTTCTTCTTGGTTCTCTTGCTACCGTACATTGCAATCGCACTTTGCAAAATTTACCCTTTTCTTCTAAGACTTACCACTCTGATCCGACGATTGCGATATTGTGATTGCACTCCGATGCCAGTCCCATGGCCACGTCACCCATAGCATTTCACACTTTGCACCATTTAATTGGTTTTCGTTAATACTTACTGCTTTCAACATCCGATTGTGATATTGTGATATCATGTATCGCACTTCGCAACATTTACCACATCACAAATCACAATTTTTACCACGTCGCACTTCGCATTTCGTAGATTTTACCTTTCCACAAATCGCACTTCACTCCCACTCCCGAATTGTACTCCCGCTTCTCCACCATCGCACTTTTCAAAACATTCCACTCCAAATCCATTTTTGCGCTATAATAAGGGTTTATAAGGTTTAACCCCACTCTTTCCACTTCTAAGCCTTGTTTCATGCATTAAGCCCTCCATTAGCCTCTTTAGCCCCTTTTCCTCCAAGCTGCAAGCACACTTCTTCAAATTAGAATTAGATCATGGATAACTGTATAGATAGGAGAATGATAGATAGAGTAGGGTGTGTTTAGCCAATTTTCCATGTTAAGTGTGGTCTAAATTAGTTTCCTTTCTGCAATTGAAATTAGTTTAATTTATTCCATTTCCTTTCTGTAAATCGAATTAGTTTCACTTCTGGCATTTCATTTCTGTAATTTATTTTAGTTTCATTGAACTGTGACAGA